>OZ035826.1:25419914-26619914 GCA_964034765.1 Knipowitschia caucasica
CCAATAATTGGAACACACCCTCCTATCCCCCTTCTTGTAGAGAGGGACCACCACCCCGGTCTGCCACGCCATTGGTACCGCCCCCGATCGCCACACGATGTTGCAGAGACGTGTCAGCCAAGACAGTCCTACAACATCCAGAGACTTTAGATAGTCAGGGCGGATCTCATACACTCCCGGCGCCTTGCCACCAAGGAGGCTGGCAACCACCTTGGTGACCCCAGCCAGGGAGAACATCCGCCCCAACATCGTCAGCCTCTGCCTCCGGAACGGAGGACGTGACGGGGGGATTGAGGAGAACCTCGAAGTATTCCTTCCACCAGCCAAAAATATCCCCAGTCGAGGTCAGCAGTTCTCCACCCGCACCAAACACGGTGTTGGCAAAGCACTGCTTTCCCCCTCCTGAGGCGTCGGACGGAATCTCTTCGAGGCCGACCGATAGTCATGCTCCATGGACTCTCCAAACTCCTCCCAGTCCCAGGTTTTTGCCTTTGCAACAGCCCGGGCCGCGGCACGCTTGGCCTGCTGGTACTAGACAGCTGCCTCAGGAGTCCCACGAACCATCATGGCTCGATAGGACTCCTGTTGAGCACTCCTATGCCTGACGGCATCCCTTACTACTGGTGTAGTAAGTCCTGGTGCCACGTGCACTGGTGGACACCCTTGTGCTTGAACACGGTGTGACTAGCACAGAAGTCCAACAACTGGACACCGCTCGGGTTCAGATCAGGGGGGTCATTCTTCCCAATCACCCCTCTCCAAGTGTCACTGGTGTTTCCCACATGGGCGTTGAAGTCCGGCAGGAGAATAACGGAGTCCCCGGTTCGAGCCCGGCCACAAGGCGCTCGCTTTCAAGCATCAACCCCATGCCTGGCTCCAGGGTGAGGCTCCGGCTGCGCCATACCGGGCGACGTTGCGGTTGTCATTTTCGTGCTTTCCATGGTGGCTTCAGACTGCGCATCGTCTAACTCGTCACCCAAGACCTGTTTTCCATGGGAGACCCTACCAGGGGCATGAAGCCCCATACAGCATAGCTCCCAGGATCATCAGAGTACTGAAACTCCCCCACCACGGTAAGGTGGCAGTCCAGGAGGGAGCTCCTTGTAAACAGTCACTTAAAGTCGCAGCTACATCACATCCACTTTTCCAAGGATTGTTTGGAGTGGAACCTCTTTCCCTTGCATTGTTAATGCTGTTTTTGCCACAGTCCATACTGACAAAAACACATAAGGCAGTAAGGCAGTATTGAAGGAGATAAGACACACCTCCACTATGCAGATAGGACAGGAAGTACCAACACAACAAAAGGCACTCCATATAGCGTATACAAAGCCTGCTTCCTCCTGTTATTTAACATACGAGCCCCCACCGGACTTCCTGGAGCCTTCCTGCCAAAGTGAACTACAAAATTTCTGTATAAAATAGCCACATATAGGAATGATCAAAATTATATCTTAAATAACATTCAAATTACCAGAATGCATTCTGTAGAAGTGGCCGTGAAGGCTGTCAGTGCCCAGAACCAGCTGATGCCTCTGCTGACGTATGACAGAGGCCTGAGAGGACTGAGGACTGGAGCGAGACTGGACTGGAGTGTGCTCCCAGGAGTACCAGTTGACTGGACGAGAGGCGAGTCCGGTTCGGTCCTGGTTGAGCCCTGGTTCAGCCCTAGTTTCACCCCCTGTTTCTGTCCTGCCTCAGGCCTGGTCCAGGCCTGATTCAGTCTTGACTTAGTCCTTGTCTAGCTCTGAAACAGTCCAGGTCCAAACAAGGTCTAAACCAAGTCTAAAAACAGCCTTAAACCAAAGTAAACCAAGACAAAAATAGGACTAAATCAGAACTAAAACTGGACGCAACTAGGACTAAAATCAGGTCTACACCTGGATTAAACCAAGACTAAAATAAGACTAAACCAAGACTGCTCTTGATATGAACTAATCCCAATGTAAACAGTGTCTAAACTGAAGCTAATACTATGCCAATAAAAAACCAGGTCCAAACCAGGACAGAACAAGGACTTAACAAGTAATGTACCAGAACTGAACCAGGTCTAAACCAAGACCACCCTTGAGATAAACACCTCGTCTTCAAGGGAGAATTGGTGAAGTAAACAAGGATTAAACCAAGACTAAACCAAGACTACTCTTGAGATGAACATCTCGTTTTCAAGAGAGAAACAAACAAGTCACGTGACCGGTTTGTTTTGATACACGCTCCAAAGCAGTGTTTCGAAGTAGTCTGCTTCAGGAAGAGGGACACAAGCTCCGTAGCCTGAATAATCATAAACATTTTTTATTCATGCCTATTTAGCTACTACTTTGTCAAACAAATGACACAATCTTTTCATTGTTAAGTAACAGAGCAGCAGTTCAAGAATTGATTTGGTGGCGACTGTTTTCTCTTGTTTTGGTCTTTGTGTTTGACCCCGGTGCATTTAAATGCAAATGACTGTGACCAATTAGAAACAGATTACATTTAGTTTGACTATTCCTCCTCTTCCTCATCTTCTACTCCTGCTCTGGATGGTTCTTAGAGAAAAGCCTTTCACTGTTTTTGTGTCCCGCCAGTGATGAGCTGTTTAGGGCACAGAGAGCTTTATAAATGATGGCTAAATTTAACAAAATTACTTCCTCCACTCAGATCTGATATAATGCTCTTCTCTTCTCCCTGCTCCATCCTTTTGCAGACCACATACACCATGACTACAGCTCTCTCACTCCCACGTTTTCACTGCTGTGTGTCTTCTAATCCTTTTTTTTGTACTTTTAAACCATTTCATCTAATGACGGTCAAGGAACATCCAATGTTCGTAATTTAAAACTGAAAAATCAATATAGCTCAAAAATGTGAGTTGAATTGAAAGTTTTGCAACTTTTTACCGGAAAAGATAAAAGCGTCATTCTTAAAACACTGTATATGCTTGAATACTTTTACAGACCAAACCAAAGTGAAGTTATGTTATACTGCAGCTTCAAAATGTCCCCCTTTTCCATTTCCACTTTAGAGAAATAATTGAGCAGTTGCCTGTCAGGCCCACATTTGTCTGTCCATTGATTCGATGCACATTGTTCCAGTTCATATCCATTGTCCGCAGTAATATAGCTTTGATAGGAAAAAGCCACTAATTACAACAAGATTGATGTATTACCTGAGAATTATTACCAGAAAATTGGAAATGAATAATGCCCTGTAAATGCATGTGAGCTTATGAGGGTTTCTGTGCTGCGCTCAGTACCTCACCAGCAATATTGCTTCAGTATCACCTAATTACTTATCATTAGATTTCCATGTATGGTTTGTTGCCCTGTATTATGTAAGTAATGCCATATATGGTTTTATTTGTGTTATGCAACCTCATGTATTTGCATACCTCATCTACGGCTTAGTAATCTATTGCTTTCATGTCTCTAAGATATTAGTGTTAATGTTTGCATAATTATTTAATAGGGCTGGGACAACGCACCGACGTAATCGATGGTTCGACGCAAAAAATACGTCGATACAAAATATGCACGTCGATGCGTCATACTCAAAACAAACAAGATGGCAGCGAGTAGTAGCAGTAGTAGCAGTAGTACCAGTAGTACGCGAGTGCCATCTTATGGGGCGTTCAGACCGCCACTAAAACGCAGTTTCTACGCACAGTAGACACACATTCTCTAAATTACAGAGGCTAAGGGTGTTCAGACCAGAAGTCCTGGGCTAACAGAGTTAAACTAGCGGAGCTAGGGGTGTTATGTTACCGGCTTTTTGTGTGAAGTTCTTCTCCAAAAGGCAGCGTCTGCAGTGCTTTCACACCGCCGACGCTGGAATGCTGACGCCTCGCGCACCAGACGCACATTCTCTAGTTTTCAGACACAGGTGTCTTCACACCAGAAGTCCTGACCAGCGGTGGCGCCCGCCGGAAGTGGCGGAAGTAGCGGGCGGACTTTGATGCTAATGGAGTTAAGCTAGCGGCTTTTTGTGTAAAGTTCTTCTGTGTCCAGAGACCTTCCAGAGACTTTATATAACAGCAGTATGTGTTAACGGAGGTGTGCCATACGTTTATTTTATAATCAAACGGTACTTCCGCATTGGCAAACACGCTCGAAACAGTTGCATAAAGTCACGGGAGCATGAAAACGCATATGTTCACAAGCACAGAGTCCCGCATTGTCAACCCTGGTTTAGTCCTTGTGTAGCTCCTGTTTTGGCTGTTTACGAGTGTTCAGTCTGCTCGCTCAGACCACTAATGTCACCGTGACCACTTTGCGGCTCTCTGATTGGTCGCTGAAACGCTCAGCAATGTTCATCTCCTGCGCTCGTCGATTTTCCGCTCCTGCGTCTCTGCCGCACCACCATCGAACGCGCGTCACCATTTAATTGGTTATTTATACGTCATGCAGAAGCACATACTGTAGAGGAGGTATGCAATTTCAACAATTAAAATAAAGTGAAATAGTCCAGGGCTCAACATTAACGGTTGCCCGGGGCAACTAAAGATTTGGGACGGGCAAGTGCGCTGTTTTAGCAAGTGTCCCGGTCGGGCAAGTGATGTATTACTATAACCCATTCAGGCCGCAAACAAATTCCCTTCTGTGATGTATTACTTTAACCCATTCAGGCCGCAAACAAATTCCCTTCTGTGATGTATTACTTTAACCCATTCAGGCCGCAAACAAATTCCCGCAATTCTTCGTCTAGAGCCTGGAGCGGACACATCTGATTATCTTTTTTTGACAAATTCTTGTCAAAATTTTCCATGTTTTCTGCTGACAATGTCATTTCTGTGAAATGTGTGACCGCGGGAACTTTCTGTTGTTTGCTGTACGGACTTGAACAGGATTTGCATCCTCCGCTCTGAACCCGGGAGCAGCTGCGGCGGCTTTGTAACGACAGCCACTTTGACAACAGCTCAGTGACGCACAGCCATAAAATGGTACTGAGCGAGGACACATGGATAGAACCATAGAAACGCAGACCATAGACACGCGGACATGACCATCGACACGCGGACCATAGATGCGCGGACCATAGACGCGCGAACAGGACCAGACGTGTGGACAGAACCATTGACACACGTTCAGGACCATCCCCAGCTTGTTGCAAGTGCAGGTCTCCCCGGTATCTCCTACCTATGCGCAACCAAAACTCACAAAATTAAACCTCAGGTACCTAAATCTCCCCTTGCATTAAAAATGCATGTTGGTAAAAAAGGTAAAATTTTGTGAACAAATCAAACAGAACACACCACGACAGGCGTCTTGTATTTTATTTTGCATACTTAAGAGCCCTGTGAGTCATTATTTGACTTTTTTGGCTGAGAGTGGATTTTTTTCCACAGTTATCTATTGTTAACTTATTGTATTGATAAATATTTGGGCAAGTAACTTTTGACATTGGGCAAGTAAAATATAAATGGTCCTTGCCCAAAGGGCAAGTGACTGACAAATCTTAAATGTCAAGGCCTGTAGTCTATGTTACAAGAGAGTAAAACATGTCACTGCAGTGAGGGCACAGTGCCAAAAATATTGTTTGTTACAGGGATGAGGGACATTTCAAAAAAGTCTGAAATACATAATGTCAGCCAATATCTGTCATTAAATCTGTTTGTTTGTTCACAGCATTTTACTATTGGCACAACCAACATGAGCTGTTAATGCAAGGGAAAATGTAACGTACCCCAGCTTTAATTTAGTGAGTTTAGGAGGAGACACCTGGGAGACATGGGCACTTCAGGAGGCTATATCATCCAGCTCTGTTTATTGTAGAGGTGTATTTATTGCGTGCAAAGGTTCTGCAAAGACACGCACACAACAAGCAGAGAATAGTCTTGTGCGCATGTATGGTCCTGGGAACATTATGACCACGTTATGGCTGCGCGCTTGCCGCGTTGACAGAGTGGCTCACAGCTCAGACACAACTGATGCACAAAGTGATGCAGCCAACGCTTGCATTACCGTACAGTCAAGACCCGTGATCTCGGCCAAAGGGCGAGCACAGCCAAAGGGCGAGCACAGCCGAAGGGCGAGCACAGCCAAAGAGCGCGCACCCTTACCAGCCTGTGAAATGGATGGATCTGGAGCATCAGGACTCGCAATGTTCACAAGTCCAAAAACAACGAGTCCGAGTCTTTAGGGGACGAGTCCGAGTCGAGTTGCAAGTCTCTAAAAATAGCGACTTAAGTTGGACTTCAGTCCGAGTCTGACTCGCGAGTCCCCATCTCTGCCATATAGTCCCATCAACAATGTGTAACCTTCTAGATGCGGCATGTTGTCTGCAGAATAACTGTAGGCGACAGTTAAAATACCGATACAAATATGCTTAATGCTTTTATGTGGAAGACAGAGAAGAAAAGGCTCCTCCCCCAGGATTAATAACGCATTGGATAAAGTGAATAACACTTTACTGTAGAGCTTTATATTATAAAGGTGTATTCTTGATTAGGCTCTCTTTCTATCTCTCGCTCTATTGAGTCCCATGTCTTATCGGTCGACCAGAAATCCCAGGAGAAGATAATAGACACTGGTTTGATGGTTTGACTTTCTCAATACAATGCGGCAGGAAGAAAGATGGATATCTACTTACAGTCACTGACAATAGCTACATATCTCTTGATTGGTCACTTTCAGCTTCTGCCAATATGTCATTTACAGTATGCCCATTCTTTTGCCCTCTCCTTTGAGACTTGCATGTAAAATGTAAAAGAGTAATTTGTGCATCTTTCATACTCACTAAGCCACGTTGACTCAATTTGTTATTCTTTTTTAAAGAATAATATTTTCTAAACCGTTTTATTTGTTCCTTCCTCTACTGTGTCCCCTCGTCCCCTGCGGCAGCAGCTGACACTTTCCCTTCCTAACACTACTCGACTTATATTACTTATATATTGTACACAGAGCTGTCCATTCTTTCTTGTGATCACATCAACATTTTTTTGAGCTGTAGTTATTAGATCATGTCTGTGCAAAATCGTTTTTATAACACATATTATCTTATGTGTTTCAGTTATGTATGATTGAAAATGGCCTTAGTTACAGCCATAATGAGGTAGCAATATCCATAATAGCCAACACAATAGCCTTGATATGACTCAGTGCATAAAAGATGGTCTTAGCAATGTCTCAAATTACATGATAAAGAGATTAAACTGGTGTTGCATGATTAAAAACATTTACAAAGCAATAAGGTGTGTGCTCTGTTTGGCTGGTTTTGTCTTTCTATCTCAGGGCTCATTGGTTACAACAGCTAAATACTTTGTGGACATCATTGGCTTTATTCTTAATCTACAGTAACTATAACACTTTTTGTGTGTGCGCGTTTGTGTGTGTGTGTGTCCAAGCAAAATTGCATGTGCATTATTTTGACTCAAGTTTTAGTATGGTTAGAAAGCACGTATATTGTCAAAATAGAGTGGATTTATCAGAGTCACCAGATTCTATCATGTGATAAATTTGGCCTCGATCACATGGTTTGTATTTATTTTCCATTATATAACCAGGAAAGTCCCACTGAGACTTCAAATCTTTTTTCAGGGGCCTTTTATCCCCAATGTTGTTCACTTAATTTGAAATTATATAAAAACTGTAAACTATTAAAAAAAACATATAAAATATTTATGTTAAAAACATGTATTGAGTTGTTTTGAAGTGACATGTTCATATAGTGGCACTGTGAAATGTATACTGAGCCTTGAAAGCTCTTGGTCTTGTTTAGACTGATTCCTGTAGTTCTGCAGTGGCAGGAGCATATAAAACTACATGATGGATGTGACATAATCACTCAAAATAACCAAAAAGAAGCTAGATTAACGCTGACTTGAATTAATAGGACACTATTTTTTACCGTTCATGCACGTGTGTGTGTGTATTTATGACGTGTATACTGTATGTGCTGCTTTTCCATGGTGAATGAACCACTTCAATAAAAAATCATTAGCATTTTTCTAATGGCATTGAAGTGTTTAAGTCCTGAGCTATCTCTCTTTATGTGTCTATCTTTATGTGACAAGCTAACATCTCCTGAGAAAATGTCTGATTATGAAATCTTTTCACAAACACATTGAATCTACTTGTAATATTCCTACCTCAAGGTTTTGTTTGCTCCTTAAAGCACCTGTTTGGTCAGAGCGTCATTCATTCATTAACTAATGCTGTCAAACTTTCCCTTCCTTTTGAAAAAAAATATTGGTAATGGCTCCAAAGCCTCAAATTGGTTGGTCAATAATATCAACTGCATGGTAAAAACTAATTGCTTAAACCTTTACATAGGACCTTATGTATTTTTTAAATTCTAGGTTTAAAAAATGAACTTTAAGTAATGTAGTGTGACCAGAGCATAGCCCACACCTTGTTTCACTTCTAATTCTGTTACAGCTGACAGCACTATTTCATGCAGTAGAAGCTCAAAAGGGAAACTCTGTTCCCGTGAGCTCTGACCTGTTAGCTTAAGTACAGTGCTTGTACTCCCATCATGTCACTGTCAGTGGAATAGTATTTTAACTTATCCATTATTGAGTATGTATTGCAATTTTAAGTGTGTTTACACTGAATTATGTCATATTTCATCGTACACAATACACTGACTTCTGCTGCAGTCAAGCATATTTTAATCCCAGATAGCAACAAGGCTGTGTTTATGTCTCAAGTCTAACAAAATTGAGGGGCGTGTGATAAGTCTTATAATATATGCTACAGCCCCCGTTTATAACAGCCTGCTGGAGTAGCTCAGAGCTGCAAAATGTGTTGCAGCCTTAGCACATAACTTTTTTGAATAACTAGTAAATAATAGTATTTGTTCAGTTTAATGTTACAATACTTTGTATTGTTTTCTTGTCTCCAGTTTGCCTTGGCTTCACCTTTCTTCTGGGTCCTCACTTGCGGTTGTTTTACTCAAATAGATTTTGTTTTATCAATAATTCATTAATAATTTAAATAATACGTCAAAGACTGGCACCCGAGGAGTAAAATGTCTCGCTTTGGCCTCCTCTGTCCACACTTTAATAGACAGCTTTATGTTTTGCTGATAGACAGTCACAGTCATTTTCCTAAATGACTGTTTAATGGGTGCGATAGCCAACTCTGTGTGCCTATGCATTAATGAGGAGCTTTGATAAAGCTGTTGCTCGCCATTACTGAGAGTATGACCTATTTCCTGCCAATATAACGAGAGACCAGCATCCACATCATGTGGGTGAATTCATTTACAAGTCTTCCACAAAATGGAGGTATATTTAGACTCGGTCACAGCAGCCATGTGCTTAGGGAAGCATTTTACTAATAATATATGTTTATGTATGTTTGAATGAGGCATATGTATACTTTATGACATGAAACACATTGGGCCTCATTCACGAATAACTTTGTAAGAAACTACTCAACTTTCTTCTCAAGTTGTCCTTAAGTAGATTTCTAAGAAGTCCCCACGTGGGATTCATCAACGCACTCGTAAGGCGCTGAATTGTTCGCAGCTGTTCTCTCAGATTGATGAATCCCATTTCCTCGTAAGTACAGCGCGCGTGCCAGGTGCTTCATTAGCATAGGTACTTAGCATAAGTAACCGCCCACTAATGCCCATATAAGGGACTGCAGGGCCGTGTGCAGACGGCAGAGGAAACAGCAACAGGCCTAAAGCAGAGTTACACGGAGCAAAATAGTCACCCTTTTTTCTTCCTTTACCAGACTGAGAATAAAGTTATAAAATGTTGACTTAAAAGGCGAAATATTATGATAATAAAGTCGAACTAGCAAAATTATGAGATTAATCTAAGAATATGATGAGATTAATCTCAAAATGTTATGAGCTTAATTTAAAAATATATTATGTATTATTTTAAAGATGAATCTCAAAATGTTTTGAGATTAATCTCAAAATATTTTGGACCCTGGGAGGAGATCCAGCGCGGACCAGCGCTGAGACCAATGCAGACCCGAGGAGAGACTGGAGTGACCAGCACACAGAAACCAGCGCGGACCTATAGGAGAGACCGCATAGACTGGAGAGACCGGTGCGCAGAGACCAGCGCGGACCGAAGAGAGACCGCATAGACCAGACTTGAGAGACCAGCGCGGACCCGTATGGATCCAGGAGCATGCAGCACGGACCCGTATGGAGAGAGACCAGTGCAGACCCGTATATGGGAGAGACCAGTGCAGACCCGTCTAGATCCATGGGAGAGACCAGTGCAGACCAGTATAGATCCATAGGAGAGACCAAGTGCAGACCCGTATAGATCCATGGGAGAGACCAGTGCAGACCCGTATAGATCCATAGGAGAGACCAGTGCAGACCCGTATAGATCCATGGGAGAGACCAGCGCAGACCCGTATAGATCCATGGGAGAGACCAGCGCAGACCCGTATAGATCCATGGGAGAGACCAGTGCAGACCCGTATAGATCCATGGGAGAGACCAGCGCAGACCCGTATAGATCCATAGGAGAGACCAGTGCAGAGACTCAGCGCGGACCCAGTAACCTCCTGCAGCAGCAGTATATATGCCGTTGTTCTGTGGCCCGTGGATAAAGAAATGCCCCCTATAAATAGGAAGGGGTCACTAATACACGGCAAGATTTCCAATGTATTTGATAAAGCGTTGGCACATTTCATTTCAAAATGAATTAAAAAGTAGGCCAGATCTGCAGTGAAAAAGGCGGTATATAAATAAAGATTACTAATAAAGATTACTACAAATAAATAAATACATACATCGATATGACGGACATATCACTGGAATGTTGTATTTTTATTCAACTTCACCAAAGAGGACAACCCCGGCGTGTGAACATGTCGGCACTGAATGCGTACGAGTGCTCCTGAGGACTCGTAGGATTTGTACTTGCCCAAGAGAAATTCTGGTTACGAGAAATATTCGTGAATGCCACTTTCTTCGTAAAAACCGCGTAAGTAGGATTTACGTACACATCTGTTCCTAAGAACCGTTCGTGAATGAGGCCCATTGTCTTTAAACTTCCTGACTCATCGTCAACTGTTTCTCTATTCACTGTAACAGTGCCTCTTGTAACACAAATGTGCAAGCACAAAGTGAGATGGATTACCAAATAATATGTTATGATGACTGTAGCATGGGGGAATGATAGTGTTTGGTGGGTGGATATTCAAAGCTCAGAGAGAGCTGAAGAGGAAGTGCATGTGAGTCTTGAATAAAGCTTCCGGTCCCAGCGGGCCGAGCTCGCAGACATTTTAATCAATAACTGCTGCTCTATCAAAGGACGACTGATAGGCCAGAGACCAGGATTGCTCTGTACCCCAAAGGAGTGACTCAACTGTGGGACAGGCTGCGGATGAAGCGGCCACTACAGATGAGGGAAGAGCAGAGAGTAAGGCAAGGACAGATAGGAAGACGAGTGCTGCAGACAATAGACATACAATTATAGAAACAAAGGCTGCCTGAGGAGACCCAGGACATCTTTTTCATGATAGATTTTCTACTAGTTCTCAGGATTTTTTTGCAATTATGTCACAGGCTGAACATTGTGTGTGCCTTCAAATTAATATTTGTATGTTACTCAAGACATTTTTGGTCTTCCATTAGGGCTGGAAGAAAGCAAAATATGAAAGGCAACCATACACAAAAGTTTGGAAAATTTTAGTTGTTAGTTTTATACTTTAATGTGTATGGAGCATATATCTTTTATACAGGGAGAAATAGTTTTGAAAAATCCATATATTAGAGGTTGAAGTTGAGGATCAATGCTAGAATATAACTGTACAACCGAAATACGCCGGTTGACTGCATAATTACAGACACCCCTTGAGCTTTTGCACTTTTATGTCGTGGTGTTGGATACACAGTAGGGGTGGGCGATATGGCCTAAAATTCATATTGCGGTATAATTTGGGACACAGACGGTAGACGGTATATATTGCGGTATAATTTGGTGTGAATTTCAATATAGGTCTAGCAGGTTCTTGCATAAAATAGTCAAGATTGTTACTTATTTATATATTAGAATCTAATATATATATTTTTTTAGTTATTCAGTCAGACGAATAAAGAGACAAATGTTGTAACATACATTATTTATGTATGTTACAGTAAATACCGTTCACTGTAAAAGCAATTTTTAAAAAGAAAAACATGTGCATTCATTTAGAATATAAAAAACTCACAAATGTTGAAATCAAAGTCTGTAGGAGTTAGACATGGTCATTATTTATAGTGTCTGAGAGTTTTGTGCAGGTGCATGACTTCAGTAAAAGCTGTTTGTTTACAAAGCTGGTCTTGCCATTTGTTGACGCTCCCTAAGCGCTTTTCTCTGCGCTTGCAGTGAACTGGATGATTCAATGGATTTATGTTCATTAAAACAGCGCATTGGATTTGAACAATTGATGTAAATGATCATTTTGGCACAATAAATTTTGTTTAACAAATTAGCTTTCGTGAGATATTGACCGCGGAGGTCCGAATCTGACGCTAACTTTCGCAAACTTCTGCTGTGATGCTGCGGACACGGCACACGCATGGATCTATTTTGGCTCACACTGGCGCTTCGAGCCGACGCCCCTTTGACACTGATTGGCCAAAAGGTAGACGCTTAAACTGTGATTACTGTGTGTATTTACCTCTGCTGGGGCCGCTGTGACAACAATACATAGACAGAAACACGGTGTTAATGCCGTGCTGTTGTTCGTTGTTTCCAGTGGTGTCTGCTAGGCTAATAGGGCGGCAGTAGCTCAGTTGGTAGAGCTTTGGCCTTTGAGCCAGAAGGTCGTGGGTTCAAGCCCCGCTCAAGACTTTCACCATCGACTCCCACTGACTACTGTCGTTGTGTCCTTGGCAAGACACTTAACCTCTGGGAACACCAGCCACAGTGGGGCGGCTGCGGCTGTAAAGTGCCAAACTGCCGTTGTGTCCTTAGGCAAGACACTTCACCCCCATTGCCTAGAATGAGTCTGGTGTGTGTGTGAATGGTTGGTGGTGGTCGGAGGGGCCGATGGCGCATACTGATTGCCTCGCTTCTGTCAGTGTGCCCCAGGGCAGCTGTGGCTACTGTAGTAGTTTATCACCACCGTGTATGGAGTGAATGAATAATGACACATGTGAAGCGTCTTTGAGTGTCCAGAAAAGCGCTATATAAAACCGATGCATTATTATTATTAATAGTGCTAGGCTAATGCTGCTGAATGCCGGTTTGTTTTGGTCCTTTCTGCTGGCGTCAGAGCCTGCGCTATTTGATGACATAATGACCTATCGCAATATGCCGGTATAACAAAAATCTCTACCGTGGGCCAAATTTATATTGCATACCGCTTATACCGTTTATATCGCCCAGCCCTAATACACAGTTACCCCATCTCGCCGATAAGACACTGCTTTTTATTTCCAGGCCTAGCATGTGGCCCATTCCTCCTGCCTGACCCCTATAAGTGGAGAACAGTCCCCCCTCACATTGAAGAAGTGATAAAGGTGTTATACAGTGATAAAGCCATTCTCCTTAAGCACAGGGACTGTCGGCACTCACGTACAACGTCCTTACCTCTCGAGGCTGTGTGGAGGGGGGACATTGGACATTATGTCTTTGCATTTGGTCTTCATCAACGACTCAGGCAGTTCAGGCAATCTGATTGATCAGAGCCTTAACCCCTTGATGGAATGATGGACATTTAAGAACATTTCAGATAGTGATTCCACTATGTGATAATTGTGGCAGATAAGATAACCGTTGTTAATATTACTGTTATGGTCGATACTAATATTTACTGTTACATATTTTTTCCCGCGATCAGCTCCGTCCGAATTGGCTAATAACTCGCGTTTGTCATTTTTGTTTTATTTTATCAGTTCAAACAGTTCAGACCACATGGCGTAACCTGGAAAACTAAAGAATTTAACTATTATTACACATTGTTCCTACATATTGCAAGTATACTTAGATAAATAAAGTACTTAGTTTATAATATAAAATCATAGATGCAGGAACATCTTTACAGGAATTTAACACACTCCATTACACATTACTTAAGCAGGTGCGCCAAGACTACGTTACCCACCATGCCCGGTGCTGAATGCACCTTCCAATACGGATTTATCACACATGCTAGCTTACAGAATATGGTGCTAATGTGGACCAAAAACATCAGTCCACATTTCTCCCACATACAGTGCTCCACTTATAACTAGGGATGCACCGATACCACTTTTTTCAAAACCGATACGAGTACGAGTACCATAATTTGAGTACTTGACATTACCGAATCCTGAATTTATTCCTCATTTCAACAATAAGAAAATGCTTTAACAATTAAACATTTTAGCAATTGTTTTAACAGTCAACAAAAAGAGCCACTGTCATATTCCACTCATACAAACACAATGTTGTAGCCCCTACAAAGACTTATGTTGAAACACGTCTAATTTTGTATTTGAAAAAAAGTTTTCAGAGTGCCTCCTTGTCCATTTTTTCATTGTACCAGATCTCAGGCCCACGGGTTGGACAAGCACCTGTAAGTGTTTTTCACTATTTTTGATCCAGTGCAGCACTTCAACAATCCCTTCACTCAACTGCTATGTTGTAGAGTTGGTTGTATTTGTGCTCTGGTGCTAGCTCAGGAGCATATGATGTCACTCAGCGGCGCAAAAGTTCTCTGAGGGTCATTCACTGATTCAGAGTCAAAATGCTCTTTTTCTGTGGCGTGTAATGTTGTGGCAACTGCTCATATCAAGTGAAGAACTTATGCAGTCTCTATTTTGAAAAAGTGTATTTCTCTAACAGGTGTCGATTTTTTTTAGGAAGATGCCTAGAAAGGAATAGAAAGAAATGAGTTAGCATTAGCATTAGCCTGCCTAGCATCTGTCCCAAACATTGGCTGACATACCGCAGTCTTCACTTCACGGATTTCATAGATACTATGCAGTATTTTTGTGTGGTATACAGTTGTATTAACCAAGGCAACAGGGAGAAAGAACTGGTAAATAGATTTTAAATGCCAAAGGTCATCTGAATCCACACGCACGGACCGCTCAGTAGAGACGCACGGACTTGGCGGGAAAGTCAAACAAAGACACGCTGCAAAGTTGCATATTGGAGAAGATCTGTACATAAGAAGCCGCTAGCTAAACTCTGTTAGCATCATAGCCGGCCGGCTACTTCCGGCACTTCCGGCGCTGGCCAGGACGTTCATGTGTGAACACCCCTGCGTCGGAAAACTAGAGAATGCGCGTCTGGTGAGCGGGGCTTCAGCGTTTGAGCGTTTGCGGTCTGAATGCACCATTAGTCTTCTCACATAGAATCTAGTCATTGTGTTTTCAAAGAGATTGTCCATCGTTATTTACATGACTGAGATTGTTAGAACAAGGGTCTGGGACTGTGAGAGCCAGGGTTTGGGACAGGGTTTAATATTTTCCCCAATAATGAGATGTATCAAATCCCTGGAAATAGTTGTTTTTTGTAGTTGTTGTTTTTAGCCCAAATAATGTATGATATCACTCATATGTGTATATTTAACAAATACGCTAGTATTTTACCAAGCTACTTGCTAGCTTTGCTAAAGTAGCCATCTAGCGTTTTCAGACGTTTTGTTGATGGGCTTCAGGAACTTTACTATGCTGAGATTCTAAATGTCTGCACAGTCCACTTGTCGACCCCCCAGAACACCTGGCAATCCGGTCACACAACATGCACTTTGCATATTCATTTTCAAGTCTTTTAAATTGCTCCCATACAAAGCTGGCAGTAGACATCCTTAGGCGGTAGATACTACTGCATAGGCTACTGAATGCAACGTTACAGTAAAACAACAATAGACGTGCGCACTGGAATTGTTTTTTTTTAAACTTTCCCGTCATAACATTTCCCGGGAATCGGGAAATAGCTTTGATCAGATTTCCCGGGAAATCTGATCAAACCCTGAGGGGGCGGGATCGCCCGCGACCTGTACTGTCACTGTCTGTGACGTCCGTTTACAGTGATTGACAGGTCAAGCTGTAGGAGTTTGAGACGAACGTAAAGAGACGCAAAATGGAGAACGAGAAAAAGAATAATTCAGTTAGATCACTCAAAACAATACCGTTTGAGAGAAGATCATACCAGGAGAAGGTTGAGGTTAAAGAGCTTGGACCTGATCAGCCAAATATTACCATTAGTCAGCAGTCCAGCGACAGGGGGAGACGGTACACTCGTACTTTTTCCAGGACCTGGTTCAGCGCCAAATCTTGGCTAGCAGCATGTAGCGAGGCCAATGCTTTATTTTGCTTTCCATGCCTCTTGTTTCAAACATCAGGATCTGACCCAGCATGGATCAAGACAGGTATGACTGATCTGAAGCACTTTTTAGAAAAGGCAAAGAAGCATGAGCAGACTGGTATCCACATGCAAAATGCCCTCAAATTAGCTATGTTTGGGAAGATAAATATTTCATCCCAGCTGGATGAAAGCTACAGGGTAGGGATCAGAAAGCACAATGAGGAGGTTGACAAGAATAGGCACATCCTATCAAAAATAATAGACTGTGTCAAATTCTGTGGTGCATTTGAACTTGCCCTGCGAGGCCATGATGAAATTCCTCCCCCCTTCTCCTCCTCCGCGTCCCCTTTGGGTGTGCGGATGGGGGAGGAGGGGTTGAGCCTACGCCTGGACAGGTGGGGGAGTAGCTCGACCCCGGACAAGGGTTCTACTCCTTTGCTCTTCCTCTCCTAAACTTACTTACTGCTGGTATATATCTAGTCATCATATTCATAGCCCCCCCAGTAGAAAATTCCACCAGCCGCCACTGGCGGTGGGAAGTTTTCAGATGTTTAATCAAGTGACTGGTGTTTGTTTTGTGACAGTTTTGCCTCACAACGTCTGCTTTACTCTTGTCACTCGTTAACTTAAAAAAACTTAGATACTGTCCGCTTGTTACGATACTCGCTGCCAACTTTTGGAGAGCAACATTGGAAACACTCACAGCTGTCTGTTTAAAAATGTGGGTACTTATAAGTCCGAGCACCTCTGCTCATCTCGCTAGGCGTAGCAGTGCGGGATTTAGACCGTTCTTATTATAGAGCCATGATTTAGACACCGCTAAACTTATTTGACATTGCACATAGCCGCCCTCGCGCCCGCCTGTTGACAAATCGCTTTTGTTGAAAATTTCACATATACCTGTAATAATGTACTTCACAAATGTAAATCACAGAGGTCCATTTTCAGCGGGAAAAAGTCGGAATTCCGCTAATAGACTGAAAATTCTCATCCCTGAATAGGATTGTTATTTTAAACATTGGTATCGGCCCAAAATTTCACAATCGGTGCATTCCTAAAATATACCTCTTTTTGTGTACTTTACTTTTAAAATAGCCAATATTTGCATAGCATACATTTGTATGTTTTTTGTCTTGGTCCATGGCCACGTTTTTGAATAAAGGGATGCAATTTTTTTTATTTTATCCTATTTACCAATTAATTGAAGAAATAATCTACAGATTAATCAATTATTAAAATAATCGTTAGTTGCAGCCCTAACTTCACGAACCCACCCTACTACATCAGCATCATAGACAAGGCCAAAGAGATGGGGTATAGTTATTTGGACACCTGACTGATATGATGTGTATAAAAAGACCATACTGGCATGCGATATATATCGTGCTTTAATAATTTCAACAATAGACACAAGATAAGAAAGAACCATGGTAACAAGTTTGATCTTGAATCAGAAATCTGATTACTCCATATTCAATCCATATCCCATCCATATTCAAATCAACAAAACTGCTTGCAAACGGGTATCCATCTCCCTCAGCTTTTGTTCTTGGTATTATTGCTGATTATATTTGAGACTTATGGCTTGAAATCAGGCATGCTTAATTTATGTCAGTAGTTGCCACTCTCCACTGTGCATCCCCGTGAGCTGTGTAATTTTCAAGGTGAGTATTCCAGATGTCAGATCTTTAAGCTGATGATTCCTTACATGCACCATCAGGAAACACACATGTTTATTAGACTTTAAGAGAAACCAGCAGTGTTTAACATTTTACAGATTATATCACCAGTGGCTTTGTAAGACTCATTTCAAGGTCCTGGAGTGTGCCTGGCCAGTCTGTCCATCTCAACCCCATAAAAAAATCTGTGAGGGGTTTGAAAATCTGTGTTGCCCAGCGACAGCCCTAGAACATCACTGCTCTAGAGGAGATCTGCATGGAGGAATGGGCCAAAATACCAGCAATAGTTTGTGAAAACCTTGTGAAGACTTACAGAAGGGGTGATTTTCTTTTTCTTTCTTATTCCTTCTCTGATAGTTGAGGTATACATATGATGAAATTACAGGTCTCCCTGAGAGAACTTGGTGGCTGACTAAATACTTTTTTGCTCCACTGTACATAACAAATGCAATACAATACAAAAACATAAACAATAATATTAAAATTATAAAAGATATTAAAATCTTTCAAGTGTCTGTATTTGAATGAATCTGAAATGACTGCTTATTGTACATAGCAACCTTTGCCGCAGCAACTGTGTCCATGAAGAATCCCTGTTTTATTGGATAAACCAAGAACCCCACAGTCTCTAATCCTCATGGTCACAAAGAATGGAAAAGGATGACTAAAGTATTAAAATACAAAGAGGGTTCGACAGTGAGGGAGAACAAGAGAGGCCAGTGTGAAAAGCAGGCAGGCAGATGAAAACACAGACTTGTAGATGCACAAACTGACAGCCTCTTGACATGAAAGAAGAAGAGAACGAATGAAAGGGAATATTTAAGAACCGTAAGCATACACTTATATCTCCACACACAGCACAGGCAGCCTTTAGTATCTGCGTGTGTATGTGCCGAGACAGCTGTGTTTGTTCGAAGCCATCCTCAAGCTTCTGAATAAGAAAACTAAGATCAAGCAGTTAAATCTGGCCCAGTGTCATGTGTGTTTTAAATGGAGAAGGAATAGAAGATGAAAAGCATTATGGAGTATCAGGAAAAGTGTTGGGACAGCAGTGTTTCCCGTTTGTCGGCTTGGCAATGGGGAGTTGCTCTACCACCCACTCACACATAGATATACAAATTTAAAGTTATTAAAGATTGATCTGTTAACAATAAACAATTTTTTCAATGTACAATTTGGGGCGACAGTATCTCAGTTGGTAAAGCATTGGCCTTTGAGCCTGAAGGTCGTGTGTTCGAGCCCAGCACAAGATTTCCACTGTCTGCTGCCGTTTTGTCCTTAGGCAAGACACTTCACCCCCATTGCCTAGAATGAGTCAAGTGTGTGTGTGAATGGTTGGTGGTGGTCGGAGGGGCTGATGGCACATACTGGTTGCCTCACTTTTGTCAGTGTGCCTTTCGCATAAGGGAAACACTGGTCTCTGAAAAAGTTCTGTGCATACAGCGGGAGATGGGCGAGAGCCGTATCTCGTGGCTTTTTTCACATATTTTCATTGCGTTTTATGGTTAGCCTTTGCTCTTTGCACAGAATATGTCTGTACAGCAACAAACCATAGAAGGATAAGGTTACAGCTATGTCATATGCGCACAGATGGGAAGGTTTTTAGGGGTGGTGGGAACAGTTTGAAGGCTGTTGTATTGTCAGTGCACATCACATGAATGTAAGCCTGAAGGAATGCTTGATGTGAAATGTGTGAATATGATCGCTGAGCGTATGTGTTTTCAAACATTTCATTTAATTGTACTTATTATTTTACAAATGTAATCCATTCATGGTTGTGATTAAGAACCCTGTAGTGAAACCATATTTATAATCATTCTCCATTGTACACAACAATCATTATTTGATGTTTTATAGTCTTTTATGAAAACATATTATTTAGTTTAATGAATCAGTATTATAAAAGTTGTCATAAATGGTTCCAAACCTTAGGGTGAGTCCTTTTTGTCCCTATCAACATCCTGTAATATTTCTGTTAGCTGTCCCTCCATCAAAATAAGTCCAAAATACGTTCATAAGTCATAAGCATGTTAACAAAATCTTCTTTTGTGGAATCTTCATGCGCTCTGTTATAGCGTCAGTGTCTTTTATGTGACTTCTGTCACGTTCTTGTCTTATACTCAACATAGTTGATGAGTACCTGCTGCTGCATGCGTGTACTGTATCTGGGTGCAAATCTGACTTGAGCCCCTATGGTATAATGTGGTATGAAACAAAGTCATTTGACAACATTACTGAATATGTCGGCAATATATCTGCAATATATGCATGTGTGAAAACTGGATTATGTGAGGGACCTTTTTGTCTTCTAATAATGAATATACACTAAAAAAGTATTCAGTAATAAGAGTAATGCCATGGAGTGAACATGTCATTGACAGAAAATTATCTGTTTTTTGCAATGTGGAGGTTTTCAGTTAAGAACAGAGAAGATCTGTCTGAAGAATAAAGGAAGGGATAGAGGACAGGATAAGTGTGGAGAAGTGTAGAGATAGCATGCACTCGTCCTTGTATTAGCTCTAATTCCCCCTAATGTAGCCAGTATTAAAGGGAGGGGCCGTCCATTCTGCCTGACCTTGACTGTAGCACTCTGGACCACGATGGAAATACAGAGCAACTAGAGGATGTTTGGCCACATGCCAGCATTCAAATCCACATCATCCTCAAAAAACCTCTTCACTTTATTGCTGCATATTTTACCTCTCTCCGAGGCTTATGAGGATGCACAAAACTTAGGATTCCGGTGCAGCACACTGTGGTAGAAACGCAGGGACAGGGGGAGGGCCGCAGTCCGCTGTGAGAGGAGGTGGGAGAAATTAGTCCATGCATCAACTATGTGAAAGCAATTCAATAAATAAATGCACTCAAAAAAAAAATGCAATGATGCCCCCAGCCTAGTTAAAAACTAAATAAACTGAAAAGTGTGGCGTTAACGCATTCAGCCCTATCGAAACAATATTTTCTTCTCTTTTTGGGCATGTCTTTACCTTGCCATAGCATGGAGAGCAGGGAGAGCGTTTTTCAAGAGCATGAAGTTTATCTGCATCTGCAGAACACTTATCCCTGTCTGGATTTTGAATTAATACTTAGGTCCTCTCATTAGACGGCCCAGTAAAAGACCAGCCCCAAAAGTTTCTAACGTTTATTTACATGAAATTTATTTATGTTTTGTCCAGAAAGACAGTAACCCACACCCTAGTCTCAAGTTTTATACAAACTATAACCCCAGGATTCCACAACTCTGCCCTCTTCAACTTTTTGACACTAAACAACTATTGTGAGCGTGAAGACACCTGACAGCTCTGTACATCATGACAACAGTGTGCTCCACTTCCGAGGTAAACATCTTCCGTGAAGGACTAATTGAAGTGTCCTCCTCTTTACATTTTGAGTCCACAATGTGCTGAGCCTGAATATCAAATCCACACTGCATTAAATCACAGATGATCAGTAATCGGATCAATATGAAATCCTAACAGGCTACATTTACAACAATAAAGAAACAATATTAGAGATATGTACGTGTTAAAATGCAAATGTATGCATTTTTTTGCAAAGAACCTTGACTTTTTATTTTGCCAGTAATCAGTATTGTTCTTCTCTCAACAAACATTCCCAAAAAAAGCTACCAGGAAACCTCAGAAGTTGACATTCTATTTTTACACACTGAGTAAACTATGGCCTTTTAATGTACCTGTTTTATTGCATGTTTTATTTTTGGATTTGTTTTTATTATTAATGCATGTTTTTATAGAAAGGTTTTCTATTATATGTTGTCTACATGTGGTGTTGTTGAGAAGTGCAGGCCCCGCCCACTACCTCAGACTGTCATTTGACACAGCGCACCTGTGGCGTATGAGGGACAATTAACCCCTATTGAAAAGGGCTGGGAGGACACAGAAACCATAGCAACAAGGAAAAGGGAGAAGGCAATGGGACAGGATGGGGAACGGTAGGAGTGGGACTGGTGGCGGCGTGGCGGAGACGAAGATGGAGCAGGGAAAAAAGCGAAACGAGCGGGTCAGGGAAGAAGGCCACGGGAAGACACCGGCAGAACACGTGGAGTTGTGGGACGAGTTATGAGAAGCTGCGGGACGAGCCAGAGCGGGGCCAGGAGGAACCAGCTGGCCAGCCACTCAAGGCGCGAATACTTCTTCTGAGCGGCCGCTTCAGGGGACCAGAGCGGGGCCGCACCGGGACTGTCCACTGCCTGTTATTTTAAACCTTTTTATTGACTCCTTTTTTATGGCAACTACATTGTAATAAACCTACTTTTAACTGTATCACCTGGTTTTAATTCCATTGCTCACCTCAGTGTTTTTACCTGTGTTTTTAAAATCGGTCCTAGGTCCTTCAACCTAAGTGGCGTTGCTGACTTTTTAATTTTGTACAATTTAATTGGGTTTCATGTTAAATTATAGTTTTAATTCTCTCCTCTCGGTCACAAAGCATTCTTTGAATAGGGTAGTGATTTCAATATCTAGCCATTTTAAGCACATACTATCATTTTATTTCCACACCCTCATCTCTCAAGAAACAAATGACATTTGTAAACTACGTTAGGGAAGTTAAGGAAGTGTGGAATTACTGTGGGCTCTCAAGGAGGATACAATGATGGCCTCTAAAAGTGTCATTTGTAATGAATATATGTGCCTGGTGATAAACCTTGTCAAGTGCCTGGGAGGTATAGGATTGCTGCATTCAGATAAATCACCTGGCGAAGACTTGGCCTAATAAAATATGTTGTCTGTAAACAAGCCAGCACTTTAAAATGCAGTTTATTCCTATCAAAGTAGCCTAATTCAAGCCTAAGACATTTCTACAAGACTTTCAATTTGCCTGCAACATTTATGGTGCAGATATTGAAACTGATAAGATTATTTGTTAGTGTTATAGCATGAGGCGTGTAATTAGTCTTCTCCAAGTTTACAAGCTCGGTGGAATGAGAGTGGAAGAAAACTCTTGGCCGGTCTGTCTGTCATTTTTAATTTTTGCGTTGAAGCTATCCATGTGTGTAATTATACATGTGTTAGAATGGAAAAAACATTACAATACAATGTCATAACACAATCCAAATATCAGTGAACAAGTTCTTGGCAAATGTCTCTTGTGTGCATAAAAAATATTACCAGATTTTTAATTATGGCGTGGTTTTATATAGCGCTTTTTTTGGACACTCAAACCGCTTCATATGTCATTATTCATTCACTTCATACACAGTAGTAATAAACTACTACTGTAGCCACAGCTCCCCTTGGGCACACTGACAGAAGTGAGGCTACCAGTAAGTGCCATCGGCCCCTCCAACCACCACCACCAACCAAAAATGTTAAATACTTACTCTTGACCATTTTTTTCTGTTGAAGAAACACTGATATTGTAGTGATAATAGGGTGAACTTTGAGATGGTTTATTCGAATTGCAGACATCAAGCCTGCCTTGTTCAATGTCCAGGAGCAGAGGGAAAACCAAGAAAGCAGGCTGGTGCGTATATACATATAGGGAGTAACCCCAAGTGGGCACCAGAAAACTACATTTTGAGTAACATGCAATACACGTGGGCGGCCACATAAGTTTCACATGGGTCTGGCTTGACATGTGATGTCTGACTAATTGTTTTCAAACAGAAAATGAATACATAATGGACAATGACATACACACAAATGTGAACTTATGGCCTACAAAAACAAAGTGTAAGATAAACTCCATCCATTCAGCAAACACCTGTAACCTCTCACTTCTGTGTCCAAATCACATGACGTGCCTGTTGAGTCCAGTGAAACCAGCACACATTTCTGATTGCTGGGACCGTGTGGCCCAAGATTGAAAACACTTGTAATGTTTATCCAGTGCTTTTTCTGTCTGTGTAACGTCATATTCATTCTCTCTCCTCCTCAACCAAACTTAAAATTTTAGGCTAATAACCTTTGCTGTAGTGTGACAGAAACATCCTGCCCATCACAACTGCCGCTGGATGAGAAGATGCACCAGCGCTCTCCAACACTCACCAGCGCTCACCAACACTCACCAACACTCACCAGCGCTCACCAACACTCACCAACACTCACCAGTGCTCACCAGTGCTGACTAACTAATGTCATTATTTATGGTCAGGAACAGCCAGCCTACCCAGAAAGTGTAATAGTGGTTTGCTCTTCCATCGTCCATCTGTCCAAGCACCCAGTTGAATTGTTTTCATCATGTTGTCTCTTTAACATGCAGAATACTACTCAATTAGCTAGTCCAATAACGAAAGGGTTGAAAGAGCCGATGATATAGCAAGGAAGTGTAGAGAAAAAAAAATGTGAGGAGGTGACAGACAGACTTCAACGATTATCGATGAGAGAACGGCACAGATAAATGTGAGACAGCAGTTTAAGGGGTGGGGGGTTTGGAGACACCGGATAGTCCGAGATGGATGGACATGCAGAGCAGAGCACGGAGATAAATGTGAAGCTGAAGAATGGATATACAGTACGTAGAATGAGATGTATAATGAATGGAGAGGCCGCGGATGCACACACAAGTGGATACAGGTGTTAAAGGCGCTATACCCGTTTCTGCAATGTTTGAATGTTTAGCACCGCCCCCCAACTCGCTCAATGGCTTCTCATTTCCCCTACGCTCTCATCCCACGGAGCCACCTAGTTTTATTTGCGATCTGATACATATGCTAACATTAGCATTTGCACAAGTTCTTGTAAGCTGTACAACAATCACTGATGAAATGGTACAGAAGCAATGCACTGCTAATAGTCAGATTAGCAGTGTAAAAGAATACCGCTAGTTTCGTGTCCGAATGTATTCATTTAAACATTAGAATATATTCTAATATTTAATTATAATTTATTATACAGCTCCTCACAACAGTAGAACTAGGCCCGGGAGAGATGCTGTTGAGCGCGGCGCTTGATCGCGCGCATAATCCCCCCCGGGGCCTAGGCACTGGTGACGGCAGAGGCAGTAGGCAAGCACGCTTCGATGAGAGAAGGAGGAGGTGGGGCGGCGGAGGCTTGCAGACTTCAGAAGGCCGGGAAGTGGGCATCTCCGGCTTTTAACTTGCTGTCCTGGTGGTTATTGGTTGATTAGATGTGGGCGTTGCTGGTATGATGAGTCGAGGATGAGCAGGCTTGTAGGTCTGGGCAAGCAGCAGCCGGGTCTACCACAGTGAACTTTCGCGAAACTTTCGCGAAAGCTCCATTACCATAACCTTTGAAGCCTGAACGCAACAAGTAATAATTGAAAACAAACATTAAACACAGCAGTTTACTGAGCTTTCAGACTGTTGGTCCTGTTCTGTTTCAATATAAGTAGTGCTACTATTTTTTGTCAAAAACTCTACAAATGCTTCCTGGTTTCTCTCTTTTGTCTCTTTAATACAAATGTTCACTTTCTGTTATTAATATAGAATTGTCTAAAATGTTCACTCTGTAACAATATCAGTTTGAAACATAAGAGTATATTTATTGATCCAAGTGTTAAACAGCATGTACATGTATTTCAGCGGTTGCATTCTCTTTCTGCATGTGCAGATGCATTTGCACACACACAAACCAGTGATAATAGCACCTCTAATTGCAGCCCAGCTTTACCCTGGCTCAGCTTCCCCAGTTAATGTGAGTTTGAGACCTCTGACTGCGGTGAGCTTTCACTGCTTTCACTTTTCAGATGAATCCAGCTTCTATACCAAAACATTGTCATGGTTAACTTACATTCATGGGCATGCGCACACTCTATGACAGCGGCCATAGATTGGATCATTTAAAACTAGTCATTTGTGTTTTAAATTTGCATCACAAATAAAAATCATACACATTTAACTAAAATTTGTCCATGTTAAATTTTTTGTGTGATTCTATTTCAAGAAATTTCCTAGAAATTCTTCCTAGGAATATGTGATTACTCTGCACTGCTTGCCCTGGGAGTGGCACAGTTTCAACACAGGCGTCTACATTTTTCATAATTGAGATGTCCTTGTGTGAACCAGCAGGCTGTCAGCCGTCTGTCCTATTTTTTGCCTAATTTTCTCCTTAATAACTTTTCTACTCATTTGTATAAAATGTTGGCAATGAATTTATGCATCTCAATAGTAATTTAAGTTGTACTTTAGATGTCCGTCTTGTTATTTGAAGCTGCTTAAGTTGTCCTCGAGTCAAAATGACCCGCCTCAGTGATGTAAAAATGTTGATGACTTTTCTTAACTTTCCTAACCAAGTTTTTTGTTCTAATCTATCTGTATTTTATTGCATTTTTCATGAATAAAAAGCAAGAAAACATACTTATGATACTTTCTCATTACTAATAGAAATACTACACAAATAAATCCTAAAAGATCCTAATCCTTTTTGTCTCGTGAAGAGAAAAAAAAAACATTTAAACACAGCTTTTCTGATCATTGACATTTTGGCTTTTCAGGTCAAAAAGATTTGCTGTTTGAGGTGATATGATTTATATTTAGGGCATATTACTTATAACACAAGGTTGATTGGCCTGGGTGAGAAAGACTAAGGGTGCAGATATAAGTTAGTGATTTGGAGGTGAGAGAAGGAAGTGAAAGAGGAACGATGGATGGCCTAGGAGCTGCAGGATGACTCGAGATAATGACCAGACATTACATTTGGCATGAGCAGGCAAAAGGCATGGGGAGTGCCGAGGGGGGCTGGGGGAAGAGACATAGAGAGATGCCGGCGGGACGTTTGGACTGTGTGAGTGCAGATAATGGCCATCAGATCTAATGCCGGCAACAAGAAGAGCGCGACATGAGCTACCGTATGAATGGTGTGTGTGCATGAGTGGAGTGATGGGGTCCAGGTAATGGGCTCAGTCTAATGTCTAGAGGGAGGTGAGGTTACAGCGATAAGAGAGAGAAAAGAAGGAGGAGATGAATGAACAGGGCGTGGAGGATGGGGCTATCTGCTCACCTGTGGGGCACACGGCCCGGATACGCAATGATAGGGCTGTCGCTGTTTGAAGAACCATATGTGGCCAGTCTCCTGAAATCTCTAGTGTGAGACATTTGGCACTGTAGTACTGAGGATATTTCATGACTGTGCACATTTATTGTAGCGGTTGGAGACCTAAAATAAAAGCAATGGGGATTAAAAATGAACCAAACAGTGGCACAGTATATCTCTAAGTATTTAAAGGAATACATGCATTCAGTATCCTGAAAAAGTTTCAGATATATCAAGGAATAATTATTTTTTTTCTTCTCACACATTTAGTGCAAAAACATTAAAACGGTGAATGCTGATTGAATTCTTTCCCCTCAATGAAAGTCCTACATTTTGTCCTTTCGTACTCTGTGGCTTCCTATCCATCCGAAATAAGCTTCAGACTGAATACATTAAAAAACTAGCCTGATGGAAATAAGTCAATAAGTGCACGTACAATTTTCTGACATCTCTGACATCTCCTAAGCCAGAGACTGGTCTGTAGTCCACCAGAGAGGACATTAAAGATGACGGTGATGGCTTGAACATGTGGTTGCTTTTTAGATCAACAGCTTGAGTAAGACAGGAGCATGCCAGGCTGAGCATAAGCGACAAGCGGAGTGGTGTCCCTGCATGCAAAGGGGGGCAATTTGGGTACAAGGATGGATGTGGTGTCCGTGAACGCTACTACAGTGATGAGACCGATGGACACAGTTCGGGGGAATGAGTGTTGATAATGGCTAAAACTAATGTCTAGAGGGCAGACATCTATCAGACTGACCAAATTATTGCCCGCTCACATTCTGCAGACTAATTACCTCACCACAGGATCCACTCTCCTCCTCAGAGGCTGGTGTTTCTCTGCTTTTGGGGGGCTTATGAAAGGGGTGGATGTCCATGCCCATAAGCGCTGATCCACTATAGCCATACATCAACCCAGCTTGCCTCTTGTTAACGCTAGCCCTTCGCACTCCTAACAGATGGGTTGCTAAAAAAACCTTTTTTACCTGCTACCAGAAGGCAAGGCAAGGCAAGGCAAGGCAAGTTTATTTATATAGCACAATTCATACACAAGGCAATTCAAAGTGCTGAACAAAATAAGAAAGCATTAAAATCATAAATAATCACAGAACATTAAAAAGAAAGCTAAAAATATAAAATATATTTGCTTTACTGCTTGCCATTCCTTGATTCCGGCACTTCTCAACACACTCCTGCCTTAATTTTAAGTACACAGACAACAATTTATGTTGCTTTGCTTATTAGTGCAGTTGATAATGTTTCTAGCTTATGTTGTGGTGTCTCAAGGGAAGTTACATTTTTTCCATTCGTTTTATAGGCCGTTGTCAAAGCTAGGGATATGTGTGTCTTTGAGATCGTGCACCATGCATCAACCTAATCACCAAGACTGCCGGAAGTTATGTTTTTGCGTCATTTAAAGTTTTATCAGAGCAATTTTCTTTCATTTATTCTAGATGTAGCAATCACTTCCTTTGAAAATTGCGCAACATTTAAGGGGCAGTTATAGACTATGTTCATTGCAGCTCCATCAAACAAGAAAATACATAGTCTTCAGTTTACTTTCCCATTTGCCTTAGATGAAATTGATTCATGTAGGGATCCACATTTGCAATTCAACTTGTGGTATAATGTAAAATGGTATTATCTCTAATTTTCATTTGACAAACAAAGCTGACTAAACAGCACTTGTATACTGCTGCTAATGCTTTTTATGATTCTAAATATGAATCTAGAGCTTTATATGATTTAATTAACATTAAAATTGTAAAGCTTTAACTGCACTGCACTGTCCAGTGTAATGAATGAATGTATTGGCACTGTAAAATAATATATTGTGCAGTCTGGTGCCTACATAAGGCTTCAATATATACAGGTTTTTGACTCAGTTTTGACCTGAGTAACTCGATTTTGTAGCCAGACACAAGTCACACATGTTCATGAACAAGTCTTGCACGTTTGTTACTAGAAAAAGTAGCTTTGAACAAATGTACAGATGAGCACTATGTTGCGGTTTTACTGATTATGTTACACATTACACATACACATACATATTTCAGATACCTACTGTCAATTAATGCCAATAAAATATCATTTTATGTTTTTTTTTTAACAAGACAAACAGCTGATAATGCTGATGTTGGCCAAGGGTGAGTTTGCAGGTCTGACTGAAAGTGGATTAGAGAGCACGACACATTTCACTCCATTGCCCTCACAGAGTCCAGATACATTTAGAATCTTTTCACAGTACTCCCACTTTCCCATCAATGCAGGATCTTGATGAAAAATGACTGCAACACTGTATGAAAATACAAATGTTGATTTTGCATAAGCCTATTGAAATAATGCGTCAATTGTATTCAGCATAACAGGCTGACATGATGATCTAGTGATCCATAAATGACCATAGTATTTCACTACACACACATAATGAGACAGTATTTTTTTCTTGAGGAGTCTGTCTATCCTCTGGTAGATACTTTTGGTTAGTTAGGAATCTTGTTTGTTTAAAACAACTCATCTGATCTAAATTGCTTGCTTAAATGTGACAGTTTATTGTCAAAAGCATTGTGACGAATGGGTCCTGATTTCCAATGATAACAATTGGACCTGGTCATATACATATTTCTATTTTTATCTCTTTCACCAAGACATCAACATTCATAAATATTCACCATGTATCATTTAATAGGGGGATTCAGTTTATAAGAAAACAACAAGTACATTTAAGATAAATTATTATCCTAGGACAAATGATCTGATTCAAATATGTTGCAGGTCTACATCACCAAGTCCGCACTTTTCCCCTGAACACCACTCACAGATACATAGGCCATCATCTTTGCCCTCCAGACCACTGTGAGTCAAAATGTAATTCCATCACTATAGTGATGTGTGCTGGTCTTCTTGTCTATAAGTGCACCCCAGTGTGTGTGAGTGGAGCTGGGGGTGGTGATATAATGGACTGCCAGGGGGGTGGTGGGAGTTGGCACTGAGAGGTATTTTTTTGCTTTTATTATCACAATATTGCTCAGGGCAGAGAGGAGTGGAGGTGAGTTGCACAGACAAGCCAGATGAATGAGCCAGAAAGAAAACGCACAAAGACTTCATTCTGTGTTAAACAGGGGTGAGCACTTTGAGGTGGATGATAAAATTGAAATGATTTGTCATGTGGTTGGATCTTTATCTGCTCCGTAATGAAAAGTGATGTACAGCGAAACAGACAGAGGGCAACATTGTTCCAGCGTGGTCGCTTCAAATCTTATTCGGTGACAGATGGAGAACCAAAGCATGGCTCAAACAGACACAGTGACGAGGGCACACAAACGCCACGCACACTCGGGGAGAAATTTCATTGCCTGCTACACTTTCTGACGAGTTTTTCTACTCTACCACACTGTCACATTGTAATCCCTAGGCTATGCTACCAGCTGATCAAGCACCAGAAGTTCACGGTATTTTTTCTGCTGCCTCACAAGCATAATTTGAAAGCAAGCAGTGATCTGTGACAAAACAAAAGCACAAGCACACCATAAACCTAGTGGAAAGATAATATTTGCATGAAGTGTTCCCTTGAGAGTGTTTACTTCAGGTGGATATATTGAGGATATATTGACTATTGAAACACAAGGACGACATTCAGAAGGCCTATGGGGTGCTGTTTATCTCTATTATCACCATCCCACTGTGTGCTTAATTTTGATTGTAAATTGTGAAACAATGTGAATGGTTTTAAAAGATATACATGTTATGAGTTACTAGAAAAAAGATTTTCTAAATAAGTCTTGGTTCCATCAATGTTTTTTTTAATTTTTTTTTTATCATACTTTAGCTGTGAGTGGAACATTTATCAGAATCAGAATCATTTTTATTGCCACGTAAGTAACAGGAGGTCACAGACTTGGAAATTGCTTTGGCTCGGGGCAACAGTCAGAGAGAGATAATAAAAAATAAAGAATAAAAAAACACTTCTAAGGAATACATTTTAAATCAAAATTAAAATAGAGTTACAATTACTATATACAATATACAAGTGGCACATGGTGCACACAATGTAAGGTGACAGCAGTACAGTGAAGTAAAGTGACGTATGATCAGTGTTGGGCACGTTACTTTGAAAAAGTAATTAGTTATAGTTACTAGTTACTTCTCCCAAAAAGTAACTGAGTTACTAACGGAGTTACTCCACTATAAAAGTAACTAGTTACCAGTAAAAGTAACTATTGCGTTACTTTTTCGTTTTGTTCTGGAACATAATGTGCACCCGACGTGCGCATTTTTACCTTTAACAGTGCCAATATTTCCATCTAGAAAAGGCTGTTTTGCTTCTGAAGTCCTGTTCACTCTTCATCTCTCTGTGCTGTAAAGCCCGCCACTGTGAATGTGGAAACACCGGTGACGAGCGGTGAGGCTGGTGAAGCACTGACTTCAGCCCAATCAGATGAACATATACATCATATAAATCAAGTGGACAATTTGTTTGGCTACAGCAAAATATGTTTTATGCCCGCATTGTTTGTTCATACAAAACGCAAAACTATGAGTTATGGGTCTTACCTTATAAATGACCTGCACAGTCCACTTCGGTTCAGACCAGTTCCTTGTTTAAATCCAGTGAATGGTTTGAGCGTAGATATGTAATCCTCCATTTGGAAATGAGTCCAATGAGTTTTAAAAAGTAAAACAAAACGCGTGTGTCCTCCGTAAACTCCTCTGTTTTGCTGCAGCCGGCTGCATCCAATTTCTAAAATCAACCGTCTTACACTTCACCTCTCTTTCTTATCATTCCTATAGTAATTGAAAAATTACCCTATGTGCATTTTAGATTATGTAAAAATGTGTTATATGTATGTTAGCCAAACCTGTTGCTGTCCTTAGCAGATAAACCAGGAAGAGCAAGGAGCTTATCGATGGAATTGTATGCAGCCGACTTCTGAGCTCACATGCGCTCCTCTGTGGCTGACCTCACGGTGATACAAGCCGTGGTTGAGCGCGATTAAGACCCATATTTGTTTCAAAAACACAATTTATGAGCCATCCTCTCAACTGTAGACATGTAGATTGTAAAGGAAATATGATTTACATCAGCCAATAATTGCTGAGAGGTTTTCTCAATTCTCATCCTCCCTTCTCTCATGACAACACGTTCATTGTGCGTCTTGAGTAACGCGCAGTAACGGGATGTCGGAAATGATAACGGCGTTATAGTTACTGTCAAAGTAATTAGTTAGATTACTCGTTACTGAAAAAAGTAACGGCGTTAGTAACGCCGTTACTAGTAACGCCGTTATTCCCATCACTGCGTATGATGGACAGTAAAGTGACATTATAAAGAACAGTAGGGGACTTCTAGAGGGCGGGGAGGTTCAGAAGTGTTCAAGTGTTCAAGAGTCCAACAGCAGAGGGGAAGAAACTGTTCTTGTGGCGGGAGGTTCTGGTCCTGATGGACCGCAGTCTCCTGCCTGAGGGAAGTGGTTGGAATAGTCCATGTGCAGGGTGAGAGGGGTCGGCTGTGATACGACCAGCCTGGCCTCGAGCTCCGGCGACGTACAGGTCCTGCAGCGAAGGAAGGCTGCGGCCGATCACTTCCTCTGCAGAGCGCACAATGCACTGTAGTCTCTGCTGGTCCCTGACTGTGGCTCCAGCGAACCACACGGTGATGGAGGAGGTGAGGATGGACTCGATGATGGCCGTGTAGAACTGCACCAACATCTGTGCAGGCAGCTTGGCTTTCCTGAGCTGCCGCAGGAAGTACATCCTCTGCTGGGCCTTCTTGATGAGGGAGCTGATGGTCGGCTCCCACTTGAGGTCCTGGGTGATGGTGGTGCCCAGGAAACGATAGGACTCCACAGAGGTGATGGGGGAGTCCATCACGGAGGGTGGGGGCGGGGGGACAGAGCTCTTCCTGAAGTCCACAATCATCTCCTCTGTCTTCTGGGCGTTCAGCTCCAGGTCGTTACCACTGCACCAGGACACCAGCCGGTCCAACTCCCTCCTGTAGGCGGACTCATCGTTGTTGGAGATGAGTCCAATGAGGGTGGTGTCGTCCGCGAACTTGATCAGCTTCACAGAGTCGTGGCTGGAGGTGCAGTGGTTGGTGTACAGGGAGAAGAGCACGGGAGAAAGAACACAGCCCTGTGGGGCTCCTGTATTTATAATCCGAGAGTCCGAGACATTCTTCCCCAGAAGCACTCGCTGCTTCCTGTCCGTCAGGAAGTCAGTGATCCACCTGCAGGTGGAATCGGGCACGTTGCGCTGGGAGAGCTTGTCCTGGAGCAGGGATGGCAGGATGATGTTATATTGATTTTAAGAACTGTAGATGTTTCTTGGTCCTTTCTTTGTGGGTTATTTCCATGGAACATTGCAGGCCAAGCAATAATATTTTCATTGGAGTTACACGGCAGTATACATGGGGTATAACTATGGGGTATATTTATCAAAGGTTTGCACACATGTGAAGTGAACCCATAGAAGCAAACATTATTATTATCATATACTCATCTATATGGCTGGTCTCTGTCCTGGACTCAATCCTGTTCTCTTCCCTGGACTTGGTGTGTTGTCTGGTCTGTGTATTCACTTAGCCTTTGACTGTTATTCATTATCAGTTTCGTTATTTATGCCTTTTTTATATTGATATGTAGTGTTCAGTTTGAACAATGCATTTTAAAAAGTTGATGTCACTTGTGGTATAGGCCAGATGGTTCTCCAACTTTTCACATCAAGCAGGTTAAACATGCTGAATTACTGTGTATCTTTCTACCAGGTTGACTTGTTGGTTAGTTAGCAAAACTCTTCTCAGATGCAGTGTGTAGGAGATACTGTAGATGTGTCATCATTGTAAAACAGAAATAGAAACTTCCAACCTGTTGTTTGCATGTGTTGCTGAGTCAGAAGCTAAGTAAGGATATGCCGCTCCTGGGAGGACACTTAAACCACAGAAGCTGCAATTAGGATGCAGCAGCTGACTCCCTCTCCATAGCTTACACTCATTGCCCCAAGCAGATCTTTTCACTATGGCATGGGGACTTCTCGCTTAATAAGACTTCACACAATGTTTTTTGTTGACATTTACACGGTGACAAAATGTGACCTTTTTGGAATGGGACGAAATGAATCACATTTGGGTCCACAACAATATAGCACATTCTATGTTTACTAAAATAGATGTTAATTTTTCTGTTTATACTTAGATTGAGTCCTGTAGAAATTTTATGGTTACCTGCTTTAACCCATTTACACATCTACTATATTGTGTTTGTGATTGTGAAACATACTGTAAGTGAGTTGGCTGTTCTCAACAATTGACAATAGAGGGCAGAGCAATAGAGGGCCAGATATACAAGACCCAAGGTGTCGGATGTGCAAAGAGGCACTTGTGATGTCTCAGACCTGGCATTATATACATCTGTGCCGAGTATGGTCTGAAAACCCCAAGGTTAAGATGGGAATCGTGGGAGAGAAAGAACGTGTAAAGATCTAACCAGACATTGTTTTGGTGATGAAAGGCAGAGGAACATCCAGATAAAAGCAACACAAGAAACTTGTGAACTTCCAAGATCTGAGTGTGGAGCTGGAGAGGGCTTTGAAGGTAATAGTGACAGTAGTGCCCATTGTGATAGGTTTACTAAGGATAGTGACCCTGAATCTGGTTACAGCAGATCACTGGAACAACCTCGGAAATCTCGGCCCAGAAAAGCTCAGTGCTCGGGACAGCAAAGATATTGTGCAGAACCCTCAAGCTCTCTGACCTTTGGGAGACCTGAGCTTAGCCGGAGATAACCAGACGTGGATGGTCACACCGGGGCAGAAGTCTGTTCTACTTTTCTGCCGCTGAGGATTCCGTTTATCTTTATTTTTGGGTGAACACATTTTGAGTAACATACAACTATATGTTACTTAAAATTTACTTTAAAGGTTTTTATGGCAGAGCTTTGTGCACAATGGCTCTTCAGTTCATAAGATTTGACCAGTCCTGGGCTTGATAATAAGTGACTTGATAATACTTACCCCACGTTCATGTCTAAACTTCAAATATTACAAAAAAAAGCCATAAGAGCAATTTCTTGGTCCTCGGGTCATGCTCCCACAGATGTTCTCTTCCATAGATATGGTCTATTGAAGCTGCCTGAAGTTAATCTCTACCATAATGCGTGCACAATGTATAGTGTGGTTAACAAGTTAAATGTTAGATTGTGTGAACTCATTCCATTATATTTACCGTCACATCAACATAATACTAGGAACAAACTGTTGGCTAAAGGGAAATACAGAACATTAAAATGCACTTTTGGTATTTGTCACAAAGGCACAAATATATGGAATGAGTTGGATAGTAACTTAAAGCAATGTGCCACATTATCCAAATTTTAAGAGGAAACCGAAGGCTCATCTACTAGGGAAGTATCAGATTCAGATTAATTTATTTACCATTTGCAGCAAAACCACATTGGAATGCATTAGCAAAAGTCACCAGTGTGCACAAGACACAGACACAGTACAGACATAAAACAACATTAAAAGTACAGAAATAAAACAAATAAAACAGTAGACAATGTGACTGGATGAAAGTGTTGAAGCACTAAGAGTTTTGAACCACTCTGTATTTGGATCTGTTTGAGGCGAGAGGTTGATCTCTCTCTCTTTCACAGCCATGATCTCAGGGTTGGCAGAAGTTACCCTACTATAGTAGTAAACACCAGCTGCAAACACTTCCAAATACATGTTAGGAATATATTTTATATTATACTTATTGGTACCGCCTGCCCAAGCGTCTTGTACTTCCTTGAAATGTGATGAAGATGTATTATTTATTATTATTTATCTGTTATTGTTATTTAATTTTTATTATTATTATTATCATTATTGTTATTATTATTATTATTACTTATGTATCTGGGAGCACTTATTCTTCTTTTCTCCGACTGAAAATGACTGGTAGACTGTATATGGTGGTGGTGGTGTGATGGACCCCTAATGTATAAGCTTGTGCTTCTGGGAGTTCCATTTTCACAATGTAGCACATGAACTTTTAGGGACTGTGTGAATTGTGATTAAACTAAACTAAACTAAAAAATGTGAGTCCAGAACTAAGGTTAGCATGAAACTGGACTTACTCAAAAGCTGATCTTGAAACCTGGTGTTATTCTCACATTAAAAGACGCTCATGAGGAGATTACTTCTGTAAGTATAATACCACTTACTCGCCTGAAACTAGTGTTGACTAAATAATTAGGGTCTGATTCTGGATCGAGGTCATAGGGCTCTATGTAGCATTGTTACAGCCATTGTTGGAAAAAGTTTGATCTCAGGTCTGAAATAACTACAGTATGTACCGGCAAAAGCTGAACTGTTTTCACACTGACTTGTTTACCTCCAAGTCAGTGTGAGACTATGTCACTGCGCGGGTGGGGGGAGGCGGGCTCACGGGGGACGGACAAGAGATCAACTTGTTCCAATAGAGGTGACATCATCAAGATATGGCTATAATTTCTTGAGTGTCTTATGGTGCATCTCCCAATTTATTATCACCCATGTGCTTAGGATGGACTATGAAAAATTAAGAAGAGTAAAGATTTGTCTGATTTGTTGACATTTACTTTTGCTTTCTTTGAAGTCAGATGTTGAGTTCAGCTTAGGATAAATGGTGTCCTTCAGCTTTATTAGCAAGCAGATGTCAGCCACAATGGCACACAGAAAATGTGACCCCACTTTTAATCCAAAATGTCTTTATTATGACCTGTCACAATGAGTTGTACTCAATATCAGACCATTAACTTGCACTGACAGGAAATTTCCATATTTAATGGACCTGATCCAATTGATTTAGAAAATATTTTAAAACAATGTTTTGGAAGGGTTGTATATTTCATGGACTTCTTTGATGTATTTCTTATCATACACTGCCTTGGTTTGGTCTGTATGAGCTAACCTCCAGAGGAAGTACTATATCCATCCATTTTCTTTCACTTTATCCATTTCTGGGTTGTGAGGGCAGCAAAATGAGGAGAGACGCCCAAACTTCCTTATCCACACACACTTCCTCCAGCTAATTCAGGGGAATCCCAAGGTTCTCCCAGGTCAGCTGGGAGATGCAGTCTTTACAGTGCCCTGGGGAAGACCCGGGGTCTCCTCTCGGTTGAAACCTGCCTGGAACACCCCCACAAGGAGGTTATGGAGTCCACTTCACAAAGATGATCGGATAGGACAATAAAGAAGTGGAGGGTTCTGTTCTGCTTCTTTGTGAATGAATGGTTGCCAAATTCCTCACCTACTTGTATTAATCACAGGGAGAGAATAGGGGTGGCCGATATGGACAAAAATAAATATCTCGATATTTTTTTCCCAACTCCCGATAACGATATTGTCACAATATCTTTAAAATCAATAATTTTCACATAAAATGATCTGCAATGTTTTGCTTGCCAGGGCATCTATAGATAGAGACAGTGTACATCAAAATATAAGCTTTTTATTTCTAAAGTGCTTCATACATCTTTGCAAAACATGCACTAACATATATTAACATTAAAAATCAAATTCAAGTAACACAGAAAGAACACATCCAAAAAGGCTCAATATTTACTGAAAAGTACAAATAAAGCAGTGATTGGCTTTTTAGGCACACATTAGACGAACGGTCTTCTCTTATTGCTTGCTTGCAATCACGTGACGCATAAACTTCCGGTTGACAAAGTGGTGGTCAGGCTAGCAAGAGTTGCTGCTGATATATGAAGAAAATGCGACTCTTCCGAGTATTTTTTTGCTTTTTTGGATACTTCATGACAATTTGAAGCTACTGTGGTGAACGTTCTAACTCATCATTCTAACAATATGCACAAGGCAGAATTTCCACTAGCTAGTGTTACAATCAAGCTTTTGCACTGCAAAACAAAAGAAGGTTTGGAAAAACATGGATGCTGCAACTTTTCCGTCTGTCTGTGGGTTAAGGAACTCAGAGTTAAGGTCCTGAAGGACACATCCTATATCGTAAAGAGCCGTGTAAGTAAGGATTGGTATGAACTTGTCATTCTCAACAAAACAATGCGTCTGTGGCTGTGTTCTTTTCAGGTCAAACATTCACAGTGATTCTCTAAAATGCCGACTCATCCCTGACAATTAATAAAATAAAGATGGGGATGTAATAACTGTGCATTGTGACTGCATGGCTGGGTAAATAAATAATCCTTCAAGGTAAACGCGTTTGCTAGTGAAATGTTAGCGAGTCACTTTTCCTGCGTCTTTTCGTAAAGTCCTTAGTGCGAGGCTTCACGAGGAATCCTAAAGTATCCATTAAAGGTTTCACGACTCGATCAGTTAGAAAACTTAAAACAACACATGCAAAAAGCATAAACAGACACGCTGCTCTAGTGAACAACTAGCTCGGCTGACCACCACTTCGTGATACGCATTCGTAATGAGGCGGATGTGATGTCAATTGCAAGCAAGCAATTGTAATATTTATTGAAAAATAAAAAGACGATAATACGAAAAAGCATATTATCTTCAAATTGACATTCACGATATTATTGTCTATGATATAATAGTATCACTATAAAATGGTGATGAAATACAGCAAATCAAAACGCATGTGTCTTGTTACTATAGTTAATGATAACATTATGTTCCTTTTCCTCAACGTTGTGCCATCAGCCTCAAACACTACTCTGCTACGCCCATCTTATTGTATTCAACAGACTAGTAATTAACTAGTGGTGTCTTATCTCGTCATGTCAACAGAATTTTCTGCAGATATATGAGTCACCCAGACAGCTGGGAAAGCTGGATTGAGTAGGCATCAGACAGTGATGCGATATGGAACTCCCTACTTTAAAGGCGTTGTCACCTCATGATCAGATTGACAGAAAGAGTGTCACTGCCTATGAGTCATCCAGTTAAGAGAAAGGAACGCAGTTATTCGCTTAGTGAGACAGGAGCCATAAATAATAAATAGTTGTTTAGCACTGCTCTCACAGTGGTGGAACACAACATCCACATTAACTTCACATATATATATCATCTATGCCCATTGAAATAAATAAATGAAAATATATATGAGAAAGAATTTCTTTATCTTTATTTGAGTAGATTCTGACTTAAAACAAGATTTGCCAATGGGACAAGCCATCTAGTAGTATTTGAAGAACTATTGATTTATTTTCACATTTAAAGAAGACATTTCTTGTGTCTTTTTAAAACAAGATAATTTTGATTGTCCCATTGGCAAATAAGACATTTTGTTTTCTCATTTATCCAAAAGCAAATGTACTTTACCTGAGGTATTGCATATAAACTCCACTAGTCTTTCTTTTAAATGCTCATACATTGTTCCATCAATATCGCTTAGACCACATTGAATAATTCCCCTTCTATAATCACACTAAAACAAACACAATTTAGTTTTTCATTTGAGCATTCCAAATGGGGGTTTCACACAAAATGAACCTATCCTGAAGAATAAGATGCTGCTGGTTCAATGTCCCAACACTGGGTTTTTGTGATGACAGGACAACTCTGCAGCTGCATGGTGAAGTGCCCTTGAACAGGTACTGAATCTCAAACTAGCACTGTCGCTGCTGCTCTGGTCTTCAGAGAAAAAGTTTGTAAAAGGACAACGTGCTGTAAAATGAAGAGCTGTTCACAAAACAGTCCTAAAATGCCCTTGAACCATGCACAAAAATCCTGAATTCACTATCATCCAGCCGCCTGTGAATACAGTACCTGAATATTTAAGAGTAGAGGCAGAATAAAGAAGCAATGGATTTCAACCAGGTTTCCTCATTGACTCGTCACACCATTACCTTTTACACCATTACCAACATTTCTGTTAAACTCTACATATGCTCTTTTATATATACTGTCCATATCCATACATATACATACACAGCTGTCAGACTGTACAACAAACCTGGATGAGTCTCCTGCTGCGGGACTGAATTTCTCCTACAGGGGATCAATAAAGTTATCTATCTATACATTTGGAGGTTTCTGTCTTTTCACTGTCAGAAGTCTTGGAGCACACAAGGGGACAGTAGTGAACATAGCCACACAATTACCAAAACATTTCAAACATGGAACACAACAGATTGAATAATGAGCCTTACACCTTTTTAAAATGGACCACTTCAATGATGTGTGACACCAATGTCAAGCTTGTTTTGCATTGCTGTGTATTTATAGTTTTTGAAGAATTCTGTAGTTTGTTGTTACTATCCTTGGATCACTTTTTCCTTTCGGGAGGTACTGTAGGAGTCTTCCACTTGCTTTGCTCAATGTAAATTTTATTGCTTTGCTTGGATTGTTGGATTTTTCCCAGAGACCAGGAATTCCCATGTTTTTCAGGCCAGGATCTCCAAAGGAATTTCCAAATTGGCTTGCAACCATGCATGCACTATGGTATAAAAATTCGTATTTGAAATGTCGTGGGATTGTCCCATAACCAATTTGAGGTGAGGGGCCGCCCTTTATACTTGCAGTGTAAAGGCACAAGATGCCTTTACACTACCAGTTGCTAGGGCAACGGCAGATATTAATGGTTTTATGGATATCCAAAGATGATGCCAAAATACAAACCCCAGGATCACAAACCCATTTTAAACCCACAAAGGTGATTCTTTTTACCCAGAAACCAAGCTTTCTGCAACTGATATTTTCTCTTCCCACAGTTTCTTCAGTAATTGATTGTTCCAGAGCCTTAATAAATGTAAACAAACAAAACAGAGAAAAAATAATTCTTTCAGAATGAATATTTTACCAAAGATCTGTTCCGTAACATGTAAGGGGCCTATGCAGGGCATTTAATATATAGCAGAATTATATGTCTAACTTTTCTAAATATATCAAAACGATACACTTTTTATATTACATGGCCTGGTGCGGTCCCACACATGCACACTTACACAAAAAAAGTCTGCATTGTGTCATTTCCAGTTCTTCAACACACTTACTACTTAGTGATGGAAGGGAGAAAAACGAAAAGATAAAAAAAAAAAAAAACAAGATTAAAACATCAGATTTGCACGATCCTATCTGTGGGTCAGTTACCATGGCAACAGATCGAGTACGCTCCGAAGTCCTGTCACCATAGGAACCAACAGCCAGGGACAGTCCAAAAAAGGCGCGAAAGGAGGACAATGCACAAGACTAAATATAGCAGCAGCTGTACAGGTGACTGATTAGCCACACATGTAGCAACACTTTGGTTTGTCTGAACTAGATACATCCTACCTGTATTCGATTGGCCTTTACTGCTAATTTATGTTATTCATTCATTCATTCATTCATTCATCTCCTTCCCCTTTATTAGTCCATTTCTGGGTCGGAGGTGTGGCGATGAGAGCTCGCTGATCCTCCTGCGGGTGGTGGGTCCACAGGAAGATGGCTGCTCTGTTAACGGTGACACAGCCTTGGACAGCAGACATGAGACGGAAAAGTTGGAGTAGGTCTTGTGGGGGGACTGAACCCACAACCTTCAGGCCCAAGGGCCAAAGCTCTACCAACTGAGCCACTGTCGCCCCAGTTTACCTGACCATAACATAAAATTAGCTAAACAAATGTGTATTGTGTGAGTATTAAACAATGAGTAGCTTGTGCAGTGTGGTGTTTTATGTCTTGGTGCCATACAAGTACAACAACATGGGGTCTAGATACGGCTCTATACATCCCCTGTGAATATCAACATCTTCAGCATATACATGATTGACATGAAGTTAGTCATTCCACCAGAGATGGTAAAAGTGAGTAGTTTACTTAAGTTAACGTTCTTGCTCGTCCCAACAGAAACATTCTTGTAAAAGTAAAATTATGTGAACATATCAGACCACAACATGCTGTGTTCATCTTATTAAAAAAACATCTTTTGCTTGTAAGAAAGATCCCTGTGAGTCACTATTTATGCTTTGCGCTGAGAGGTGATTGGCTCAGTCAGGGTGGTCCTCTCTTATTCACTTTTTTGTTTGAAGAAGCTGATCCTCTGTGACATTGGCCAAAATGAAAACTAGTGATAGAAAGAAACTTATAATTGGAAATAGAATTCAAGAGAGTGGTTCGCGTTGTTTGACAATTGACAATTACAATTGCTATCCACTCAGCCACCGTGGCGGCACGGTGGCTGAGTGGATAGCACTCTCGCCTCTCAGCAAGAAGGTCCTGGGTTCGAATCCCGGTCGGACCAGGGCCTTTCTGAGTGGAGTTTGCATGTTCTCCCCGTGTCTGCGTAGGTTTCCTCCGGGTACTCCGGTTTCCCCTACCACTAAAAATATGTCCAATAGTTCAGGCATGTGCCTCCTATACTGGCCCCGCTCCCATCTCTGTGTGGAGTGAGAGACAAATGCCCATAATTAACAATTGTAAACCGCTTTGAGACTCAGATCTGCAGTGAAAAGGCGGTATATAAATAAAAACTTACTTACTTACTTACTTACAAGAATTACAGTTTTACTTTCCATATATGTAATCATGTTTTTGTACAGTAGTCTATGTCTGGTGAATCTCTCTTTCATGCTGTGGCTTTGTAATGAAATGGTTCAGAGAGCTATAGTATCTATACTGAGAAATGGAGATCCAATCTCTTTTTCCTGAATTTTTCTTTTTAGCAGGTGCTCGTAAATACAGAGCAGTGTTGAACTGCTGCAGAAGTTGACTGATATTTGTTCCCCAAAAATGTTTTATGAAAAAAATTATGATAGGTGAACTTTAAACAATAGGAGAAATGCTTTCAAAGAAAAGTGAAACATCCTAAAATAGAAAAGGCAAAAAGAGACATTAAAAACTGAAATATTCGCATGTGACAGTTCGAGATTAGCAGTAGCTTACTTCTCATTCCAATCACAGAGGCCGCCTAATGAGCTAATGGCCCTGACAACCAGAGCCACAGAGCGGGATGCACAGTGAGGAGAGAGAGAGAGAGAGAGAGAGAGAGAGAGGGCAGATAGATGGAAAGTCACTATGTTAGTCACTCAGCCAAGCACTCATCCATTCACGCGACCATTCAGCTGGTCAACCTATTAGCCCTGGTTCCACATGGAGCTGTGTGTGACTGCCACAGATAAGCCCTGCACAATATTCCACTGGCATTTGGGTAAAAACGCCTCCTCTCCTCTATGACCTGCCCTTCACCATGCTCTCCAGAAGATAGAAACTTAAAAAGAGTCTGTGGAGGCTTTGTTCAATCTAAAGTCTTTATGCACAGTTTCAACCAAGTTGTCTTCTTATAATGTCTGTAGGTGTTATCACAGAAGCAATAACAGTTTTTGGTGTCTCTCAACACCTCCCACCCACAGACGATGTAGCTGCATAGAAATAGGTTTGTGGATTTTACCTTGTCTGTTTAATGTCATTAGAAAATAATAATGATAACCTCATGTTGAGTGACAATTACAATTATAGTAGATTGACAAGGCATCTTTTATCAGATTTTTAAAGTAAGTTATTAGTTTCTTTTGTACAATAAGAATAAAGTATGAGTGTCTCCTTGAGGCCACCTCCTGAGGAGTCCAAAGCTGCTCTGCTGCCTCCATCTATCCACTCATTTTCTTCTGCTTTATCTGTTGCTTATTCACTGAGGTGGCAGTTTAAGCAGAGATGGCCAGACTTCCATCTCCAATCACACTTCCTCCAGCTCATCCGGGGGAATCCTGAGACGTTCTCCAGGCCAGCTGTGGGACAGATTCCCCTCTGGGTCTCCCGTAACACCTGGAATGGAGAAGCATCGGCTCTACTCCAAGCTTCTTCTGTGTGACTGAGCTCTGTTCCATATCTACGTATAAGGGAGCGCCCAACCACTCTGTGGAGAAAACTAATACAGCTTGTATCCTCAATCTCATCCTTTTGGTCATTATCCTAAGCTCATGACCGTAGGTGAGGGGAAGAAAGTAGACTGACCGGTTTATTGAGAGCTTTGCCTTTTGACTCAGCTCCATCTTCACCTCAACAGCAGAGATGACATTCTGTAGTGCATCCTGAACCTCTATGTCTGCTCACAGAAATGTCATCATTTTTTACATGAAAACAAATTTTGTCCATACTTTTGGAATCACAAACCTAATATTTAATTAGATCAGATACATTTAAAACAGATTCACTTCATCATTAGTGACACAATTTTTTTAGATCAGATTATTGTTATTGGATGTTGTTATTTTTAATGGTAAACATCTTGACAGAGAAAATGCTGTACTTATAGTATATTATGCTGCACAATATATTTCCTGTATTCAGTTACTGTAATAATGGTTGTATCATGTGCACAATAGCTCTGGCGAGGCCAATTAACCCTTAAGTTTTTAAATATCTGTTAGAATGTGCTGATGCCTTTGTCATAACAAGTCTATCATCGTACCTTTGTTGTTTTGTTTTCAATTATGTTGCTTCTGTGGGCGTGCTTGACGAACAACAGCCCAACTGTTGTAAAATTTACCGTGCATCTGGAGCCATGTTCATTATTTGTGACAGTGGAAAAAGAGGCAGGAGAGGCAGTCCGAAAGTGACAGGAGTAGCATTAATCTTGTTGTCAACCAGAATCCACTTCTCTGGTTCCTCCTCTGCTCTCGGGACGCAGATGTTTGGCTCTAGTTGTTTGTGTGTCTGTATGCTTGGACATTTATGAGACCACTGACAGACACCCACTGTACCTTTTGAGATAAAGCAAGAGCCAAAAGTGCTTAAACTTGCACCAGTCTGTACTATACTGCATAGCTGTATGAAGTCATCTTAAAATTCATTTTGACAGCTGCCCTATCATCACTGTTGACCTTTACTGGATGTCAAATTTGGGGCCCAATATCCAAGTCGTTCCAAATCTATAAAGCACTGACAAGGGCCATCTGAATAGAATATATCAAGACATTCAAGAGCTATGAGGCACTGTGTATACCAGCCTGAAGGAAGGAGTTCTACATTAGACGAATTGAAAAAGTGAGTCATGTGGTCATAGTTTAAAAACGTTTTTTGGCAAACATATCAATAGGGAAGTCGGGGCCCTGACTTAGACTAAGTCCCTGCTTAGACTGCAGTCCCCGCGCCTCGGCAATAGATAAAGTGGGAGAAAATGGATAAATGGATGGAAGTAAATGTTCAACTATTGTTATACTTTTTAGATTGATGCTAATCCAGACACAGATTAAATACTTTCACAGCTAGATTTAGCGCATGTAAAAAACAACAACAATACATAGTTTTGCCCTACATTGCTGTTGTTTTGTCTTTTTTGATTCAATTCAAAACCCACACAGCTATCCTCGTTTTTGCATATGCAATTATACTCACAACCACCCATTTGTTGTCTCATTCAGCTCTCAATATTCCTCTCCCATCTTCTCACATTTGCACTTTCTTTCAGTGAGTGAAGATTATGTTGCAAAGCCTCTTGTAGATGTCTGGAATGCAAAAAGTCGTTTTCTAAAGTAAATCATTTAAACTGCAAACTGAGACTTGGGGGCCACTTTTACAAAAAACGTAATATAAAAGCATTTTATATGATTTGACCTGGTATTTAGCTGTGGGAAACAGACACCATTTTCCATAGATGTACTTAAATTCATAAAGCCTGGTTTTATGTCTTCTTGCTCTCTTCAAAGTGTTATCCTCATCCGCCATTCTCTCTGTTAGTTTACACAAAACCCAAAAAGTCATTGATTTGAAATGCATATGTTTCGGAATAAAGCATTTTCTATGCGTAAATGCAAACACAGTTATAGGGCTTAAACATGGGGATTGTCCAAAATCCAATCTGTTTTGTATTTTCAAACCAATCCAATGCAATCTGTACCTAAAGAACAGGGGTATTACTAATGATTATGTTGGAATAAAGTTATAAAAACAAATGTCTGGATAGTTCTCTTCTGACAGGCGTAGCTTAAAACTGCTAATAAAAGATTAAGTTCAGAATAGCACACATGACTCCAAAGGGAATTTGAAAAGATTACGTTTTTCTTTAGGAACGCCTCCAGACTCCCTCTGTGCAAGTATTGGCTCACAAAAAGCCTCTTCATCAGCTATTGCTTCGCTGATAAGATTGCTTAATTTGTATTTGTGATTGGACATCAAGGAAAAGACGCATGAATATTCAAAAATCCCTTTGAGATTTTGTCACAGTCGGATGGGTTTTAGTCCTCATCATCAATAACCGTGAAAAAGTGAACAATGAGTAATATATAAAGATCAACTCTATTTTGTTCTAGGTTGTTGGATTAATGTAAGTGAAAATGTAGAGATTCAAAGTCCCACTATTTCTGCACTGCTCTTGTCAAGTATAATATTGTATTCATCCAGAATCTTTAATATAGAAGAAATGATAATACGTCTATATGGATACAAGCTCAAATGAGTTGATTATGCATTACACATATTCTAAAAAAAAAAAAAAAAGTAATCCCATAATTTTAAACAATTGTATATATTCATAATAAACAGATTCAAGGTTTTTCCTCCTGCTGCTGCTGTGTGATGTCAACCGGAGACTGAGCACTTCAATAATAGCCAGCCTTCATGTGTATTTATTGTTATGTATATTGCCCATAAATTCATGTTATTATAACTAAAGCCATCAGGTGCTCACCAGAATGTTTTACTCAAATGTGTTTAAAGAGTTTATTACAGCTGGAGGGCAGCTTTACATGCACTGCATCGCTCACAGGAGAGCTTCATAGTCTGAGGAGGGAAAGATGCTTTGAAGAGGCAATGGGAAGTCTAATACAGGTGTGCAGTACGCAGCAGTGTGTTGCTGTGAGGTTGTTTTTGTTTCTGTACTAATTGGATGAGCCGACCACAGAAACGGGCTCTCAAGGGCTTGATGGAAACTCACACATTGACTCATGCAACATGTTCTTTAATCTTCTTGTGTGAATGCTTGAACCTGCTGCTAAGATTATTGAATGCTAATGCTTTTGGTTATGGATATTTTCAAAGGTATACCAGGACAGAGCTGGTCGATAATAGTTTTTACTTTTAGCCGGACATATAATCCTGTGCAGGCCATAGCAGAAGCTTGATGACCCGCAGTACCCACACACGGCTCCTCTGTCACTTGCCTCCTCTGTCACTTGCCTCCTCTGCTACTTGCCTCCTCTGCAACTGTCAAATGGTATCTAGTGTGGGATCAAAACTAGATACCGATTTGAGCAGATATTTGATACTAGATATAATTACATACTGTAAACAGGACAAAATGTTTATATCTTTGTTGAGAATAATTGTAAGTATTATCATTTGAGTAGAAATGAGTTGAAAAGCAAAGCATTTTAATAATCCCTCCTGTGTTATTTTTTTTCTAACATTTGCAGTTTATTGTTGCGACAATTCAGTATTGTGATGTCTTACCAGAGATAGCTGTTATTGTTTTTGTCCCCAAATCAGAAATGAGAGAGATGGTGTGATGTGATGACCCTTGGATTGAATTTTATACTTACTACGAGTGAGATGTGGTTAACTTTGATGCCATTAACCTATGCACAATGCACAAATGATATCATACTGCTGAGTGCGTCCTTGTGTTTAACCTCAGTCAGAGCTCGATCAATCACCGGCCACTTTGACAGTGATGAGACAGAGGAGCTGCCATGTGTGTCACTTCTATTTTCCCCACAGCAGAGATTAGCCCTGAGTGAGTTCACCTACAAACTTTAAAACTCTTAGATTCACTATAAGCCCAACATACAGTATATTATTGTTGTTTGTTTCCTTGAGATATTGCTTGCGTACCTTTGGAAATGATCCAATATCACCTCATTGGTCAAATAAAAGCGTGGTTGAATTATGTTTGTTTGATTATTCAATACGCCTTAATGAGAACAACTAATAAAGATAATGTTAATATATTTTATTTCTTAGACACTCAAGGTCGCCTTACATACATTGCAAGTGAAACGTGCATTTTAGTGAAAACACAGTTAAAATACAAGTTAAAATGCAAAGTTAAAAGCAGCATGAATATAGTATGGTGTGAGCGAGTAGGCTTGTCTAAACAGATGAGTTTTAAGAGTGGATTTGAAGTGTGTGATTGAGTCGGTGTTACAGAGTGTTCCAGAGCAAGGGAGCAGAGCGGCTGAAGGCTCTACTCCCCATGGTGACGAGGCGGGCAGGAGGGACCAGGAGCTGGAGAAGGAGCAGAGGGAGCGGGCAGGTTTGGAGGAGCGAGGTTGTGGATGGCTTTGTTTGTGAGGAGCAGGATGTTGTACTGGATGCGGTGAGTGATGGGGAGCCAGTGGAGCTGTTGGATTGTGCATTGTTAATGAATCCCTTCAGGTGGTGGTGTGCTATGTGACATTTCAGACATTGTATTATTCTTTAATCATTGATAGCCACTGTGCAACGTTGAGAGTGATAAACATCTAAAATCTTGAAAGTAACTTAAACCAAGAGATGCATAGTTGCCAAAAGGGGAGACCATTAACCACTTTTTGGATACAGAGAAAAGACTCACATTTGAGTCTATCTACCCACGCTCTGTCTGTTGTTAAGACCTTGCTGTATACCAAGGTCTTCATCGTTTTCATTTGGTAAAGTTTGCATACAACTTCTTAGATTTTTTTTTTAAAGATTTTAATTTTCTGTTTTCTCAATCAGCTTTGTGCAAGCTTTTATTCCTTCAAATTGAATAGGATAATCCTGGAAAAAAATCAGTGGAAAGTTTCATAATTTGTACTGGAAAGAATAATGATTGCATTATTATAATTAAGTTTGTCTAATTATAAGGTAGGTATATACACTCATCTTGTTTGAAACTTTTCTTGTTAAATGTTGGAAAGGAGGGCTGTTGAGGTGGCATATTTTCTTTGATCCATGAAACTCTCTCAAGAGTAATCATTTATTTCAAGTTTTTTCCTTTTATCTGAAATGATGGCACGTTATTTAACACAGACAAATGTTCTCTTTAGAGCAGTTCTCAAAATCCAAAGTAGCTATTATCACATTCACATCAGTTATTACATTTGAACCGGTTGTGATTTCGCTCATCAATCATTATAAGAAACATTAAGGGTTTTATAATAATGTTTCAGAAATGCTTGGACACTTATATTATACAGTATACATTTACTAATTGCACTAAAACCGACATAAACTATGGTTATATTCAATTTCAGTAGAATTATTATTGCCTATTTGTACTGTGAATTTCAACCATGGTATTTTCAGGACTCTCTGTAGTCTTAATGGGGAGGATTGAAACAATGAAATGGCTGAGATATTATTTATTCCTTTCAGATGTGTTTATTGACATCACCATCAGTGGCTCTCACTAAAGCTGAATATATTTATTATTTAATGAAGCCATTAGTGCTAAGCCTTTGATGATATAGACTAGTACCCAGATAGCTGCTGATAAATAATTATCTTACAAGACAGGTGTTACCTATGACATTATTGTGTTGTTCAGAACTGCAGCAGGCAGCTCTGCGCCTCCATAAGTTCAATAGTCCAAAAGTGTAAAAGCCTTAAAGCCAATCCAAACGTCGCTTTGAAGGAGACACATCATGTGTCATTCCAAAGTGAAATCTGGTCTCTGATCCACCGGTCCTGGTGGCAGTGTTGGTGAAGTTTCCTCAAGTCTATTCCATATATACTTTTGTAAGCCTCAGATTACATTTGGCTTATTATATCTCTGTAGATTGTATGTATGTATCAGTATGTATTCTGTCTTTGCATGTGTTACCCCCGTGAAGACAGACACAGGCTGGGGTGTAACATTGGGTTTTTTTATTCTGTAAACAGAAACATATATAGTTTTCAGACGCGGCTTTGCCTCCGTGGACTTCAGTTGAAAACCTTACGCAGAACTGAGCTAACTCTGCCTTTATACTATGCAGACTCATATTTTAGTTATAACACAGTTGCTTGTCTTACAGTCTCTTTAACATGTTTTTTACAAAAAGAAAAACAAGCTTAAACTTGACATAAACGTTACAAATTACAGATCTCCAGTACAATAAAAGTACTTATTTACCAATAGACCAGTCACAATATATCTACTCAACTGCTACGATGAACCTATATAGGTAATAGAAAATAACTGCAACAAATCGGACCAACGTCTATATTTAACTGGACGCTAACAGTAGTTAGCAGTTAACGTTTTGTACAAAGAACCTAAAAATACAATTTCAATAAATAAAACATCGTCCCGAAATTACAAGTAGTCCCACTAATGTTACCCATAGAGTGCTTAGTGTACTTAACCCACCTGTAAACAGAAACATATATAGTTTTCAGACGCGGCTTTGCCTCCGTGGACTTCAGTTGAAAACCTTACGCAGAACTGAGCTAACTCTGCGCGAGACCAGGACGTTAGTCTCCTACTTACGTGCCACTACTGCCATCTTCTGGCGCAAATTAACATAGCACCAGAAACGGGTAAATAGTACACAGCCAAAATTAAGAAAATTAGTAGTAAAATAAAAGGGTTAATTAAAATGAAAATTAATTGGGGGGTATCTTATTATACTTAAACAGTCCTGGGGGCCACACCCTCCCCTGCTTAATAAAAGGAAAAAAAAAAATGCTGTCTCATTTTTTTTTTTTTACTCCAAAACAGTGTCCCTTGAGCTTAACTGGTGGTTATATATCACATTTTTAGCATTGCTTATAGGAAAAAAAACTTGCAATTACCTTTTAGTAGACATTTGAATACTATACCAAGTAATACTAAAATTTCTGTTGGAATAACCAGATTTCTTCTCAAGATGAATAAACAAGTTCACCTTACTGTGAATAATACCTTTTACCATTGTAACCAGACACATAAACGGCCAACTTTATCACTTTGTCTGTTACCATATCATCACATTGTTTAAATGTAGACACTGTTGCATATGTGCAATATACTCAACTTAGTCTCCCTGAGTTGCACTTCAGCATTTTCGGAATAACTTGCATTTCTTGTTGCAGTCTTATAGTGTCTGTGTCACTCTACTAGTCTTTAATAAGCTGCTTGCGTGGTGTCGGACGCCCATGGTCTCCAGAGTCTCTGTGAGCATGTGGGTGGGACACTCACCTCGATACAGTCCATACCCACTGGTCTCACGGTCGGGTGTCCGAGCTGGTGATAGGAGAGGACCTGGGGCCGCCGCCGCTCCCTCTGAGGGTATATGTGGGTAGCAGATGTCGACCACTGCACATCAGAGTCTCTGCCTCTCTGCTGGGGCGCATCTTCCTCCGAAGGATTGTCGCTGAGCTGCTCCTGGTCTGCCTCACCGGCTGCTGCCAGTTGACCATCTTCTGCTGCGGTGGCCTGGTCGTCATGGTGATGAGAGTCTACCGCCTGGGGTTGGTCCAGCTGCTGCTCCAGCTCAGGTTCGGGAGTGTGCACCTGAGCTCTGCTTTCCTCACGAATCCGCAGGCGAGGAGATCTCCAGACAAGAGCGCCTTCTTCATCACTGTCCGTGTCTGTGGCCTCTTGTAATGCCTCTTCTTGTCTCCTTTCTTTAGTTCGTGTCTTCTTCTTTTGTTTGCTCTGCTGTTTGTTGTCCAGTCCTTCCACAGGTAAGCTGTCACATGGGAGGAGCAGGTTTCTGTGTACCGTACGGCTTTTACCCCCTTGTTCTGGCTTTATTTCATAAACAGGCATGTCAGGGCTTTTCTGGGCAACTATCACATACACAGAATCTTCCCAGTATGAACGGAGTTTACCAGGCCCCCCTCTCTCTTTGAAGTTGCGAAGGAGGACTCTGTTACCTGGATACAGCTGAACACCATGTGTCTTTTGGTCATAATAGTGTTTGCCTCTGAAAGCTTCTTTCTGTGCCGCCTTTGATGCAATCTGATAAGCCTCTCTCATTTGTGACTGCCATTTCTGTACATACTCCTCATAGCTGATTTGTTGTTCTCGGATGGGCAAGTTGAACAGGATGTCTACTGGGAGTCTGGGAGTGCGGCCGAAAAGCAGGTAATATGGTGTGAACCCAGTGGCATCGCTCTTAGTGCAATTATAGGCATGCACGACTTTGGCCAGTGATTCTTTCCAGTCTGCTTTCTCACTGTCTGTCAGGGTTCTCAGCATGGAGAGCAGGGTCCTGTTGAAACGCTCTACCTGCCCGTTCCCCTGTGGATGGTATGGGGTAGTGTGGGAACCACGGAGACCACAGACTTTCTGGAGCTGGGCAAACAGATGATTTTCAAATTCTCGGCCCATGTCGTGGTGGATTCTCACTGGAAAGCCATACTTCAAAGCAAAGTGGTTAAAGATTTTGTCCACCACTGTCTTAGCTGACTTGTTCTTTGTAGCATATGCCTCTGCAAAGCGCGTAAAATGATCCATTACCACCAGGATGTATTCGTATCCGTGCTTGCATGTCTCTAAATGTAAAAAGTCAATCGACACCAGTTCAAAGGGATATGTTGTGGTAATAGATGTGAGTGGGGCTCTGTTTGCTCTATTGGGGCGTTTTCTTTTTAGGCACTCACAGGCATGCATAACAAAATGCTCTACATCGTTTTGCATTCTTGGCCAGAAAAATCTGTCCCTTATCAGTCCCAACGTTCTTTCTGCCCCCAGGTGTCCCATCTCTCTGTGTAGCTCAGTGAAGACAGTATTATGGTGTTCTTTTGGGAGGAGGAGCTGGTCTCTACCCTTAACTCGCCTGTAGAGGACGCCATCCTCGTTAACGTGTAGTTTGTTCCACTGTCTCAGGAGGATTTTCACATCAGGGGACTCTTTCTTAAAAGCTTGACCTTTGGGCATGAACTCACTGATTTTGTAGTTCAGGACAGGCCCAATGACAGAGTCTTTTTCTTGGCTGGCCCTGATTTCAGCTTGTGAGAGTGTCTTGTCTGGGGGTGCCGCTGTGTCTTGGACTAGACTGATGGCCTGTTCACTGATGATATAGTTCTCTGGACCTGCGCTTTTTTTCTGGAAACAAACACTATCAGCAGCCGCTTTAATGACATCCTGTTTTACTTCAGCAGTGCACTGTGCCATGTACTGATTAATGTCAAGAGGTAATCTGGACAGGCCGTCTGCATCAGCGTTTCTCTTACCGGGCCTGTATCTGATGGTAAAGTTGAAGTCGGCCAATTCCCCTACCCAGCGATAACCAGTTGCATTCAGTTTTGCTGTGGTGAGAACGTAAGTTAAAGGGTTATTGTCCGTGTAAACAACAAAATGAGGGGCATAAAAGAGGTAATCTCGAAAGCGTTCACATATCGCCCACTTTAAAGCTAAAAATTCTAGCTTCCCAGAATGCATGTGATAGTTCTTTTCTGGGGGTGTTAGTGTGCGTGAACCGTAGGCTATTACCCTCAGTTTACCTGCTTGGTGCTGGTACAATACGGCCCCTAGGCCCTCTTGGGAGGCGTCACAGTGGAGTATAAAGGGCTGTGCAAAATCTGGATACCCCAAAATGGGTGGCTCTGTTAAACAGTCTGTGAGCTTGTTTAAAGTCTCTTGGTGGTTTTCAGTCCAGATAATGGGTGTTCTAGGTGGTGGTCGCCCTTTGTGTTTAGCACTAACCTTTCTACCCGTCTTAGGCACATGTGGTGGCGGCTGAGCTGTGGGCAGGGTCAGGAGCTGGTAAAGTGGTTTGGCAATCTTTGAAAAGTTTGGGATGTATGACCGGTAGTATGACAGGAAACCCAAGACACGACTCAGCTCACCTACAGTGCTTGGAGGGTTGTCTTTGAGTGCCTGAACCGGGGCTATTTCAGCTGGATCCATCGTGTACCCCTGCTCTGACACCATCCGTCCCAGGAACCGGACCTGTCTCTTAAAAACATCACACTTATGAGGAGTGAGCTTCACACCATGTGTTTGGTACCTCTGCAGCACATCACGGATATGTTGTAGGTGAGTTTCGAATGATGGAGAGTGGACTAAGTTATCATCCAAATAGGGCTGACAGATGGCATCACGCAGTCCCTTTAAACAGTCCTCCATACTCCGTTGAAACTCTGCTGGAGCTGAGCTGAGGCCAAACGGTATGCGGTTCCACTGGTACAGGCCCCATGGAGTAATGAAAGCTGTCAGGGGGCGACTACCTGGATCTAGGAAACCCTGATGATAGGCTTTGCCCTGATCAAGCACTGAGAACCAGGAGCTGCCGTGAAGAGAGTCCAACATGTCCGAATCCTCGGGATGGGGTGCCTGTCTGGTACTGATTTCCTGTTGAGTTCCCTGTAGTCACAGCATAGCCTCAATTCACCTGACTTTTTCCTGACACAGACGATTGGAGATGAGTAGGACGATCTTGACTCTGAAACCCACCCTCTGTTTAACAGGTCTTGGAGATAGGCTTTAACTTCTTGGTGCAGGGGCTTCGGGACTGAAACATATGTCTTTTTCACAGGAGTAGTGTCATGGAGTGTGATGTGCATATTTAAAGACGGGATACATCCTACATCTTTGTCATCATAAGCAAAAGCGTGACACTCCTCGTGTAGCAGCTGCTTTACTACTTGCTGCTGGTGAGGACTGAGATGGTCAAGTTTAACTGGGGGATCCCACTGAGGTGGCTTATTGTGGGAGTGGGAGTTGCTGGTAACCTCATTTACCCGGGCCTGAATACCACAATCCTTATCGAGTCTCTCAGGTGTGTTTTCAGGACTTTGGGCTGTAACTGGATACACTGCTTTAATTTCTTCTAGGTGACCCAGAATGGTGTGAGGAGACAAGGTAAGGTCTTGCTTGTTTGCATTTACAATGTATATAGGGATATATACTGACCTCCCCTGTGTGACAGTAACTAGTCCTTCTTGTATCACCAGGCCCTCAGGTAGCTGTGACAGTTCATCTGGAACAAAAAGGACACTTTGGCCTGCATACTGGGCTCCTACATTTGCACAGATGTAGGCGGTGCTTATTTGAGCTGCTGGCAGGCGAATCTCCTTCTTCCCTGTGTGAGCTGTTCCAACCCTTTCATTGCCTCGGTTAGTCTGCAGAATCTTGACTATGGACCTGGCTGCTTTGACTGACACGGAGAATGTCTGACTGATTTTCTGTATATGCTTTGTTCTCAAATGTCCTTTGTCCCACAAGCCCACTACTTCTTCAATTACATTGAACCCTATAATAGGTTGTTCTGCAACGTTGGAATCACTTGAGACTAAAATGGGAACAAGCAATGTCTTTGTGGGGTGGGTGTCACAGTCCAAGTAAAATTCAGTCTCTATCCAGCCAATGTATGGTATTTCAGTACCGTTCGCTGCTAAGGCTACAAGTGGTTCAGATAAGAGTTCTGCAAGGGGTCTTAGTATGCTGAGAGGGAGGTGTTTCTTTCTCCATTCATCGTTTATTAAACTTACCTGAGCCCCGGTGTCCCATAGAGCTTCCACTGGTACATTATCAAGTTGGCACTGGACAACACATCTTCTTCCGATGAGACTGATGAGCTTGGTTTGGCGCTGTGAGGGCATGTAACAGTTAGACTGTGGAGAAATCATTGTGTCTTGGTGCTCACCTGATGGTTTTAGTAAGCATTCAGGGTTGGCCTGTAGGGATGCAAAGTCAATGTGGGACCTGGAAAGTGGCTGGGCTACTGTTGGTCCCCCTCCAGCAACCCCTTCCCGTTTCCCTGCAAATTTCTCTGTCTGCAGCCACGAGAAAGATGTCCTTCTTGTCCACATCTGAAGCAGTGTCGACAGGTGTCACCAGTCCCAGCTTCTCTGCATGCCTGGCATCCTTTAGCTCTAGCGAATGTGCGCTTTGGTGCCGCTGCCCCAGACTCAGTATACAGTTTCTTAATTTCCTGGACATCTGCTTTGAGACCTTCAATCAGCTTCACAGTCTCTGGATCTGGCCCTCTACTCTGCACTTTCTTCTTGCTACTTTTGTCACTTCCTTTACTCTGTCTTTCATCTTGTATGTCGTTGTCACTGTCTTGTGATGGATAGTTATGAATGGGCTGCACCTCTGCTTGTATTTCATTTACTCTGGGTGGTTTGACTGGTACATGTCTTTTAAGTTTGTTTTGTCGCTCTATTTCAAGGCTTGAAGCTTCATTTATCTTTTCAATTAAAACTTCATCTCTCACATTTGGTGTGCTCAGATATGGTTTTAACTGGAACTTTACTGCTTCGCTCAACAAACCTGTCTTGAGGGACCGCAGGAATTTGCGTTGGATCAGATTTGGGCTGAACTGTTCCCCTTCATCTTCTTCGCCAGACTTGTAGAGCAGTTTCTCTCTCAACTCTATTGCTCTAAACAGGAATGCTTGAGCAGACTCTTTAGGGTCTTGGGAAATGTTCATGAGCCTGTGCAGCAGGTCTGATGATGAGTCAACTTTGTAGTGTCCTCTTAAGATGATTTTGAGAGTGGAGAGCGTGAGGTCCCGCTTCACTTCCAGCAGATCTCTGAGATGAAGGCCAGGGCTGACAGCTTTGATGACAGCTTCGATGATTTCGTATTCAGAGTATCCCTTCTTGATGCCTGACTCAATCTGATTATTTAGACTGGTGAAAGAAAGCTTGTCTTTCTGCCCCGCTTCCCCAATCTGGCCCCATATTTTAAAGTCTTTCTTTAATGTGACTTCAGGCACTCTGTGGGTTGCAGGTGGATTTGCCCCTCTTTCACTGGTTGCTGCCATGCTATTCAGCTTTGCCCCCAAAGCTCCAATCTTCTCCTCCAGAATGCGACGTTCTTCTGCCTGCGCCTTCTGAAGTTGCTCGTATTCCTGCTTAAGTTTTTCAATAGCAGCATTCTCTGACTTTTGCGATTTAGGTTCAACTGTATCATGTGCTCCGAATGACTGTACAACTGACTTGAGTTCATTAACAAACTCTAGGAACGCCAGGGGGTCACCATCTTCATCATCTTCAATTTCAACAATTGTGTATTCCACCACCTTTATCAGAGCGCGGCGGGTCATTCCATCAAACCCTTCACCTGCCGGTCTACTGCACTTAAGATGATGGCACACTTTGATGAGCTCTGGTTTCCCCAATGTCCACAGTGTTGCGATGATCTCATCCAGTTCTTGTTCCATGTTGATTTTTGTTTTACTTCTAGGTTCGACTCTCGGGTAGGTTGTCTCAGGAAGCTTCTTTTAGCTCCTGGCTGGCTCGCCAAGATTATGTTACCCCCGTGAAGACAGACACAGGCTGGGGTGTAACATTGGGTTTTTTTATTCTGTAAACAGAAACATATATAGTTTTCAGACGCGGCTTTGCCTCCGTGGACTTCAGTTGAAAACCTTACGCAGAACTGAGCTAACTCTGCCTTTATACTATGCAGACTCATATTTTAGTTATAACACAGTTGCTTGTCTTACAGTCTCTTTAACATGTTTTTTACAAAAAGAAAAACAAGCTTAAACTTGACATAAACGTTACAAATTACAGATCTCCAGTACAATAAAAGTACTTATTTACCAATAGACCAGTCACAATATATCTACTCAACTGCTACGATGAACCTATATAGGTAATAGAAAATAACTGCAACAAATCGGACCAACGTCTATATTTAACTGGACGCTAACAGTAGTTAGCAGTTAACGTTTTGTACAAAGAACCTAAAAATACAATTTCAATAAATAAAACATCGTCCCGAAATTACAAGTAGTCCCACTAATGTTACCCATAGAGTGCTTAGTGTACTTAACCCACCTGTAAACAGAAACATATATAGTTTTCAGACGCGGCTTTGCCTCCGTGGACTTCAGTTGAAAACCTTACGCAGAACTGAGCTAACTCTGCGCGAGACCAGGACGTTAGTCTCCTACTTACGTGCCACTACTGCCATCTTCTGGCGCAAATTAACATAGCACCAGAAACGGGTAAATAGTACACAGCCAAAATTAAGAAACATTAGTAGTAAAATAAAAGGGTTAATTAAAATGAAAATTAATTGGGGGGTATCTTATTATACTTAAACAGTCCTGGGGGCCACACATGGACAAAATGAACAAGCTGAACAAAGTCATGTACAAATGATATTAATAATGTTGCACGTATAAAACCTATACATTACAATAATGATAATAATAAGTATTATTTTTTCATATCCAAATTGATATACAGATTTATCCAAATCATTTAATAAAAAAAAATGATATAAAACATTGCAGTTAGTTTTGTGAATATAAATAAAGATTTCTTACTTACTACTACTTACTACTTGTGTGTAATATCTACATAGTTTTTTGCATTCACCAATGTCTCATTAATACATCTGTTTTGGAAAATGGTAAATTGCGTGAAACACGGCCACAAATTGAACACTTTTTTATAGCACATGGATTTAAGATTTAGTTTGTTTCACCTCAATGGTCACATGCGGTTATACTATTCTATTTTTACATTATTTAAATGTGCATCTTTTTAACCAATGTCTGGAATCTGTTCTTTCAATGTTCCCTAAGCGGATCCTAGCTCTTCACAGTGCATGTGACAGAAGTGCCAGTATCTCTGGTGTGGGCTGTGCTGTTTAGGCCTGGCTCACTCTGCTGTTTTCTGATGCCACATGAATGACTGCAGCAGCTGCGCTGGAGTCTCAACTCTTTCCAGCTGAAGACTTGGAAGCTTCACTTTTAGACACTTGTGAACACTTCCCTTTTCCTGGCTGCAGTGGGTACTCGGCTGCTGTTTTAGAAGTCAGGAAAAGTTATTGTCATGTTGTCCAGGGAGCTAAACTCTGAGGTGGAGGACTCACCCTGGGCCACAGAAAGCTGCTGCGTGTATGCAAATGTACGGAGCCTCATGCATAATGCTGAGGGCGGAGTGGTGACAGGATGTCAGCTCCTCTGGCACCGGACCCCTCAGAGACCACACTCACTCAACTGACTCTTGGTTTTTTAATTCACCTGGAGGAGTAGGCCTCTATTTTGCACTTCATAAAAACCCTGTTCATTTTGTTTTTATGAGCAAGAGTGTTAACTTGACGTATAAATATTAATGGCAGACAAAGACAGTCAACAAGATTTTTTCTTGACAGCAGTGCATTGAATTTATATAAGGGAGTTAGGGTGTAGAGTTCATGTGAGTAGTGGTATAATCTTTTGTCATATTGCAGCATTTCTGTATTATTTTGTTTACTAACCCTAACCCTAACCTTAAAAACTATGAACCAGGATTTCCGTGTTCTTATTAAAGAATATAATTGAATTATATGTTAGACTTCTTTAGTTTGCTTTCACTTTGCTAAGTCCAAACAGAAACTCTTTATAACTAATAGTCATCGATAATGGCTAATAGCAGTATATTGCAGTCCATTATAGGCCGTTATGCAGAGTGTATGCAAAACACTTGACCCCTTTCCTTCCTTCTCCGAATTTCATTATTTACTTATTTACTATCTTGTTCCTCCACCATATTAGTCGTCACCCTGCCACCCTTGTCTTGATTTTTTTTGTCTTGGTAACAGGCTGTTAATGGGTAATTACCGCAGAGACAAAGGTTAGTTGAATGTGTTGATGGGGATGTGCTTTCATGGGAGGCGCTGAAGACCAGGAGTAGCATATGCAGTGATTGTCAATGTGAGCTCTAAGTCTAAAACTATAGGTAAATCATGCATGGATGCCGTTTGTTCAGCAGCTCTAGGTTTAGTGGCACATGTGCTGCCTTTAGAAGATGGATAGGGCAGGTTTGCTGTAATGCCTCTGTGACTCAATCCGTCTTGTGAAGATTGACAGTCCGCTACAATCGGACAAGATATATGGCCATGCACACCCAAGCACTTATCTACGCAATAACAGAAATGGAGGGACACTTACGAATAACATATTTAATAGACCTATGTGTGCCATAAAAGTAAACAAATCACTGCATTGGGCGAGCCATATGCCATGTTGTTGTTAACACCTACAATTGTAATTATTCTTTACCCTATTACATACCATCTCTTTGTAGTGCTGTCTAGAAATGTTCGCCTACATTCAAACACCAGTGTTACGGCATCTCTGTAGTTGATTGTATCCATTTCATTGTGTACTGATTGATTGTTAAAATCAGACAAAGCGTTTCTTTAATGGTGAACATTGTACTATATTGTCAAACATTTTCACTGGAATAGTTTTACATAGTTTTACATAGCCCTAAACTTTTCTGTAGGGCTACTGTCTGTGTTGCTCTGAATAAATGAGTTGTGATCTTTGGAGTGAGAATCTGCGATGTCACCACGAGATGCGGGTACACTTTTAGATCTCGAGGAGCGGCCTTCTGCCTCTAAGAGAGACTGGTACAAAGTAAACAAACATTTTAACAGCTTCAGCAGCAGCTGTCTTCACTGTCTGAATCCATTTACCTCCTCATTTAAGCCCTGACAGCAAACATCCACTGAGATGCTCCCCTCAGTGGATGCGTTTAGGTATGTGCATGTCTTAGATAATGTTAGCCTCACATTTATAATTAATGTTATTATAGCAAATGCCCACTGTGGTGTACCCTCTTTAACTCCTTTAATATTTACATTTTCATAACTTTTTTTTTAACAGAAGTTTTGAGCTTACCTATTCATATTAGCTAGGAATAATTAAGAATGTGTACAGAAGTGAGGAAAATAATAAAAAAGGTATTTTTTACGCAGGCTGCAAACGTGCGCCTTGGTGAACTGGATAATGCCATCAGTATGTGATTAATTCTAATGATATTGTTCTTGACTTTTGCATATTTTTCACAAGTTGCATAATAATGACTGCAGGTTGAAAAATTGGCACATGGAGACTGTTGCTATAGAAACAGCAGAATAAAAGCACCCTCCCTGGTAACAAGTTTTCATTTCTTCCTGTGAGATGGGAAAGAGGTCTGCCTCTTTGTGTTTGCCCGCTCCCTTTGAACGCACACTGTCTCCTCTTCCTCTGCTGTGTTCTCAGCCTCCTCCCTCCTCCCATCTGCCTCATGTTTCTGACTCACATCCATCGCTCTTGGCTTTGACTGACAGATTTTGGGTAATTTCATGACCAGAGGCTGGAGCACCCAGGCAGCTCTGCACCTGCAGTGCTGATGCAGCCCTGGCCAAAATAGGAGGAATAAATTATCGGTATCAATCATGAACAATCACATCATCTCATCTCATCCCATTTAACAGCAGAGTGCTTCCCGCACACAGTGGCATTTTGTAATAGAGAACTCTCCTCAGAGGAAACGTCTTCATCAAAGTAGAATCACAAGCATGTAACAAGTCACACACACTCAATTATACTAGAGAAGTAGGGGGCTGGTGGACCAAAAACAATGTCATTTAAATGTATTATTTATTTGTATCATTTTATTTTACAATGATGCTACATAAAGACCATGCCCAAGAATGTGTTAATTGATTTCTTACATTCTGTACCTAAATAAATGTATAGACCAAGAAAACAAATCTCAATGTTTTAGAATTGAACTCCTATACAGACAGGAGGCGCAAACCTGTTAGTGTTCTTTGGTGAAGCAGCAGAGTATCATCCACTAAGAGGACAGCCCCTCATACATAATACAAGCGTTCCACAGGAAACAGCTGTGAGGGATCTTAGCTTGTGTAGGATTGTAGAAGTAATCACATGTTTGATCTGCTTCGTATTTCACTGAGCTGGCTGCGTACGCTTCGACTCATACAGAAAAACAAACAATGCTCTATCTAAAATGAGATGCGTTCTGCCAGGGTATAATTTCAATCTTTCCTGTTTCATTCTAACATACTTTGTGGGTGTTGTTCTCTCGGGTGCCCTGCGCCTGTTGTAATAGTTCTGACTTCTCAAGCTGCAGACACATTGGAGCTTGAACTAATGGAAAATCTGGATGAATCTACATGGAGGAAAAGTATAGGTTTAAGACTATTCAATTGATTGCTGTGCCAAGGGAGTCATGGCATTAATGAATATTCAAATTAATTTTGATATTATAGTTTTTTCTATCAAGGCACAGAGGCTAAATGTATCTGCTTGGAATGCATAAAACATGACTTGACTTTAGAACTGCACTTTTGACCTTGTGCTGTTTTATCAAAAAATGATGATTGTGTTTCCCCTAACCTCCCTTCCACTGTTACAGATCCACACAGTGCTAGCTTATGTCAGGCATCCATGTCCCTGCAGAGGTATTACAAAGCATACTGCAGCGGCATTTCCTGAGTTATAGGCCCAAGGGCGCGTGTATACTGTATATGCATGAGCTGTGCCTCTCTGCCATCTTCTATTGTATTAACTTCACTTTTTCAACTGCTGATGCTGTAATAAAAGGCTATATAAGAGCCGCATAATGTTGTAATAGCTGTTCTATTTATATGAGCATTCTGCACTATTGGATATTTGTTTGTAGATGCCAACTGTATTCTCCAAAAACCTCGCTGACAAAAAAAAGCATAATGTTGACATATATACCACAAGTCCTCACGAATTAAATGTATTTTCTTGATAAACAACAGTGTTTCTGCTTTTGTTTCAATTTCTAAAAATGTTTTGTATCAAGCTGCAAAGTGCCTGTCCACCTTATGGTTATGGAAATTAGAATAATGAGGGCAATATATAAATTTAAAAAACGGTATGCAGCTTTCCTGATTTGTTCATATTGAACATTGTTAGGCTTTGTTCATTACATCTCATACTGTTCTCACATAGTAGTTTTTGCTTGCAAGCGATTGTGGGACTGTCTTTGTAAAGCTAACAAGAGCCACTTGTTGTTTCTCTGACAATATGAATAAAAATGGGGACCTGTTTTTACCATCAAGAGTTGCCTTTACAGAATATTTGCAGTGGGGTACATTTTAACTACATTGTAAAACCAATTATAGCCTATACTTCATAACATACATCCATTTTCTACCTCTTAATCCATTTCTGGGTCGGGAGTGGCCAGAGATGCCACCCAGTACATAGAGCACCAGCCCCTCACTGATCCTCCTGCAGGTGGTGAGTCCTCCATGACACAGCCTTGGTCTTTCAGCGGGGGCTTTTGGCAAAGTGGGTTTAAGTGTCTTGCCCAAAGACACAATGATAGCAGACATCAGTGGGAGCTGGTGGAGAAGGTTTTGTGGTAGGTTCAAACCCATGACCTCTTGGTTCAAAGGCCTGCTGTATGCTCTACCAACTGAGCCACTCCACTGTCACCCCAGTTTGTAACATGTGTTTTTAATAATATTTGTGGTTTGGGGTGGGTCTGTTAAGGGGTGGGGTTAACTGGTCAAGGGGCTCCCGGAATTGTTTTAAACCTTTAATCTGTAAAGCACTTTGTGTTATATCTTCTGTATGAAAAGGGCTTTATAAACAAAATTTGATTGATTGATTGAACAACACATCTGTTAGTAGTCCACAATTGTCATGCAAAAAAACAAAACAAAAACAATTTGCAGCAGCAGGTCTCTTGTGGCTCCTGGCTTCTCTCTGGATTGTCAATGCATTAATGATACTTTTCAACAGTATCATCTTGGCTCTATAGTGTTCCATCCAAGCTTACCAATATTTATTGCTCCAATTGAACAGTCAATTTTGTGTTTCTGGTGGCTGGGTAAATGTGATTGTTGCCTGAAGAAATATGGCGAGTTGAAAAAATGTTTTTGTTGTGTAGCTTAAGACATCTCTCTCGTTGCTCCTGGGACCTTTACGTTTGTGTCGGTCTGGCCAGCCATAGTTGAGCTGTGTGCAGGTCTGTGATGCCCGCAAGCCTGTTTTATTGTGACACACACTGTTCGTACAAATGCGGAAGCTGTAGCATCTCTTGCCTGTCATCTTGTGTCTCGTGTATTCCAAGGAGACGAGCAGCTCCACAGGGACCAATAAAGCAGAGAGCAGACTAAAACAGGAAGCTTGGATACAGTGCAGGCAGGGGATAACATTCGCCTTTAGCTGCCAGATGCTCTCCTCCCACTGTAAAAGCCAAAGAAAACTGTAAAGGCGTCCGCACTTGCAGGTTGAGACTAATTAGGTAAATACAGCAATTGACAGCAGCTAATGAATTTCACTGGAGAAAAGGTCTCTGAATTATTTACTAGAGAATTACTCGAACCAAACCCGGCCATCAGTTTAACAACACGCTGTGGTTTAGGATGCAATCGCTCTGGCTGCAGGGAATGATTAAAAGTTATTTTTATAAGACGTATTTATAACTCAATCAAACAAAATGTGTGATTGTAGCAGCTTTTAGTATACAGTCGTTTTACTTTTCATGTGTCTAAATCACACGAAATAATCAAATTTCAGGAATAATTTCAGTTCCTGTTAAAAGCCGTGTGCAGTAATTATGTCGTAAATTTCCCGGTAGTGTGATGCGAGCCAGATCATTCAATGAGTTTAACATGGATTCAAGTTTCTCCTAAATTCCGAAGATAATTGATCTGAAAAGCAATTCTTGTACCACCAGAAGTATGCACACATGTTCCAATGTAAGAGCGTGTACAGTTGATGTCACGCACTCAGAGAAACAGCAGCAGGTGGATGAGCTGTGTGAAAAGCACTACAAAAAGGTGTGTGTGTGACCAGAACCAAAACTCCACTCATTAGTATTCTCTATGAAAAAAAGTCGCTGCAGCACCCCCCAGTGACGACGTAGATACAGTTCACAAAAGACAAACAATGTTCATCAGATATAAAAAACATACTCCGACGTCATTTGTTGTTTTAATGCATTTATTTGTTGACAGCCAAAAAATGGTCAGGGGTTTCTCAACTGATTTAGACTAATTTTGATGTTCTGAGTCCGAATATCACATGCATTTTGCTCTATCAGGTCAACTTTTTGAGATACAGCCATATTGTTACGGATTATGTACGTCTACGTTATTATGAATTCTGCTTATCAAATTTGATGGAGTAAAAAAAAACTGAATGACTTTGGATACGTTGACTTTTATTTCTTGAGGAAAACGGAAAAAAACGTCAAGGGTTTCTCAGCTGATGATCCGCAGAAATTTGTTTTTAAAAAAATATTTAAAATTGATTTAAAAAAATATTTAAAAAAATATTTCTGTAGCAAAAAATCCTGACGACCTGATTGAGCAAAACCAAGGTCATTTTCGGACTCAGAGCATCAAAATTAGTCTAATTCAGCTGGAAAACCCTGGACTATTTTCAAAAAATATGTTATTGTTACCCAGTGTTATACATTGGCTTTATTACCATCAAAATAACTGATATGAGAGACAGATGGATTTTTGTCACTGTTGGATCAAGCATGTTAGATAAAGTTTATAGTTTATGGTGAAGTCATAGTTCCGTTAGAGCCCATGCACCAATTCTTGATTATTGCAACATTTGACAAATGCAAGGACCACTGCTCACACAACCACCAGAACAACCACCGACACATGATACAGTGACGACAAGGTTACAGACAAAAACATGTGACACAGCGCCACTCAATAAACAACAATAAACTGGTCTATTGACCTGCTGCCACTGCATGAGAGACCCAGGGGTGTAATGCTACAGGAAATATAGCAACAAGGATCAGTTGGACTGCCACGCCCCCTGCGGTGAGGTGGCAGTCCATTGGAGACGCATTAACAATGTTTGGTGGGGAATTAAAACCTTAAAAGTAAAAAATTCCATTAATTATAATACTTTAGAATAAAAAACGGTTTTACATAATTCATGACATTCTATTACTTATCATATCTATCTACACAGTTGTTTTAAATAAACAATAATATTCTATTATTGATAGTTTTGAATAATCTCAATCAAAAATCATTTATTTGCGACATTTTCATATTTACATACATAATAGTGCATAATTTATTCAACCGGAATTCGAACCCAGGACCTTCTTGCTGAGAGGCGAGAGTGCTATCCACTCAGCCACCGTGCTGATAGTTAAATAGATACTTTATTGATCCCTGTAGGAGACATTCAGGTTTCCGGTAGCAGCAGAAACACATGCATCCATACAAACAAAACAGATAAATCAATAATTCTAAAAATAGCTAACAATATATTTAAAATGCAACAGCTCTTTAGGTCACAGCAGCAAAGGCCGAGTATCTGCTGGGTGGAGCAGGACAGATCACAGTAGCAAAGGTGGAGTAGCTGCCGGGTGGAGCAAATTTGGAAAAATATAAGATAAATAATGAACAAAAAAACACTTGTGTGGTACATGCATGTATTTTCCCCTGCAGTATAAAAGTATATTTAAAAACTGATATCGGATGCAAGGGGTGGGCGATATGGCCTAAAATTCATTAATTATAATTTGGGACACAGACGGTAAACGGTATATATAAACGGTATATATTACGGTATAATTTGGTGTGTGAATTTCAATAGGTCTAGCAGGTTCTTGCATAAATTAGTCAAGATTGTTACTTATTTATATTATTTTTTATAATAAAAAAAAAAATAAAATAAAATAAAAAAATAAAAAAAGACGGTAAACGGTATATATAAACGGTATATATTACGGTATAATTTGGTGTGTGAATTTCAATAGGTCTAGCAGGTTCTTGCATAAATTAGTCAAGATTGTTACTTATTTATATATATATATATATATATATATATATATTAGAATCCAATATATATATATTTTTTAGTTTGAAAATCAGGTGTGTCCAGTCTCCACAAACAAAATCACCAGTATTTCATCCAGTATTTAATACATTTTTAGCATAAGATATTATTCCATATTAAAGAGACACCATGCTTTTCAAATGCAGATTGAACTGAAGACCCTGTGGTTAGTGAGTACGGTTGCCAACTTGAGAACAGAATAATAAGGGACACCATTTGGGTGGATCGGATTGCGCACTTTTTAGTCCTAATTTCAATCTACACAGGAATCATGGAATTTCATAATCAGTTTTTAGAACTCAATTTATTGACTACATACAAAAAACCCCCCCAAATCTTCAGTCAAACATAACATTAAATAAACAGGTGCAACTCTGTGGCTGGTTAAGGACTTAATGCATGCTTATTAGTCATAAAAAATATAAAAAAAACATTATTTATGTATGTTACAGTAAAGACCATTTACTGTAAAAGCAATTTAAAAATACATGTATTCATTTCAAATTTAAAAAACTCTCAAATGTCGAAATCAAAGTCTGTAGCAGTTAGACATGGTCATTATTTATAGCGTCTGAGAGTTTTTCTGCGTGTACATAGCATCACGTAAAAGCTACTGTTTGTTTACAAAGCTGGTCTTGACATTTGTTGATGCTCCCTAAGCACGTTTCTCGGCGCTTGCAGCAATGTATTTCTCTGCATTAAAACAGCGCATTGGATTTAAACAATCAGATTCAGATTCAGATTCATTTATTTGCCATTTGCAGTAAAACCACATTGGAAAAACTGTGCAAGACTACCCCGGTGTGCACCAGACAGAGAAGACGACACACACCAGAGCTCTTGCCACGGCGCCATCTTTACGGCGCCATGCGACAAACAGTAGAATAAACAGCAGAGAGCAATAACATACAGTTTCACAGACAGTTGGATAGACACAATGGGCCTCATTCACGAACGGTTCTTAGGAACAGATTTGTACGTAAATCGCTGGTCTCTCAAGTATGGTCTATGCGGTCTCTCTTCGGTCCGCGCTGGTCTCTGCGCACCGGTCTCTCCAGTCAGGTAACTACAGTCTATGCGGTCTCTCCTGTCCGCGCTGGTTTCTGTGTGCTGGTCACTCCAGTCTCTCCTCGGGTCTGCATTGGTCTCAGCGCTGGTCCGCGCTGGATCTCCTCCCAGGGTCCAAAATATTTTGAGATTAATCTCAAAACATTTTGAGATTCATCTTTAAAATAATACATAATATATTTTTAAATTAAGCTCATAACATTTTGAGATTAATTTCATCATATTCTTAGATTAATCTCATAATTTTGCTAGTTCGACTTTATTCTCATAATATTTCGACTTTTAAGTCAACATTTTATAACTTTATTCTCAGTCTGGTAAAAGAAGAAAAAAGGGTGACTTTTGCTCCGTGTAAAGGCCTGTTGCTGTTTCCTCTGGCGTCTGCACACGGCCCTGCAGTCCCTTATATGGGCATTAGTGGGCGGTTACTTATGCTAAGTACCTATGCTAATGAAGCACCTGGCACGCGCGCTCTACTTACGAGGAAATGGGATTCATCAATCTAAGAGAACAGCTGCGAACAATTCAGCGGCTTACGAGTGCGTTAATGAATCCCACGTAGGGACTTCTTAGAAATCTACTTAAGGACAACTTGAGAAGAAAGTTGAGTAGTTTCTTACAAAGTTATTTGTGAATGAGGCCCATTGTGCTTTGTATAAAGCACAGATTTTTTCTCGGGATGAGCACCTCCGACAGCCAGCCAATGTGGCTGTCAGAGGGGGGCGGGGTCAGGGAGGGGGGTGAGTCGGAAACACAGTGAGGAGTGGAGGGGAGGGAGGGAGCAAGATGGATAGGTAGAGGGAGGCGGGGGTAGGGGATCCAAGCTGGAGACTGAATAGTGTGAGTTGTTGTAGATGGGACTTTTGTTATTATGGCCTTGGCCGAGGAATGTGAGATAAGAGTGGAGAGAAGGCACAGGAGGAGAAAACACATCGCCTCAGGGAGACAATATTAATGCAATGTAGCAGTTAAAAGCAGGCAGATATTCTATTAAATCCAATTAAACCGAATTGCGGCGCCCTCAGACCCTGTACACAGGGGCAAATCCAAGCCGGGTCAGAGAGTTCAAGCCTGGCAAACGATGTCATTCAATCTCAACTCCAGAGTTTTATTCCCTTCGAGTGAACGAGCTGCGAGATCTTTTATCAACTGTTCCACCAAAACCACTCTCCTTTGTCCAGACACGGCACTCTCAACCACGACTCGGTTAAGCTCCTTGTACATCCCATCAATTTTGTCGGCCAGCAGGTCGTGAATCTTGCGAACTGCCATGCCTCCGAATTTGTGGTAGAAGAGGATCGCTACAAACCCAAACAGGAGGATCCCCACCACCAAAATGCCAAAGATATATACGTCTTCCGAATCTTCAATGGACAGGGTTGACAGACAGAGGGGCTGAAACTTGTTCCAGCTGTCAAGAGTATACCCCGCAGGTGAAGTCCCGTCCGGGCACACGGGCTCTCCAGACCCACGCTTACGTGTTGAAAAGATAGAATCAATTGCGTTGAGGGACCAGCTAATCATTTCCATTCTTGTTAAAGTTGTCTGTGGCAAAACTCCAGGAAAAAGACAAAAACAGGAGATAGCAAGCAGTCAGAAGCAGGAGCGGTCTGAGACACGTCTTTGCTCGACGGAGGCGGAAGTGAAAACGATGTTAATGTGATCACTTTGGCACAATTACTTTTGTTTAACAAAGTAGCTTTCGTGAGCTGGCCGCGGAAGTCCTAATCTGACGCTAACTTTACCAAATTTCTGCCGTGATGATGCTGCAGGCCACGCTGGCCCTTGTCAACATTAAGCCCATGGATGTGATCTGGGCTAATGCTGCTGGGCTAATGCTGCTGGGCTAATGCTGCTGGGCTAATGCTGCTGGGCTAATGCTGCTGGGCCAATGCTGCTGGGCCAATGCTGCTGGGCCAATGCTGCTGGGCTAATGCCGGTTGTTTTGGTGCCTTCTCCTGGCATCAGAGCCTGCGCTAGCTTTAGCCAATCAGCGCCGGGTTAACCTCAAGTCCCACCAGGGCCCAACAGAGTACCTAGCATGGAGGAGGGACTCCGTTGGGCCTCGTGAAAATATGCCGGTATAACAAAAATCTCTATCGTTGGCCAAATTTTTATTGCATACCGCTTATACCGTTTATATCGCCCAGCAGTATCGGATGCGATGTGTTTTGGGACAGAGTGTGGACTATTGTTGTGCAATTGTAAGCAAGTAGGTTTTTGTGTTTCGTCAGCAGTGACAAAGTGACCCAGTCCTGACCGCCAGCTACATTTTTATTAGAACATCTCAGCATAACAGTTGAGTTTACCACATGCGGATACACCTCAGGTACACCCTCGGCTGCACACACGAGGACACACGCACACACACGCACACACATGCACACGTAAACCTTGAACACACAAACAAATAGAAAAGATTGCTTACCAGTGCTTGCTCTCAGCGCCCATTCCGCTTCCCTGCTCAAACGCACAGTTAGCAGATTGCTGACTTCACATATTTGATATTAGCCTTTGACCGCCGACGGTCTTCATGTATTTATGTGTATGTGTGCAGGTTGTGTTTGGGGAAATGTGAAGTAACGTTATTTCTTCTCTCCTAGACCCAAGGGTTACTTAAAAATGGACTCAGCCTCCTCTTATTTGAGCAATAACGCTGAGGCAAAAAGGGGATTCAGTGAATCTCATTGTCACGTCGTATCTAGTTAGATGGCTTTGTGGATATCTGTGACTTTCCCCTCCATTGACTCAGAGCCAAAGCTACAAGTTGAGGAAAACTCTCAAGAATTTTTCTGGGTCAAATGTGCAACAAAAGGGCATTTCTGAGGGAAATATTGAGCATTTTTACTACTGATTTTCTTTGACTGGTCTCAATAAAATCTGGCACCAGCATTTCACTTATCAAAGGTCAAACACATTTTCAGTATGCTAAAGGTTTTCCACTTTTCTACTTCAAATATAGCCTTGGCTTTAGGGCTTAACAGTATGGCATTAAACAAAATTATAACGCTAGAAAGCAGCATGTGGATCCCTCTGTCCCCCTTACTCATATTTGTGGAGAGGGGATCCATCTCACTGTACACAGAGTGTATAGTGTTTAAAATGAAGACAGTAAAGACCGGAATGTGCATAATCAAGTAATTTAAGTACTTAATTACTTATGTACGTAATAATATATGCAGGAAGTAAGAGTTTGTATTTTTCTATATGTTGTAATTGCATCTCCCATAGCAGAAAGCACTAGTAAACCCTCCACCAGGAATTTTATACTGTGGACCTTTACATGTGTTTGGTTTTTCCTCAAACATAAACTTTCTCATTAGTGTTTGGGCCTCTGCAAGTTTCAGGCTCAAATTTTGAGCCACTTGGTGGCAACTTCTGAACCATAAATTGCTCACCTGTCAGGTCGCTGTAGGCCCATACTGTGGTGAAACGGTGGCTAATAAGCTGTCAATGCTGCAGCTAGTGCGTGTTGAACACTACATTTTGTAACACTTCATAAAACTGCCCCCGGTGCTCTGGGCTTCAAATCACACACTGCATCTTTTCACCTACAATAAACAAGCGTGCACTCTCCACTGCTCCTGCTTACATAGAAATCACAGTTTTGTGACTATGTGGTCTGACACTCTATGTATCGTCTGGGGAATTTCACATTACCAAATACTGAAGGTGTTCAGGGGTGGTTGTTTTTAAGTAATGTCACCCAAAAAGGTCAGGATTTCAGAGGAGTGCTTCAGTGAGTCAATTCTCATCAGATGTTCTTCATGATCAGCAGTGAAAAACACTAGTAATGGGAGAAAAGAACAATCTGATAATGAACAGGGACTCGCCTATATATTTTGGCCACAATAGCCTTTCTAATGGTCATATTTATCCCACAACTAGAATTATGATCAATAACACTTGCTAATAACATTTCTTTTATATTTTTTGGATGGCCTGTTGGCAATCTGTAGTAAGCCTTAAGTATCAGAAGTAAATGAGATGACTTACTTGTCGTCATCCCAACATCACAGCAAATATAATCAGCCAAGTGAGTTTTATTCCAAAAGTCCTCTAAAACAGAAGACCAGCAACGTATGCAAATCTAAATAAATGTGCAGTCAGGTGAAGTTCTCACCCACTCCCCAGCCGCTTCCCTCAGCTCCGTCCTTATTCGTTGGTTCTATTTCTGACGCACACTCCTACCTGTTTGTCCGATTTGCACCTCTCTGTGACACTGCTGGGGATTTACTCTCAACTTAGCCCCCGCTCTCAAGGGTGCGCGCTGCTGTCATAGGCACAAACATTACTCAGCGGTATTCTGGGGTTTCCATGGTAATCAAATGTTCCACGACTTTGTCTTTGCTTTGACAAAGATGCATTTGTATTAGAACCAGTGGGGGTAGGTTCCGGCTCAAAAGGTCCATGAGCACGTGGCCTGACATGCTTGCAATCTCACTCCTAGCCGGTGGGGACGTACCTGGAAAGAGAATTACCCAATGCTTTTGTATGCCACCATCTTTCCTCTTGAAAACGGCTTTACAGGATGGTCTAAAAGTTGGCTGCTACGTTCCAAATGTGTGTCAAAGCAAAGAATTATTTTTTTGACCAGTCTAGTTTAGCTGCTGTGGACTTCAGAATGCACTTGTTGAATGAATGGGGCTCATGCTGGCTAATGCATGCACAAATGCATTTTTTCACATTTTCCCGCCCCGCGGCCATTTTGAAAAAGCCCACAGAAGGAAAAAGTGGTGGCACATTAGTTTCAACAGCGGGGATAGGAGTGACTACGTCTGTTAATATTTACAGTCTATGCATAGAACAAGAAGCAGACCACATATGTGATAGAACTTGGTTACATTAAGTTAAAGGTTAATATTATGCTGTTATGGGATGTATTTATTTGGACATCAGTCCTCTTGAGGTTGCATTTAGCTTCTGTTGATTGTCTGCCCTGTCCTAATTTGTTTCGCTTGTGTCTCTAGTCTGTGCTTATCCAAATTTGTGCTGGTCCATTGTGTTTGTGTCTGAACAAAAAATGCTATACATAGTTCCTTCCTATAGTCTTTTCAAGTCCTTATTGCTCCCAATGGTTGACTTTTTGTTGAGGTCAACTTTAAGGAGACGGTAGGAGATGGAATGAACCCCCTTGATTCTCCTAAGGACCTCAGCTAATACTCTTGACATGCCATGGCACCCACCTCTGGCAAAATGATTAGATTGCGCACATTGATTGATTGTCATTCTTTTAAACACAGCACAAGCTCACACTAACATGATGTAATGATGCTGATAATTAGAAAAAGCACATGTGAAAAGTATGATTATGGATCAGTTGTAACAGCAGCAATTTCTTCTCCTGATAATATAAAAGAATAGGTGCAAAGTAGCTTAAAAACCCCATTATTCTGCTCTTATACACATGTCTTCATAATGTTTATTTCTGCAAAAGTAAATGCATTTCACATTCTACTGCAGGTGAAACAAATACTTGCTTTTTTCAGATACATTCGGGATGATGACGTGGGCTGTTCGACCTTAACAGCACCTTTAAACAAGATACATTTATTTTGACGTTTCATGTATTAGAATGTGACATCTGCTGTGTCGATGTTTAAATAAGAAAAATGTCCTATGGATGACACATGGTTGGGAATAATGTAATTTCACTTGAGATACTGCAAAGACAAGAAATTTGCATATATGTTTTCATTACCATATGTGACCAAACTAACGTGCACATGCCTCAGTCGTATCTCACTTCACAATCAAAACAGTTCCCAGAATGCTCAGACAAATCTAATCAGTCTCGGGACAAAGTCATTATTATTATTCACTTTCTGTACTATTCACATAAACATACCACAATGAGGAATGTGTGCTACGTGATTAGCTCAAAACAGTTGCTGAAATAACAATGTTTGTACTAGAGCGGGTTCTAAAGCACTGTTGACTCCAGGTTATGTACAAAACATAACTCTTTGAAGACTCAAACATTAACATCAGTTAGCTGCTTTATTTAGCTATAGGTTTCCATGTTCTCAGGACTTGTGGATCCTCTCACTACGACAACTTGATGGAGTAAGCACACAAATGCTATTTTTGTTTAGTCCATACTATTGGACTGACATAGTGTTAGAGTTTTTTTTTTTTACAGCAGGAGGCAGTATTACGTGGGCTGCTAGAAATTCTATCTCCTTGGTTGCCTGTTAATGGAAGTGACAGACATGTACCCGTGAAACGAACTGACAAGATTAATTGAGAAGAATTTTCCAGGTCTCACTTGTGGAAAAATTCCCCCAGGCATATTTTACCTGAATGAAGCTGTGTGTAAGCAGAAGTTGAGGTTAGAATAACAGGAGACGAGGGAGGGATGGTTTTATATATATATATATATATTTTTTTTTTTTTTTGCTTTGAATTATTGAAAAATTAGTATTCATACTGTGGTTGAGGTTGCTTTTCCTCTCATCTGACCTATAACTTGGCCTGATGACATGACCTTCTCTTCATGGAGATATATGAGCTTCGTGCCTTTCTATGAAACATTTCAGGCCAAGCAGTGATCCATGGAAGGTGACATATCCACTGAAGAACTAATAGAACCATTCTCTTTATTATAATATTATAATAGTAAGGTTAGCCAATTCTGGCAAAAATGTTACAGCAATTTAGCCTAGATAATTTCTATCTAATATTCTAATCTTCATCCCATGCAGCAGCGTTTACTCCTTAACTTTGCTTTCTTCATATCTGGCACTGACTTATCTCGAGTCATTTCAACCTAAATGGCCCGTCAGTTGACTCTATCCGCTGTCCCATTTGCTTAAACTGCTCTTCATCCGTCCGGCAGAGAACAGGAGAAGTAGCCTATAACACAGAGCAGACATTGAGGAGTTGAAATATTTGTTCCTGCGTGCTAAATACAGGAAGTGAGTGGGTGGAAATGAAAATAAATAATGAAAATGGGAAAACGTTCCTGCATCATAAGAGAAACAGTGAAGCGAGAAAACAATGTAATGACACAGGGGATAGACAGGTAATAATAGCCAGGAAGCCACATAATGACAATTAGTCAGCGGTGCGGTCATACAAATAGACAGATAATTGAGAAAGGATGATGGCTAGACGAGATGGACATAACAGGAGCAAGATGCTGTTTCTGCACGTCCCACATTAATAAGAGACAGGGCTCAGAGGCAGGATCGAGAGGCTTTAGATTTTATATAATCACAATGTGACAAAATGGAGAAACAAACATGGTGAAATAAGCAAGGGAAAATGATATGATATCCAGGCATGTCAAGTGGTCTATACCAGCTCAGTTTTAAGGGTGACATTACTATCATTATTGAATTTAGTGACAAAATGTGACAAGAGGAAGTTTTCCTCTTGTCACATTTTGCACTAGTGCATTTTAATGCTTTTGTGGCTGTTGCATACACTACAGCCAATCAGAATGTTTCATCTACAAACAACTGCTTGCACATGCACAATTTTCTCATACTTTCAAGAGGTCTGCTGAAACATCTCATGTCTCTTGTAGGTCCATGGGGTGTTTCTTATGTTGGTGAAGAACAGTCTACAATTCGGGCAAAGGATAATTGTATCACAATGAAACCACAATATAGACTGTATCAAGGTCCATGTATCATGTTTGTAAAGTATCATGACATAGGCCAGGAGGTCCTGGAGGGTTTATGTGGGTTTGTTTGTTGCAGGGCTTCCACAAACACAAGTCGTTTGTTCATATTCATTTACATATGGAAATCTGCAACAAGAATTTATATCAACATTTAGATTGTGAATAAAAGCCGTACCCTGAGGACTGGCAGGAACACAGCGATGCAATGCAGACTCAATCTCTCAATAATACTTCCTGTTATGGTCTGTAACTTTTATTTAAACAAGATTAACAATCCAATCCACTTTATTTACATAACACATTTTTCAAAGTGCCAAAGCACGGAATAAAATTAAGATAATCAAATGAAATAAGAAATAAGTAAGGGATAACGTATATTACGCAGGTCATTATCGGAAAGTACCAACAGGGCGAAGCGGACCCCGACGCGCGGAGGGGTCTGCTTCCGCCCTGAAGGTACTTATTTTCCGATAATGACCTGCGTAATATACGTTATCCCGCTTATTATATGGCTTTATACCAACAGAACACACAACATAAACTTCAGTCCACTCTTAGGAATGCCGAAAGGTTTATTTAATGACAGAAAATGAAATAGTTCCCAAAGGCTTTCCCGTGGCTATGCGAGTAACAGTTAGGCTATCAACTTCCAAACTAGAACTCTCTGGAACTGCATGAAAACTGAACAAAGAATTCTGAATATCAGCGGTGAGTGACCAAAACATAAACCTAACCTAAATCCATAATTCGATCCTCTGCAAATGTGTCCGAAAATGTGCCGGTATCTTAAAATGTGCCGGTATCTACTTCCGGGTTTTTCTGGATCGCCTTTTCTCGCATTACATCAGTGTTTTGGTCATGAAAACGTAAACGGAAAATTCTGAAAACTTCCGTGCACTTGTATTAAGACTGGATATGTATAAATTACTCTCCGGTTAACATTTAATTGCGTTGATTGATTGGCATTTGCGTTTATTGAGCGGCCGGAACTACTTCCGGGTTTTTCACGATCGCTTTTTGGCGCAGAGAAATAGTATTTTTGTCATGAAGACAAGACCAGAAAATTCAGAAAATTTCCGTGCACGTGTGTGAAGAATGTATATGTATAAGTATTCTCCGATTAACATTTAAGTGTGTTGATTGAGCGTGGCTAGCTCCGGAGTGGCCGGAACTACTTCCGGAGCAATCTACACACATGAATTACAAGCAGAGAGTGCGTTGCCATGGGCAGTGGTCATTATTGTTTTGAGAGGTCCGTTATAAAAAATAATGACCGGTAGAACGTTTTGAAAGTACATTAAAATCAATGGAGCGTTCTACTGCTGCTGTGAGGAGCCGTATAATAAGTAAGGGATAATGTATAAAACACAGGTCATTATTGGAAAATGATCACGGACAGGGCAAATGGGACTTGTTATACAACTATCTGCCAACTGAACACACAAAATAAACTTCAGTCCATTTTTATGAATGGCAAATGGTTTATTTAATGACTGCAAATAAAATTCCCAAAGGTTTTGCGGTTGCTTACCAACGTGTCGTGGCTAGGCAGCGTGGCTAGGCGAGTAACAGCTAGGCTAGCTACTTACAGTGCCTTGCGAAAGTATTCGGCCCCCTTGAACCTTTCAACATTTCGCCACATTTCAGGCTTCAAACATAAAGATATAAAAAATTATTTTTTTGTCATGAATCAACAACAAGTGGGACACAATCGTGAAGTGGAATGAAATTTGTTGGATAATTTCAACTTTTTTAACAAATAAAAAACTGAAAAGTGGGGCGTGCAATATTATTCGGCCCCTTTACTTTCAGTGCAACAAACTCACTCCAGAAGTTCAGTGAGGATCTTTGAATGATCCAATGTTGTCCTAAATGACTGATGATGATAAATAGAATGCACCTGTGTGTAATCAAGTCTCCGTATAAATGCACCTGCTCTTTGATAGTCTCAGGGTTCTGTTTAAAGTGCAGAGAGAACCATGAAGACAAAGGAACACACCAGGCAGGTCCGAGATACTGTTGTGGAGAAGTTTAAAGCCTGATTTGGATACAAAAAGATTTCCCAAGCGTTAAACATCTCAAGGAGCACTGTGCAAGCAATTATATTGAAATGGAAGGAGTATCAGACCACTGCAAATCTACCAAGACCCGGCCGTCCCTCCAAACTTTCATCTCAAACAAGGAGAAGACTGATCAGAGATGCAGCCAAGAGGCCCATGATCACTCTGGATGAACTGCAGATAACTACAGCTGAGGTGGGGATGGTGTGTTCAGGGTGATGAGCTGTGTTGCTTTTACGCCAAACATATCGTTTTGCATTGTGGCCAAAAAGTTGGATTTTGGTTTCATCTGACCAGAGCACCTTCTTCCACATGTTTGGTGTGTCTCCCAGGTGGCTTGCACTGCATGAAAAGTTAGATTTTCGTCACCCTAAACTGCAGGAAATCACGCTCTTTTTCGGGTATCTCAGGCAGTTTTCAGAAGGCGCAGTTAGGGTGCCCTGTCCTCCAAACTGCCGTATCCGTACCATGCTAATGTCCCTACTTTGCATATGAATGCAGCGAAACACTGCGACCGGCGGAGCGCTAATGGCCCTAATTAGCATATGAATGCAGCGGCTTGCCAGGCTGCTATTCAGCATTGGTGAATACCACTACTTTCAAACTCGTGATTGGCTGAAAAATCACACGTGGCCAGCCCACGTGGGATTACTCCCCATTGGTAGCTTACTCCCCATTGGATGAAATCACTACTTTCAAATAAGTATAAATCTCTCGTGATTGGCTAGCAGATCTGTCACTATTGGTCACCCTGCCTCATAATTAATGTAATAATATTTATATAAATATTCGTATTATTTATAGAAGAAATGAAAATTTTCCAGGAATATGTTCATACAAAGAAAGCTTTATTAAAACACACACACACACACACACACAGCTTTATGCTCACACATAGGTAATTAAAAAATTACAACTCTGAACTGTCCAATAGCCTCCTCGGGGTTGTAATTTGGCAGGGTTCTAGATAGACGCTTAATGTGCGTGGCTCTGTACTTCCGCACCGCCTCTAACCGGGACTGCAGCTTGACAGAGTTCAGAAAACTCCGGCTTTCGAAAAGACGGTGACCGCACAATCCATCCAGAGACACCGTCCACAACGCCTTCTTCTTCATTGGACATTAGGTCTACCGTGGCGGACTTCCAGAGTTCCACTTTGTCACTTTCTAGCACACTCGGTCTCGATTCCAGCGGCTGAAAGAATCAGTAAATATTATTAGCCAAATCAAATCCTTTTTCCCCATCTAAACATAGTGTCTAAAGCAGACCTGGAGATTCTTATCCATGCATTTGTCTCCAGTAGGTTAGACTACTGTGCCACAACAGCTGCAGTACATTCAAAATGCAGCAGCTCAAGTCCTGACCAGAACCAGGAAGTACGATGGTAAGGCAAGTTTATTTGTCTAGCACAATTCATACACAATGCAACTCGAAGTGCTGAGCAAAATAAGAAAGCATTAAAATAAATAATCACAGTACATTAACAAAGATAAATATAAAATACCTCAGTTGTAGCACAGCTAAAGCTCCTCTCTGACAATGTTTAAAACCAGGTTAAAGGGAGAAACAGTAAAACACTTACACACAATGTCGTCTTTATCAACATGGTGGAAATGTGGACTTATTGTTCACATTGTATTGCAGATATTGTGTTAAGCAAATAGGAGGTCACCGTCTCATTACGAGGCGAGATTAGTCTGAAAACAAAGTGTACAGTTATGATTGTTATCTATACATATCCATTACCGACACAAAACATGTAGGTATACCAAATTCAATTTCCATGGATACATTAACAATACTTACATAACCTTTTTGAGAAAATGGATCCTTCAATGAAAAAAGTGTGATAATTCTAAGAGCATAGCTTTCTTTTTGTTTTCGGGAAGGCATTTGTCTAAGGAGAAAAAAACACTCATGGTCAAAGGACTTCATGGTTACATAAAAAGGCTAAATTAATAGTATCTACAAGTACATATTTTCACGGGGACCTAACTAAGAGATAATCTACAGGAGAACATCTACCTAGGTCATTTATAAAAGAGATCAGTACTATTTATCTTACAATGGGGAATCAATAACAGTGCTGAGAGAAACTGAATTGTTATGTGATTATTGTGAAAGGTCTTTCAAGTGATTTTCATTTTATTTTGAGTAAATATCCTTCCACTTGTAAGAAGGAACTTTTGAGTAATAACGGAGGGATACAACATACCCATGTGTTTCACTCATGTCACTGACGAGAAGGTCGACAAGTTGTCTTCGAGAGCGGTGACTTAGTGATCTCACAGAATTATAATCTTTAAGGATCTCTCGGTCACCAGGGTTTTCCTGCAGTTCCACCATCTACAAACGTGAAAAATGTAAAATGAAAATCTACAATTGTACCAAAAATCTTAGGATACAAAATGCAGCAGTACCTCTTTTGATGTGTACCTTTCTCCTTTCTCCATCTCCTCTGCTGTACACATGTGCATTTCAACACCAAACACAATCATATGTCATTTCTTTTTGTTATTGCTTTATGAACTTACACAGGAATCGAGGTTGCCGGACAATCTTGGAAAGCTTAGCGCCAGCAGACCCCCTTTTGGCCTTAAAGAGCTTGATGAACTGTGTCGTTAGGCAATCCAATGCTTCAACGAAATCATTGCCCAGTTTGGAGCTGGTGATCTGGTTAAATTCTGCCAGGACCTGCAAAAAAAACAACATAAAACACTTCAAGTTAAATGCATAGATGTAAAAAATGTGTACACACCTGTCTCTCTGTATAAAGTGCTGGCCAGCGCGCTTTGACATTTTCCACAGGTAGGGCAGAATTGACTATTTCTTGTTGTCGGACTGCAACACGCTGTAAGCAAAAAAAGAATAATCAATATATATAAAACAATATCACATGATTTTTGCTCAAATGTGTTTAAAGGAGGTCTAGATTCACTCAATAACATTATTAAGCAATGGACTTAATAAAAAAAAAAAAAAAAATGAACAGAAAGACAACAGTGACAAATGAGATGAAAAAGTACAGTAATAAAAGTGAAAGTCTTAGCGCTCAAACAAAGACAGGAACAGTGCAAAACAAATTATATATGTTAGATATTCCACAGAACTGTAGTCCACAGTCTCCGCGTATATCAGGCTCTGCCATGAGCCCAAACTACTTTTCCTTCGGTTCTTTCGAAGCAGTCTGCTCTGTGCGCCTCGTCCCTGCTCCTGCAGCAGTTCCATGCTTTACAGAAAGTTATCACACACGGAGCAATCACATATATATGTGATATATATATCACATATATGTTTTGGTTGTGTAAAGAGAGTGATGATAACACCAACAACCGTTTGTGTATATACTGGTCAAAGTGCTCGTGGGTCCTCCGGTATGATACTCCGTCTGGTTGGGAGGCCACCAGCAGACTGAAGTCGTCTGCCAATGATTTGTGTCTGAAGGTCAGGAATGTAGTTGTAATCCTTTGCTTCTTTGACAGTGTGTACCCGATACCGTTTCGATTTTTTGCTGTACAGTCTCTTTAGGCTACAAGATAAGTAATTTCACGTTAGAAGACAACTATATTTATGACTTGTCAATAGGAAGTAGTGAATGATACTTACGACACTTGGCCTTTGCTGTTCACATGTGCCGGACGGCTGTTGTGGTGATTGTAGTCCAAAGCTGCGAGAAGTGTTCTTGCTTCATAAACAAAAAATGAAAAAGCAAACCGCTTTCCGGCATACATCAGAATATGGTTTTGGAATGATTCCAGCTGTGAGGTGGTCCTACAGGGAAAGTAAGTAGGAAATAGAAGAAACACAAATCATTCAAAAAAACAAAAACTGATCTCTTACCGAAATGTGAGGAACTTCTCCACATCCTTCAGCCATCTGCGGTTCAGCACGATCTGTGACAGTGCCACATGTGCTTTAGAGCCAGTTGGTACAGGCTCTTTAGTGCCATCATCCCCCAAAGGACCATGAAGGCATCTACCCAGGTCCCACTCATGCACGCCACTAACATGGTGCAGTACACCTCGCCAAATGTCCTAATAAGCAAACATAAGAAACTGAAAAGGTATAGTGAAAATGAGAAGATAAATTCTAGTTCTACTTTACTTACCATGAACTCTTCTCGGCTGCTTGCATGCTGACAGGCATACCAAAAATGGTTAACAATGTCCTTGATCCACCCAAGGATTTGTTTTTGACCTGCTAGGACACCCGCCTATCAAAGTTATTAGTTTTGGTTATGTCTATAAAAAATAATTGAATGAGAAACGATATGAACTATCACTTACAGCATGAAGCCTCTTAGTTAGATTTTTTTCAGCATGCCAGACATCCAGGGAATGGGTAAACTCCATGATCCATATATCTTCCCCACTCTGGATCTATTTTAAAGCTCAAAAATGCAGTAAGCACAAAATATAGCACATCAAATAATACAGACAAAAATACTTACGCATGAGGGCTGCAATTTGCACATGGGCGTCAGTCACAATCTTTGACTTTTAATTCTTTCGTGAGATCATCAAATGTTTTGATGAACGCTGCCTTCTCCATAGAGACACTTTTTCCACCAACTTGCCTTTTATCAACATTGACAACACTGATAATGTCCATAGTGTCAAGTTCCATCGTTGTGTATGTGCAAAACGTTGCAGAATGACCTTGTTGAATCAAATATGGTGAAACACAAAGTAATACACAATAACTATGTTGTGAAGTGAAAGGCTTCAGACTTACCTGGTGAGTCCATTCTCCCGTCAGCTGTAACAGATATAGTACTTATAGTGACTGCAAATACGACAAAGATTGTCCTTTAACACATTACTTACCAAGGGCCACAATGCCCATCTTTTGACTTTAATCGAGTTACAATAGACAACCTCTTCTGCTCCCAAAATGCCTTTATTTCAGGTACGCAGTAGGAGTGTTGAATTTTGTAATAAGTTGTCGTTGAAACCATCTTCATATTCATAAATTTGAAGAGGGCAATCTTAGCAAAATTATTACCACTCAGTAATAAGTTGGCAGATAACATAAAATCGCCTCCTTGCATCCCATGTCGAAGTACAGGTTGACTGTTCCACATCCATAACTTGTGTCCATAAGAGCAGAACTATGGAGAAAGAAACAAATAACTTTTACTAAATGTATAACTACACATTTTGCCTACCCTAAATACCAATCTCTAATTTCAGCATTCACTCACCCATTCCAATATGATTGATGTGCCCCTAGAACGTGATTGAACCGAAAATGGAGGCCGACCATCACACTCAATACCAGAAACCGGATCGCTGTAATGGCATTTGTTGATGGGCAGTTGCAGAAAATTAGCCATTTGCAGCAAGCTAATAGTATACGCTATGCATGCTTGTTGGTGCACTAGGTCAGTTTCAGCAACCACACGAATTGGCTTTGGGAATGTTGATATGTCCTGCTCAGACTGATCCTCAAAGTCCTCTGGTTCTCCGGGATTTTCTGGGTCACAGATGTCCAACACAGCTTCTTCTATGCCGAGGATGGGAAGATTGTCAACTTCTCTTTGAATTGCAACACCAGCACTGAAAACAAGAACAATTTGATGCTTTTTCAAAAAACAATTAGGGAAGGACTTCCATTATTTTCAGGACAGAACATTTAATAAAAAAAACCTCAAAGATATAGGTGGGACATATTCCGAATCTAATGGATCTGAGGCCAAATCTTCATCAAACTCAATCCTGTGAAAGTAAACAGGTCATATTTTAAAACAATCAACAAAATATTTCTTTTTAAACATGTTAAGTAACTTACACACTGTCTTCTAGATTGTTTGCCCGTTTTTCGTTTAACCAAAGATCTGAATGTCTACAAAAAACAATAAATCATATAAATAAACTACCTAGAAATGAGAATACAATGTACATCTTAATGTGAATGCATGTCTACCTTTTCTCCAAAACCTCCAGCTCTTTCTCCTCTATAAAAGGCTGCACCCCTGCCACAGATAAGTCATCCCTGTTAAAAAATACAGTTTGTTTCAGTGAAATTGTCAATAAGGCTTGAATCAAACATAATGCCAATCCCATTTTTCTGGGAAAAAAAAGTACCGGTCAGATTCTACGGGACTGATTGAACTCGGGAGATCACCAGTCGCAGTAGTGGTTTTAGGAGTTGAGGCCTTGGGACTCCTTGATGCCATCATTTTTTCATAGCTATAAAGTAAATAAATAGACGTTACCTATACACACATGCATCTCATTGTATTACAGTTGGACTAACCACATTATATTACTAATATAGTCTGCAATTCTACGATACATATAGTACAGGTACTGAGGTACATAATCACTGCATCTGCAAGTTTCATAATGGTTTACATGCACAGTAGCAGCCCAATAATGTACACAGCTGTACTAAGCTAACAGATGCTAACGTTCATTCAAAAGCACTAATCAACGTAACAGTCATTATTTCTAGACATTCTTCATACAGAACAAAAAAAATGCTGAATGTGTCTCGCCAATCTGTTACTGTTCAGAAAAAAACCGAACCAAATGGAATCAGTCCATGTTGCTAAGTCAAAAAGCTAACACACAAAAATGCTATATCTCTTCGTATTCGAAGACACTAGGACGTTTAGAACTGAGTCACCGTCTTACCTTCTAATCAAGATAAACGCCAAATGAGGATCATTTTTTATCCCCAGAGCGTTTCGGAGACTTCTCCATTTCTCAAACGCATGGCCGAGAGCGACTCGGGTCTGAGCTCTCCGCCGGTCGGCCTCTCGCTTCGTTCTTTTCGTAGCACTAGTGACAATCTTTTTTCTCTTCGCTTGGCGTGGAGTTCCAGACGGTGATTCTGAAGCTGGTCTCTTAGAAGAAACTGCTGGATCCATCTTCAAATACGCGTGATACGGAGACGGGACAGATCCACTGAACGCGAGGGAACATATGGAGCCAAAACAGTGAACGGGCACGCGCATTGCGTCACTTCCGCTTAAACAGCGCGCGAGAAAGCGACCCGAGTCAGGGATTTCTCAATCACTGTATGCGCTCACAGAAGCAACCACAGTGAATCTGCTAATGCTCAGTTTACACACCAGGCAACTGCTGATGGACCACAGATGCAAAATATTGCATTATGGCATTTTTTAACTTACGCAATGCACCTGTCAAAATTATCGTTTTGACTCACGTTAATTACATTTTTTATTAACGCGTTATTTTTTTTAAATACCCGCCCATTTATCCATAAGAATATCACTCAGAATGCTGCGTGTGAGATGGCCTCCTCCGTGGCCGCTCTGGTTGTTGTTAGCGGCTGTGAGTGAGTGCAAGCTTTGCACGGGCTGCAAGCATGGATCTAGCTATTATAATAACAGCAGCAAGCGATTGCTCCGTTCACATACTCAGCGCTCTGCGCACTGTATTTTCCCTGGTTCTTGTCTGTCAGGCGCGCTCTGCGCACTGTATTCTCCCTGGTTCTTGACTGTCAGGCGTGAGTGTTGCTCGTGTGTGTCTTTGGGAACTAATTATTTTAAAATAGTCTCTTTCAATTGCAAGTTTTGTAATCTGTTTGTTTGATCAATGGATAAAAATAAATGCAATTTAATTAAATGGCACCTTGGCCTGTCTTATACCTGTTTGCCTGCAGGACAGTTTCCTAAACTAACATATCATACTAAAATAGGGTGGGGTTGTTGCAACAATTAATCTACTTAGAAGTTATCCTAAATTACAGCCAGCTAAAGCTCGGTACCACGACAAACGAAAAAGTAACGCAATAGTTACTTTTACTGCTAACTAGTTACTTTTATAGTGGAGTAACTCAGTTAGTGAGTCAATTACTTTTTGGTAGAAGTAACTAGTAACTATAACTAATTACTTTTTCAAAGTAACTTACCCAACACTGGTAATTATATTTGATAATCTCATTTAACTTCAATTGGAGTGGATTTGAAATAGAATGTTAAACATGCGATTAATCGTGAGTTAACTCACCATTACTATGCGATTAATCAACTAAAAAAAATGAATCGTTTGACAGCCCTAGTATATATATATATATATATATAATTTGAACCGAGAATAGAACACATCTTTCATGTAATGAATAAAAAAAAAAATCCAAACTTTTGGTCTGTACTGTACATACATGAGATGAACACTTACACTTTCAACATGTCTTTTGTCCTATTAGATTGATTTAATTGATTTTGACATGACAAGCTATAATCAATCATGATCAAATATGTGTGTGTGTGTGTGTGTGTGTGTGTGTTTGAGCATTTACAAAATCCGGGTCTACGGTGTGCTCCCCCTCAACCCTGATTAGCATTTGTATAGCTCACAGCATTGCCATTTACATGTTAAAGCCTCCTGTGGAGGAGGGAGGAGGGGACAACAAACTGCCGAATCCCAGAAGTTTCACAGTAATATACAGGGCCGAAAAGAGACGAAAATCACACTTTTCATGCAGTGTTGTGGAAACTTTAAACAAGACTTTTTATGGATATCTTTGAGAAATAGCTTTCTTCTTGCCACTCTTCCATAAAGGCCAGATTTGTGCAGTGCACGACTGATTGTTGTCCTATGGACAGACTCGCCCACCTCAGCTGTAGTTATCTGCAGTTTATCCAGAGCGATCATGGGCCTCTTGGCTGCATCTCTGATCAGTCTTCTCCTTGTTTGAGATGAAAGTTTGGAGGGACAGTTCAATTAGATTGTCCCTGATCAATCCTCTGTATTGGACAGTGGCACCCATGTGGCATAAACCTCACTCTGATCCCTGTTTGCTGCTCTTGGTCTTTCCTCCTTCGTTGCGACTATTGTATCAGCGCAGTCAATAGTTCTGCACAGCATAAGTCTGGATGATACATTTGATTTGTGGCCTGGTACACGCTGGAGAAGAGGGACCAGGGTGTGATTTATGAGTCAAGAGCCTTGTGGTCAGGACTTATCCGCACACTCCACCTCAGCTCAGTCTGCACGCGAATATGCAGATCTCAGGACACAAGCAATGCATCAACTGAAGATACAGTAGTTGGCCCTTTGTATTAATATGTTAAAAGGCAGTTACAGTACGGCTGAAATACAATCAGTGGACATCAAAGCGTTTCAGGATAGACTTAAATGGAAATGGGTTAAACTTTGTAGTATGCAATCTGCAGTATAATTGCTGTGTACATGTGTTTTTTTCTGCTATGTTTAATTCTATTATTATATATTTTAACATTTTAACATTGGGGCGACAGGACCTCAGTTGGTAGAGCATTGGCCGTTGGGCCTGAAGGTCATGGGTTTGATCCCACCACAAGACCTACTTCTGCTGTCGTTGTGTCCTTGGGAAAGACATTTAACCCCACTTTGCCTGAAGCCCCCACTGAAAGATCTCAGCTCCTGTGGACTCACCACCTGCAGGAGGATCAGTGAGGGGCTGGTGCTCTGTGTACTGGGTGCAGCTCTGACTGCCACCCCCCTGACCCAGAAATGGATTAAGGGGAAGAAAATGGATGGATGGATGGATTTTAACATTCATTCCATTCCTTAATCTTGAATTAACTCATTTGTACTTTCCTTCCAAACAAATTGGCTTCTAATTACATAATTTAAAGGCGCTATACCCGTTTCTGCAATGTTTGAATGTTTAGCACCGCCCCCCAACTCGCTCACAGGCTTCTCATTTCCCCTACGCTCTCATAACACGGAGCCACCTAGTTTTATTTGCGATCTGATACGTATGCTAACATTAGCAATAGCGCAACTTGTAAGCTGTGCAACAATCACTGATGAAATGGTACTAAAGCAATGCACTGCTAACACAATATATAAGTAAAAGAATACCGCTCGTTTTATGTCCGAATGTATTAATTTAAACATTAGAATCTATTCTAATATTTAATTATAATTTATTATACAGCTCCTCACAGCAGCAGCACTCCATTGACTTGAATTCAATTCTTCCGATAATTTTTTCTTGATAACAGAACTCTCAAACCAATAATGACCGCTGCCCTTTGACAATGCAATCTCTGTTTGTAATTCAGGTGTGTAAAATACTGCCATTACTTTGCAAGTACAACAAGCTATCAGCGCCTGTCACTACACACTTGTCTGTGTAGAGAAGCTAGCGGAGCTAGCCACGCTCAATAAACAAATACATATCAATCAATCAACACCATTAAACGTCAATCGGACAATACAGTATACATATACATCCTTAACACACATGCACGGACGATTTCAGAATTTGCTGTCAACGTTTTCATGACAAAAATACTGTTATAAAGTGACAAAAAGCGATCGCGAAAAACCCGGAAGTTACCATGAAACAACTAGCTAGCTTAGCTGTTACCTGCCTAGCACGTCCCGGTGAAACCTTTGGGAGCTAACTATTTTATTTGCAGTCATTAAATACATTTCTAATTATAAGGGTTGTCTAATATTTGTTCAAATATGTATATATTTTTTATTTTAGAATTATATTCGAATTTTGAAGTCGAAGCCCTGGTGTTGAGCAGCGCTGTAGAGGCTAGAGGACGCAGGCTGTTCGCTGCTCGTTCTGTGAGTGGAGGAGAACGAGCGGCCCGCTCAGACTCTACTCAGCACTTTTCACTGCCTGAATTTCATACACAGTGGAATCAATGACCTCAAGTTTTCAATTAAATTATGTATTATGATACAACTTGTATGTAGTAAAAAGCATTTTTATGAACTAGTTAGAAAAAAAATCGGGTATAGCTTCTTTAAATACAATCTTGTTACTAAGACTAAGATAACAACATTATATTAACAACAAACATTTTATTTTATTACTATAGCCTTGGGTTTTATTTAAAAAACAATTTTACATGAATGACCTTCATTCATATTTGTGTTTCTCTGTCAGAGATGAGGCAGAACAAAAACTGTGCAATAGAAACGTGAGACTTGAGCGACTGTGAGATTATTTAGTTTACGTTCCTACTGTTCCTGCAGAGAGTGCAGAGATAGCATAAATGTGTTTAAAACTATTATTCACTATTATTAAATCAAGAAATGCAATTGAACAAGTCCAGTACCTTGGAGAGCTCTTCTGTTTAGTGTCCCTGTGCAAATGCTTCACAACACAATCCTAACTAAATCATAACCACCTAAGTGCTTTGGAGAGCACTGATGAACTTGCCTGGTCTGCCAGAGTTGGATACGAGCTGATCTTCTAAGTATATTCAAGATTTTTAGTCCTGGTTTATGCTTGGTTTCATTATGACAGTTAATAATGATTAAAAAGGCAAGGAAAGTTTATTTATATAGCACAATTCATACACAAGGCAACTCAAAGTGCTGAACAAATCATGATAGTACTCTCGCTTGTCAGCAAGAAGGTCTTGGGTATGAATTCTGGTCGGAACAGGGCCATTCTGAGCGGAGATTGCATATATAAATGAAGGTTACTTATACTTACTTATTGTCATAATAAGCAATGTCTTTAAGAAATATCCAGACTCCTGGAAAATTCAGTTGAATAGCCCTGCATTAAAAAGATGTTTGTAGTTTAGTATACACCCTTTAATGTTATTCTCAACCATTTGGTAGACCTCATTTTGAGTCACTATATCTACTTGGAACATGGTTAGAACTGAAATCTACCTCATTGGGGCCTCTCCATCACTTGGTTGAAGTCACTGTTGTTTTTGACGGTAGATCTTTTTATTCTTCCTTCTTTGAACAAATTTAAAAGACAAAAAACACTCATTTTGTGCAGCCTATTTTTGGGTCCAATTTCAAAGGTGATTTTATAGAGACTAACAGGTGACTTAAAATAGTATGTAACTTGATGAAACAAAAAAGGAGTTGTGAGGGTCAAATAATTCTTTTGAAAACATGCGTGGCTATTTGGTGGAGTTGACACTTCATGGTAACATTTAGCATGGAGGGAAATCTCAGCCATATGGTTAAAATTTAGTAAACCTATGATAAATACATACAAAATAATCATAGAAAAAATTATTGTTAATATGTTGAATTATTGTGTTTTTTCACTAAAATGTTGATATTTATTTTGCATTTATTTATTGATGGGTATAGAGAGCATGGGCAAAGTTTGGCTCAACCGCATATGGAGCGGTCCTGATTGAAGATAGAGGACCTCACAGTCTCTGCCTGAAGGCTCTCTCCAGATGGAAATGTAGAAAGTGCAATGTATTCCTGTTTTTGATCACAGAGAATCATTTTTGCATACCATCAAAAATAAAGTGACTTATTCTAAGAGTCCCAACATTGTCATTTGGGTAATTTTTATTTATTTATTCCTTTTTAACTTTTATATTGACCCAATATTGTTTCTTTCCACATAATTGCATGGTCATATTGTTTGTGTTTGTAGAATAGCATTAAAATTTAATTAACTGTCAGTTTTGATACCCGGATATCACATATTATTGCTAAATAAAATCAACAAATTATGATTATTTGAGTGGCAGGGCACAACACTAAACATATAATCACACCTGTGTCCACAACAACCATAGAGACAGTTGAGAAAACACACTTTTTCCTTTTCCAGTTGGTGATTGTCGATCTTTCGAACCTGTTTTGCACCTGTTTTGCACAAAGCAGCTGGTATACTGCATTTTGTGTGTTTGTTTCTGTGTTGTGAGAGAAAAAGCTAAATGGTCCTGTTCCTTTTGAATCAATACAGATGATTTAGAAGCAGCATTTTGTTGTTGTTGCAATTTTCACAAAGATTTTGTGTTTTCATGCGTAATATTGTCAACAGATCTTCTCTTAATTACACACCTGTTGTGACTGTAATATTGTCAGTAATTTGTCATTTTGTTTGTGGTAAAAGCATGAAAATGTAATGATGTTTTTAAATTGGACAACTATGCTCTCCAAATCTCTGGTGACGCATTCTCACTGCTGCACAAGACACCGTGGAATCATTAAAAACACTGACGTACTTAAGGTTGGTTCTGACGGAGAGGGGTGATAATGGTTTTTTGTGTTGTTGTGCGTATAGAACAGAATTTTTGGCGGATAGTCCTATATTATTGTCTGAAACGGTGTACCTCATCACTTGTAGGCACTGGATACTTATGCACTCACTGCTATAGCAAAAGCAAGTATTTACAGCTCTGCTCTAAATATCGTGTTGGCCTGCATTGCAAGAATCTGCTGAAATGGACTTCTCCCATCTGCTCCAAAAGCCGTCAGGAAGAAGCACAAAGAGAGCTAAAGGGGAGAGGTAAATTGGGCTGGAAAGAAAATGGAGAAGAATATGAAATGAATCTGTCCGCTCCAGATGGTTGTGCGAATGTGAGCATGTACACACGTGTGAGCCGCTGATTTGGACTTGTGTTGGGATGTTTATTGTATGTTTTTGGGGGTTTTTGAGTTTATTTTGGTGAACTTTAGACAAACAACAACATCTGGTGCATGTGCAGTGATCCTAATCCAATATTGAGACACACTTCTTTGTCTGAGTGGAGGTTGAGCGGGAATATACTGGCCCCATAGGGAGGTTAGGGTCAGCGCCTTCAAACACACTGTTCTCAAAGATATAAGGTTAATAAATCAATAGACATAGCTATCTGAGAAACAATTACTGCAAGACACACATACGTACAGTACAGCGTGTGCACATGGTCGAGTACATGGCTTTCTTTGGAACAAGCTGTTTAAGTATTTCCCATTGGGTGAACAAAACAGGCCAGGTGCACACAGGCAGAGCAAAACAGTTCCTTCAAATACAGCATACGTGTATTTTCATCTTTGCTCTATATTTTAAACGCCTATTGGCTCATGACATTTTATGCATTTGAAAACTGATCTTGAAAAATGAGATCAAGGCCATCGCAGGACTCTCAAGCTTTTGTTTTTAAACGTTTTTTAAGTATTAACTAGAACAAGTGTAGCTTCAAATATTTACATTTTTGAGGTTTTGTTATATACTTTTATTCTTTGTCGTCACACCCCTCTGCTGACCTATAATAGATTTAGCAAAGGTGGTGAGTGATACAGAGTTAAGGAGGTACAGTAAGTAAAGCCTCTACTAGATGCCACTTGAAAACTAGCTGCCCATTAAAATGCCACTGAAAATGCTAGAGGCAGAAATTTGTGGCAGCTGCATCTGATTCCGGTGCCACAAAAAGAGCCTTCCCACATTTAACATTTGGTTAAAATCACATCAAATCCAATGAATATAGATACATAGATACTTTATAGTTATCCCATGGGTGAAATTCCGGTGCCCAGTAGCAGCAGAAACACATCCATCCATACAAAACAAATAAATAGATAATTCTAATAGCAGCTAGCAAAAGAAGTAGTATTACTGTATAATGCAACAGCACTTTAGCTCACAACAGCAGAAGTGGAGTGATGATATGAATTTGATCTTAACATAATAATAATTTTAAAAAGTATTTATATTATCTTCATTTTGTATGGTCAGTTCATGAGCATTACATTACGTTTGCATCAGAATCAATTTTTATCTGGGAGGCCTGAGAGATCTTTGGATCAATAAAGGGAAGCCTTCATGCAGAAGACTTTGGAAACGGCTGATCGAGACCGTGTTATAATTTCTTTTTGATACACAATACAATGCATAAAACTACCACAGCCTGAGTAATGTTTAAAATGTCCTGATGCTGCCACGCGCTCATGTATATACCATACGTAGAGTGCTGTAAGTGCTCTCATTTTCTCAGAGTGCTTGGCGGCAGGAGAATTGCATGGTCTTAGGTGCATTTCCACGACACATGCTTCTAACACAACACCCCTCCGCAAAGCACTCTTGTTTAAATATAAATATGACAAGTGTAAATGCCATGGGAGACAATTGGCGTGAGATCTGTCAACCATGTAGTGCTCGAAAATCGCAGGAATTCACTTTTTATGCCGTGATCCCACTAATGTGTATTTACTGGCACTTTTCATGTAGCGCAACTGTATATAAGAGGAATCACAGAATTGCAGGACATCTTCATTCTTTTCTCTCGAGTGAGTTTGGGTCATTATCACGTGACATGATAAAGCGAATGTGAATGGTTTTGACTCGAATCATGCAGTTCTTTTGAGATCTGAATTTTTGTAATCGTTTTGATTTTGATATTTTTTTTATTTTAACCTTATTTTAACGGATAAAGCATTCAGGACATGCATTTTAATATCAATGTTTTTTCTCTGTTGCAGCTCAATTTTGTGGCGGTGTAGTTCAAGGCCTGAATGGAACCATAGAGTCGCCCGGCTTCCCTCACGGTTATCCCAACTACGCCAACTGCACGTGGCTGATCATCACGGGAGAGAGGAACCGGATACAGCTTAGCTTCGTCACGCTGGCTCTGGAGGAGGACTTTGATATAGTGTCAGTCTACGATGGGCAGCCTTCACCTGGAAACCTAAAGCTGAGGTACAATATTTTGATACTTGCTTCAAGTGACTTACGCAATAAGCAAGAGTAAGAAGCTTTTCCCATGTTGCAAGAACAATGCCTCAATTCTTTTAACAATTTTATTTTGGAAAATTATACTCTATACTATAGTGCAGTGTTTTTCAACCACAGTGCCGTGGCACACTAGTGTGCTGTATGATATTGTCGTGCCGTGAGAAATTTGTCTACTTTGTCTAAGAATAAATGCATCCTCCGTTGGCGAGTGCTGATTTGTTTTGAACTGTGGAAAAACCACGTAATACTTTTTCATATCAGTGGGAGCGGATAGCTGAGTACTTTGAAACGTAAGAATTGGACGCAACCACAGGATGTAACAGGTTGCAGGGAGCATTGTGGCGAGAAACATAAGAATTGGACGCCTCCGTCTGTCCCCCGTGTCTCTCCCGTGTCTCTCCCGTGTCTCTCCCGTGTCCCCCCGCGAAGCGCAACCACAACTTCAGAATTTAAAGCTCGGATACCTAAATTCTCCCCATGCATAAACAATGCATGTTGTTTGTGCACAAAAGTAAAATGTTGTGAACAAATCAAACAGAACACACAAGAGGCAATTTATTTTATTATTTGCATACTTAAGAGACCTCTGAGTATTATTATATAGTATATTATTTGATGTTTTTATCCACACAGTTATTGCCAATTTATTCCCAAACTCTTGTTAACTCATTGTATTGAGAAACATTAAACAAAGCTTAATGTCAAGTCCTGGATGAGAATGAATTTATATTATGAATATAGGCTACTATTTATTTTCACATTTTCTCCTGGTGGTACTGTATGTTGCAATATTTTTTCCATGAAAAAAGTGTGCCTTGGCTCAAAAAAGGTTGAAAAAACACTGCTATAGTGGCCTCAACTGCATGTGAAGCTGTAAAGTTCCAAACTGCTGTTGTGTCCTTAGATGTGTATGTGAATGGCTGGTGATGGTCGGAGGGGCCGATGGCACATGCCTTGCTTCTGTCAGTGTGCCCCAGGACAGCTGTGGCTACAGCTGCAGCTTTTCACCTCCGTGTATGGAGTCAAAATACTATGTTAAGCGTCTTTGAGTGTCCAATTAATTATTAAAACAATTATAATTCTTTTTTCAATGAATGATGAAGGATTTAAATTGAATAGTGTTAAGTACAGTAATATAACAAGAGGAATTTGACGGGGGTAGCTGGGTAGCTGTAGAGTGTGAAACGTCCGGTTATCAACTTCGGCCTTGGCCAATGGAATGTGGGGGATTAGGAGAGGAGCCACAGACACACAAGAGAAAACACATTTGCCTTGAAAGGGACAAATTATGTGAGCAATGTAAGTAAGTAATGTTTATTTATATAGCGCATTTTTACAGACCAAGGTCACCCAAAGCGCTTTACAATGTTCAGAGTCAGATATTGTTCCAATCATTCCACACACGGTGATGACAGAAGCGAGTCGCCGAACACACTGGCGCATCAACCCCCAATCAACACCATCCATTCACTCTCTCATTTACATTCATACCTATTGTGCATTTTTTTAGTGGTAATGGAAACCGGAGCACCCGGAGTAAACCTACGCAGAGGCAGATCAAATATCAATGTAGCAGATCAAAACACCGGCAAAATATACTATAAGTCCAATTTCTGGTACCCTCAGTAACCTCCGTACACAGGGTCTTTCCGTATGGGTCAGAGAGTTCAGCCCTGGCACACAATCTCGTTCAACTTCATCTCTAGCGTTTTATGTCCATCCAAAGATCGCATTGCAAGATCTTTATATTGATGCATTGGCAGCGGTAGTGTTTGGTGAGTTGTGTGACTGTAATATTGTTGCATAAAGGGCAAAGAGAATGGCATTTACAGAGTTGGCATTCAGTGGGAAGCTTATTCATAGTGCTGTGGTGAGTGGGAGGAGAAGCGGAGAATGCACCAAGAAAGATTCAAGGTTAGTGCTGCAGTTATGAACAACAGTGGGCTTTCCCTGACAACATCATACTGTATACTCATTATTTACACTGGGCCAGAGTATGTTAACTTACTGTTGCAACTGTAAATACGAATAACATGTACACATACACTGGATCAAAAAAGTATTAGACAGTTGTCATTCTTTGAAGTTGTACCACTAAAAAAATGAGACCGGTCCTTAATATTCGGCCGATTCTTCCACGCAGATATTCTATAAAGCTGTGATGTTTTGGGATGTTTGTTTTGCTTAGTGCCCCAAAACGTTTGTCCTTTCACATGCCATACTGCATTCTCTATTTTCACAAACATAAATTCATGTAAAGGAAAAAATACAAGATTTACAAGAATGGTAGGTAGATTCTGGGCATAAAAAGACAGGTAGGGGCAAGGCAAAATACAAAAGGGACATTTAACGACATTTGACACATCCAACATGACTTTATGCAAGGGGATTGTTATTAGATGCCCAAATATGGCCTTCAATGCCCACTCAGATAAAGTGAATGGGAAACGTATGACTGATTACTTTTATCTGAATGCTTTTTAAACACTTGTAAGCTGAAGCATGTGCTAGTTTGAAGGAAACTGACTTAGAATCTTTGATGTTACTGCCTCTGCTTGAGCATGCTCAAAGCTCTCAATGAAAAAAAACAAAAAACACAATATGAATGTGTATACAGCCCCTGTGTATTATGAGAATGCCTTTCTTTCTAACCAAAAACCCAGTTACATACACTGGTATTATGTTTCTATATATATATATATATTTTTTCTTCTTCCTTTTTGCTGTCGGTGGTGTTATGCCGTGAGTGAACTTCTCTGTCACAGCTGAATGAGCAGTGCTGTGCTTTTACTCACCTGGGTCACTCCTGCTTCACTCCTGCTTCGGGTCAGCTTCCCTGCACCAATGTAGCCTTTGGATGGTGGAGCAAAACTTTGTGTCTTTAACTTGATTGAGGAGCTTTTTGCAGTTTTCTTTCTTCACTACATGTTGGGAGCAGTCCTAAAATAGCCATTAGTTGAAGTAGAAGCAGGTATTTGGAGCCGAGAGATGTTAAATCACCCTCTTTCAATTTGGGAACCTCTGTTTCGGTCCTTCATCTATTAACTGTGTGGTGGACTGTACAAATGTGCCACTGTTCTTCGGTAAAGGGGGTCTTTATCCTGCATTGAAATGTCTTTGGCACTAAGGTGTAGTCACTTGTCACATAGACTGAGGCGTCAGAGGTGATAATCAGTTTCACGTTATTTTCCACACAAATTTAATCTCACATTTTCACTTACACCTGATCTTCCTCCTGCAGCCTCTAGCCTCAGGTGCTGTGAACTCTCACTGTGAACTCATGCCCAATGCTCTTAATTCCAAGAGAGGAAGCCAAACGCACTGGGCTTACAGACAACTCCTCAAGCTCAATTCAACCAAATATAATCACTTTTGGACATTCACATGCAGTGGAATGGAACAGTAAATAAGATTCATCTGATTGTTCAAGGTGAGAATTTCCCACCTGTTTTTTGTACCCATTTTTAAACAAGTGGAGGATCACTTTTTCAGGTATGGCAAGTAGGGGTGGGAACCTCAGGGTACCTCACGATATGATACGATACGCGATACAAAGCTCACGATAATTATTATATCACGATATGACAATTATCGATATATTGGTCAGAAATATACCATATGCCAATTTTGGCATAAATAAAAGGAAAATGTTAATTGAAAAAATACACTTTATTTCATGATAAATGGTATGGAGATAGTCATATATCAAGTATTGATACACATTTTTTTAGTTTTTTTTTTAATCGATACTTGGCAAATGCATATTGATAATCGATCGCGGGAGAAAGTATCACGATATATCGTTATATAAATATATCGTCACACTCCTAATGGCAAGGCAAGGTCATTTGTATAGCACAGTTTGTACATATGGCAACTGAAGGGGCTTAACAAAACAAGACACATTAAGATTATTGTCACAAACTGCAGTGAACCTTAAACAATGTGGAAATCCTACAGGCGTCCACAAGATGATGGCACCAAGGACAGGTGACACACCCGAACTCTAGAGAGGCTTGAAATAGGCCTTCCAATTTGTAGCCCATTGTTCCCCATTTTGTTTCTCTTACAAAAGTAAGTAATATTAATTGGTCCTCCATTGTTTACATACTAATTTGGTATTACCATAGTTCTGTAAAGTAATGTTTTGTCTCAGTTATTACAATAACTACAAACAAATGTGGGATATATTACACCCACTATTTCCGGGTGGTCTGTGGCTCCAGTTTGTAAAATCACACATATAATAAACATAAAGAATCACAGTGTCACAAAAAGAGTGTGGCTAAAATCCTTCAGATGGATGTACAGCTAAACACAACTGTCTTTAAGCCTTTGTCATACTTTCAGGTAAAGTTTCAGAAACACCAACACTCTTTTTCTTAACGTTTTAGGCTGATGAAGAAAGTCCACCCACATCGGCTCTTGGGACCTTACGAAGTGATCCTGCAATAAAGCTGTAACGCTAACCAATCATTTTGAAATCTTATACATTCTAGAGTTTATTTTGTCAAAGTTAGAAGTGGGAAGGACACAAATGAGCATGAATATAACTATCTTCCCCTGACAAATCTCATCGATATAGCTGTTGTTGGAGAAGTTGGCTTTTCCCAACTCAAACTCAAAACTTGAGAATACTATGTGCAGTGTTGCGGTTGTCAGTGACGGTGCTGACTTTTTCCTGTTTTTGCTGCAGGGACAGTTGAGCAGGAACCGAATAGTTTGACATGAAAACTACAATAACTATACCCTGTCAACTTTCTGGAAATATGTCTCCTTCCTGTTGACGTCCAGATCTTCGAATATCTTGTCAGGACCTAGTTCCATAATGAGCTGCATTCTTGAGTTTCACATGTTTGTAATATTTTGACTTGAACCCTTGAGCCAACATGCAGCAATTATCTCCTCCAGGTGCCGCCTCTCTTCTCACCAGCTGACCTGAAACCCTCCTCTTCGCTCAGCGCCTGTGTGAATGGCTTTGGGCTTGCTGATACAAATGCATTGTACTGCCCACATGCTAAGATCTGACCGTCCTCTGAGTGTTGACAAAGCGGAGCACATAAGCGGTTGGATATATCTTTGTTATGCAGCTGTCCCTCGAGCTGCCCCCAGACTTGGCATGTGGGGAACTCTGAAATCTTAAATATATTAAAGAAGGGCTGATGTGGCACTATGGCCCTCTTCATCGACACCCCAGCGGTGTGTCAGCAGCAACAAGCAACTCCGTCCTACTCACTCCATGTCAACAATTATATGCTATTGGTTTGATGGATGCTCTTCTAGTGGTGCCTTGATAAGGGAAAGTTACCAAATGTATGTTAGATGAACTTTCCATTGCATTGAATTTTTACCCTTGAATGCATGGTCAGTTCATGTTGATATGGGTTTTTCCAAAATTATTTCAGGCAGTTAAAGGGTCTATTCCCCAATTTCAACGTCGAAACGTTTTCTTTGAAAACAGATCCGAGGACACGTTCTGATGAATTTTAAATTTTGAAGTTTGATGCTTTTACAATTCTTTTCTTCTTTTTTCAATGAGCACAGAAGAAAAGACACTGGAGTTTGCCTTGACAAATATACAGTATTTTTTCTTCTGAGATAAGCCACTTATTCTCCATTAAGACATATTTAGCATAGTATTGAAGATAAGATTGAAAAAAGCTGACATAAAACAATTGGTTGGGAGACAAGATTAAGAAAACGTATTGAAGTTAAGCACAATGAAATACATCTTCAGCAGAAAATTACAAATTCAGCCTTAACACGGTTAGCCCAGCAAATGGCAAGTGACTGATTGAGTTTGTGGGTAAAGCATTAAAAACATGGCTTTAGCTGCAGAATCTCCAGGCTTCCAGCTCTCGACAGGTACATACTAAATCCTCTCTGAATGATGCATGAGCGACATCTGATTGATGAGCAACCAAACTTGCATATTTTCTGAAGCTGTGATTTTGTTGGATTTACAAATTTACAAAAGTCTCTAAACTAAACTTTTAAATACAAAACCCACATGTGATAATCGTTTTGTTGAACACATACTGTATAAACCTGTGATGTGCTGTAGCTCAAACAAACACCTATGAACCTATGAAGGTAATTGTTAAAGCTCAACCTATATTGTATATGTTTCATTTATAAAGAATGTATATTTCTGACCATGGGACACTGTACTATTGTGTACAGTAAGTTGTTTTTAGCAACAATATATGAAAAAAATTCCCTCACCTTGGCATCACTTACCGGTAGGATTTTCTTTCAGGAGAAGGATTAAACCCATGATGATGGGCCTCAAGGATTAGAAGTAATTTAGACCAGGAAGTTGCAGAGGTGAGCATGGGCAGTTCAAAGATTCACTTTCTCTCTCCGCTAAAAAATAATAATGGTGAGACATCATGCTGTTAAACTGCTGCTTCAACATCCACATGTTGAAGCAGCATCTTATTGAAATACATCATTTTTTCTAATCTTTGAGAAAACATTTTCATGGGATGTTAAATCGTTTATTTGCATACTACCACTATTGTATTCTACCCCCTGCTGTCACAAGATAAGAAAAGGCAAACATTGAGTTAAGTGGAAACAGTTGTTGGCATAGATACTTAGTTTAAACAAATCTTTTTGACCCAAACACAGTCGAACCTGCAGAGCTAATCCGTCATTAATATTCTGCTCCCTATGCCATATAAATGAAGAAATTCTCATGCAACACCATTGTGTGCAGGTCTGAGGTGTGCCAGGAGGTGCCTTACAAATAATGTATTGCCTTGTGAATGTGCATATCTGTGCTGCGAGAACCCTCTCTACATTATAATGTGAAGTGTGCCCTGAGAGAAATGCACTGAATAGCTTTTAATCACAGTCATTACATTTATTTTATATTATTATTTTAGAGTGCAAAGAATACTTCTATATCAGAGCAGAAATCAAAATAAAATACATGGTATACATATGAAATTATAGCCTTTGTGTGTTTCAAGTCCTGATAGTATTATGCATTATTTCACAATACAGGTAGAATAGTGCCAAATGCCACTGTAATCATTAAAGTACAGTGCTGTAATGGTATGATGTCATTATGAAATCACTATGACAGAAAAAATGCAAAAAAAGTTATCCAATGTAGTCAGATGATTATTTTTCATTTTCTATTGGCTCTGTTAGCTGTAAATGGATATTATTTCACATTCTGAAACATGAAATGAAACGTCTCATAAATGTAGATACCATGCAATTTTTGTAATTAGTTTGATTCTATGAGATGTTAATATTTAATAATGTTAAAGCCTCTATCCTGTGAAGTCAATAATTCCCTTGACTGACGTGTTCGAGTTGATGCAGAGGCATGACAACAGATCTCCAAGTTTTAACATCTGTATTTAATTATCTTTACAATCAGATACAGAAATTCCAACAAAGAGGGCTCCTAAAACTATGCATGTCCCTCTCTGGCCCTCTGCTGATTCTTCTGTTTCTGCCCAAGCCAGAGCCTTATTAGTCGATGTTCCGGGAGCAGGGGGCGTGTCGTATCAGGGAGGTCTTGGGCCCAGGGTCCGATGACACAGGTCTGGGACTGGTCTGGCCCCTGGTCCTGGTCTGGACCCGGTCTTGGTCTTCCATCTCCACCTGAGCAAACAATGCCCCCACCCCTGCGGCGCCTGATTGTGTTGGACTTTGCTCTCGCCCAAAGTGAGAGAGAGAGAGCCCTGCTTATACTTGGAGTCAATAATTGTCTAGTTTGTATACTATCTTGTGTCCTTGGGGTTTTTCCTGAGTGCACAGAGGTCTTTTTTTGGCTATGATGTCCAAATGGTCAAATATTAAAATATACAACATTTTAATTATACAACAGTTTCCCTCTTTTGACCTGATTAAAAATTAGGTCACAATCCACATCGTCGTTTATCATCCATACTTGTGCTTAGTTCAGGCTTGATATCTGTGAAGAGTTAATACAGGGAAAACAAAACAACACACAACCACATTCGAAACATTCCTTCACAAAACTCTTTGATGACCACCGCTGTGTCATTCTGATTCTTCATCATTAATCAAATTGGTATTATCGTTACAGGAGCTAATCTATTTTAGCAGGTTTCTCTGGGGTCAGTCCCTATACAACGGTATTTTGATTCTCTAATCTGTTGCTGACAAATCGACAGCTCTTAAAATTCTCAAAAATACCTAAATATCTACTTTTGTGCTATATTCAAATTAACCAAAATGCTTTTAAATGTTTTTGAATCTCTGTTGGTTCTAATCTATCTCATTAATCTAAGCTACATTAATCTAGGCTACACTCATGAACTTTATCTACTTTTGAAGTAACTACTTTTGGACATAATATGAAGGAAATGGTCTTTTTACCGTTTGATATTAGCCCTGTCTAAAAATAATTCTATTTTTGAAAGCATCTATCTATTTTACACTCTATTGTGACTCCAAATCTTGGTTGTAGTTTGAGCCAAAGCATATTCCCAATTTTTGAGTTCTGATTGTAACAATTGCATTGGCAATAGACGATTTTTCATTGGCTGGTTCTTGTTCTGCAAATCACTATTCTATGTATTGTATTTCAGACAATTCCAAAAACAACACAGTCGTTCTCCAATATTAAAGACATACATCTAAATCAAGTTGCCTGAAAGGGATTTTAACTATTTTAAAACGTTCTCTACGATTATAAGGCTATGCATTTAATTATTTAATAAACAAAAGCACATTCATGGCTTCTGTCCGCTGCTTATAACTGTTTAAAGAGTTGTCCCAAACTTAATATGTGTAAATACATCAGCTGTTTGTAATAAACAATAACATTTAACCTGTTCTCCAATGGAGCAGCTCAGAGGCTGCGTCAAGAGCAATGTTATATTTGAGCTATTTTTAGATTTAAAATTGTGTTAAAGCCTGTCGTTCTATTTCTGCATTTTAATACTACTCTCTATAAACACATCTGCACTAGTTCCTACAGATGTGGAAAACAGAAACATCTAAAATCTGACTCCATTTGATTCCTTTTTACTTTAGTTATTAGAACAATTTGACCTTATTGATACTTATTTCCACAATAGAACTATTTTAATCATTCCCTCCGGTGGACTCACCACCTGCAGGAGGATCAGTGAGGGGCTGGTGCTGAGTGTACTGGGTGCAGCTCTGACTGCCACCCCCCCCGACCCAGAAATGGATTAAGGGGAAGAAAATGGATGGATGGATGGATGATTATTCACTAGTCTAACTATTATTACTATTGTTTATTCTGACACCTCTTCTTAATTTCTCCTTTTGAATTTGCACAACACTAAATTTAGAATGACCCCCTATGGGACAAATATAGAATTTTATTTCATTTTGGCAACTCTGAAAATTACTTAATATTTTTCCCATTTTGCTTTTTTAGGCTGCCCTTTCTATTATTTATTTGTTCTTGTAAATATATGTTTTACACTTCTTTCTAATGATTTAGAAGGTTAAGGACCATGACCACCTATGACAATACAATACTCTACTCCCCTCTGTTGGTCGTGGTCCAAAGTATAAAACATGCATCTGTATGTGTGTGTAGATTACTGTTCCAATCCTCTCCAGTTGTTCCTCCCGGATCGTCCTCAATTCATATTGTGGGCTTTGGTGCCAAAGCAGAGGCTCATTTCCTTATGATCCATACTACTGTCATCCCTGAAGCAGGGGTAGTTTATCTCTCATCTGAAAAACAAACATTAGAACACAAGAAACACCCACTTCCCTCTCTTCGCATGGTGCGGCCTGTCAATCAATCCAATTGGACAAAACATAACTACATTGACAGACGGTCGTGTGACATCAGGGCAGAGGCTGTAGCCAAATACAGACTTAACAATATGTATGTTTCTAATTTTATACTCCCCTAAATGTGAGTTACAAACCAAAGTTGTCCTTCAACCAACGACCGCTCACTGCGGTTGGACCGAATCACTGTCAGGACAAACAGCAGAGGGAGGGACTCCCAGTACCTTCAGCAAGGTATTTCATCTCAGAGTACTTTCTCAGAGTACTTTTCTCAGAGTACTCATCCCAGAGTACTCTCACTTTTACACCTGTTCAATAAAGCTTGTTATCTTTGAATCTCTAGTACTTACATCGTATGCTGTTGACAAAAAATAATTATTCCATGATCACATTAAAACATTACAGAAAACTTTTGTTATTCCATGATCCGTTCAGCACTCCTCATTCACTCCTCATTTCACAACACACTCGCATCACTCACACAGGCCGACTCCCCACGTTAGTATATTTGTCCAGAGTTTGTTAAGGTCAACGTAGTGTACTTGACATGACGCACAAACATATAACATACACAAACATATAACACACACAAACATATAGCACACACAAACATATAACACAGAAGGCCTGTAATTTTAACTTTGTTATATTTTTCCATGTCCAATTACAATTGTCTCATGAGCTATTTCTATTGTTGCAACTTTCAGAGCCTGCAGAACATGCAGAGCTTTGAGAGATTTTTCTTAAAAGGATCCATTTCAAACTTTTAGTGCTTACCACGTGGTCTGTACTCGGGCTTGTCACAGACTGTGTCCCCTATATTTTTAATGAGCTCTTGTTACTTAAAAAACTCATGCACGCGCAATAAATGTTTTTCCCTTTTTTTTTTTAAAGCCAGTTCGGATTCCTTAAAAATGTAAATTAGTCTCAAACTTTAATACTTCACCTTTGTTTCACGTTCATGTGGAGAAAAGACCATTGTTTTATGTGTGTGTACTTGCACCAATCATGTCTCAGATAAACTGCCAACAGTTGTATCAAAGACATAATTGTCCTAATTGTTTCTAATTTAGCTATTTGGAAGAGAAACATGTCATAAAAGATTTCATAAGATGTCCCTACATCCGTGTTTTCAACCAATGAACAGTGTTGCGTCAATGTGTTATCAGAAATGATCCAAAATCACCTTTAGCCAAAATTTAGAAATGCTTTAAACCATTTTTCAAACTTTAATTGTCTGAACAAACCATTTTGTATTAAATGCAGCGTCCATTAAAAGCTGCAGTTCTTTTCCTAGCACCAGTTTCAACTGTGCATGTGACTGTTTTTAAATGAGAAACGAGCCACGGTTCAGAGGTTGAAAACACTGCTTTAAATATCCGTATTACCAAGATCATGCAGTCAAAATCAATAATTCTAAACTTCTCCGCGTCTATAACTTTAAATAATAATACTAGTTTCAATAATAGAGCTCCTCTACCTTAAATATACTGCTGTTCTAATCTCCTTGTGTCTCATGCTAAAGAGTCGAATTAATTTTAACGAATGTCCTGTATTCTTTCATGCAGCTAAATGTGGTGTTATGAACGAATGACCTAGCTAAATGTGTAAATATGACTTAATATGTCTCTGTGCGTTTGTTGCCTGTCTGTATATTTACCTTCTGTGTGTCTCATTTAGGCCAGCCACGTCTTCCTCAAATGTCCGTTAATGTCTTTCTTTTACTCATGGCGTCTTTCAATGTCTTTTGTCTCAAAGTGTCCAATGTCTTTGTCTCAATGTCTTTTTTCTTCTTCTTTCAACAATCACTTTCTTTCTTCTTCCGATAACTCTTTCTCACAATGTCTTTCTTCTTCTTTCAACAATCACTTTCTTTCTTCTTCCGATAACTTTTCCTCATAATGTCTTTCTTCTTCTTTCATATCTGACGCACCCAAATGTGTCGTGTCCTTCTTCTTCTTGTTTGGTTTTCCGGCGGTTGGCGGCCTATTCTTCGCATTACCGCCACCTTCTGTTTCGTGGATGGGTCGACACTCAGTTTTGTGAAAAAATCTGCGGTCTTTTCTTTTTCTATGCTGTCAGAAATGGGGCTGGAGGAGTCTTCTTCGAGAGTTCCTGTTAGCTGCTGCAGCCGATGCTGCTGTCTTTGCTGCCCCCTGTGGGTCTGGGGGAGACGCTGATGGTGGTTTGTGGCAGAGACGATTTTGGCCAAATGAAACAGACAGAAGTTTTCTCGGAAAAAACAGACAAACAAGAAACACAAACAAGTGTGTTAATTACCATACCAAACCAATGATTAATTACAATTCAAAATAAACCTATGGAATAATTAATATTAACATTTTAAACATTAGATTCTGAAAACCGAATTCTGCATTCAACTACTCTCCTGAGCCCTATTTTTCCAAAAGTATAATGCTCTCTAAGATCATTCTAACTTTTATATCACCAAAATGTAGGGAAAAAAAACTTGTCCAGATAAAAAATAAAAAATAAAATAATGCCTCTTTATAATCTAACTCAAAGTTCTGTGATCCTGTGACTCCATGTCAGTAACATTATCGTGTGTATAAATGTAATTTTCTACAAAAAATTCTTTCTTCACGAGAGAGAGAAAGACAGAGATAGAGAGAGAGAGAGAGAGAGAGAGAGAGAGAGAGAGAGAGAGAGAGGAAGGGGAGAGAGAGAGGACAGAACGAGGGAGGGGAGGGGCCTCCCGAACAAAGGAAGCATGGGCTGTGTCCAAAACGGTAGGCATCGGGCCGCGTAGGGTGGATATGTAGGCATCGAGGGAAGGCCGCGTAGCCACAGGCGAGGTAGGAGGCGAGACGTGATGTGGATTTGGACAGCAGCTGCCTTCTGCCTTTGTCACGTGACTACACAACTCAGAGCGGAGCGGAAGGACACGGCGGCCATGATGGACGGTAAAAAGTTCTAAATACGCTTTAATTAGGACATAAAAGTTAATTCTAATATCATTTGAGGCGAGAAATATCCCCCTCTATTGTCATATCAGAAGTCTGTTTGGAGATAAATTCGAAAATTTTCGGACTTTACCTCCAGCCTGAAGCTCCGGTGCTATAAGCTAACAGCCCAGTTAGCTGCAGTGCTGAAGCCCAGAACAGGCTGTCTAAACACGGGTTCAGGTAATGAGAGCCCCCTGGATGTTTACAATCGTATTCTGAAAAAACAGAGGATGCTTTTGTTGTTACACTTTCTCTGTTATAACAATTGTATTGGCAGTAATCATTAGTTTTTACAAAGTTATATTTTATGTAAACAATGCACATATATGCAATAAATGATTATTAGATATGGATTATATATTTGCTATGGCCCTCGTTTGTGCATCAATTAAAAGTAATTTTATCAGACCTAAATGTATTAACGTGTGTTTGCTGATGAGAGAGAAACATCCATTTATCTATAATAATAACTGGAACATCCATTTATCTATAATAATAACTGGAACATCCATTTATCTATAATAATAACTGACACATCCATGGATCTATAATAATAACTGACACATCCATGGATCTATAATAATAACTGACACATCCATGGATCTATAATAATAACTGACACATCCATGGATCTATAATAATAACTGACACATCCATGGATCTATAATAATAACTGACACATCCATGGATCTATAATAATAACTGACACACCCATGGAAACATTCACAGACATCTGTAAAATGAAGTTGAACACAGATGTTTGACACTGCTCTTATTCACTTTTATATCTCTTGAAAAGCTAACAGACCTTTACTAATCACATTTGAGTTTAATGTATTCAATTATAAGTATAAGTATAAGTACTGCTGACAAATATGTAGTTGTGTAAATAATACCTCACTTTGATGACTCTTTACATTTCACACAAACAACAAAATCATAATAAAACCAACAAGTTTGATTTGTTTTCTTTATTTCCAGGTTCTCTGAAGTGCTGTCGATGAGACCTGTGTCAGAGGCAGACGCCCAGGACTCTGCTGCTGCTGCTGTTGCTCCTGCTGCTGCTGCTGCTCCTGCTGCTGTTGCTCCTGCTGCTGCTGTTGCTCCTGCTGCTGCTGTTACTCCTGTTGCTCCTGCTGCTGCTGTTGCTCCTGCTGCTGCTGTTGCTCCTGCTGCTGCTGCTGCTCCTGCTGCTGTTGCTCCTGCTGCTGCTGTTACTCCTGCTGCTGCTGCTGCTCCTGCTGCTGCTGTTACTCCTGCTGCTGCTGTTGCTCCTGCTGCTGCTGTTGCTCCTGCTGCTGCTCCTGCTGCTGCTGTTACTCCTGTTGCTCCTGCTGCTGCTGTTACTCCTGTTGCTCCTTCTGCTGCTGTTACTCCTGTTGCTCCTTCTGCTGCAGCTGTTACTCCTCCTGTTGCTCCCTCTGCTGCAGCTGTTACTCCTCCTGTTGCTCCTTCTGCTGCAGCTGTTACTCCTCCTGTTGCTCCTTCTGCTGCAGCTGTTACTCCTCCTGTTGCTCCTTCTGCTGCAGCTGTTACTCCTCCTGTTGCTCCTTCTGCTGCAGCTGTTACTCCTCCTGTTGCTCCTTCTGCTGCAGCTGTTACTCCTCCTGTTGCTCCTTCTGCTGCAGCTGTTACTCCTCCTGTTACTCCTCCTGTTGCTCCTTCTGCTGCTGCTCCTTCTGCTACATGTCTTGATGCAGAGCCCACTGTTCTAACTATTCATGACTGCTGATTAAAGGAAAATATTATATACAAGTTTGTTGTAGTTCATAATGTGGTGATGAGGTGATGGAGGTGAAGCAGGAGGTGATGGAGGTGAAGCAGGAGGTGATGGAGGTGAAGATGGAGGTGAAGCTGGAGAAATTATGACCTTAATTTCACCACAAGTCTCTGAAAAAGAAGAACACAAACATCATGCATTAAAACACAGCCCACATTTAGGATTCTTTTTACACTGCATATTCAATTAATACTATTTATTTGGGGCTTTGCAAAAAACTGGTTAAAAATAAAATACAGAAATCCTTACAGTATTTAATATTAGAGATACAAGTTTCACAGCAGGGGAAACAGAAGAATGATATGATAGAAATATACACAAATAATCAAGTTATGAGCATGGCTAACCACTTTAAACCTGTGTTTGTGGAAGTGGGACTTTGTCCTCTGCAAATGTCTTAATGACAAACGAAACCTCTGTATAATGTGTGTTTACTATTTATTAGACTATTGTATGAAAAGGGCTTTATAATTATTCTTGGCCTATTCTATAATTTCATATGTCTAATATATACAGTTTTCCCAGTCTCAGTGTGGGATTAAAAACGATATGCACAATCTATTTTATATGAATACAGAAAACATGTGTTAGCATACTATAGCTGCTGTGCTGCAGAGTGATTTTCCATGAAAACGTGACTTTCCTCAGTGTAGCTTTAATATTTAATCAGTGGGTTTGTTTCTCCCTAAAAGATAAAACACAACATGATTTTTCTTGTTCAAAAACCGAATCTGAATGAACTAGCCTCGTAGCATTAGCTTTTCGGGACTGGCTATTTACACTGAGCTTATTTACAGCAGATAACAATAAAACACAGTCTGTGGCAGATCTAATTTATGTCTGTGTTTTATCATAACAGTCGTGTTCATAACTCAACAGTAAGTGTATAGCAGTACTTACTATAGACATAACTTCACAGTAAAGTATAGCAGTGCTTACCATAATGTTAGCTCCAGCAGGTCCGAGCTGTTGTTTACATGTTAATGCCAAACGGAGTTCTGCGCATGCGCGGCCGTGACTTGGCAAAAAGAAGGCAGTGAAGCATACATCAGATGCATCCTTCATATCTGCTCCAAAAGTGGCCGTTTCCATAGAGACGAAGTCATGATGCCTACGCTTGGCGAGCTCGCCAAGTGGTTTTGGACACCCCTGCAATAGCCGTCGCTTGCGGAAGTGACGTCACGATGCCTACATATCCACCCTACGCGGCCCGATGCCTACCGTTTTGGACACAGCCATGGAGTCTGAAATACTTTCCTCGTTTTTCTCGTGACAAGGTTTTAAATCAGTGGTAAAAGTTTTTCTCACGTCAAACAACACTTTACATTTTATCCTTAAATACGTCAGTAATGGAAAACATTACCATTTGCTACCTGATTAATGTATCGAGGGTTCCAGCAGAATCTTTTTTTTTTCCTGATTCTCTGTAACTATCGAAACATTACATCACAATACAAGAGAAAAACTCCCAGACTGATCTTTTGTCATTTCTTCACATGAAACTCGTATACTACAGCCAAGTGGCTCTCCTTTTTTCTCATTAATCAGATCGTTAGTATCAGAATCCACATTTTAAATACTTGGCTTTTTTCTGTTTAAATTAATTGTACCCTTTTCCCCGCCCCCGGGGGATATGGAGTTTTTATTATCCTATAACTTCTGACCCTAACTGTCCCTATTTTCTAATCCTATTTATCTAAACACTTGTGCCTCTTTTGCACTTATAAACCCTGTGGCTTTCCTGTATATTCTTTTTTTGAGGGGACCAATGCTTCCCTCAAGGTTCAAAAACGTCGAAAAACCTGACTATTGTTCTATCGCGTCCGATAGAACGCCCGTCACGGCGGTCGTCTGGCCACGCTGCAGTCCGCCGAGCCGAATTCTCTCTCTCTCTTCCATTTAAAACAATGTGCAGATTTTCAAAAGTAACGATCCGCTTACCTCTTTCGAAGAGAAGAGAGAAGAGAAGAGAGAATTCTCCCGGCCGACGGACCCAGTCTATATCTGAGCTCATCTCTGTCTTGCCCCTGCACCATCACGTCGGGGTCACCAAATGAAGTCAATAATTCCCTTGACTGACGTGTTCGAGTTGATGCAGAGGCATGACAACAGATCTCCAAGTTTTAACATCTGTATTTAATTATCTTTACAATCAGATACAGAAATTCCAACAAAGAGGGCTCCTAAAACTATGCATGTCCCTCTCTGGCCCTCTGCTGATTCTTCTGTTTCTGCCCAAGCCAGAGCCTTATTAGTCGATGTTCCGGGAGCAGGGGGCGTGTCGTATCAGGGAGGTCTTGGGCCCAGGGTCCGATGACGTCACAGGTCTGGGACTGGTCTGGCCCCTGGTCCTGGTCTGGACCCGGTCTTGGTCTTCCATCTCCACCTGAGCAAACAATGCCCCCACCCCTGCGGCGCCTGATTGTGTTGGACTTTGCTCTCGCCCAAAGTGAGAGAGAGAGAGCCCTGCTTATACTTGGAGTCAATAATTGTCTAGTTTGTATACTATCTTGTGTCCTTGGGGTTTTTCCTGAGTGCACAGAGGTCTTTTTTTGGCTATGATGTCCAAATGGTCAAATATTAAAATATACAACATTTTAATTATACAACACCTGCTATTCTACAGTAACAGCTAAAATACAGGCATCTAGCTGATAACACAGCTGATGGCCAGATCCAAAGGGTTGAAGCAGCGGCTACAATTTCCTATGTTTGGTCGTCTATTATACATGCTCGTGAGGGCCAGGGAGGCCGGGCGGGGCTCTGCTCACGAGGAGCAGCAGAGAAAGGTTATCAGTGCAGCATTGTGTCTGGTGCTGTAGAGACACAGCCCAAATCAGACTGGGGCAGCGTGTAGAAAAAACAAACGAGGAGAGAGGCCAGAGGAATAAGGCCAAAGTTCACCCGAGCATCGTGTGTGTTTTTTGAAGCATGGTTGAGGTTAGCCTCTCCAGAACACACACATGCACCTCTCTGTAAAAGGTGCACTGGCCACAAACTTCCTAAACTTCCCCCTTCTCTATTCTTCCATCCAACACTCCCCCTCTCTCTGCTTCTCCTTCTCGTCTCGGGCTGCCTTTGTCTCGTTGAGTTGACCTTGTGATTCTCATTTAAGCTCAATTTCTGTTGTTTACGACAAACAACTTTCAAAAGGTGGGAAGGAAAGTTTCTCACACCCACACCCTCAGACTTAATCTAACTATATTGTAATGTATAAGAAATAATGCATTAATCACTTTCTAATTTCATTCAAATGTTAAAGAGATCTCTATCTCTGTCTGTCGATAGATTGATAGACACTATTGATCCCTGTAGGAGAAATTCAGATGTCCAGTAGCATCAGAAACAACTGGATTCATACAAATATAGCAAATAAATAGATTTTTTCTAAAAGTAGCTTACATCAGTATTAAAATGCAACAACACTTCAGGTCACAGCTGCAGAGGTGATGTAGCTGCTTGGTTTGGACCATTTTCTCTGCTCTAGTCCAGAGCAAAATGCTGAATGCTTTGTTAGCATTTTTCAAAATATTGCATGTATGTATGGATATGTACTGTATGTGTGTATGTATATATATATATATATGTATATATATGTATGTATATATATGTATATATATGTATATATATATATATATATATATACTCACTGTCATATATGTCCAAAAAACTGGTTCCACCCCCTCTGTGTCCCTCATCTAGGTCTAGGCCCCTTCTGTGTATTCAACAAAGCAGAGGGTGGCGGGGTTGGAGGAGGTAGAGGGCTTTAGCTAAAGCTAGTAGAACTAAGTCCCTTTGCGGTGGCTAGCCCGGTCCGTCTGTCTGTTTCTTATTGTATTCCTGATAAGTCTCTAAGCTGCTTGGACTTGTCACCAGCCCATCAGAAAGTTCAGCGCAGTTTTCATATTATGATAAGAGTTGAAGACAGGAACAAAAATCTGCCAAAACTGATGATCTTTGTTGGTCCAGCAGAGGGCAAACGCATTAGAGAGGCCTGCTGAATAACCACTTCAGGCTTAGCATTTCACTCACTTCTTTCCATTGATTATCTATTTCCCATCTCCCTGTAGGGTTGAATGGTGGATTTAACTTGTCTTTCCTATTTATATTTCGTCTGCAATAAAGAAACTCACACAAACATACATATATACACACATTGGCACAACTACATATATCCCCATCTTTTTTCAAGAATACCTGGTAGAAAAGGGTAATCAAAATATGTGTTATGAATAAAGAGGATTTTATTTATGTATGTGTACCAACTTACTTCACAATGAAATACACACTGGCTTATAGCTAATTGATAATAAATTTAAATACTGACTTTTTTTGTACAACCCTTTTTTGTACAACCCTTTAACAATAAATGACAAATTTGTACATTTCCATTTCCTAAATAGATGTACATGGTAACACAAATGTAAGTTGTATGTAGAATAAAGTCACAAATGAACTCCATAAAACCCCAGAACATATCACGGATGGCATGAGGAGTAAAACCATGGAGAGAATCTAACCCGCTGGGGTCCGATGCACTGATGTGGACATTTAGATGTGCTGGCCTCCTATGTCTCACAACACCTGTTACTGCAGAGGCACAGCAGGGGGCAGCCTGTACAGTGGCTGCACTCAACAAGGGGAAGTGGAAAGTCACAAGAAGAGGAGTATGAGGTGCTGCCAGTTTACACATTTCAAGTTATCACTTTATACATTACATATGTTGCTCATGATGATATCGAGGACATTGAGCATAAAAGTTGCTGTGTAACTGGTACATATTGATTAAATTTGTATTTGTATTTCAAATTGAAAATCATATCTTTTCTAACAGTATGACCCTGGAGCGTCATCAATATTAAATATCTATCAAAACAGTCACTCCCCCTGGTATAATAATCCCTAGTAAATATAGTCTAATGCTGAGGGGCCTCAGTTCTATCAACATGTTCTTTCACCGTTCTCTTTGTACTGCACCAATTCCTAACTGTAGGGCCAAGCCATTAGAGGGAGGAGGGCAGAGAGGGCTAAAGATCACAAAAAACCCAGACCACCAACAGATTCATTGCAACATTTTACGTTGTACTTATTTGACATAGACTTTTTTCCATGAAGTGTAAGCCAGATCCGACCTGAACTTTGTGTCATGGTAGAGCGGTTGGGAACAATTTCGACAGGGGCCAAGGGGTTGCTCGTTTTGGGAGTTGGTGGCCAATGGTCTGTCTACCCTCCAGTCGTACCTGGACACCTACGCTTGCTTGGTCCTTCTTCTGAATCACTTTTCCTGAATTGAACTAAACAAATCCAACAAAGAGAGAGTTGGTGGGTTATGGCATTTGTTGACATTGCGCAGACTTAAAGAGAGCACTAAAGAGAGCTCCACCATTAAACTACGGAGCAGTAGGTCTACAACTGTGAGTTTCATTATTGTTCTATATACAGATTTGAGAGATTAATTTGTACTTGTTTGCTGTTCTGGATGTGTGTGTGTGTGTGTGTGTGTGTGTGTGTGTGTGTGTTGCAGCAGATTCAATTTAATTTTGCATGAATCGGGCTGGCTCGCAAAAAAGGTTCTTATTTTACTCCATTGTTTAGTTTGTTTGCATTGAGATACAACTCTGAAGCAAAGGGATTTAAGCGAGGCCACAAAACACCGACACATGAAAAGTAGTGAGAAAAGTGGAAGAGAACGAGGGGAGCGGCAGGGGTTCTTCAAACAAGACCTCCTCGGCCAGAGTAAACCAATCTCTCTGGTGTTCACTCATGAATAGTTGAGTACAATCATTGGCCACCCGTTGTCATGTCATTGCCGTCACCTTTTCGGTCAAATATCTGGAGGTCTTTTGTGAAAAGCTTTAACCCAAGTCAAACTGAGCCATGAATGCTGCTGGAAATTGCGTATTAGAGAAACAACTGTAAAAAGTAGACATGTCTATTTACAATACATAAGGCACTGTCCCACCAAGTGAAGGCCTCGATCTCATTTTTAAACAAGGGAGCCATTTCCTAGCATTGTTTTAACATCAATTTGACAAGTACAATTAATATTACGGGGAATAACCTCCTGAGAACAAATTACAAAACTTGCCACTTGATATTCTCATTTTCAAGTGGCAAGTTTTGTGGTTGAGTATTTCTTTTTAGTCATTTATACATAATTTTGTTTAAAAGGTCTAATATTCAAAACAGTTCTTGAGTAAATGTAACTAGTTCTAGTGTGTGAAGCTGTTTTGTATGCACTCCTTTATATCCAATCCAATCTAATCCACTTTATTTATATAGCACGTTTAAACAACAGTTACGTTTCCAAAGTGCTGCACAAAAAAAGTATAAAATAAATAAAAACTTATCCTTAGCTTCACCAAGTATAAAAGAATAAAAATATATAAAACAGATTAAAACCATAAATAGAAATACAATAAAATAAGATAAAAACACAGAGGACCACACAACTCACACAGTGTTAAAAGCCAAAGAGTAAAAGTGGGTCTTAAGACGAGACTTAAAACACTCTACTGTGGGGGCCGTCCCCCTATGAAGGGGAAGAGCGTTCCAGAGCTTAGGGCCGACCACAGAGAAGGCTCTGTCCCCTCGGGTTTTAAGTCTCGCGTTAGGGACCACGAGCTGGAGCTGGCTCTTTATATATGTATTTGTATAACTTTTGTATTACTTTCATGCACCATATACCAAAGCCAATTCATAGTTTGAGATTTCCTGTTACTTATATTCAATCTCAGAACCAGGTTGAAAAAAACAATCTGATTCTGAGCTCCATTTATCATTCAAAGTCAAAACAATGATTATTCCAAGATTTTCATGATTCAGGCCACAACACAGTCGTTCGTTGAACTCTGAAATCTTTGTTGTGATCTTACCCTCGGTATTTTTGCAGTGTTTGCAAAAGTCTATAACTCGCAGATATATTTCGCTGCAGTCAAACACTCAGAAAAGTCTGGATTAAAAAAGAAAGTTTGAAAACAGCGAATGAAAACTGCAAGGACCAAACAAACAACAGGTTTGATTAGAAACTTGGGCTGACAGTGAGAGATGCCCTGACTTACTATGTTTGTCTGAGGCTGCCGTCTTTTTAATTGGCTGTACGGCTCTTCTGTTGATACAGGTGTTGCACGTAGATGCAGTAATTGATTGACTGCGGAACCTTCCGCAGTCAACCATTGGTTTTGTATTTCTTTATTCCGTCATTTTTTTTGACACGTTTCACAGCTTTCACATTTTCAACAATTTCCACAAGTTATACATCAAAACGTTCCACATGTTTGGGAGATTATTGCTATTACTTTTGGGACTTCAGCGATTTCCGGTTTTTCCGCAATCGGACAAAAATCTGCATTGAGAATTCTGCAATGCATTTTAATAGGCCCATGCATTTTAATAGGACTTCAGCTCTTTCAGACATTTCTACAGTTTCAATGATTCAACAGTTTCAAGGATTCAACAGTTTCAAGGATTTCAGCAGTTTCAAGATTTCAAGAGTTTCAAGGACTTCAACAGTTTCAAGGACTTCAGCAGTTTCAAGGACTTCAGCAGTTTCAAGGACTTCAGCAGTTTCAAGGACTTCAGTGTAATCATGCAACCTAATAGGGATTTTTCCATGTAAACCAGTATAATGCAACTTAATAGGGATTTTTCCATGTAAACCAGTATAATGCAACTTAATAGGGTTTTTTCATGTAAACCAGTATAATGCAACTTAATAGGGTTTTTTTTCATGTAAACCAGTATAATGCAACTTAATGGGGATTTTTCCATGTAAACCAGTATAATGCAACTTAATAGGGGTTTTTACATGTAAACCAGTATAATGCAACTTAATAGGGTTTTTTCCATGTAAACCAGTATAATGCAACTTAATAGGGGTTTTTACATGTAAACCAGTATAATGCAACTTAATGGGGATTTTTCCATGTAAACCAGTATAATGCAACTTAATAGGGGTTTTTACATGTAAACCAGTATAATGCAACTTAATAGGGTTTTTTCCATGTAAACCAGTATAATGCAACTTAATAGGGATTTTTCCATGTAAACCAGTATAATGCAACTTAATAGGGATTTTTCCATGTAAACCAGTATAATGCAACTTAATAGGGTTTTTTTCATGTAAACCAGTATAATGCCACTTAATAGGGTTTTTTTCATGTAAACCAGTATAATGCAACTTAATGGGGATTTTTCCATGTAAACCAGTATAATGCAACTTAATATGGGTTTTTACATGTAAACCAGTATAATGCAACTTAATAGGGTTTTTTTTTACATGTAAACCAGTATAATGGAACGTAATAGGGTTTTTTACATGTAAACCAGTATAATGGAACTTAATAGGGATTTTTACATGTAAACCAGTATAATGGAACTTAATAGGGGTTTTTACATGTAAACCAGTATAATGCAACTTAATAGGGATTTTTACATGTAAACCAGTATAATGCAACTTAATAGGGATTTTTCCATGTAAACCAGTATAATGCAACTTAATAGGGTTTTTTACATGTAAACCAGTATAATGCAACTTAATGGGGATTTTTCCATGTAAACCAGTATAATGCAACTTAATAGGGGTTTTTACATGTAAACCAGTATAATGCAACTTAATAGGGTTTTTTCCATGTAAACCAGTATAATGCAACTTAATAGGGATTTTTCCATGTAAACCAGTATAATGCAACTTAATAGGGATTTTTCCATGTAAACCAGTATAATGCAACTTAATAGGGTTTTTTTCATGTAAACCAGTATAATGCCACTTAATAGGGTTTTTTTCATGTAAACCAGTATAATGCAACTTAATGGGGATTTTTCCATGTAAACCAGTATAATGCAACTTAATATGGGTTTTTACATGTAAACCAGTATAATGCAACTTAATAGGGTTTTTTTTTTACATGTAAACCAGTATAATGGAACTTAATAGGGTTTTTTACATGTAAACCAGTATAATGGAACTTAATAGGGGTTTTTACATGTAAACCAGTATAATGGAACTTAATAGGGGTTTTTACATGTAAACCAGTATAATGCAACTTAATAGGGATTTTTACATGTAAACCAGTATAATGCAACTTAATAGGGATTTTTCCATGTAAACCAGTATAATGCAACTTAATAGGGTTTTTTACATGTAAACCAGTATAATGCAACTTAATGGGGATTTTTCCATGTAAACCAGTATAATGCAACTTAATAGGGGTTTTTACATGTAAACCAGTATAAAGGATAACAGTTTAAAGGATATCAGGAGCTTCAAATACTTCAGGAGTTTCAAAGATGTTTAAAGTATTTTAACAGTTTCAAGGATTTCAAGGATTTTTCAGCTAAATTCCACATTAGATCTGTTCCGCAGTCAATCGCAATGGCTTCAGCCATTGCAAGTTTCTAGTTAAAGCTGTTGTGCGTTCCTTAGCAACAGTCTGATGTATCGTGTTGCTTTGTGCACTGGTAAACTTCACAATGAGCTTGTGTTTTGGGAGTTTATCAGACACTGGGAAACAGAGGATAAGATCAGTGCAGTGTTGCTCTGGGTGTTGAAGCGTGTGTGTTCCGCGGCTGTTTCCTGATGTCCTTGCCTTTATTTCGGGCTCGATCTATTCTAAACAACAGATGATAATGGATGATACTGCATATTCATCTGTAATTAGAATGCAGTATCATTTCATTTCATGCATTGACACAAATAACTCCCAAAAATCTCCAATGGACGGAAATGGATCAAAGTGACAGAGCCGCAATGCAGAGGTGACGCTGAGTGAAATATTAAAGTTTGTTGGGAGTTTTTTTTGTGCCTAAACGTGACAGAACTATTTGTGTGTTAAATGTTCTAACTAACGTAGCTTTCACTATGCTATACCCATACTGTACTCAATTAATCACCACAAACTAGATGTTCTTTTTCATAACCCCAGCTTTTTGGCATGTCTCTTGTGAAGGCTTGGTTTTAATAATAATAATGCATCGGTTTTACATAGCGCTTTTTTTGGACACTCAAAGACGCTTTACATGTGTCATTATTCATTCACTCCATACACGGTGGTGATAAACTACTAATGTAGCCACTAGGGATGTAAAAAACTATGAATTTTCATGACGGACCACCGAGCCTCATTAACCGGTTGGAACCGGTTAACCGCGTAATTTAAAATATTCCACGTTCTTGGAAATAACAGTCATTTCGAGCCGCGTACTTTTCATAAGTGCAGCTCTGCGTTCAACTGGATCAGAGCCGAGACAGCGGCGCCCAAACCCGAAACAACTTCGGCACCTTTGCGCACAAAGAAATGCTTTTTTAATCTTCCCATTCTTCTGTGTGTTAAAGCTTTTTAGCAGCAAACGACGGCTCGTTCACATGGTCAGAGCAGCGAGTGACGAGCCGCGTCTCGCAGGTCTCCTCTAAAGTTTAAATACAAGTGATGTGTGTGGAGCTGATGCCAAGGACCAGCAGCACAAACATGTTCCATGTGGTTTGACTGGAGCCGCTTATTTGCGAGGATCCTTTGGGCTGTGTGACACAAAGGAGCGCGACAGACTGGTACGTGTGTACATGTATGCATGTGTGTATGTGTATGTGTGTATATGTATGTGTGTGTGTGTAAATGTGAGCTCCAATGTAGTTCTGACCCGCACCAGTGTGCAACTTTGGCGGACTAGTAACAGAGGGGAGAGATGATGCGTGTGGCCCGGAGTTTACTAATACATTGGCGCACACAGCTAGAGACCCACCCGCTCGTCACACCGTGCAAATAGGGCTTAAAATATTATTAGTGTTATTAGGAGATCCTTTTTCTTTTTTTAACCGACAGCTTTGACCGGTTAACGCTGTGAAGGTCAACCACCGGTTAAACGGTCACCGATTTACATCCCTAGTAGCCACAGAAGCGAGGCAACCAGTATGTGCCATCGGCCCCTACGATTCCCACCAACCATTCACACACAAGACTCATTCTAGGCCCAGGGGAGGTTAAGTGTCTTGCCAAGGACACAACGACAGCAGACAGTGGGAGTCGATGGTGAAAGTCTTGAGGTGGGCTGGGACCCACAACCTTCTGGCTCAAAGGCCAACGTTCTACCAAGTGAGCTACTGTCACCTTACTTACTAATTACAGTAACTTTAGTTGGGAAGGCAATATTTCACATGAGTCACTTGGATGATGTTCAAGTGAAAGATGATGCTCAGGATGTACCGTTTACAAAAAGTACTTTATCCAGCTGAAAATCAAATACTGCCAGTTTTTGAGATTTTGGTCAACGTGTAATATAATAGCTTTCGAATAAAACTTGAATGAACAAAAATGGGTTAATGATCAAAATGACATGGACGTATTCTGAGGAACCTAATGTGTCTACTGAATTCCAATATGGTTGCATGTTCAATGGACTAAGTTGTGGAAATATAATAAACTGGACTAACATTAGATTTCTGACTGACTATGGTATGATAAGATAAGATATGATAAGATAGACTTTATTGATCTCACACAGGAGAAATGTACATGTCACATCTGGCATGGATAGAATCACTCAAGATTGTGCAAAAGAAAGAAATGTGCAAACATGTTGATTGCAGGATATATTAGGTACAATAAAAAGAAAATACACTATGTTTCAATATGTATATGCATTTTAACTTGTTCCTTTCTCTATTGTTTTTCATGTTGATATAAATAGACCGACATTCTAGTTACAACCAACAGCACATGCAGACACACAGGTGACTCGACTAGCCAAAGTTTTGGTGGCTGCCAGAGATTTTAAGAAAGTGGGTAGAGTGTTGATTCTGTAGTGTTTGGTGAAAGAAAGTGTTAAAGGTCCCTCATTACGCTTTTCAACTTTTCTATGCTTTAAGCTTAATTACAACGCTTTTTTGACCTTCATACACATGCCCAAAGTTTTTCTTTTTCATTGATTCCTTCAAGCTGTTTTTTTTGCTTTCATTCTCGAGAGGCAGCAATTTGATGACACTGCACCACTTTGATGACGGGGCATCGAGTTGGAGAAACCCGCCTCCAGGAGGGGATTGACGCTGAGAAAAATTAACACCGTAAATCAGTGCATGGAGCCTATCTCCTGTGTCTTTTGTGTACCACAGTCTGTGTTCACTTCACGTCGTACTCTGCTGTTTTTCTGCTATGATTGCAGACTAAAAGTGCTATCATCATGTCAACTTGGAGAAAATGTGTTTTTGGGTGTAAATATTTGAAGACACTTTTTGGCCCAAACCAAGAATGAGGCGAATGTTGCTGTACTTTCTATTCATGGGGATCTGCCTCTGAAATCCACAACAAATCTGTTTTTCTGTCAGCGACGCTTCACTAAAGACTGCTTTCAAAAGTAGGGTTAGCATGAAAGTGGACTTACTCAAAAGCTGATCTTCGAACCTGGTGTTATCCCCTCAAAAAAACAGCGCTAAGGAGGAGCTTAGATGGTAAATCCAATCCAATCCAATCCACTTTATTTATATAGCACATTTTCTAAAACACGTTTCCAAAGTGCTGCACAGATAAGAGTAACAGATTCAAATATACAAGTCTGCCAGCTTTAAACAAAAATAAAGTAAAGAACAATTAAAATAAAGCCATTAACTATGTAAATAAATAAACGTAAAACAATTTAAAAAAAAAAGAAAAAGAAAAAAAAAGAGGACCACACAACTCACGCAGTGTTAAAATCCAGAGCGTAAATATGCGTCTTAAGACGAGACTTAAAACATTCCAACAAGGGAGCTGTTTTGACGTTGGGGGGCAGGGCGTTCCACAGCTTTAGTCCAGCCACAGAGAAGGCCCTGTCACCCCGGGTTTTAAGTCTCGTCTTAGGTACCACGAGCTGGAGCTGGCCCTCGGACCTCAGTGCACGGGGTCAGTGCTACATCCTGGTCGTATACAACTGTTGGATAAAGTTTATTCTCAGTTCTGAAGTGACTACGTTCCAGCGAATGCCGAACCCCACGTTGTGTCTTTACCACCCAGTCAGCTTAACTGAGGCTTTGTCACAGAATGGCTGTGGTATTGGCTCTGTCACCAAATGGGTGAGGGGAGGCGGGCTCACCAGGAAAGAAGCATAGATCCAGTTTTGAGTGTTGTATGTCGTATCATCCAAATTATTATCACAAATGCTTAGGATGGACTGTGAAATATGGAGAAGAGCAAAATTTAGGACCCTTAATAATCCCTATTTGTCACAAAACCTCCAACGCCACCACATGCATCTCCCTGCAGTGGCCTTTGTACAACACAACAGCACATTGACCAGCCAGAAGACTGGAAAACTAGTCATCAAGAGGATAGAAAGATATGTAAGTTTTAATGTTGTGTTTACATGTAAGTGTTGCGATAGCATTAACATGTTTTTGTGTGTGTGTATTTGTGAGAGTGAGGATGGCGATTGTAGAAGCAGGCAGAAGAAAAGGGGAAAATTGACAGATGGCCGATGGAGGGAAGATAATGTCCAATATAGTGATGGGGAGAGAGCGTGTGGAGATGTTGCAAAAGGCTTATTCTGCGCTGCTAAAAACAACCTTTGAGATTTCTTCAGGGCATTGAGTGCCATGACAAATCCCTCACAATTTCTTTCTGTCCCTGCCGACTAATATTTCAACCACTGTGACCAAGCTGTTTATTACCAATTTTTTTTACTTGGTGAAGCTGAAGTTTTGGAAAACTGTTTTTTTTCTACTCCATGTATCTCTGGTGAGATCCCTAGAAATGTCATCACCTCCTTAGTGTATTTTTGTTTTGCTCGTATTTTGTGTTTTTATCTTGTGCCAGAAATGGGTGTGTGCTTCTCCTTTGGGGTTTGCGTTGCGTACTCAGTAATAAAAGGCTGCACTGTGACACAAGAGCCCAGAGAGATAAACAAACAGTTTTTAATGAACCAAGTGTTAGAAAATGGCAAGCATTAGCTAGCTAACAATTATGAAATTGAAATGACCTCTTAACTTATTGGTTTGCACCCCTGATCTATGATAAAAAATCATAGATTTTTTATCATAGATCAGGGATGGCCAAAGTAGGTCTTACAGGCCAAACTTGCACCTTCAGGCTATTCTGACATTTGAAGTGACATATTTAATGGATTTTCACAGAAAGATAATATAAGGCCATTCCAGTCTTTAAACACATTTATTAAAGAATATTGAGTCATAACAATCTTTGCAGATTCACTTCTTACATGAAAACTGCAAGATTGACCCGCAAGGTTAAAAGGTCTGAGCACCCCTGCCATGAATGATAATTAATAAATCTGATCCATTCCATCTAATGGGTGCAGAAAGTGTTCGCTCCATCAGCCCTGGATCCTTTTTATCCAGGGCTTAGGAATAATACATTCATGATTATTTATTGATTGATTACTCAACACATGAGCTTATCACACCAAAAAGTAAATATTAAGTGCTATACATATCATTTTAAGATGCCTGAAACATTAGATTACAAAAACTCATGGTGTGGTATTCATAATTCATGCTGCATGAATCCTGAAACCTCTCGTGCTAACAGAGAATGATAGTGTCAACTGGCATAAAGGTAAGATTCTATTAAAGGACATATGTTTATTTACAACCATAGCCCGATGAATGAAGTTGACAGTCCACAGTCAGACATACATAACTTTGTATTTTGTTGTTGTTTTGTTTTTAAAGTTAGGCACTCCAGCTTTAATATCTAATCAAGAGTTGAAAGGCTAAAGGTAAAAGTGCTGTGTAGGAAGGAAGGAATGGGTGGTTGGGTTGATGGGTCAAAGCACTTTGTGTTGCATTATTTGTATGAGAAGTGCTTTGATTATCAATTTGATATTGAACATAAGTGTCGTGACACTGCTAAATCAGTTTATTAGTTCCTCTTCAAACACACTAAACACAAGCCACAATGATTCAGTGCACATGATCTGTGCTTTTGCTCTTGTTCTTCACAAATGCTCCATTTCCTGTTTGCAGTGTGAAATGCCACTCGTCTTTGTTCCCTTTTCAGTTTATCTGCAGCCCTCGACCTGTCCTCAACATGGCTCTTTGCGTGTGTATGCAGATAAGCTGAATGCCAGACAAGACTGATGGCCAAAGGAAAATGCTGAAGTGTAGCGTTTGATGAGACCAGCGAAGAGGAAAATCCAAAATAGAAAAACTAATATTGTCGTGCCTAACCCTAACCCAACATATTAGTAAATCATTGATCACAATGTAACCCTCTGGAATTGCATTATGGTCAATCCTAGGAGCTTTGACAATTCTGATTAAATTGGAACCAAATCTGACAGATCTGGTGTTCCTCTTTGCTTTTGTGGACAAATGGTCGCTGCACAGTGTAGATGAGAGGACTGTCATGGCAGAGCTGTTTATTTCCAGTAGCTCTGCGTAGGATTTGGTTTTGGATTAGTCATTCTTAGGTTTGAGCAGCTGAATCACTTTAGCACTGACTAATAATGAATGTTGTTAATTCACCTGCCTCTCTTGCAAAATCCAAAAGCAAAAAAATAACTATTTTCATGTTTTCAATTTGTGGGAATTTTAAAATTATAACAGTAATCTCAAGAGAGACAGTGAGGTGACACTTTCATAGTACAATAAAAACAGTAAAGAAAGGAACTTTACTTGAATACAATGTAAATGTTTAAACTGGACACACTCTTAATAAAAGGAAACATCTGCTTTCCAGGTTTTGAAACAAGGAGTATTTATTGCAAATCCTCATGCTTGACTTTTTCCATATAGGGGCGTTTCAACTTTTCCCCCAGACGTTCAACTGAAAGCTCTCAGTTTGATGTTTTATGTGGAAAAAATGTTGTAGATGACCTTTAGCTGGATGGCAGTGCATATCTTCGTGTCTGTACTTGAGAGTCAGCTCTGAATAGGTCTACATTCACTCATTCAAACACATAAAAAAGCCATATAGTAGGAATGGGTTTTAGCCGATAAAGCATCAAGTGCAAGTCATTTCTCTGACTTTTGGGCTTGATGGTGTTTCATCTGTGGCGCTGTTCACGTCTGTCCAGGTTTAAAGCAAAGTGAATGATTACAGCTGCAACAGAAGGGCGGCAATCAATCAAGGAGAGATGAAAACTACTGCAGAGGAGGGCCATTCTCCACTGTCACTCATGTTTTATACACTCAAAGGACAATTCAGCTCAGAAGTGTATGCTTTATGACACTGTTCATTTGAATGTGCTTATTACTACCACCTTTCATATTTACTACCCCCGCACAACAAATGGCAGAGGATTCCTTTTAAGAACGGCCGTAAAGTTGCTGTCCACAAAAATATATATGGGGGAATATTATTATGGCCAATAACGAGTGAACTGGATAATTGTGTTTTATTTGTTGTTGTGTAGACATTTGATTTGGCATAGAGTATGTAAAAACGGGTAAGTGTACGTGTGAAACACCACTTGACATTATATAAACTATAAAAAAATGACCTACGTACGCAGTGTGAACACGATATACACAGAGCGCATTAACACTGTCTGTTCTGACGAGACGCTACTAAGTCATATAGTGTTACTCTGCTGGTTTGTGATGTTCTCGACTCCACGCTGCACATTCAAACCATACAACTGCACTTCTCATTATTTTAATCCCTATTCATGAGGGAAGGATGAACTGTAGATGGATGGATAGGTGCAGCTTCTGCAGTGATGCTGTCACTCTATCGGACTGTGAGGAAATATAGTGGTCAGCTTTACTTACTAACTTCATTCAAGATGTTTCTTTCAGGACATTTATAGCACAGTACGTCTTGGGCCTCTGTGCCCAGATGGCTGCTACCTGGAAATGAATAAAGTGGAAGATAATAGGTGAGTGTAGATTAACCAATGAGAAGTCATTTGGGTTTACAGTGTGTTCCCCACCATTATGTACATTATAATTATGATATTATGGCTGAAGAGTTCATGAAGCAGTCCAAAACACAGTATGTAGTCAGTATGAAGCTGTAAATAAAGACATTAACTTGTGTTTCGATTCCTATTAACAGTTCCATAAACTTGCGAAGGAGGCAACAATTAAATAAGAGTATAAGCAGTGTGCTAATTGTGGATTAGGAGTGCTGTGTCCAATGTTGTGTTATCGTGGTCTTTGCAAGGCTATTAGTTGTTTTTTATTGCTTATATTTAATTACTAATTAAATCAATACCCTTTATTGTCTTGGGGCTGTGGTGAGAAAGCTATACAAGGCCAGGTTAGAAGACAGAGAGAGTTAAGTAAAGCCAAATAGGACGCAGAATAAGGCCTGGATTAGCTGCCAGTAAAGAGCCAGAAAAACAACTTGATTGGAATTGAGCAAATATTGTCTGCTGTTGCAGCAATAGAGTGGGTAAATAAAGACATACAGTTACACAATCAGAAAAGTCAGATGATAGACAGTTTTGCAATTTCAAAACTAATTGTTGTAATATGTATAAACCCTTTTATTTCATTACATCACATATTCATTACATATCTACTATGTAGATATGTAATGAATATTTGCATTTTCAGAATGTTTTAGGAAACGTCAGAGTTGATCATAAATAAACTAGTGTGTTGCAACCATTGGGGGCGGGTCCCGGCCATAGACTGTATATATTAACGGACAGAGTCACGCCTATCTCCGCCGTTCTAACTGATGGGCCAAAAAATATGCTCCACTGGAGCAATCCAAAATGGCCGCGAGTGGTCCCGCCCACAAGAAAATTGTGAAAAAACGCATCTGCGCATGCGTCAGCCGGTGCAGCTCCATTCGTTTGAACGAGAGACTTCAAAAATTCACAGAAAATCAACTAGAGTGGACCAAAAAAATTCACCCCCCTCAGCGTTGACACACATGTGGAACGAAGCTTTGGGCCAAGGGCCAACTTTTGGTCCATCCTGTAAAGACGTTTTTGAGAGGTCTGCCAACGCTATATGTTAGCATTGGCTAATTCTTCTTCTGGGTCCACCCCCATCGGCCCGGGGTGGTATTGCAAGCATGTCAGCGCACGTCATTTTGGCCACTTTTGAGCTGGGACCCGCCCCCACTGGTCCCAGTGAATTTTTGAAGTCACTCGTTTAAATGAATGGAGCTCGTGCCGGCTGATTCATGCGCAAATGCGTTTTTTTCACATTTTCCAGCCCCCGCGGCCATTTTTAATCACTCCATGAGAGCCCAATTTTTGGCCCATTAGTTAGAACGGCGGAGATAGGCGTGACTACATCCGTTAATATATACAGTCTATGGTTGCAACTACTTTTTTAATTTGAAGACAAATTGCCTTTGTGGAAATGTTATTTTCCCCAAAATCTAATTTGTTAGGAATTGTATGTATAGTCCATTAATGCATAATATATAAACATCAAGTAAATCAAGATGTTCATCAGAGCCAAAATATTTCACTTTCCCCTTCATGCACTTACGCACACACACGCAGACACACACACGCAGACACACACACGCACACACACACACACACACACACACACACACACACACACACACACACAAAAACAACAGTATCAAGGAAAGATCTCCTTTCTTTTAGCCCATTTCTTTGCTCACTGTCTCCGTAAAACAGAGAATCAGTTTTAAGGGTTTGTCAAGTAATGCCTTTCTCCCACACACTGAATTGGCTGTGCCTTGGTTTAGGTTGGCGACTTGGCGTGTAACTATTTTGTATGTGCGAGTGTGTTTGAAGAAAGCTTGGCCTACTTTAGCCAAGTGTGTGTTTTCCTCTGTTGATATTGCCCATAGCAGTGGATTATACGCTCTTCAATGTGGTCAAACACACTTTTACTCCAGCATAAACAATTTTCACAAAGACACACCAATGACACAATAAACAATGCATGTAGTGTTGCAGAGGGTAGAATGTTGATGCCAATAGTCATTGAAACAGTCTTATTGAATTTTTAATTTGAATTTCTAGTTTTTAAATTATACTAACCCCATTAGATATAAGGCATTTGTGCCTCAAATATGACAAATTGTGCAAATGCTTAAAATACACTTTAGGGTATCTTTACCAAGGGCCAATTCTTGACGCATACATTAAATAGCGCTTCTTAACAACTGGATCCATTCCATGTGTAAGAGTGTATGCGCCAAGTATTAGCCCATGAGACTGAATGGTGTTTTTTTTCCAAAAGAAGGACATTATGCGAATCATTTTCTTGATATATCAAAACAAAATATATAATTGTTCCCAGTTGCATGGTCACCATTGAGACTTGAGTTCATCACTGTGTGTAAATATGTGTGACCTTGGTCTGTGATTTGCGCTTTACAAATTAAGATTACTTACTTTCTTACATGACTTGCATATGTGGAAGTACCTGTCTAGCCTTCACAGGGCAACACCATTGCCACATCAAGGAGGTCTTTAATTGTAGCTTTTTGCACAGTGTATGGAACCGGATGTTTAGGCTCAGGTTGAGTTAAGATAACCATTTCCTTTCCTTCGTCAATAGCAACTTTTTACCTGTTCCCTCAAGCATGTACTTATTGGATGTGTATGCATGGCTGCACGCTTTGTCGCCCCATATATTTCTGAGTATCTGCAGTCTAAAAGCCAATTGCATGAGGCTCTTTGTCTGACTGAAGTGAATTGATGTGTGTGAGTTCCAAGGTTAAGCCAGCATTCTGTGAGTGTGTGATAAACATAAGCATATATCCCTATACATCCTTATATGTTGTATGTAGCAGTGAAAGAGAATTGAGACAGCAGAGAGTGAAATAGAGGAATGTAATCACATGCAACCACCTGAGAAACACAAGATGACCTCGTACAGTGTGCACGTTCATCTGTCACATACACTGTAATTATTGTTAATTATGTTTCCCTCTCTAAATGAAGAACCAGGCAGCAATGAATGAAATTAGGCAACATACAGAGGGGAGGTATGAAATGCAGTCATCAGCATAATGAAAAGTGACACATACACACGCACACAGCACATACTGTGCTGCCTGGATATACTTTTTTTGTTTATCATACATATACACTTTTTTACTGTTTGAGTTTATCATAAACATGTTTCCATGAGATAGGATAGACTTTATTGATCTCACGCAAGATAAATTTATATGTCACATTTGGCATGGATAGAATCACTCAGATTTGTGCAAAAGACAGAAGTGTGCAAACATAAAACGTTAAAGTTTGTTCAGTCTGTTCAGGATATATTATGTACAATAAAAAGTGGCAATTAAAGAAACAGTGTCAATAGTAGTGCAGTGACTTAAACTTAAAGTGACTTATTGTACTGTCTGACAGCGGTGGAGATAAAGGCCCTGCGGTAGCGCTCCTTCTTGCACTGAGGGTGCCTCAGTGTTCCACTGAAGGAGCTCCTCAGCTCCTCTACAGTCCTGTGCAGTGGGTGGGAGGTGTTGTCATAAAAAAAAGTCCTGAGCAGAGGTTTGCTCACTTTGAAGGACCGCAGCCTCCTCAGAAGGTGGGGGCGACTTTGGCCCTTCTTGTGCCATTGAACTTGAAAAGTCTGCTGGAACTATGACACATACACATTTTAATGTATTTTTGCTCTTTTGAAGGAGACATACTATAACATCCCTGTAGAGAAATGTATCTGCTGCATACGACATATTTTCAATGCCACTAAGGAAACCTGTCAGCCTCATATTTCCAATTGTTAGCAGTCGGCTTGGTCAAGACAAGCTTCTCTGGAGGATATCGCTTGGTGCCTCTTGTTCAATGCAATTAAATTAAATTTATTCTAGTATAAGCCTACATCGCAACAGTAATGATCACATAGGACTTGACAAAACCGTTGAAATCGCCAACACAAATCAGAGAATCAAACATATAAAAATATTGAATAATAGAGAATGTGGAGTTGGCCAATGTCCATGAATGTTGATAAAGGTCCTTCAATGTTGTAGGATGCAGCCTAATGTGGCATTCAGACCGCCAACGCTGTTATTTTGTTCACAAGCACTGTGTCCCCTTTTGTCAACCCTGGTTTAGTCCTGGTGTTGCTCCTGTTTTGGCTGTATACGTGTATTTTCAGTCTGCTCGCTCAGACCGCTAATGTCATCGTGACCACTTTGCGGCTCTCTGATTGGTCGCAGCACGAACGTCTCAAGGAAAAGGTTCAGCAATGTTTATGTCCTGCGTGCGTCGATTTTCCGCTCCTGCGCCTCTGCCACGCCTCTACTGCGCAGTCCGTGCGTCTCTACCGCGCAGTCCGTGCGTGCATCCCAAGACGCACATGCAGTTCCACGCTCGAACTCGCGTCACCATTGACTTTGCATTGAAAGTCGCCTCTGCAGGATCCGCTCTGAATACGGCTTAACAGACCCTCCTGCATCAGCAAGGAAAAACTCAAGAACCCAGTGGGAGAAAAGTTAGAAACCTCAGGGAGGTCCACATTGAGAGAGAGATCCACTCCAGACGGACAGATGGGCTATAGATCCAGGACTTAAGCTACAGAACAAGGACCAAGCCCACGCGGCGCAGAACTCAGGTTGTAGAACATGGACAGTTCTGATGCAGGACTGAACCACTTCCCATGGCGGGGAGGGGGTGCAGCCCACAAGGCGGGTCGGGCCGGGCAGGGCAATCCGCAGGTGTAGATGGATAGGGACAACGAGTGATTAGCAATGAACAGACTACAGTCAAAATCCTAATAATGCAGACAGATGAAGGAGAGGACAGTCTTCAAGTTACCATACTTCTCCCAGTAAACTGACTCCCTACGCAGCTTGACGGACATTCTACGATTTTTTGCCTTCCCTGAGTCTTACCTTCCTAACCATATGCTAAACGGAAGAGGACTGTTTAAAGCCTGGCCTTGAATGTGGAGACCGTATCTGCTTCCTTAACATGAATGGGAAGCTGATTCCTCAGTAAAGGAGCTTGGTAGCTACATGCACTGATGCAAAGTCCACTCTTAATTATTATATTTTATTCCCAACAACATTGAATATAAGATAATCTGTGGTGTTTGCACAACTTATTGTATCCAACAAAAATGTAATTTGTCTTAGCTGATACAAAAGTCAGCACTTTTGTATTGGTTGACTTTGGTCCAACACTCAATAGCGTTTGCTACTTTCTGGTTCAGTTGTAATTTGCAAACAGATAAAACCATTGGTTAGGAAATATATGTTTGGCATGTATTTACAGCACACATCTGAACTTTGACACTGACTCCAAATGTCCCACATTACAGATGGAGCAAAGCCAGTATCGGATTCGGGCCAGATAATATTTTGTAGTTCCACTGTTGTCTCACATTTTTCATTCAAACTGAAGCAGTCGGGGGTTTGTGAATGTATCCCTTTTATAAAATGGGCGCATCATGTTTTTGTTAAGTTTTGTTAGATTAACCTCCTCTGGCACTTTGGCCTACCTGTGGGAAACCTGAAGCCTTCCCTGAAGAGATCTTTCTGTTTATGTCAGGCTCCATCCTTCCGTCATTTTTCGGGTTCATCTTAATATATTTTATATTATATTATTTGAAAGCCTGTTTCAGCGTTGCGTGCAGCCCTTAAATTGATATTCGGTACACAAGGGAGCTTTGAGCAATACAGTGTTTGCCACTGTTACTCCCAACATCTCATATAAATGTGAGGATGAATGAAAGATCATTGAGTAGTTGGTTGTAAAGATCCAGGTCCACTGTAAGAAAAACCTTGGTCAGATGTGGCTCAATGCCAGCAGCCTACTCACAATATCTCGTTGCCCTGCTCCTGTTCCACAGCACTGATAAATTGGTCCCTCTGGGATTTAGAAAGGTTTTTGTACCATTTGACCTAAAATTAGTGACTATTCACAAAAAAACTAAGGTAATTTGCATTTTTAATGTGTGCTATTTCTACAGTGCAAAGTGATTACTGAAATATATGGCAAGCTTGAAAAATGAGCCAGAGATCGTCAGCACAGTGTCTTTGAGAGAAGACGAGAGACAGTGTAATGAACACTGAGCACATCACAGCAGCACAATGTTTAACTGACAGGACACTTTCAAGCACCAATTACCACTTTGAGTTTCTTATGTTTGTAACCTTCAGTCTGTGTCACTGCTGTAATACCCTGACATGCTAACTGTAGAATATTTCTAAAATATATATTTGTGTAGGGGTTATTGAAGTTGATATCACACATAACTTGATTTATGTATTTGATATCGGAGAATTGGATCAAAAACAACCATGTAGCAAATACCATAATTGATAATAGCTTTATTTAGGGGCACCAGTGACGTCACGTTATCTATGTCTCTATCTATTCTACTATCTATTAATTGGCTCATTTATGGATTGTGTAATCATATGAGTAATTAATTATTTAATCAGCTAGTTAGTCCAATTCTCTTCAATAGAATCTGAAGGTAATGAATTCTTTACAAATCAGTGACCCAATTTGTGGAGTTAAATCAGTACAAATATCACTTTCAGACAAAGATGGTTTTGTAGATTTAATGCAGTATATACAATACAGAGTAGATTTGAAATGAGCAAATTGTCAAGAAAAACATGAAGGAAACGTTGAATGCAAGATACATGGTTAAAATGCTAAGGCTAAGGTGAGATGAGGCTCAAGCATGGCCGAAATGTCCATGAATGGATTGGAAGGCCTTGCTACCATGTGTTTGCAGCCTTTGTAAAGTGTAGGTTTTAGAAAGCCAACAACTGTATGGAGCAGAGCATACAACCAGAATGTTGTATGCATTGATCGATGGCAGTCCTTGGGTCGTGATGGCAATGGATGGAGAACAGTCCTTGTTCATGACTGGATCTTGCAGTTCAATACAGCCGGCCAAGCCTCAGAGAGATGATGTTCTCCTTAAGCAATCTTCTTTGTAAGAGAGAGTCAAAATGGAGCTCTGACAGTTTTTTCACTTCTCGGGCCGCCTCCCACAGGGGGCGGCGGTCTTATCAGCGCGGAGGAAGGGCCGCATACAGAGGGGTCATTTTATTCCTCCTACACTGGATATCTATAATTCTCACAATTTTGGGATCCTGGTTTGTAAATCAATTTTGCTAAACATACAGTATATGATAAAGCACTTTACAGAATTATAAATCTCAAATATGATTAATGTTCAACTATAAAAGCACTCATAGAGCTCCAACAGCTGCGAAGAAGGTGTATCTTAAGTGAGAATAGACCAAGTTCTTCAGCAGGAGAACATTTGGTTTTGGACTATGTTTTTGATCATGTTTAGGAGCGAAACCTTAGCGTTGCAGGCCTCTTCATATCTGAATTTGTTGCTGACAAAAACTTTTGTAATTTGTAGATTTTGTAACAGTTTTCTTCACGGGGTTACTTGACAATGTGCATTTGTTATACACATACACATTTGTTATTCTCTCTGTATTGACACTTGTTGTCTCTAATGTGGTTACTCCACACACTGGCTCTGGTTAGTGTCAATTTGTTTTCATCCCTCCCCTCCCCCAGTCGCCTCTCCATTTACCTCAAGCCAAGTGGTGTCACTGATGAACTACTGTTCCGCCAGACAGACTTAAAAAATGGATTACATTCTCCCGACTGACGTTTGGAAACAAATCGCTTGAGCGTAGCACATATATTTACTGTACAACCATGAGATTCACCCAGCACTAGTGAGAAAATGTCTGTGGGACAATGGCGGCAAGTGGTAATATTTATTTTGTGGGATCACATTGATCTTGCTTGACAGATGGATTGTTTTTTAAAGATGTCAGAAGCAGAATGTATAAGAAACCACTCTTGAAAATGGTGGTTCAATTTTTCTATTATAGACTGAAATGGTAATAGTCTTGCATTTACTGCTTCAATAGGTATTTAGTGAACAGTACAGTAGGTCCCATTCCGTTTTGTCGTCTTCATTCACGCTTCTCGGGAATCACGCAGCTGCGTGAAAAATAGTACATCTTATCGCCACAAGGTGGCAGGCTAAGTCCACTTTAGCTCTGCCAGTGACTTAGACGCTCAGGTATAAGAGTGCGTGCAAACCTGTCTAGCCCAGAGGTGCTATGTTGGCCCAATGGTTAGCATCAAAGACTGGGACCTGGAGAACCCAGGTTCGATTCTTGTCTGAGGCACATCTTTTGGTTGCTTGTGGCAAAATTGTTTTTTCATTAAACAATTATTATATAACATCTTGTCTTTAATGTCTGAAAAAATCAAGGTGAAATTCACTAGAATTTATTTAATATACATTAAATATTGTGATATGTTTTGATAAACCGAACGTTACGTTACATCCTCCGCTCAGTGAACGCACTGCCGTCTGGGCTCCGAGCGCGGACCATAGACACGCGGACTCACGTCTCTCTCTCTCTGCTCGCGTCTCTCTCTCTCTGCTCGCGTCTCTCTCTCTCTGCTCGCGTCTCTCTCTCTCTGCTCGCGTCTCTCTCTCTGCTCGCGTCCCTCTCTCTCTGCTCACGTCTCTCTCTCTGCTCGTGTCTCTCTCTCTCTGCTCACGTCTCTCTCTCTCTGCTCACGTCTCTCTCTCTGCTCGTGTCCCTCTCTCTCTGCTCACGTCTCTCTCTCTCTGCTCGCATCTCTCTCTCTCTGCTCACCTCTCTCTCTCTCTCTCTCTGCTCACGTCTCTCTCTCTCTGCTCACGTCTCTCTCTGCTCGCGTCTCTCTCTCTGCTCACCTCTCTCTCTCTCTCTCTGCTCGCATCTCTCTCTCTGCTCGCATCTCTCTCTCTCTGCTCGCATCTCTCTCTCTCTGCTCGCGTCTCTCTCTCTCTGCTCTCTCTCTCTCTCTCTGCTCGCGTCTCTCTCTCTCTGCTCACCTTTCTCTCTCTCTGCTCGCGTCTCTCTCTCTCTGCTCGCGTCTCTCTCTCTCTGCTCACTCTCTCTCTCTCTCTCTCTCTGCTCACCTCTCTCTCTCTCTGCTCACGCCTCTCTCTCTCTGCTCACGTCTCTCTCTTTCTGCTCACGTCTCTCTCTCTCTGCTCACGTCTCTCTCTGCTCACGTCTCTCTCTGCTCGCGTCTCTCTCTGCTCACGTCTCTCTCTGCTCACGTCTCTCTCTCTCTGCTCACGTCTCTCTCTCTGCTCACGTCTCTCTCTCTCTGCTCACGTCTCTCTCTGCTCGCGTCTCTCTCTCTCTGCTCACGTCTCTCTCTCTCTCTGCTCGCGTCTCTCTCTCTCTGCTCGCGTCTCTCTCTCTCTGCTCACGTCTCTCTCTGCTCACCTCTCTCTCTCTCTCTCTGCTCACGTCTCTCTCTCTCTGCTCACGTCTCTCTCTGCTCGCGTCTCTCTCTCTCTGCTCACCTCTCTCTCTCTCTCTGCTCGCGTCTCTCTCTCTCTGCTCACGTCTCTCTCTCTCTGATCACGTCTCTCTCTCTCTCTGCTCGCGTCTCTCTCTCTCTGCTCTCTCTCTCTGCTCGCGTCTCTCTCTCTCTGCTCACGTCTCTCTCTGCTCACCTCTCTCTCTCTCTCTCTGCTCGCGTGTCTCTCTCTCTGCTCACGTCTCTCTCTCTCTCTGCTCGCGTCTCTCTCTGCTCACTCTCTCTCTCTGCTAGCGTCTCTCTCTCTCTGCTCACGTCTCTCTCTGCTCACCTCTCTCTCTCTCTCTCTGCTCACGTCTCTCTCTCTCTGCTCACGTCTCTCTCTGCTCGCGTCTCTCTCTCTGCTCACTTCTCTCTCTCTCTCTCTGCTCGCGTCTCTCTCTCTCTGCTCACGTCTCTCTCTGCTCACGTCTCTCTCTGCTCACATCTCTCTCTGCTCGCGTCTCTCTCTCTCTGCTCACGTCTCTCTCTGCTCTCTCTCTCTGCTCACGTCTCTCTCTCTCTGCTCACGTCTCTCTCTCTCTGCTCACGTCTCTCTCTCTCTCTGCTCGCGTCTCTCTCTCTCTGCTCTCTCTCTCTGCTCGCGTCTCTCTCTCTCTGCTCACGTCTCTCTCTGCTCACCTCTCTCTCTCTCTCTCTGCTCGCGTCTCTCTCTCTCTGCTCACGTCTCTCTCTCTCTCTGCTCGCGTCTCTCTCTCTCTGCTCTCTCTCTCTGCTCGCGTCTCTCTCTCTCTCTGCTCACGTCTCTCTCTGCTCACCTCTCTCTCTCTCTCTCTGCTCACGTCTCTCTCTCTCTGCTCACGTCTCTCTCTGCTCGCGTCTCTCTCTCTGCTCACTCTCTCTCTCTCTCTCTCTGCTCGCGTCTCTCTCTCTCTGCTCACGTCTCTCTCTCTCTGCTCACGTCTCTCTCTGCTCACGTCTCTCTCTCTCTGCTCACGTCTCTCTCTGCTCGCGTCTCTCTCTGCTCGCGTCTCTCTCTCTCTGCTCACGTCTCTCTCTGCTCTCTCTCTCTGCTCACGTCTCTCTCTCTCTGCTCACGTCTCTCTCTCTCTGCTCACGTCTCTCTCTCTCTGCTCACGTCTCTCTCTCTCAGCTCACGTCTCTCTCTGCTCTCTCTCTCTGCTCACGTCTCTCTCTCTCTGCTCACGTCTCTCTCTCTCTGCTCACGTCTCTCGCACCTGTTCTTCTTAACACTAGAAAACCCAACCGAAATTGGCCCCTGTTTTGAGAACAGGGAGCTAACTTGCTAGGTTGGCTGCTAACATTTGCATGTATTGATTTGCAAATGTAGGTAATGACTTATAACAGCAGGGGGCTGGGGTGGGCTTTGTTTATTCGTGTGGGGGAGGGAGAGCTGCAAAGCAGAAGAGATGCCATGGCAGTGCTGTGTACCCTGAGAATGCGCTGTATATATTTTGTAATCAGTTTTTCTCAGTGTCTTTGGTGCATTTTTCACATAATTCTTCACATTTTAACAACAGTTAGTGCATTTCTCAGAACAATGAGTGCAAACTGCAAAACCTCATGGATAACCTGCTAAAAAGTCACTTTCTCAAAATGAACTTAATTCCTCAAAAGAAAGTCTTCATGTCAATGAAACGGTCTGTGTCTGTGTCCTGACATCAGTGTTTATGAACAACAGTCAAATGATTTAGTCATGTTTTCATTGTGATTGTATTTAGTGATACATATGTATGTACTGTATGTTCACATATTTACTGCTTATGCTCTTTGCAATTCTACAGCATTCTGCAACAAAAATAGTACACATACAGTATTTACGTAGAAAAACATACAAAAAATCATTACGGTAGAACCTCCACAACATTGAGTCGTGTGTGACATCATCGCGGCAGTTTCTCCTTTGAACACTTTACAAATGCTTTTGGACATGTATCAGTTACTTTCATACAGTTCTCTGCTGTTTTATAACATTAACATTTGCTTCTGTCCTGTCAATCAGAATGAAACATATGAAGAAGATGACATGTCTGGGATCGCGTCTTAAATTCAGACAGAAGACATGTTTTATTGTCGATGGTAGAGACAGCACGAACACAGCACACGATCACAGATACAACAGAATGCAAGTGTATTATACAGAGCGGAGGCATGGAGACCTCCAATCAGCAGCTTCCACGGTGTGCTTGTAGCTTGGCCTTCAGATAGACAAAACAAGGGAAAAGTACTGGCTTCTGCACATTGATAGAATGATGAGTTTAACTTTAACAAAAGTTGCTTCAAAGTGTTATGAAATCTCACACATACTTTTCACGACTGAATAGTTTCTGTAAAACCAGTAGTCCTCATTTCATCGCTTTGGTCATCACATACAAAACTGTAAGGTGAACAATTTTGAGTTGTCGTTTTTACAGTTCACCGAGCTCTCTCTCTCTCTCTCTCTCTGCTCATGCCTCTCTCTCTCTGCTCGCGTCTCTCTCTTTCTGCTCACGTCTCTCTCTCTCTGCTCGCGTCTCTCTCTGCTCACGTCTCTCTCTTTCTGCTCACGTCTCTCTCTCTCTGCTCACGTCTCTCTCTGCTCACCTCTCTCTCTCTCTCTGCTCACCTCTCTCTCTCTCTCTCTGCTCACGCCTCTCTCTCTCTCTGCTCGCGTCTCTCTCTTTCAGCTCACGTCTCTCTCTCTCTGCTTGCGTCTCTCTCTGCTCACGTCTCTCTCTGCTCACGTCTCTCTCTCTCTGCTCACGTCTCTCTCTCTCTGCTCACGTCTCTCTCTGCTCGCGTCTCTCTCTCTCTGCTCTCTCTCTCTCTGCTCGCGTCTCTCTCTCTCTGCTCACGTCTCTCTCTCTCTCTGCTCGCCGTCTCTCTCTCTCTGCTCGCGTCTCTCTCTCTCTGCTCACGTCTCTCTCTGCTCACCTCTCTCTCTCTCTCTCTGCTCACGCTCTCTCTCTCTGCTCACGTCTCTCTCTGCTCGCGTCTCTCTCTCTCTGCTCACCTCTCTCTCTCTCTCTCTGCTCGCGACAGTAATCTGAACTTAAAAAAGTAAGTTTTTACAGACTTGAAATTTCCAGTAACTTGAATTTAAACACTTAGTTGGCAGAACTTGGAAAACTTAACTGACACAACTTAATAAGTGTAGTTCTTCAAAACTTGAAGAATTAAGTTAATGCCTTCAACTCAAAAATCCTTCGCAGCTGGTTGTTTTGAAATTTTGAGTTGAACTAACTTTATCTTTTTTACAGTGTGCATGGACCAGAAGTCCAATTAAAATAATGGACAATTGCTCCTGCAGCCCTGAACAGGACATGCGAGATGCGCGGGTCGGCCCGAAACCCGCAGTCAACCCGCGGGTCCCGCGGTTTCGGGCGGGTTGGATGCCTCAAAAATATGAGTCATGTCAGGTGCGGGTGGGTCGGGTCAGAAAGCTCCTGATCCCTATATAATATAATATATGTGAGCCACGGTATGGGAGTCCCTTGAGTACATTTGCAATCGCGCAGGGAGGCTGTTAAACAAAAAAATCATGCTGACAAACAGGATCGCTCCTTCCTGACTCCCCGCTTAAAGCCTCAGAACACTCCAGCCCGAGGACAGACGTGTGATCTACACAGAGGCACCGAGACTGATGACGGTGTGGGCCTCACAGCAGAGGCCTAAAGCAGGGGCCTCATTACTTTAATACTTACAGTCTGTGGTAAATACACGGGCTACATGTGGTACACGTGCTTAGACTATATTAATATTGTATGTGTAACATTCAAAATAGATTGAGTGAATATTCCCTTTTCCTCATTTAGTGATTTGCGGAGGAGAGGAGAGGAGCAGCGAGAGAAGTTTGGCAGTTGAAATACATGAATTACAGCTTGCTAAATTATTTGAAAGCATCTTCATTATGATTGTTATATTTATGTATTTATTATAAATGTTAGAGATGCCAGAGAAAAGGCGTCTGCTTTTTTTCTGAGTGGGAGGAGACACCAGCGGAGCCAATAGTTTCTCTTTCCATAACGATATTCTCTCTTTTTGGAAAGATCACCAACGTGATGCAAAAGTTTACGTTATATGCAGTAGTTTTAATGTCTGCGGGTTTTCCAGAGACTGGCCTGCTACAAGGAGTTGCCCGTTTAAACCAAATTGTCGATGTGCGCGGGGCAGAAACTCGCCAATGTAACCCTGCTCACAAGTGCCACCTGGTGGTTGTTTTGGTCATTGCAACGTCACTGGGAGGGGGGAAAATAAAAGACGCGTGAATCACACGTGATTCTCGTGTGATTCACGCGTGAAAGGCGACAAAACGGAGTGGGACCTACTGTATGTCACAATTAATCCAGGGTTAAGGATCTAATGTAGTGTGACACAACATAATTATGTTCAACTTAAAGGTCTTGATCCAAAGTAAGATGATCTCGGAAGCAAAGCAAATCGTGGCCTGTGAATGTAGTGTGGGTTTAGCCATATCCAAACATGAGCTCTACTCATCCAGAGCATTATGATGTTGAGATCATAATGCTCTGGTTTCTCACATACTGCAAAAAAAATTAAATAAAAAGGACTCCAAAAAAGTTATTTGCTCTAAATTGTAGGCCTAGTTAATCTGTTTTAGGGCAGACATACAGTATGTATTATTGCTTTTAGAGTTGAGATGGAAGACGGACTTTCTGAAGATACCTGTGGATTGACTTTTAACTTATACTTATTAACATAAACTTTTCACCTTGAAGTGAGGGCTAGAGTTTACCTGCAGGTTCTGGGAGCGCCCAGGAGTCGCTCGGTTCTGGTAGATTGTTCCCAGCAGGCCTGTCTGTTCTCGTGCCTGGGGTCTTGTTCTTCCTTTTTCCTTCTTCTGAATGACTTTACTCAGATCAGACTTAACAATATGGTGGTCAGATAATCTTACAAAAGGTTCTCCTGGTGGTGCTTACAGCTGCCAAAAATGTGGTTGCCGCAAGACTTGTCTTGTGAACAGTGGGTCATGATTAAAAAAAAAAAAAATGTATTCACTTTATTTAGATTTGTGTTTGTAGATCTTACTGTGATTGCGCAAGTCGTGAATTGATGACACCATAACTACAGTTTTAAAGTAGTCAACACTAATTGTCTCTTTAGCCTTCTCACTCCTTCAGCAGACAGTATGTTGTATGACCTAGAGGTGTTTTATTAGGGCTTGATACACCTTTAAGCTCATTAATGACTAAGCCTTATCTAAAGTGCAGAAAAAAATGAAAGCTAACGCTATATTTGGGGTCACATTACCCTTTTGTTCTCAGCACTCAAACTGCTCTGTTCTCCTTTTCATTTTACTAAGTCATTTTGTTCTTAAGTATCAACGATAAAGGATTTGTTAAAAGAAAATTATTTGTGTATCCCCCGAACAAGCTAAGGAGGTCTAGGATTTCCTCTTCTTGGGAGCAAAAAGCCACAGTCAATTGTTCCACTTCATTTGGCTCTCACATTTTACACATGAGTCTCCCATCAACTCTGTCCATTGTTCCGGCTCCAGCAGACCAGTGGCAGGTCAAGTGCCGTGGTCAAGCACATAATAATGGTCAGTGAATAAGTCTTTTCTTCACTGCTTTCTGTCATCATTTTGTGTGGCCTGGCAGCAGGTTCAAATGGAAAACACTATCACGCCATTGTTCTACCTGTGAGTCAATAACTTGTCCCAACTGCAAGCTTCAATTTAGATTACGCTCTGATGCTATTATTGTGAAAATAAAGTAAAAATCGTTTCATGGAGGGAATGAAAGACCTCAAACCGCTCTCTTTTTAAACAATAGATTTGCAATAGAAGAACAATCGATGGTGTACAAAGCTTTGAATGGATGTGAAAAGAAATGAACTAAAACATTTCTTCAACATCGTACCGTTGTCTTGTTTCTTGGTTTTCTCTTTTTTGGCGTCACTGGTTCATTTTCATGCACAGCACCTTGAGAGCAGTGTCCTTTTCCTTGACAAATACAATGATAAAAATAAAGTATCAACGAAGGCTTTTTGTCGGCGAAGAAGAGACAAAAAAGTAATACAAATGACTTACTTATGACTTAACAAAATATAACTGCATTTTTGTCATCTAATAGGAGTTGAGATAAATAACGAGCACTGACCTCAGACGGGAGCGGGATGAGAGCCAATCACAGCGCACCTTGATGGAATTGATATTTATTAATTTTGCTAACATGACTTACGTTTTAGCTATGTTTCTAAACACCCAAATGACAACAAAGTATTGTTTTAAAACTATTTTTACTGTGAAGCACTTTGTGATCCTGGTCTGTGAGAAGCGCGCTATAAATAAACTTTACTTACTTCAAATCCTATAAAAGTAAAATGTAATGAGAACAAATATTCTATTTTTTGTATTCATAAGAACGAAACAGTTGTTTTTGATACTGACTGCTAATTGCTGCACATTATATGGACATAGACAAGAGCATCCATAAAATACTTCTACTTGAAGAAAAAAAACCTCTGTTTTAGAGCGGCAAAAACCGTGCTGAGAATCCTGCCGTTGCATAAAACTAAAATAATGACATTTTAGTTGATTAAAATTTATAGTATTTTTAATCTGTCAACACTGCTTGAGATAAACGTTGTAACATGTCTTTTAGCTTTAAGGATATACTTAAATCTATTGCCAAAAACAACAAGGGATTATTAATGTTAGAACTTCACTCACACAGGAGTGGAACCATCACTCCATGACATGTGAAAAGCCAACAGATTGTAAATCATGTTGTCCTTGTGCTATATTCGACATCCTGCTTCTTGAATATTGCATGTTTTCATAATACGCCATAGCCGTATATATGTATGTGTCTGTCCTCCGGCTGTTGTTCCCCACATTCCTCCGCTATCACAGTGCGTGGCAGTCTTCTTCTGGGACCTTCACCACAAAGCAGAGCAAAATGGCCTGAAACACATGCCGGCTCACCGTAAAGTCGTCTGATTGCACACGCAGCTTGACGAAGAGCGACAGATGACCAGCTGGGCAATGGCCACACACTCCGGCTCTGTTATTTCTGCATAAATGTCAAACAGCTGTAGGATCATGTGGCGGTCACACTCGAATGGAGACGGAGAGAGCGCTGGTATGAAACAAACTGTTAGTGATGTGGCCCTTTTAGTATTCATTGTTTGCTGTTTCTTTTAGCTTGAGTACTTTACTTTTTCTGTGGTTTCAGCCAGAGAAAATTAGCTATGTCATCAAATAACATTTCAGTAATCACATATATTTCACTAATAACATTGCACTGTAGAAATGGCATAACTTTTTCCATGATCTTAAACTTGTTTGGGTCCATCTCTAGTCTTCACATGCATTTCTTTTTGGCACATCTTTAGATCAGCTTTTTCAATCAGTCAGCTCTCAGTATTTAAAAGATAAAATGTTCTCTGAAAACATAGACAGCATGATGTGGTCTGATTTGTCCATCAAAGGTTAAGTTATGAAAAACAGCGTTTATGACACAAGTAAAGTTAGATACACTCATTTTGACATAGTCTTTCTTGCACAATTTTCTTGTCTTTTTTTTATCTATTGAGATTTTCCAATACGTAGATAATGATCAACACCACACTGCCTTTTGTGTTGTGGTCGGATAATCTCACAGAGCCATGGCTGACCTGATCCCTGCTCAAACAAGTAGAAAATAGAAACATCTGAAAAGAAGCATAGCATATTTTCGCCTTTTGAACAGAGCAAACAAAGAACGTGTACCTTATCCAACAGCTGTGAGTCAGCATCTTATGTTCAATGTTTGTGAATTAAAAACAAGTGCTTTGTTGTGCGTCAGACACTGGAGGAAGGTGCAAAATGATTCTCCAAAAGGTATAAAACTTGGTCCAAAAGAGATTATTTTTGTGTGATGCTATAAATACTTCTATTTATGCAGTAGTCCCACTCCTTTGTTTTACATTAGACGCCTCTCTATTCTTGTATCTAGGTTTTATGATATTCACTGGCATTATGCATATATTTTAAAACTCATAATTTTTTCCCGCCTTCCCTTAATATAAATACAGATTCAAAAGCGCTTTTTGAGTTATTTAATATTTTATACCTTTCTTTGTTAGCCGTCATTAATGCTAGGAATAGTAATCCTTTTGAACTCAGTAGTGGGGACAGTGTAGGCGGTATTATAGTGGTAATATACTTTAGCCACAGTCATGTGTGCATGTAGTCACTTTAATTTAAATTTAGCCCATTAGTAACTTTAAATTATTATGATTCACTTGCAGCATTGATGTAATATGTTATTATGGCTACCATGACATGTGAGACGTCATTTTAAAGCTTATTTTCTCAATAAAAATATGGACCTAACTAGTAATTTAACATTGTTAAATAAAATAAAAGATAAAACACCAGAAAGTGTAAAAGTTTTTTCAACTTGGAGCGACTACAAGAGACAAGATGCGTTTAAGAGTTCTTTATGCGTTTGAGATTTTATGGATTGAGTTTGTTTATTGGTTTGGAGCTTAGGCCCCAGCTTGAAAGTCCGTTTGATGAGCTGTGCTCGGCTTTGCTTTTAAACGCTGGCTTGATTGACACGGCTGGCAGGGAGTTGATTATGACAGACTGAGTAAGGCGTGGTCCAGCCTGGTGTGATAATGTCATTAGTCTACCATCCTGAACCTCCGCATAAGCTTCATTTTTGTCTTTCAAATACCGTCCTAATGTAAAAAATGACTGGTTTTCTGCAATTTAAAAAAAATATTGGTAACACTTTACATTACGGGCCGGTAAGTCCATGGTCCTTACAGTGGTACTTCTAGGTACTTACAGTGGTACTTCTAGGTACTTACGGTGGTACTTACGGTGGTACTTACGGTGGTACTTACGGTGGTACTTACGGTGGTACTTACGGTGGTACTTACGGTGGTACTTACGGTGGTACTTACGGTGGTACTTACAGTGGTACTTACAGTGGTACTTACAGTGGTACTTCTAGGTACTTACGGTGGTACTTACGGTGGTACTTACGGTGGTACTTACGGTGGTACTTACGGTGGTACTTACGGTGGTACTTACGGTGGTACTTACGGTGGTACTTACGGTGGTACTTACGGTGGTACTTACGGTGGTACTTACGGTGGTACTTACAGGGGTACTTACGGTGGTACTTACGGTGGTACTTACGGTGGTACTTACAGTGGTACTTACAGTGGTACTTACAGTGGTACTTCTAGGTACTTCTAGGTACTTACAGTGGTACTTCTAGTGGTACTTCTAGGTACTTATTGTGGTACTTACAGTGGTACTTCTAGGTACTTACAGTGGTACTTAGAGGTACTTATTTGGTACTTACAGTGGTACTTCTAGGTACTTATTGTGATAATTCTAGATACAGCTGTAACTTAGTAATTCAAGGATACTACAGCATTATTCCTATGTAGTAAATGTGGTACTTCTACATACATACATACAGAGGTCATTTGTAGGATTGTTTGACTATAAAACATAAAACAACATTATGTAAAACAAACGTCTTTATTAATATGGAATAAGTAGCACAGAAAGGACAGTATAAATACATTTAATGCATATTTCAAAACAAGTTTCAAGGACAAGGGAAACACTGCAAGAACTAGGTACCCAACCCAAGTAACAAGAATTACACATTACCAGGTACTTACCAGCCAAGTACCAGGTACTTACCAGCAAGTACCAGGTACTTACCAGCAAGTACCAGGTACTTACCAGCAAGTACCAGGTACTTAACAGCAAGTACCAGGTACTTAACAGCAAGTACCAGGTACTTACCATAGGGACTGGCCCATAATAAGACAAAGGACTTTAACATAAGTACCAGTGATAACACCAGTAATTATACAGTAAGTACCAGGTACTTACCATAGGGACTGGCCCATAATAAGACAAAGGACTTTAACATAAGTACCAGTGATAACACCAGTAATTATATAGTAAGTACCAGGTACTTACCATAGGAACTGGCCCATAATAAGAAAAAGGACTTACCCATAAGTACTAGTGATACCAGTAATTATATAGTATACCATGTACTTACCAGCAAGTACCATGTACTTACCAGCAAGTACCAGGTACTTACCATAGGGACTGGCGCATAATAAGACAAAGGACTTTAACATAAGTACCAGTGATAACACCAGTAATTATACAGTGAGTACCAGGTACTTACCATAGGGACTGGCCCATAATAAGACAAAGGACTTTAACATAAGTACCAGTGATAACACCAGTAATTATATAGTAAGTACCAGGTACTTACCATAGGAACTGGCCCATAATAAGACAAAGGACTTACCCATAAGTACTAGTGATACCAGTAATTATGTAGTATACCATGTACTTACCAGCAAGTACCATGTACTTACCAGCAAGTACCAGGTACTTACCAGCAAGTACCAGGTACTTACCAGCAAGTACCAGGTACTTACCAGCAAGTACCAGGTACTTACCAGCCAAGTACCAGGTACTTACCGCCAAGTACCAGGTACTTACCAGCAAGTACCAGGTACTTACCAGCAAGTACCAGGTACTTAACAGCAAGTACCAGGTACTTACCAGCAAGTACCAGGTACTTACCAGCAAGTACCAGGTACTTACCAGCAAGTACCAGGTACTTAACAGCAAGTACCAGGTACTTACCAGCAAGTACCAGGTACTTACCATAGGGACTGGCCCATAATAAGACAAAGGACTTTAACATAAGTACCAGTGATAACACCAGTAATTATACAGTAAGTACCAGGTACTTACCATAGGGACTGGCCCATAATAAGTCAAAGGACTTTAACATAAGTACCAGTGATAACACCAGTAATTATATAGTAAGTACCAGGTACTTACCATAGGAACTGGCCCATAATAAGACAAAGGACTTACCCATAAGTACTAGTGATACCAGTAATTATATAGTATACCATGTACTTACCAGCAAGTACCTGGTACTTGCTGGTAAGTACCTGGTACTTGCTGTTAAGTACCTGGTACTTGCTGGTAAGTACCTGGTACTTGCTGGTAAGTACCTGGTACTTGCTGGTAAGTACCTGGTACTTGCTGGTAAGTACCTGGTACTTGCTGGTAAGTACATGGTATACTATATAATTACTGGTATCACTAGTACTTATGGGTAAGTCCTTTGTCTTATTATGGGCCAGTTCCTATGGTAAGTACCTGGTACTTACTATATAATTACTGGTGTTATCACTGGTACTTATGTTAAAGTCCTTTGTCTTATTATGGGCCAGTCCCTATGGTAAGTACCTGGTACTTACTGTATAATTACTGGTGTTATCACTGGTACTTATGTTAAAGTCCTTTGTCTTATTATGGGCCAGTCCCTATGGTAAGTACCTGGTACTTGCTGTTAAGTACCTGGTACTTGCTGTTAAGTACCTGGTACTTGCTGGTAAGTACCTGGTACTTGCTGGTAAGTACCTGGTACTTGCTGGTAAGTACCTGGTACTTGGCTGGTAAGTACCTGGTAATGTGTAATTCTTGTTACTTGGGTTGGGTACCTAGTTCTTGCAGTGTTTCCCTTGTCCTTGAAACTTGTTTTGAAATATGCATTAAATGTATTTATACTGTCCTTTCTGTGCTACTTATTCCATATTAATAAAGACGTTTGTTTTACATAATGTTGTTTTTTGTTTTTTAGTCAAACAATCCTACAAATGACCTCTGTATGTATGTATGTAGAAGTACCACATTTACTACATAGGAATAATACTGTAGTGTCCTTGAATTACTAAGTTACAGCTGTATCTAGAATTATCACAATAAGTACCTAGAAGTACCACTGTAAGTACCACAATAAGTACCTCTAAGTACCACTGTAAGTACCTAGAAGTACCACTGTAAGTACCACAATAAGTACCTAGAAGTACCACTGTAAGTACCTAGAAGTACCTAGAAGTACCACTGTAAGTACCACTGTAAGTACCACTGTAAGTACCACCGTAAGTACCACCGTAAGTACCACCGTAAGTACCCCTGTAAGTACCACCGTAAGTACCACCGTAAGTACCACCGTAAGTACCACCGTAAGTACCACCGTAAGTACCACCGTAAGTACCACCGTAAGTACCACCGTAAGTACCACCGTAAGTACCTAGAAGTACCACTGTAAGTACCTAGAAGTACCACTGTAAGTACCACTGTAAGTACCACCGTAAGTACCACCGTAAGTACCACCGTAAGTACCACCGTAAGTACCACTGTAAGTACCTAGAAGTACCACTGTAAGTACCTAGAAGTACCACTGTAAGTACCATGGACTTACCGGCCCGTAATGTAAAGTGATATGACTTATTAAATGAGTTTGACAACTCTGGCATATAGTATTGTTTGTTCATTGTTTACAACTTCTTTGAGGAAAAATATGATCACAGTAGTTCAATACAAAAAGGGCTCTCTGTGGCTTGAACAGACCAGATCCAAAACTAGGAGTTAACTTCTGGAAGTTATTCTGCCATGACCTTTCAGTGGCCTCTGATTCAATACGTTTTTAAGTGCTGAAAAAGTACTAAATGCGTTTTTTGGCTTTTTCCCTGTTCACGCCTTTTAAAATCAATCTGGATATGACAAAAATGGATTTGAGCTGGCAGGCTGAACAAGGTCTCATAGGCAATACATCTTGGATCAATAGAAGTCCCATAAGCAGAAACTATACATCTAAGAGTGGAGCTCTGGCCAGCGTTTTTTGAAGGCAAAAACATAAATTTACAGTGCATGTGCCCTTGGAATGACACCCCATAAATGTCACTGCATAAGAAAATATGAAAAGAATTAAAAATGAATAAGCACGTTGTCAATAAGTATAGTTTCTCATTTCATTTTCTTTTTATTTGTTACGTTTTGCAATATTCATGCGAGAATGTACCTGCTGTCCCCTCTGGGCCCAAAGGTGATTTATTATACGTACAGTCCAGGCGTTCAGACCGTGAAATATGGAAGCCGTAACAAACAGACAGCCCATGTTAATGATTACCTGAGTTCCTATTCAAAAAGCATAGGTTCAACAAGTCACAGCTTATAACACATCACATAAATAGTATGCATCTAAAAATGAGTGTCACGTGACTGGTGTATGTCAAAACTGATCGTGCACATGTCCCACAATAATTATTCAAAACAAAAACCTGTTTTTATATTGTTTTGTCTGGGTAGTTAAATCTCCACCACTTTACTTTTCAATTTGTCACTCTCTCCATTCCCACGTGTCCATTTGAGTCTGTCCTTGGTTTAAGGTCGCTGAGGTAATAATATAAATGTTCACAATAAGCCTCTTTACTTTGTATTTCTGTTTTTGCTTTGGCTCCAAACCATTGAACAGCACATGAAATGACTTGTAACCTCTGTGTCAGCTCTGGAAAATTACAATTAATGATCATTATCTCAATGTCATTTCTATCTTTTAACACACGCACTAATGTGTAACACGTGCAAAGCTTCACGGGGTGATCATGAAAGAGCATGTGTGTGTCTTTGTGTTTTTGAATCTTTATTATTTCAAGTCATAAACTAATTAACTATCAAAAAGTAATCAACTGATTTAGTATTGGATGATTATATTTATAAACCTTCCATTGACTCAGTTAGTTCTACAATGACGGCAGACTGAAATGAAAATAATCAAACAAATCACTAAGCTTCATTTTGGTCAAATTTATAAAAAAACAAATATTCATCATCCAACTAATTGTTATTTGCAGTCCTAATTGTAGTAATAAAAACGAATACTAACAACTAATCAAACAGTGTTTAGTCGTAATAGCACAATTTCCACAGATCCGTTTAAGGTTACATTTAATATTATTTGTCACGGTAACTCGCTGGAATTCTTGGGTTTCATTAAACTGGCCAGTAGGGGGCGAATGAGCAGAGGTGGGACAACTCCGTTTTGTTGTAACAGTCTTAATCGGGAGGGGGACACTCAATTCTAAGGGCGTACAAAAAAATATTTCGGGCATTTTTGGAATAAAAAAAACAGAAGAAATTGCTGAATGGCCTGCAGGGGGCGCTTATCTGGGAAAACCTTGATCCACCTCGCCCGCCTCATTCCAGTGATTTTTTTCAAAGTGTACTCCTTTATATGAGACCACAGTTGGAACATGAACAATCTCTTGTCTTTCTCTCTATTTGCGCGGTTGCTACAAGCGTACACCGAACAAAAAGATGGCATTTTGGCAGCGCTTCTTCTTCTACTACATCTCTGTGTATAAACCCGGCAGACTTCACCGCCAGGATACGTCACGTCCTGTCCCACGTTTGTTATTTGCGCCACTGCCCTGACGTCATATGAAACCCAAGAATAGAACATTTTAATTACGGTATAGGAAAATACCCCATTATGTTGATTGGGAAGAGTGTCCAATCACTCAACAATACTCAAATCTCTGTGGTGGAGTAATTATTTTCTTTCTTTCTCTTTGTGTAAGTTTCTATAAAGTGTAAATTGTTTTAACTAATCTTCAGAATCCCACGTCTGATGAGCTTCTTGCATCAATCCTGTACTTTGCACAACTGTATTAAAATAACTGAATAGTCGTAATTACACTCTGCTTATCTGTAGAAGCTCGGGATGATTGCTGCTTTGTACAAATGTTTAATAGTTCAAAAGAGGCAGAAGAAACACAGAAATCTTGTCATCTTTTTTATTGTTGAAATTCGCAACAAAAATAATAATTTTGCATGTTTTAGCACTCTTGCCCCTCAGCAAGAAGTCCCAGGGTTCAAGTCCCAGTCGGACCAGGGCCTTTCTGAGTGGAGTTTGCATGTTCTCCCCGTGTCTGCGTAGGTTTCCTCCGGGTTCTCCGGTTTCCCCTACCACTAAAAACGTGTACAATAGGTCCGGCATGCGCCTCCTGTACTGGCGACCCTGCTCCCATCTCTGTGTGGAGTGATAGACAAATGCCCAAAAATAACAATTGTAAACCGCTTTGTGATTCTGGTCTGTGAAATGCGGTATATAAATAAAGATTACTTACTACTACTACTTACTTACTTATTCATTTTGAATTGTCTTATATCTTGAGTTTGTCCATGAATACAATATTACAATGCTATAATAGAAAGCACATTTGGACCTTTGTAATTTGTAATGTAGGTTGCTTTCCCCCATGGGACAGCCACTGTGGAAGCTGCACCTGTTACCTGCACCATCTTGTCCCACCATACATTTGTGATAGAAAGTTATAGTTGAAATGGCCAAGGTTTCTTCACAATTTTGTGGGCCCTGAGTTCTAGTTCACTTCCACACAGAAATAGAACCCAGGAACTTCTTGCCCTGAAGCACAAGCACTAACTTCTGCGACACCTTGCTATATGAAAACAATAATAATCCATTGGTTTTATAGAATGCTTTTTTGGACACAAAAGAAGCTTTGCATGTCATTATTCTTTTACTCCATACACAGTGGTGGTAAATTACTACAGTAGCCACAGCGTGGCTCCATCCAAGATGGGGCCGTATTCAAATGAATGGTTCGTGCTCAGTGGTGCATTGTGCCAGCATGGGCGCTGAAAGATTAGTGGAACTTGCCTGGAACTCAAAAATATCCATGGGAACTCGCCTGTATTTGGGCATCATCTGGCTCTCCCTGTTCTGGATGATCTCCCATGATGCGTTGCGCCAAATACGCGTGTGGCTGTCATGCACGCGCACAGAGGGGCTTGGCCGCGCTCTGACCAATCAGAGCTGCTCATAAGAGCGGGAGTTAGAGCGGGAGCGAGACGGGCAGAGTTTGTGGCACTAAAGAGTGGATTTAAAGAAAACCAAAGGATTTAAGAAGAAAAAAAGTTCAGGATGACAAGGGACACTAAAATCCCCACAAAATCTGACCTTTATGAAAGCTGTAGGTTCTCTGTCACCTGAGGTCAAGCTGTTTTGGTTTACATTGAGTTCTATGGTAAAAACTTCTGGGTAGCCCACGTGAGCCCCACTGACAGAAGCAAGGCAACCAGTATGTGCCATCGGCCCCTCCGACCCCCACCAACCATTCACACAAACGTCAGACTCATTCTAGTCAATGTGGGTGAAGTATCTTGCCTAAGGACACAACACAGCCTGACTGTGGCACCTGGTGTTCCCAGAGGTCTCCCAATAGAGCTGCTGTCCCTCCACATTGAGAAGAGTAGGCTAAAGTGGCCCTGTTGAAGTGGAAAAAATGGGATAGAATCCATCTCATTATTTGGTTCAAGACAGTGCCCTGAGTGCTTTTATGTGCTACCCCAGCTCTGTGCTATTTTAAAGATTTATTCTCAGAGAGTGGGAAAGTCACGCCTATCACTGTTGGTTTGTTCATGGGAGGAGACTGCATGAAGACGGAAAGAAATGTGAGGGTCTCGACCCAGGTTCCTCCATGGCTCCAAGGCTGCTCTAAGCCACAACAAATTAATCCATTAACAACAATGTTTTTCATCTGGGTTTAAATATTTCATAGTCTACAATTATTGTTCTTTTTGTCAGTGATTTTAATGACTTCTCATGTGTTCTTTTGGTTTCCAGGTTGTCAGGATTTATGCTGCCCTCTCCAATAGTCAGCAGTGGATCTATATTGGCTTTATGGTTCACCACAGACTTCGCTGTCAGTGCCCAGGGCTTCAAGGCTGTGTATGAAGGTAAGAGAGGCAATAGAAATGTGAGAACGAGGATTTAAAATCCTTTAAAATGCTGTTTATTTGTTTACCATCTGCATAACAACTGTAACAGGTTTACTAAATTAATCTTTTATGACTTTGTGTAAAACTACAAAATGCATTGGAAATGTATGAATGATCATAATGGCAGAAAATTACAAAAAAACAATAGTACTCAGCCTTAATTCAAACATCAACCATAGAGCTATAGTAAACTCTGCTTGAGAACTCCAAGATGGCTGACCATTGTTTTCAATGAGAGCGCTCAGTGGCACAGGAAAGCCTGCTCTTTCTGACAGCAGCTGGAGTCCAGTCTTAGCTTACATTTAGCAAAATTAACTTTTAGAGAACTAAGGATTGGAAATGTTTTTACTCTAAATGCAGCAATAAAAAGACAAATCCCTTCTAAAACCGGTCTTAGTGAAAGCTGTCAGCTGAACATGGGCAGTTTGAACTTGAAAAATCTGCTGTGCGTTAAATTCAAGATACAAGTTTTGCCACTCAGACATGAATAATAAAATGTACATACTTTAACAGCGCATACAGCATTGAAACATGACCTTGTTCAGTATGTGACAAATGTGTGGTAGTTGAGTGAGACTACTGTCTAGGTCAACATCTCTCTGTCACTGTCAATGCTTTCTTTGACTACGCTAATACAGTTTTAACACTACACTTTTGCATTCTGAATCACTCAAGGTTTTCCTTTTTATTTCATTATTCGACTTTTATGTATTTAGAAGCACAATCTAAAATGATTTTCTTCTCTGACAATGGCCAGAGTAAAGTCTATTTCCTAAATCGTAATGGTGTGATTGAAGTTGCAGCCCTTGATCTGAAGATCTGAAAGCTCATACTATACGGAGGATCAAAGTTCCGTTATACCCTATATAGCTCAGGACCCACAAACAATAGAGGCTTAAGGGAGCATCTTCAGCAAACAGGGAGACTGTGGACCAGACGAGCTCCAGTCTACACTATAGAATTCATGAACTGCAGATATTCTGGGTTTAGCTGTGCCTCTATGAATCTGGCTTTTCCTCAATTTGTGTGTGAGGCTTAGGCCTGTTGACATTTGGTGAGATTAAGGGATAAAGTAGATGTATTTCAGCACTTTTTACATATGGAGAGGACACAGACATAGCCTGGTCTTACCACACCATTGTACTCATTTATAAGGTCTGGATTTGCTCCATTGAGTTCTCTTTACAGGTGAGATGGGTTAACTCCTTTTGCAGATTGAAACGATTGGAGTTGCTAGCATTTAGCATTTAACCTAGCCACCTAGTCTTTGCCACAAACGGAGCCTGTGGGGAGTAGAGGCACAAAATCTTTCTCTGCAATGAAATCTGCTAACCATTCCTCTTGCTCCGGCTTCAATTTCTTGATATTTGAGAGCTGAACAAGAACAAATTACTTTACCATGGCATTCACCGCCATTGCCAAATTACAACCAGCAAATTCAATGCCAAGTCTTGACGTCACGACACCTACTTACAACTCCCGCCTCCTCGCTCGCTGATTGGTCGGATGGGATACAACCGATAACTGCAGACACTGGGATCAGACCCAGACGTACATGTAGGGAAATAATAATTGACCGGAGTTTATTGATGGCTAAGGTCATGCTAACACAGACATGCTTTTACTCTACATAAGGACTTTATACACTGCAGATCCGTGTGCTTTTATCTGTGTTGAATTGTTCTATTGACCTGGGAGAACAGTGAGAAACAGAGGTGTGTTGTTTTGACCTATGTTGGATATTCACCACAAGGAAGACAGGAAATGTCACAGCACAGCCAGGACACCCAGGAAGCAGGGAATCAGGGTAAAACAAAGTACAACTTATAAAGAAAAAAAATAGATTTTAGAAGGCAAATATTAAAACTGTATGTAAATGTGAGCTCTAGGATTAACCTTGTGTTTTTCTGGTAGACAGGCTTTTATTTTCCTCCAGAGTGACCTCTGTGGCAGCACTGCAGAGCCATGATGCGCTCACGCGATGCTCGTCCACATGAGACTGATGAAACCTTTATGAATCTTTGATATTAGTGCAGCTGTGAGCACTGCGCGCCACTGCAAGTGTTAGAGTGGATACCACAGACCATGCAATTAATCTATGATTAAGATTTTTTTATTTATTAATAGTTAACGAAACACAGGGCTTGCTCATGCTGCACAAGTCTATGGGTTTTGGGATAGACTCTGTGTGAAAAACAGACTGTGACTACTCCATGAAAATGTAGCCTGGCCTTAGCCATCCGTACACTCTGTTCAATCATCGTTTCCCTGCATGTAACGTCTGGGTCTGGTCCTCGTGTTAGCGATTACAATCGGTTGAATTTCAACCGACCAATCAGAGAGCGCGGAAGGCAGGTGTTGTAGTTAGTTGTGGGTGATGTCAAGAGTTTGCGTCGAACGGGAAGATTGTGGTTTGGCAATGGCTAAAAAATGCGATAGTAAAGTAATCCAGTCTGGTTCTATCAAGAAATTGAAGCCGGAGCAATAGGAATGTTTAGCAAATGTAATCGCTGGAAAAATTGTGGCGCTACTCCCCACGGGCTCCGTTAGCGGCAAAGGAGATGGCTAGGCTAAATGCTAAATGCTAACGACAGACTCGGGCACATTACATACGTCACGGTAAACTCAGATTCAATCGTTTCAATCTGCAAAAGGAGTTAACCCCTCCCACCTGTAAACAGAGCTCAATGGAGCACCTCCAGACCTTAGTACGAAATTTACTATGGTGTGGTACGACCAGGCTAATGAAAATGGAGGATTCACAGAAAAATACGTCATATACTTTCCTCCCTGTCTTTGGACCTGGAGCAGATAATTTCTGCTCTTGAGCTGAAAAAATAATCCAGAAAATAGTAGAATGCATGTGTGAATGCAGCCTGAAAAACTAGTTAGACTTAACAAAGAGAAAGGACAAAAGCGGTAAATAATAATCGTAGTTTAAACCAAATTGGAACCTACTAAATATCTTAATCACGTATTGGTTTCGCCTCACTAATCTTCCACAGCGTAAGATCTAGATTAGAACATAAAGCTGCTGTTCGGTGCATTTGTCAATGTGGCAGACACGGCTCTCCCACTCTCATTCTGCACACTTTCTTTTTCCCCTGACCTTTCGAAGATGCACTTCTCCACACACTCTCTAAAACACATGCACACATATTTTGCTTGTGTAACGGTTCATCTATGAATCATGAACTCTAAATATCAAATCCAAACTCACACACACTTTGACTCTGGCCTCGTGCGTATCCCTTTTTTCGCCTGGTATATTCTCGACAGAACAGTTATGGATGGGTGTTGAGCAGCAGTCATTAAAACCAGGAAGCATTTTTCCATCCCATTGTTTGTGTTTCCAAACTTTAGTGGCGCAGAAGTTTTGCCTGAGGAACAGTGTGTATGTGTGCTTATATAGCCTTCTGTTAATGTCTTTATTTTGATGTTGTTTTGCATCACTCTGGTAGACATAAAAATTTGATTTATGAGTACAGGCGTGTGAGTCAAAGGCACAGAATAATAGTGCATCAGGCATGTCTGGCCTCTCCCATTAATCACTGGAATTCTCAAAGTCTCAAATTTTGACTTCATTGCTCTATGAAAACATTTTTGTTGCATGGAATAACTTCTGTTTTTCTTACTGCCTCTATGGGGTAAGGGGACTGTCAATAAAGACGTGCATTTAAAATTGAAACGCATGTATATTTATCTGTATTTGTGCATACAATATTTGGTGAAAGGTAGATGACAAATCTTTCCTAGTAACTGCGTTAGCTGTCAGAAACCAGAAATGTATACTTATTTCAGATAGATAATAGATAGATGATAGATAGATAGATACTTTATTGATCTCTGTAGGATAAATTCAGGTGTCCAGTCGCAGCAAAAATAAAAAATAAAATTGATCATTATAAAATGTTAACAATAATCATAATCAGATCACTTTGGGCTGCACAGTGGCTGAGTGGATAGCACTCTCGCCTCTCAGCAAGAAGGTCCTGGGTTCAAATCCCGGTCGGATCAGGGCCTTTCTGAGTGGAGTTTGCATGTTCTCCCCGTGTCTGCGTAGGTTTCCTCCAGGTACTCCGGTTTCCCCTACCACTAGAAATATGTACAATAGGCCTGGCATGCGCCTCCTGTACTGGAGACCCCGTTCCCATCTCTGTGTGGAGTGAAATGCCCAAAATAACAACTGTAAACCGCTTTGTGACTCTGGTCTGTGAAAGGCGGTATATAAATAAAGATTACTTAATTTAATCAATCTATTCGATCAATTTAGAGCTCATAGCTCTGTTGTTCTCAGACCAATGAAACAAAAAACTGTCGAAGTTCCTTGTCAATAAGTATCAACTACTGTATATTCACATTTTTATCTCAAATAAATACAAAATAAAAACATTGACCAGTAGGTGGGAATTTAATTGTAATAATAATGTGTTGGTTTTGCGAACGTAATCACCATCCAATAATAATCTTTGACATTTTATTTCTCAACTCTTTATTCAGTAATTGCTTCTTTCACATAAAGATGTATCAACTCCTGCCCTCCAACTGAAATAGAATTCTTGATCCACCGAATATTACTTTATACTGTCACTTCATTGGTTTAGTATCAATTATTGTGAAAAAAAACCCCCCAAAAAAACGCCACACGCTTTTCCTGCTCCACTCACTTACTGTCTGTCATTTTGTGCACCCATCCACTCTGTTAAAATCCACTTTTAAAGCAGACCAATTTGAACTGTACTTCTGACCACAAAGAGGACTGATAAGACGGGTCAGATGGATCTGTATGTGGCGAAGCGCGGCACTTCTAATGAAAAGCCAAGTTTGCAAACTAGCCATGCGCACAAGATAAACATCAATTAATTTCCCCCTTAAGAAGAGACGAGCGAGAAGTAAGAAAGCGAGAAAAGCGAGAAAGAAGCACACATAATTATGGAAATTAACATAAAATTTAAAAACTCCTAAATAAACCCAGTTAAAGCATCAGTTACCCATGTGAAATCACAACACGTTTATTTGTTATTAACCTGTGAAAAAATATACAGTAAGATTCAGTTACAGTTGTGTTTATTGACCCACTTTATGCAATGGCTCATTTGCACACAGTTTGTTTTTATAATATTACTGACACTAAGTATTTTCACCAACAGAACACACACACACACACACACACACAGCTAAGTCCAGGACATAAACATCTGAATACGTGACACTAAAGGAAAGTTAAAGTCATATCCCATTGAAGTCGCAACAGTGAGTGCGGGGGAAGCAACATGGATGGATAGATTTTTTTCAATTGAATTTTACTTCATTGGAATCATAACCTGTCTGTTACAAACGTTGTTACACCCACAACTTTTACGCTATTAATTCAGCTTGAATATTTAATGTACAGATAAAATATATGACAAGAGACGATGTATGGACGGTTTAAACCCCAGGTCCTTGGTCGTGTTTTGTGATGAATAAGCTTCTCTTGCATTAGAATCTCCAAGCCGTTTAAATGCATTAATTCCATTCATTTCTATTTACTTCTTTGTTTATTTATACAACCCATCCCTATAATATTTTCCTTTAAACAATTCTCTGCACAGGCTTTACAAGAAAAAGAAAATGCCGGGTTTCAAATGCCCTATCTTCATCTGCAAAAACAACACATACTACGCAGGAATGTTACCAGAAAAATAATGTGTTTTTCATCATTCTCTGATTCCCTGCTGATCTTCTCTCCTGTTTCTTTGGGCACTTGTATGAAAAACATGACCTGGAAACATTTCAGTGGGCTTTCTCTGCTAAAGACACGCATGTCCTTGCATACATATACGATACAGGCATCTGAGGGAAAATGTAGAGCTGGGCACCATAGGGAAGAAGTGTTAGGAGTAGAATAACAAAACACCATTGGGCTGTGGCCTGGCAGGCTCATTCATTTCTCCTCATTTGCTCGCGTTATTGCCATACTTACGTGCAGCTCTCTCACATGTAATCTATGTTCACGCCTCAATGTTTCCCTGCGTGTAAAATTGCAGAAAGTTTGTGGCCCTGGGTGCTGCGTGCCTCAGCCTCCTCATTTCTGTGTTGTGTCGACGGGTGTAGAATCCATTAGGAACACTTCGAGGAGCTTCCAAATCTTGCTGACTTGATGCAAGGCTTTACGCACACTGTAGCAGAAGCCTCATGGACTCCAGCCATTGGACAAGATGAGAAAGACCCAAGCCTTGTGCTTTGGGGATTTTGGCTCTTTAGACATGATGTGGCACATAAGAAAGATTTATTTATCTGGAGTTTCCCTGCGCTTCCAGCTACACTTCTTAGTTGGGTCTTTATTTTTGCTCGGCACAACTCTGAAGATTTTCACGCGGTTGTAACGGCTTGTAACATAAATAATAGCGTTTTTCTTTCAATAGAAAGCACCGAAAAATTTTGTATTATGAATACAAAATTTTTTAATGACTGCTTAATATTCTAAATTTATTATTTGATCTAATGTATTTTAGGAAACAATACAATTTGTACAATACCTCATATTTGTGTAAAATGTGTCAAAACATGTTGCACTGTCCAAGGACCAAACACTTTGTACAATGTGTTTGATGTGTTTGCAACAAGTTTCAAGTCAATGACAAGTTTTATATACAATGAATAACATTTACTTGATGATAAAGAGGTTTTAGCTGTCAGCAGAGCAGCACTAAATTTGGAAGAATAAAAAATGCTTTATGTATTGTGTCTGTGAGCCAAATAATAAAAATCATTGTGTTTTATTTTTCATTATTACATTTTTGAATAATTCTAGAAGCGTTGCATAATTCAAAATCTATCTGGAGCCAATTAGCTCATTGCAAAGACTGTAATGAAGTCCCTTGCAAAAGAGGTTTAGGACAAACAATACATAAAATTGAATGAAATAATGTTTAGTTGAGTATAAAATGACAGTTATTTTTAGCCCTATTAGTAAGTAAGTAAGTAGTAAGTAAGTAAGTAAGTTTTTATTTATATACCGCCTTTTCACTGCAGATCTGAGTCTCAAAGCGGTTTACAATTGTTAATTTTTGGGCATTTGTCTCTCACTCCACACAGAGATGGGAGCCGGGTCGCCAGTACAGGAGGCGTATGCCAGAACTATTGGACATGTTTTTAGTGGTAGGGGAAACCGGAGTACCCGGAGGAAACCTACGCAGACACGGGGAGAACATGCAAACTCCACTCAGAAAGGCCCTGGTCCGACCGGGATTCGAACCCAGGACCTTCTTGCTGAGAGGCGAGAGTGCTATCCACTCAGCCACCGTGCCGCAATTAGCACATAAGGATTTGTTTAGGATTTTCTGGAGGCAACAGTGGCTCAGTTGGTAGAGCATTGGCCTTTTAGCCCACCATGAGACCTTGTCCACCGACCCCCCCCCGATGTCAGCTGTCGTTGTGTCCTTGGGCAAGACACTTAACCCCACTTAGCCTGAACCCCCGGCTGAAAGATCAAGGCTTTGCTCCTGTGGATTCACCACCTGCAGGAGGAGTGAGAGGCTGGTGCTCTGTGAACTGGGTGGCAGCTGATTGCCACCTCCCGATCCAGAAATGGACAAAGGGGAAGAAGAAAATGGATGAAAGGATTTTTTTCTCAGTGGGAAATTTTGCTTATCCCAACTCCCATCTGCCTGGGGCGATAGTGGCTCAGTTGGTAGAGCATTGGCCTTTGGGCCTGAAGATTGTGGGTTCGAGCCCACAACAAGACATACTTCACGACTCCCACTGATGTTTGCTGTTGTTGTGTCCTTGCTTGGGCAACACACTTAACCCCACTTTGCCTGAAGTCCCCACTCTTGTGGATTCACCATTATTATTATTATACATTTAACGTTCACAGGTTGTTTGATTTGTGCACACTTTCAAAAATAGTAAAAATATAATAGTAATATCCGTGTAATGCCCTTTCACACAGGTTTGCTTCCTTTGAGCTTATTCCCAGTTATTACTTCCAATAACTCGAGGATTCCAGAAAACATATTTTCTACAAAGCTTATAGAATCAAAGTGATAAACATAAAAAAGTATATTTTCAGTGGTAAAGGTTTGTATTTCACTGATGTTTTAAACTACGGCTGATCGGCTCCCTCAGTGAGTGACAGATGAACAGCCTGCTGGGATCAGACACATGTCCCAGTTCTTTTGCTAAATTAAGCCAAATAACACTGCGTTTATTGGATTAAAATGTGAGGTCAACATATCACGAACCATCACACAACTACACCCTCAAGCTGTTTCTGATGTCACAAATATGTTCAGCTCGAGTTTATACACATTTTGCCATCTGCTCGCCACCAGATAAAGGCAATGGTTACTTGCATGCAGATTTTCCACTGTTGTTGTTTCATCACTTCCGTCATTAAACTTTCAAATGTGTTCTCATAATTTAATAACCAACTCTCATCTACTGTTTTGTGTTATTATGCTGGTGAAATGGAAAATAACCCATATTCTAAAGAGCTTATTTCCCATTTAGATTTGCGGCTTGCGGGGGGTGACTTTTATTGACTAGGTTGATTGGTCCGCAGTATCTACTCGAGTGAGAGCCACAGTCATTTCAGAGAACAATGTATTTTTGATTAGACCATGAAAGGATTGTGTGTGCGTGCGTTTGCTACGTGAAAACCACAGGAATTATTGGCAGACGAATTGGTCAAGGCAATTATATTGAATAGGTCTCATGTAAACATAATGCAATCTTAATGAGTGTGGCTTTTATGTCGGAAAACCTTTTAGCATGAAGGACCAAGTGTAAAGCAGGGCACTATGCATAAATACCCATCAGTAACAGAGATGTAGATCTGAATCTTTCAAATGAGATCTGTATGACAAAATTTGCAATATCTGGATTTGAGATTAAGTAAGACAAACAAATTGACATTTCCCTTCATTTTTGTAACAGAATATCAATGATTATGATTACCACTGACATTTAGCACATTTCTCTCCTACCAGATGCCGAGGCTCATTTTAGCAGAGTATCGACTTGTTTCTCTCTGCTCCAATCAGTGTCTGCATGCTCCTCATTGATAATAATAAGACCAAATCCAGTGGTGCAGTGGGGAGGCAACTTAAAACAAACAAAATCATTAAAACCCTAACAAAGCCATGCTGTCAGCTTGGGCGGTCAGGTGTCTCTCGTATTTTCTCGTAATGTGTGGCATACAGAAAATGGAGAGGCTGAGCGTGTTTGTCCCACCATTAACCTATATTGATGTGAGCGCCATAGGAAGCTCTTCACAGCGGGAGCATGTCATATAGTCATGTTGTTAACAGCAGTGCGACCACATCGATCCAGAGTGCAATGTCAACCTTCCCTGCTGCTTTTGAGATGTGCGCATCCACGCTCCGGCTATAAAGGAGGGATGGTCGTATCATCCAATTGCCCAGGTCAAGGCGCACTTGGTCCGTTGGTTCCACATAGTGCGTAATAGTGCGTGTGCTTGTTGTGGCAATCAACTTCCGATGTATCTGACATATAAGCGCTGTGAACTTGTGACTCCGAGTAGCCAGGAGGAGTAGTGCAATCTGGATCACAGCAATACAATGGACTCAAACTGTTTGTGTTTAGAGCAGAAGGGCAAAAGCTTGCTTGATCTTGATTTTCAATACGAATACAGGCCGTGAAACCAGGTCTTCATGATGCTTCTTCTTCTTTAAGCAGGAGGTGTCAGAAAAGTTAGCACAGGGATAACTGGCTTGTGGCGGCCAAGAGTTCATAGTGGCGGTTTGATCCTTCGATATAGGCTGTTTTTGTGAAGTAGAATTCACCAAGAATTTTTGACCCACTAAGGCTATATCCACACGAAGACAAAACGCTTATAATTTCAGAAACTTTTTCTGTAAACACGGAGTTAGCTCAGTAAATGTGTGCGTCCATATGAATGTAGTCAATACGCCTGAAAACGCTGTGAAACTATGTCAGACCTGTTGGTGGCGCTGTGACGCAATGACGGGATCAAGCCCAAACTTCCGTGGGCATGCGCGGAATTTTGTAAACAGACAACATGGCGAGTGGGCGAGCTGGTACTACATTAGTATGGACGGACGATGAGGTTGAACTGTTGCTTCGGGTCACACTGGATTACAAAACCAACAAGCTACATTGTTGTTGTCATTATTTTCTGAGTGCGGCACATGCGTGCTTTAACAAGAGGCGGGGCGATGACGCAAGCGTCTCAGATACATTGCGGAGAGGCAGTAACCACGGAGCGGCATATACGGAGTTTTGAAATCTTTCCACTCTGGGACCTAGTTTCAAAAATGTTCGTTTACACCCCCCCAAAACGCCGGCCTCGTATGGACGATACACTGGATTGATAAAGTATTTTTGCGTTTAGGCCTGAGCTTGACTTTGTGTGGACAGGGCCTAAAAGAGAACGTGACCTGGGTTTAGACCGTCGGGAGACAGGTTAGTCTTTCCCTACTGATGATGTGCTGTTGCAATATTGATCCTGTCCGACTATGTAAGAGAAGATAAGAAAACCGTAATTTGTCCAACAGTGGGGAAATAACACTTAGACAATACAGAATAGTGGGGATAAGTCTTCTGAACAAGATAACACTGAACTCTGATATTACATTGAAATTATTTTAGATAAGTTCTCAGAAAAAAAAAAAAACACATTACAACATTACAGGAACTAATTCAATATAGAATATTTCTTACAGTGTAACACTTACACTTACTTACAGTGTTTTGGTGTCTCGTCTGTATTGGATTGTATCTTGATGTTTGTATTGTTCAGTACAGTGCTATTGTTTACTGATTCAATTTTGTGTATCATTTTGTATTGTTGGAATAAATTGGAATAATGTAAACATGTGCTCATAGACTGTTTAGTTATTGGCAATCCACCAGCTCAATTAAGCCCATTAGGGAAATGCTCATGGACAAAGTTTTGCCCCAACTCACTCCTATTGACTTTTGGGCTTTTAAAATATATGGATTAGTGCTCTATAATCTTAGTGTTCTAATCTGTGTCTGTTATGTTAATGTATAAGAAAAGGTGATGTGCAGGTTTCAGTTGGAATGTAATATATATGATGGCCTTAAAGCTCAATAATTCAAATAATTCAGTGCAATGTTTGTAATAGAATATATATTTATTTGGCTCTTGGTGAGGAAGACTTTAAAATGGTCCAAAAGCAGAAAATGTATGATGGAATGGTTCAGAGTGTGCATTCTGAAGAAACAGCAATAATAAAGATAAGACTAGTCATCATTGTGTTAAGGTCAAGATGTTCCGGTGAGGCTGTGGTAATCTACTTTCTCTTCCATGTTTGTGGCATTCAAGTGATTTGAACTTCGGATGTGGCTGGAAGTGTAGTTAGGAAGAGTAGTGACGCACTCTCAAATGGAGTTCACACTTGAGAGACGCCTGTATTGTTGTCTAATGGGCTCTTCCGTGGAGTTGGGGCGCCATAATGAGGACTTTTTGCTGCCAGATCTGTGTACATCAGCATTCACACCTCAGACATAAACACCGCCATTTCCGAAAAGATGTGTATTAAAGGCGGCGGTGCCATTTAAGTACTGTCAAAGCTGCTCTCTCGCTTTTTGCTACGGTTGTTTCGATTCAAGGGGCTGTTCGTTGGCTCCATGCGCTGCTCATTAGCCTATTACGCTTTCAAAGGTACACATTGATCTTTAATGATTCCTGGAGTTATTATTAAAAGGAATGTTACCGTCCAATTACAGTATTTGCACTTATTCTTTTATGGAGGTACTGTATGGTTGTTGGAGTAGACTGCAGATGGTTATGCGAAATGACATGACACACTATAACAGGTAACACACTATCTGGAAACGAGGCTGAGTTCCAACTTGTCATGTCACATTTCCACCAATGAAAACAACTTATTTGTAAAAGTTTTGAAAATGGGTTGAATGCAACTGGATAAGTTAAGCTTTTTTGAGTCATATTCATATATCTTGTTTTCTAAACTAACCATAATTGTATTGCCATGTTGAAAGACACACATGACAAAGCATGATTCCAAATAATTATCTTATAATCTGCTGGTTGATTGCAATGATAGGGTGGCTCGCCGATACAGGTCCACACGTGTAAATGTCCCCGTTCACACATGTTTTATTCTGCATGAAATGTCTGGATACAAAATGATTAGTTCAAGTCCAGCCTTATCATTAGTCTGGTTGTTTTAGAAGTGAATGTACCAAATACACCTATTGTATTTCTTAATTTATGGGGGAACACTTTTTATTACAAAATCATAGTGAAATGTCCATTTCTTTTAGTTCATCAAGTTGTTTCCACTTTGTTATTGGTTGTCAAGCATCTCTAAGCAAATGTAGGCGTCTAATGCCTGCTATAGACACATTGCCTCCAAAAGCTGTTGATTACAATGTTTGTTTATATCAACCAAAAAGCTGATGATTGCACAGAAATCTAATTTATATTTCAGATTGATTGCTTTGAGTGCCTGTTGTTGCTGGATTGGGAGCAGTGCCTGCTATGGCAGTTTTTCACACTGCGCATGGCCAGACACGCTGAAGCAGCTATAACTATGTCACACTCATAACAACCTCAGGAAATGTTTTTTGGGAGTGGAAAAATGTATATTTACGCCCAAATAAAAAAAAAACAATTGGTAATATGTTGCCTATATTGTGTGTGTGTTTGGCACGCACCAAATAAAAATGACCAGAGGGCCGCAATTGTTGTAGTTTGTAGTTTGCATATGCCTGCTCTACTGTATCTACGTTTCTGGAGATGTTCCCAAAGCTTATTTATTTATACTGGACCGATTTGATATATTTGTCAGTCAGTTGTTCTTATCATGAAAGAAGGACATTAGCTGTTATGATAATGAAGCATACACATATAGAATGTAAAAATGTGGTATTAATGTTTAGCCCCCACATGTACAGTATGCAAGTTAGTACATTAATATTGGAAAATTGAAGACATGTGTTCAGGAGAATTGGGATTGTGATATGTTTTATGCTCAGAGTTAAATCAATTTGGAATCTTAGCAACATCTTGTGATAGTATTACGCTGATAAATACTGTACCACTTTAAATAAACTCCAATAATATAATAGTCCCACTTCAAGGGTACTTTTGGGGACACAGCAGAGAAAAATGTCTGATGTAAAAATGATTTTTTCAAGTTCTATTTTCCAGGTTGTTTGTGAGTTTATTAAAAAGTGCGAACACAGCGGCACTATAAATAACCTTGAGGCTTTCAGTTAAAATACATAACAACATTATTAACGTTATTCTTAATGAAGATTTACTATCTCCTTTGATGTGATTTCCTAATGGGAATATTTGGACTAAGATCAACAATTATTTTGTCAACGTTTAATTTTGTGCATAGAGCATTTCATTCCCTGTGCTTACGTGTGATTATAAGAAGGGCTTATAAAATCTCTGGAAATCTTGGGAATGGGAAAGGCCTGTTTTATACTTCTTTTTGACTGTCATTTTGTGTGCTGGCGTCATGCTTCTGCAGCTCTCTCTGGCTTCACTGTCGGCGAATCTAACTTAAGCTCCCGTCTCACACCTTAAATCTTTAACACATCAGTGGCGTCCAAGGACAAGAGGCAGATTATGATGAGCAGATTCTGTTTGTAGCTGCTGAAATGGCTCCATGAAAGTTTGATAAATCCAATTCCCCTCTCTTGACCGTTTACTTTCACTGTGTCAGAGATAGAAATGCTAAGTCCTAACACAGGGTTGCTAAAGGCAAAACTCATTGTATTTTCATCTTTGGTTAATGCACTAAGCACTATTTAAGAAGCATTTTACAAGTTTCAAAATGGTGATCTCATCCCAAGATGTTCCTATTCAGTCAAGACAGGGCTGACATTCACTTTCAAAAATAGATTCTTGAACACTCTCTGAAAATACTAATTGTGGAAAAGACACACATTTCACAAAATAATGGAAAAAAGCCCAAGATCATGATTTGTATGCATTAGTTAATTTAGTATAGGGATAGTGCATGTTAAAAGACACATGGCAAAACATGATTCCAAATCAGAATCAGAATCAGAATCATTTTTATTGCCAGGTAAGTAACAGGAGGTCACAGACTTGGAAATTGCTTTGGCTCAGTGCAACAGTCAAAAAGAGATAATAAAAATAAGAATTAAAAACACTACTAAAGAATAAATTTAAATTTAAAATAGAGTTACAGTTACTATTTACAGTATACAAGTGCACATGGTGCACACAATGTAAGGTGACAGCAGTACAGTGAAGTAAAGTGACGTATGATGGGCAGTAAAGTGACTTTATAAAGGGCGGGGGGACAGGTTAAGAAGTGTTCAAGAGTCCAACAGCAGAGGGGAAGAAACTGTTCTTGTGGCGGGAGGTTCTAGTCCTGATGGACCGCAGCCTCCTGCCTGAGGGGAGTGGATGGAATAGTCCATGTGCAGGGTGAGAGGGGTCGGCTGTGATACGACCAGCCTGGCCTCGAGCTCGAGCGACGTACAGGTCCTGCAGCGATGGAAGGCTGCGGCCGATCACTTCCTCTGCAGAGCGCACAATGCGCTGTAGTCTCTGCTTGTCCCTGACTGTGGCTCCAGCGAACCACACGGTGACGGAGGAGGTGAGGATGGACTCGATGATGGCCGTGTAGAACTGCACCAACATCTGTGCAGGCAGCTTGGCTTTCCTGAGCTGCCGCAGGAAGTACATCCTCTGCTGGGCCTTCTTGATGAGGGAGCTGATGGTCGGCTCCCACTTGAGGTCCTGGGTGATGGTGGTGCCCAGGAAACGGAAGGACTCCACAGAGGTGATGAGGGAGTCCATCACGGAGGGTGGGGGCGGGGGGACAGTGCTCTTCCTGAAGTCCACAATCATCTCCTCTGTCTTCTGGGCGTTCAGCTCCAGGTTGTTACCACTGCACCAGGACACCAGCCGGTCCACCTCCCTCCTGGCGGACTCATCGTTGTTGGAGATGAGTCCAATGAGGGTGGTGTCGTCCGCGAACTTGATCAGCTTCACGGAGTCGTGGCTGGAGGTGCAGTGGTTGGTGTACAGGGAGAAGAGCAGGGGAGAAAGAACACAGCCCTGTGGGGCTCCTGTATTTATAATCCGAGAGTCCGAGACATTCTTCCCCAGACGCACTCGCTGCTTCCTGTCCGTCAGGAAGTCAGTGATCCACCTGCAGGTGGAATCGGGCACGTTGAGCTGGGAGAGCTTGTCCTGGAGCAGGGATGGCAGGATTGTGTTGAAGGCAGAGCTGAAGTCCACGAACAGGACCCTGGCGTAGGTCCCCGGGGAGTCCAGATGCTGTAGGATGTGGTGGAGGGCCAGGTTAATGGCGTCGTCTACAGATCTGTTGGCTCTGTAGGCGAACTGCAGGGGGTCCAGGAGGGGGGAGGTGAGGGACTTGAGATGGGAGAGAACCAGGCGTTCAAAAAGACTTCATGACGACAGACGTAAGTGCTACAGGTCTGTAGTCATTGAGTCCTGTGATCCTGGGCTTCTTCGGGACAGGGACAATGATGGAGGATTTGAAGCAGGCCGGGACATGGCAGGACTGCAGAGAGGTGTTGAAAATGTCCGTGAACACAGGAGTAAGCTCACTGGCGCAGTGTCTCAGAGTGGCCGGAGACACGTGGTCCGGGCCAGGAGCTTTGCGGGGGTGCAGCCTCAGGAAGAGTTGTTTAATGTCTTTAGAGGCTATTGTTAGGCTGGGGGCAGGGCTGATGGGTGGGTCGTTAGAGTAGTGGGGGGTGGGGGAGGGAGAGGTGTCAGGGGCAGCATCAAAGGGGCAAATATACAGCTTATATTCTACGAGTCTTGCAGTGGCAGGGTGACTCGCCCGCAAGTTCACACGTGTAAACGTTCCCATTCACACGTGTTTTATTCCGCATGAAATGTCTGGAGACAATGCTCCACTTGCGCACCACACGCGGCCCTGGCACCCTTGGCTTTTACTATATAGCTATTGACTAAGAGTCTAATCAAAGCCTCTATATCAAACCTATTTCTGAGGTTCATTGTGTATAGGCAAACATGCAGTTTATGATATTTCAGATGTGTTCAGTGTATTGCTTCTAACTAATGTAACCAATACAAACACACACAAAACGTTGACAATTTTCCATGTGTTTACAAAATCTTGTGACAGTCTTATCTCACAAGACATAGTGACGTAACATCTTTGCCTGTGCCTGTGATTGCATTAAAACTTTAAGACTTGAGATGAATGAAAATAGCTTTTTTCTCCTATATGCTGAAGTGTAACAACAATTAAACATTTTGTCATTCAGTTATTGCCTGGACAGCACACAATAACTCACAGCATAAAAGTTTTCTAATTATATCCCAGTGAAGGTTTATGGGGTCTTTCAGCTTCTTTCACTTTAACGTGTGCATACTTTATGAAAAGCTGTTTTCCCTGGAGCCAAACTGGACATCTGTGCAACCTCCCCTTTGCCTTTTGTTCCTGGCAGTTTGCATGTGATTAATTTTAATTCAACACAAAACAAACAATCACCAAATTGTTACCAAAATGTGAACTGTTTTTTTGTTCATGTTGACTTATTTAGCTAGTATACTAATGCATATATGAAAATGCATTAACAACAATTAAGACCCAACTTAAAGCAGGAATATAAAGGGTATGATATAATAATCTGAAAATCACTGTGTATGTTTAGAAAGTCTTAGTAAATGCATAATAATGAGATCAGGCAAACTACAGTGGGTCTGAAGCCTAAATTTACAATTCTTTACACATTAAACATTTAAACACCAGTTACTCTTCAGATGCAACTATTTTTGAATGAAACACAGTTATTGGTCCATAAGGTGTGGATCAACAATATAAATGTATACAGACGTCTATAAATATCTTTAAATGCACCCTCTTTCATCAGCAAAGAACAACTCATTTTGTAATTTATGATTTGTGATGTTATACGCAAAAGTTGTATTTGTGATCCCATAACCTCACCAGTCCATTCAGTTGTTTAAACCACGTACAGTATCTTTATGGATATTTTTATTTTTTTCAATTTCAATAGTGCACATTAGTCAACATGTAAATGTGCTGAATTGTGCTGTGGAGGTTCATTTTCATCCAGAGCTTAAACACATTCAGAAAGAGCTCATCCCCTCCATTCCCTCTTAACATTACACTTAGATCACTCATTTTGGGCTCCTTCACAGATTTTGGCCTTTCCCGAGAGTGTCACTGTGATGTAAAGTTAGCTTGCAAACGACTATAAGTCCACCTGACACTATTTGTAGTTACTTTTTATGATACCTTGAGCAGATGGGGCAGAAATGAGATGCACTCGATGCATAATGTTGTGTGTAGCTCTGCGTGCATGCATCACTTGCACCGTATACTTTATCAGGAAAGTGAATGACATCCCTGTGGTGACAGCGTGTTTTTACAGTGGGATAAAGGGGGCTGGTGTAAATATATGAAGACTAAACAAGGAAGATGCACGGGAGACTGAAGGCTAGTGCAACATTCAACCCTTAGAATACCAAGCACTTTTCTGGAAAAAAGTAATTGCAAAGAATACCAAAATGACAATCTATACTGTTTTTTCATGTCCACTCTGGTGAAATATTTTCTTTGACTTCCTGCTTGGTGTTAAAATTGTTGTTCTGGGCTTGCCTAATTTAAAATATTGCCTTTAAAATCACTATATGACTCATTCAGTTATAGAGTGAAGGCTGTGAAGAGTCTGTTGGCATCATAACAAAAATAGATTTCAGTACTATATAGTAAATGGAGCTGACAATTATGTACGCAGGGAATAGTTCTGTTCCCAGGCTGCTTGGTGTTTGAGATGTGCATCTAAAAATACATATTGGCACACACATTAAAAGGCTCACAGCTCTCCCCTGGGTGGACACATTGTCAGGCACACTGGCATTCACTGTACACAATAGGGCGGTATGGCGTTCCATCTACTTTTACTGAAGTTCAGGAGAAATGCAAAATTGGAATAAGAGTTAAAGCTTCAACAAACTTCTGCATTCAGAAATAATGCATAATATTCTGACCACAAAAATTGCAGACCAGGAACTAAAAGTGGCAGGTTTTCCGATCGCATCCACAAGATCTTGTCAAACTTGCTGAAGAAATTAACTTCCAAAATATGTCCTATTCCTATGGCACAGAAGGCTCTTGGGTTTTATTCTCAGTCTAGACCCAACCTTTCTGTGTGTAGTTTGTAGTTTGCATGTTATCTCTTTGTCTGCATAGGTTTCCTCTGAGTGCTCCCTACCACTAAAATCATGTACAATAGTTTAGGATGAATGATTGTGTTTGTGAGTGCGACCGTAGGACAACAGATGCTAATTCGCCCATGGCTACAATCAGGAGAGGTTTGTTCATTAACATGCACTGTCCCAGCCAAATAAACAACATAAACAAATAAAAAACATGATAATTTGCATCTTGAATGCAATGGGAATGGTTTGTGTGTGCGTGGTTGTTTTCAAAGTGACAACATCCTTAAAACCCCGTAAGCTGTAAATAGTTTCCAAACTTGGGTTGCCAATAATGCTGATAGTCTTCACCTGCCAGCAGCGCCAGCTCCACTCTGATTATGTTTACTCCATACCAGAGCATAATTTCAGATTAATCACAGCATGCCATTTACTGTGGCTATAGCTCCACTCTGCTTTAATCATCCTACAATCACAAAGCATTTATATGTTATGCTATGTGACAGTTGTGCTGGCTTTTATTTTTTACTACTGAAGCTTCTATGGCAAAGGAACACGCAAATCAAGTAAAGCACTGTTTGAAAATGCATAAATCCCAAACAAACGGTATACTTTCTATATGCTATATATATACTATCTACTATAGGCAACGTCAAATTTAGATGTCACCATAAAAGATAATTCAAGAAATACTTGAGGTCAGAGACTCATTTTTAACAAGACATGCCTCAACCTTGTCAGTGCAAACAGATCAATCCTTGAAGATCAGTGACTCGAAAGTCTATAGTTGAAATACTGTCAGTATACACCGTTTTTTTTAGCCTCCAAGGTCACACTTTTCATGTGTCACACCTGGGACTGACACTGGATGTGCTTTTTCTTTATGACAAGGTGATTTTAGTTTGATTGTCACTAATAGTAGTTCATTTTCTGTAATTTTTTTGTTATTTAGCTGAACTGTGTCTAAAATAGATTAAATTATATAATTGCAACACAACGATTCTCAATATGGGAATAAATGGAAATAATATGGGAATAAATACTTGACTGGGGCCATTGTTAAATTGGTATTGCTTATTTGAGCGGTTTTGGACCAGAGACAGCCAGCCAATCAGCCAGCAGTCATGTCCAGTTCTGTGGCCTGTCATTTACCAATCAGAGCTGTGGCCATAATATCAGACATCTGGCAAAACCTATATAAACCCTTTTTTATTTTGGCTTGAAGTTTGAATGTCTTCTAAAAAGCATTAAAGAAGCCTTTTTTTTTTCTCTCTCTCTATATAATAACATTAGTATAATGTACAGAATGAGACTGAACAACTGGACTTGAACAATTTAGACTGAGAGGCAGTAAACACAATGAAGAGATGCTCCAGTAAATGTACGATGGAATTGAGATTAGAATGAGAGCAGCATCTGGAAGACACAGCTTTGACCACGGCTGTGGATTGTATTTCGAACAATTTAATTCTGTCTATTTTCAAATGCTTATATTCACAACTAGTTTGGATGGTCTTTATCCTTGAGATGGCAGTGTAAAATCTGTACAACGCTCACTTTTTTCTCCTTAGTTTCTGTTAAACATAAGGAATTAATTATAAAGTGAGTGAAATGTCACCAATAAGACTATGAGGTTAATCTTAAAATATAGATTTGTACACCTAATTTCCAATGTTTATTCACATGTCAAATAATATGCATTTGTCTTCCTAGCCCTGATAATTTCAGCCGTGAGAGCTCACCTACCAGCAGAATAATCTGATTTTCTTTACAGAGTTCAGGTTACATTTCAACTCAATGCAGAGAGAAGTCTCCTCCTTAGCTAGAATGCACACTAAAAGCCTTCAGAGCGATGGTAAGCTCTGAATAAATTATCAGGATTACTCTCCATTCCACACTTGTCCAGTGTGGTCAGGCTTTTCGGAAACAGGAATTATGTGACCTAAATTGGTACAGTCTTTATAGTGTGTTTTCCTGTTTAAGTCTGTTTCAGTTTTGCTTCAGCTAGAATTACTTCACTTTGATTAGCGACTCTAATTGTCTGCATAAACATCAGAATGGCTATTTAGGGTCGTTTGAAAAAAGTCTGAAAGGAAGCCGTCTGTCTCTTTGACTTTCTCTCATGTCTGTGTCCTTTCTTGTGCCTTAAGGGTCATTCTTAGTCAGACACATTAGCAAGGCTGACTGCATAGACGTCTCCATCATTGATCAAAAACACTCACAAACACACACTCTGTCTAAGAGCAGGACGCAGCGTGAGGCGAGGGCACGCTCATATTTCTTCCGTCGTGGAGCTCTTGCTTTGTCATGTCTGCCTGATTTCAATCGGGAGCTGTTTCATTATTAAAGCGGACAGTCCAGAACAGCACAGTGACGGGACAATACAAGAAAAGAAACCTCGGAAGGTGACAGATAACTCAATGAACATTTCCCTGACCTGCTCTCAAATTCTGAGTCAAAAGTTTAAACTTCATGTACATTCACATTACATCTGTCATTGTCTGGGCCTTCACAAAGCAGGTCTCCACAATGAATATACACACAGCGTTTTATTGTCTCTGAAAAGCATCACATTTGCAACATTTGACTGATACAAGAGTTTTCCTTCAACAGTCAAAATGTTATTGACAAAAATTGCTGCGCTCTGTTATTATTGTATCATCCAAATGATTACTAACTCAATCTGCTGGTACAACATTTAATGATTGAAGTGCCTATTGCGATGTGATTTTCCACTCTGCTCACAATAAGTTTTCCTCTTTGCTCTGAAAGAGACATTCTTATAAGTGACTTTGCACCTACCAAAGCACTTTGGGAAAATTCTACAGTTGGAACTTATCTCCCAATTAGTAGACATACAATATTGTTCTCATTCGGTTAAACCCTTTAATTTAGCATAATCTTTTTTTTTTTTTACATTCTGTCAAATCGGTCAGTGAGACAACTACTGCAGTAACACATCTTGGTGTTGAAAAATGTCTTTTTCTTACTCCATAACTCACAAACCTCTCTCTCTATTGCCCTGAGCTGAGATGAGTAAATCACCAATCAAAGTAAAGTCAAAGCAACAAAATCAGTGACCGCAAGGGAAGGCTCACCACTCCACCACTGGTCAGGTTGTGGAGCTGTGGTCTTGACAGGCTTCACTGCTAGACCACAAATTGAGCCTGTTGGCTTTTGCTGCATGCATTTATTTGCCAAGCAAACCAGCAGAATGTTTTCTACCTTCTCATGCGACAAATCCAATTGCAGTCGGTCAGTAAAGCAGAGATGTCTTTCTGAGAGACTTCACTTACTTCAAACCCACTCCAGTCCGAAATGCACTATGAACCAGTCAGCAAAAGCTATAAACACTTTAGATCGTGTTCGAGTTGATGCAGAGGCATGACAACAATCGTTAAAAAAAGGTACAAGGTGGAATACAACAGCCCCAATTGGTTTATGTGTAGAGGGAGGGAAACAAACCTAATATGAGCTCACATTTGTACTTGATCGTCCACTCCTGCAGGCTATTTCAAACAGCAGTAGCTTAGACAGCTGAATCAACCGGTTATGGGGGACACCGGAACTGCTTTACAAACACTGTTACTTTTTGGTTCTTTAAAAACAAAAATGCTTTTGTCCTAAAATCACAGGAGTGGACTATTTGTCACAAACTGTGACAGACAATGCATTTCCATTTCTAAAGGGACAGAACTTACAACATTGTGGCTGAGTGGAAAGCACCCAGTCATGGGTTCCAGCCCCAGTTGGAATAGGGCCTTTCTGAGTGGAGTTTGCATGTTCTCCCCGTGTCTGCACATGCGCTATATAAATAAACATGACTTATTTACTTACTTACAACATTGGATACAAATAATACAAATAAGTGTACAGTTTTAATGTACCATGAAATGTATAATAGAGTTATATATATCCTTAAGGATTCCAAACGAGATAAACATGTCATGCATAGATTCATATTTTATAGATTTCTCATTGATACAAACAGTCCTCACGATTCAGACTCCTTTGTTTAAATTTTTTCATGAAAAGCAGTTATTCCTGTGCAGGGCGATGCTTGGAGTGCTCACACCTAAATGTGGAAGGTTGAGGAGATCAGCCATCAAGAGCCGCAGACGCTGGCTCTGTTTGAACCCAGACTGCACACACAACTTCAATTATTCAAGTCTGTGAAAAGCAGGGCAGGTGAAGTGTGTGTGACTTAAGGCTGAAAATGTTTTCTACTCACACTGAGATTTACACAACTTTCCTTTTTACCATTCTTTGTCGAAATAACAATTCACCTCCAAGTCAACATCCTCACCTGCTTCTGCATCCAAGAGAGTGTTCCCTTCAGATCAAGTGCTGGATCCCTGATGACTAAATCTTGTTACATATGCATAAGTTCTTTTAATATTAATAGACACATTGATGTCAGCTTTTTAATATTCAGAGTGAGGAAGCGACAGAAGACTAGAGGGCGCCATAGGTCAATCACAATGTACTGTAGACAGAGGGAAGTTTCAGTCCATCAGGCTATTGCTCTTTCATTATGTAAGCACTGCTGTATTAATTGGAACTGCTTATACGTGTCATCATCTGCCCGCCGGGTAGCACTATTGCATGTGGCACTGAACTCTCGCTCACAGCAGCTGAGGCCTTCTTTCTTCTGTCCATCAAACACAGCTATAAACAACTGATCGATGAATTTTAGACCCCAGGTGTATTGACTGTGTGTGTGTCTGTCCATAGAACTTTACAATGATAAAAGGATAATGTGAAGTTATTATAATATGTCAAGGATAACTCATACATACATAAGCCACACGCTTCTGTAGATATGTTCTATACTATTTTTAGAATTCTAGAAAGCACAACACTGTAGTTTATGTAACTTCAAGCTCCACATTTAGAAGAATTATGTTGAAAAGCTTGTGACTATATCACTGACTGTTTTACATTCAGATTCTATATTCACTTTTTTGTGTTGCAAAGGTCTATATACGTTTGTCTGTGAAGAATCTGATGGTCTTAATGAATGTACGTTTTGTCTACGTGGCCTTATTATTTTCATAGATCAACAAAACGTATTAAATCATCACATACGTATGCAAGTAAGAATTTACCTTTTCTTTTTTGCAGCATCAAAGAATTTCTTCTCTAAACTTGCTGGCATCCCATTGCCAGTCTCTGCTCTTCCCTTTCTCTCCTTTTCTGCAGCTCTCATGTCAGAAGTGTCAGTCAGTCAGGGTCTTAGCAAATCAAAGTGTGTCTGTCTTCGCCATTGCATGAGTGCAGGGTTTGTGTGCCGCTCTATCTAGTGCAGCCAGCCTAAGTATTAATCTGACGTGCTTGGGTGACGTTCCTTAGTTGAAACTTTGCATGACTCCATGACAATCTCGGCTTAGGCTGAAAGAAAGGGCAAACGTGTGTATGTGTGTGCGTGCGTGTGTATGTGTGTGCGGGTGTGTGAAAAGGGGGAAAACAGACCCCAAATGCAAAGAGACAGAAGCAGAGAGTGAGTGGCAGAAAGCTTGAAAGTGAGGCAGAGGACAAGAAGAATATTAAGTATGTATGTGGGAACTACAGAGAGCCTTTGAATTTACATTTGGCTTTTGGATGGACATTCAATACCTGGCCAATTGCAGGAGTGTAGATAGTAATGATAATAACAATGATATTTGTATGTGCCACGTTTATTTGGGAGTTTATTTGGGAGCAGCTTTTTACCATCTAAAAAACATTGCCAGGATCAAAAACATAGTGTCTAAAGCAGACTTGGAGATTCTTATCCATGCATGAACTCCAGTAGGTTAGACTACTGCAATGGCCTGCTCACAGGTCTGTCCAAACAGGCTGTAAAACAGCTGCAGTACATTCAAAATGCAGCAGCTCGAGTCCTGACTAGAACCAGGAAGTACGACCACATTAGTCCAGTTCTCAGGTCTCTGCACTGGCTTCCTGTGGCTCAGAGAATAGACTTTAAAACAGCTCTGCTTGTGTACAAGTCTCTCCATGGCCTCGCACCAAAATATATTAGTGACATGTTAGTCCCATATGAACCAGCCCGGACTCTGAGGAGCACAGGGACTGGACTCCTGTTAGTGCCCAGAGTCAGAACTAAACATGGGGAGGCTGCTTTTCAGATTCATGCTGCTAAAATCTGGAACAGTCTTCCTGAAGATGTGAGACAGGCCTCCTCGCTGACAATGTTTAAAACCAGGTTAAAGACAGTTCTGTTTAACTGTGCATACAACTGAGGGATTTTATATTTGTATCTTTCTTTTTAATGTTCTGTGATTATTTATGATTTTAATGCTTTCCTTGCCTTGTGTATGAATTGTGCTATACAAATAAACTTGCCTTGCCTTGCCTTGCCAATCTTTTAAAAAATACATGAATTCAGAGGCTTTGTTTGTGTTGGTTAAACATATAGTGATGAGGCAGTTTAAAGTAATGTTCTATGGCTGATGCTTTCTGGAGGTGCAATAATCTTGTCCACACCTGCATAATGATGAGCGCCATTGCCCGGCTGGTCAGTGGGGTAACGATGGAGCCTCATGACTCCACTGCTTGGACTAAGGCAGTAGACCGGCTTTAATTGCTCCCTAATGCATCCGCTCATGTTTTCAAATATGTCGCAGCTTTTCATCACTCGCCTTTAGTATAATCACATAATTATGTTAAAAGTCAAACTTCAATATTCCATTCAGCAGGAAACTTGCTCCATTTTGTAATATGCTATACTTTTATTGTTCATATAACCGTGTTTCCCTTTAGCTTACATCTACATTAGTTATTTATGATGTTGAAAAATCCATAATTCTTCAAATGAGAATCACACATAGGACCATTGCTCTGGTCTCGCTCACGTACGAGCTTAGCATGTGTTGGTGAAGGTGTGTTTCCTGAATACAAAAGGTGTTTCCTCAGTCAGTCATGTTGTGAATGAGCCTCGCTCCAGGCTTGATCAGATCACAAATTGAAAAACATCTGTGTATGAATTTTGCTGGTGTCTCTGGGCAGAGTGTGTTGATAACAGCCCACTGGTCGCAAGCAGGAAATGAAAATTTAAATCTTATCATTTACTTAGCTTTGTTCATTGTAGTCCAGTGCTGCATACAATTGGACTAGACAAGTTGGGATTAAATATGAATGAAGAGTAAGAAAAAATTAGGTCAGATGAGACACAAGTTTGTATGGCCATTGTAAAAAAGCTATAAAGTGGTCCTCAAAAAGAAATGGATTTCAATATTTTAAAGCATTTAAACATATCTTGAAGCTGTCAGGGACATGCTGAATGAATATATAAATGTATGGTTATAAAAAATGTAAGTATTACAATTAGAATTGTTGAATTCCAGAGAAGTAACGTTTTTCGGAAATTGATTTCACACTGGGCTCCCTAAAAACAATCGGCCAAGTCATTGAGAGGCGTGTAGGGCAGAGTATTGGGCTCAAAAAGATTCTCACAGATATACCATGATAGACTGTGTAACGGACAGTGGGTTGTGAATTTAAACAACACAGAAACAGCAGATTTTTTTAACATAAGAATTTCAAACTGTCTGATATATTACAGTAACACAATTCTGCTGAGCTGGTTGCCTCCTCCGTTTCCTCCTTTTTCAAAGATGTAAATGTGTTCAATGGTTTAGATTTTAAACATGCATGTAAACTATAATGACAATGTGAGTGACGATGTGTCTTTGTGAGTGCAATTGAATAAAAATAAGAAGATAAGAAAAAACACATACAATAAGTCGGTTTACACACAAAATACGTTCCTGACTCATTCAACAAAAAGGTAGTTTAAGAGCAAGGCAGATCCTCTGTTCATTCACCTGCTTCATGTCCAGTGGAGGGTCCAGAGTCCACAGTCCACCCTCAACATCATGCAGCACATGCAGTTTCCCAGCTATAGTGCACCACAGTAGACCTACTCAGACTAAGGCCAGAGGGACAACCTGCAGGCCTCATCTAAAGCTGGATTTGTCACAGTATACTGGCACAGGGAGTGCGCTCAAGCTTTGGATACAAAAGAGATTTTGATGATATAGCAAAAACTCTGTTTACTCCAATGAGAAACAGCAAACAATGTTCTTTCAATAATTGTTGCATATGTATGAGACTTTTGGAGTGGCTTGACTGTTTACAACATGTTTGCAGTCCATTTTCTTGTTGTGAAAAATATATTTCCTCCAGTTTCTCTGATTAGCTGCTTCTTAATGTATAAAACGTGTGGAAAATGTCTGGTTATATAGGAAGTGAAATAACTATGTGGGTAAACTAGCAAAACATTTGGCAAAAACTTTAAACCTTTTACTAATTGTATTCATATACTATTCATAGAGAACAATTCAACGTAACATAAAAAAAAAAAAAAACATGAATTATTTTAGTCTGGCTTGGGTATGCTTATTCTAGCTTTCACTTCCCAGCTTATAAAGTGAACCAGTCCTTTAAATGCTGAGTGATACAAATATTCATCATCTTTTGAATAACACTATGTCAGCTGGGCAGTGTCCTGCTTGCAGTCATAACAGCTGCTGTAGTGCATTATCAGTATTTACACATGAGCTATTTAAGAGCAAGGCTTTATGTCAGCTCATGTAGGGTTAAGTGATCCGCAGAGCCTTGAGGTTCAGCTCACTGGGAATTGCACTGGCAACCTCAGGGTCACACAGACTGAATCTCTTCCTGGTCCTCCTAAACGATGTAGATAACGAGGCCGTTGAGAGTCGATGAGTGTGTAGATTATCATAAATTTGCATAAATTAGGAAGGCAATTAATATTCTGTTCAATCTGTTTAGAAGTCATCTGACTCTTCAGTGGAAAAGCCAGTGAGAAAGCCAAACAGGAAACCAATGCAGTTGTGTTAGAAGGAAGATACAGTGACTTTATAGTTCAAGTTTTCTTCAATGCATAGGACACAAATGTGCTTCCAGCTTTCAGCCCAAATAAACGTAAATATTTCAGAAAAAGGGGTTTCTGCATAACACTAACTTTTTCAAATAATGAACTTTTAATTGTTAAAATAAATTGATTAATTCTTTGTTGACCATGGAAATGGACGTCATCAAAGCAGGGGCACAACTACCCTTTTTCTGGGGGGTATACAACTTTTTTCTATTCCCAAACAAGAGTTTTCTGAAGTGAGTGGCTGGCTACCTCAAATCCTAACCAACAAACACTTATGGGCCAATTTTTATTTCCCATAGCTTCGAAGTAAACAATAGTAAGCCTAGGTGTAGTCTACTGTGCAGTTGCAGCTGTAAGACATCAAACCTGTGGTTTTGCTGTTTAAGCAAAACCACAGCTCTGGGATGGCCAAATAAGCACATACACACTGCTTTTCAGCCACTTTGAAAAACGTTTTTTCATCCCAACACATTATATTTCTCTCTCAATTTTTCGATTTTGGTTTTGTTGGATTTTTTTCTGTTTCTCCATCTCGAGATGATTTTGCTGTTGTTGCATGTTATGGCGGCCTGTCAAAGCAGGGGACGCTGTTGACTCTGGGGCACGGTCAAGTGCGCCGCTGAACCAACTAGGAGGTTGTGATTGGGCACTCTCCTTTGTGCTCAAACAAGATTATATTTAGTTCCTTCGAGCATTTTGTCGCTCCCTGTTCTTTGGTGCCTTTTGGTGCATATGCCCTTTTTATGCCACTGCGTCGAAACGACCAATGTTGATTACCCTATCTTCTTGAATGTAAAATGTGTGTTCTCATTTGTAATTTATAGCACTCATGAGCAGCAGAGCCTTGAACAGAGTTAACCAAATATGTTCTAGAAAGGAAGTTTACTCTTCATTGATATAAACTAAGTGTGACTGTATGATCCTCTGTAAAACAACAAGAGCTGTTGTTGGGATTTCAGCCTCTTATGGAAGAATACGAATCACGTTTTTAATTCTATATACATATTTAATGTTTAATGTAAAAACTGGGTCTGCTATTGCTCAAACATGGAGCTGTGTGCTTACACATTTATGATAAAAAGCGGCAATAGTTTTTTCTAGCAGAAAGCCATCCCATGAATGGACATTGTTGTTGATGTTGTTTTTGTGGTTCCACTTTGTGAAATAAAAACACAAACACTCATATTTTTTTCTTTTTTGTAAATATGTTTTTGTTTTGTGTTTTTCATTGAATGTGTAAGTAGAGATTTGTTGGTAAAACAAAGATGTAGAGTGCCTCTCACACTAATCTGTATTGAAAAATGCAGCGATTATAAAGTGTTCTTGTAATCTTTCAATCTTGCATTACCATTGTGTCCTGTATTACATTATTTTCTGTGTAACATCCACCATTTCCCAAGAGCAATAAAGCTGATTAATCAATACAACATGGCGCTGAACACTGTCACGAGCTATGGGCTAGCCTCACGGTTTCGTCTAAATGAGTTCCCCTTTCCTCATCCCTCTCACACACAGCCCTGTGCACACATACACACGACTCAGTGTGAAAAAGCACTGTAGGAAGACGAATAACAGAGCAACATCATTTAAAGGAGTTGCACTGCACATTCATCATCAGCCAAGCTACAGTTTACCCTGTTAGAACCAGAGGTGCTGTTAATGAAGGCCACTGCTTGCTTTATTAAAAATGGTATTGCTTTCAACAAAAACAGACAGCTCGCCAAAGCGGAATACAATTATTTAAACGGTCATCCTTCACCTTTATTGTTACCTATTCAAAAATCAAACAAGAAATGCATCTCCATTAAAATGGTTTCCACCTCCTCAGACACACATTGACATGTCATCCTTGCCAGACATACAAGGCGAGCATGTCTTAAGTGCTTCTAAATCATAATTATCTTTGTGTATTGAGGATCTTCTTATCTACTGCCCAGAATATGGGGAATATGCCAAGCAGGTTCTTTGTTTCAAGTCTGTGAAAAGTTTTTATTATTTTTTTTTTTATTATTATTTTTTAGTTTTGCATTAACAAACAAACAAACACATTTTAAGCCTGTTCCTTTTGCTGATGTCACCTCTATACCAATCATGTTGAAAATAAAGACTAAAACTTTGGCTGCATACACCCTTATTTGTATTTCTTCTAATCCTAAGGGAGTCAATAGTTGCGATGGACTTTAGAGATAGTTATTAAAGTTATCTAACGCACTATAGTTCTATGAGTTATGGCGTAGTGCCTGCACAGGGCTTTGCCAGTGGCTTATTATTTGCGGCTCTGCTTGCACCTGAGAGAAAGCTCCAGTCATTAGCCAACACTCGCTACAACTAGCCGCGAACCACGCTTATTTGCAATCTTTCATCTTTCTCAGAGGTAAAGGGGCAACACATTACATTAGATAAATATTAATTACCTAATGTAACTGTAGTTCTACGAATAAGTGCGTAGCCCCTTAGGGCTATGGGTATGACTCTTGAGGCACCTAACCTCCGCCAGAGAGATCGGAGATCCAATGCTCCAATCACGAGCAAGCTCTTCCTATAAATAGCCCCGCTTAGGCCTGTACTGCCACTTTGAACTCAGCCAAAGCCAGGCTGGCCTGATGGGCCCGTAGCTCAGGGGCTACGCACTTATTCGTATAACTACAGTTACATTAGGTAACTAATATTTCTACGCCATAGTGCTACGCCCCTTAGGGCTACACTATGGGTACCCACGCGTAGGCCGTAGAAAAAATGTACTCCCATCAGGCCAGCGTAGAGTGAATGGAGCCCTGCCCGAGTCACCCAACACCTCTCAGGTGAACGGACTCAGGCAGAAACGGAAATATCAGTATTAGGGCCGCACCCAACAAGGATGCCCACCACACACTGTAACACACACAGCCCCAGGGTAACCCCAAGGGCAGGCCATAACCCAGGACGCCTCTAACAAGAGCTCCTGAACGGGAACGGCGAACACACAGTGGACTGCAGGCCGCCTCTAGCAAGAGCACCTATCGGTCCCAATACATCAGTCCACAGCGCTCAAAACAGAATGAGCGACTGACCGGTCTGACACGTACATAAGATAAGACTGGACAAAAGGAAAAGACCAAGACCAAGACGCCGCCTGGCAGACGTCTTCCACCGAGGCCCCCCGAAGCAAGGTTGTGGAGGCCGCAATACCCCGAGTGGAGTGAGCCCTGAACCCCAGGGGTCAGCCCCTGAGCCTGGTACGCCATGCGGACCGCCAGGGCAACCCAAAGCGCCAAACGCTGGGACGAGAGAGGAGCGCCACTGTTCTTAGGACCGTTGCATAAAAACAACTGATCTGAGCGTCTGAAGGAGGATGTCATATCCAAATAACGCCTCAGCATCCTGACCGGGCACAAGAGGTGCCGCCATGCCTCCTCAGTCAAAGCATGAAGCGGTGGAAAGAAAGGCCTGACCCTGATGACTCTAGACCTAAAAGCCGACGTAACGACCTTAGGGAGAAAGGCTTGATTGGGCCATAACTCAACCAATCCATCGCCTGCGCCAAATGACAGGTCAAGGATGGGGCGCACTCCACCGGTCTTCTTTGGGACCAAGACATACGGGAGTAGAGGCCCCTGGAGGCGTCTCGTGGGTTAACTTCCAACGCGGCGCCTCGCCTCAGAAGGGAGGAGACCTCCAGCTGGAGCGCCTCCTTTGATCCATGCACCATAGAGTGAGCCGCGCAGATGCCCTGGAACGGGGGAGGCATCCGTGCAAACTGCAGGGCCTAACCCCTGCGCAGCGTCCTGTCCAGCCACGCGTCTGAGAGCACCAGGCCCGGAGCACTTGTCTCGAGAACCCCGCCCCACTCCCGGTACTCCCAGGGTAGAGGGGGGGTTGACAAAAGGGCAAGGAAAACCCGTGTTTGACCGTGAGCAAGACGGCGGGGGTCCCATACCCCGCCGTGACTCGCGGACTAGTCTCCCCCACACTCTTGCTCTTAACACCTCTCCGGGAGGGTAAGGCGCTAGCAACCACGAGGTAGAACTCGTTGGCTCCCTGCTCAGGCCTGAATGAAGTGGAGCCTTCACTCTGGATCCCTGCAGGGGCAGCCCCCTGCACCGCGCTCTGACGCGCCTGCGTGAGAGAGCGTTGGAGCGTGCCAACTGCGCTCGGGGCCCTGGCCCTGGCCTGGCACCGAAGCATTAGCCTGGACAGAACGCCGCAAGTCTCCCTTGTGAGACCGCAGGATTCCAAGGCTAGTCAGGCGGGGTTGGAGTGAGCGTGAGACTCTACCTTCCACCTGTGAATGCATATCATCCAACAATAAAGGAGAAGGGGGTAACGGGCCGTAAAACGGCCTTTATTAAAATTTCCCCTGCTCCCCCGTCGTCCTCTGGCGAAAGGAGGGCGGCGTTGAGAGCGCTGCTCCTGAGACCGCTCACTCATCCGTTCCGGAACAGGTGGCCTCGCAGGAGGATGGCGAGCTGGGAGACCACTCTCTGCACCCCCCGCTCGAAGCTCCGCAGGAGAGAGAGGCACGCTCGGCAGTCATTGCTGGTTGTAGAGTAAGTACTTGATCTCTCAGCGCCAGAGTTCAAAGTGGCAGTGCAGGCCTGAGCGGGTTCTCTTTATAGGAGGAGCTCGCTCGTGATTGGAGCATTGGATCTCCGATCTCTCTGGCGAAGGCTAGTCGCCTCAAGAGTCATACCCATAGCGTAGCACTATGACGTAGAACCTAGATTTCAACATTGTTAATACTCTGGCTAACTAAATACGCAAAGGCGGTAAAAGTATATTAAAAAGTGCAATGGGTCAAGAGCACCTGAGTTCCACAGACAATGACAATGAATTAGAAACCCACTCTGATGAAACGTTCAGTTGAAAGGATCAAACTTGACCGGGAGGCGAACAGGCACCGACCCACCCCACCTTGTTGCTGCAGCCGCCCCTGTGCCTGAACCAGATGCAACCCTTGGCTTACACATTGAGCTAACTATTGGGTCAAAAGATGGTTTCCTTTCCTTCCTTTGGACCAAGATAAAAAAATTACTGATCCAAAAATCTGAACACGACTGTGTGGTCCAATTAAAAGCATAACAGGGAGACACAGCAGAGGCTCAAGTGTCAAAGCGGTGCAGGAAATGCCGGATGAAGTATACTTCTATGGAAAATAAGCTGCGGGCCGCAAAAAAACGTTTGGTGGGCAGGACCTGGCCCCTGGCACCATACTTGGGCAAGACAAGACATATTAATGTCATGTATTCAAAATATAAAAGATCACGTGAAGCATTTCAAAGGCACAGAAAAGTTGACAATGTATTGGTCCTTGAGAGAATTGCAACACATACATAGTCTATCGATAAGTTATGTAAATGGTAGAAGGATAACATTTTTGGAGTTGTTTGGCAGTACCAAATGATGTGGATATAAAAGGGAAGTGGAAATAAGCGATCAGCAGTCAGATGGATCCCTTTGAGATGGCATAGACACAGCTTATTTAGTGCCGCACAAAGTGCAGGTAAAGCATTGTGAGTGCAGGAGAGCATGTTAATACATAGAGGCACTTTTCAAAGGGGGAGACAGGAAAAAGCAAAGAATAGACAGATGGAAATAGCTTTTTACAGGTTAATATGGATTCAAAGAGAAATGGGATGGAGACAATGAGAAAGGTACTGTGCTTTACAGAGAGCAGTCCACAGATCGAGCACAAAGGGAGTAGCTGCCCTTCAATCCTCCTTTATGATTTTTCCAAAATATATTGGATTTTTCCCCCCAATGGTTGAATTTAGTGCTTTGGTTTAATTGTAGGTTGGTGTGTTTGTGTTATCATACAAGTGTGTAGGTGTGTTGTTGTTCCTATTGCATTCCACATGAAAGTACCTCCTGCCTGTACCAACTGGAGTCAAGCCGTGAACAATAAGAATACTTAATCAGACATCAAATACTTGACATTGAGGCTCACGCACATTATGTACAGACACTTGTTTATATAGTATTCTTAGTTGTAGTATTCATACATCAGACATCAGTGGACATTGGTGGTCATCATGGCAGATGCCCGAGGAACAGCTTAGATTCTGCACCCTTACTCCCAAGGCTCTGAGTCGAGAGGAGTAAGACAGCAATCCAAACACAGTTCTACTCGTAGGTCCTATGCGTCAAAACATTATAAAGTAAGTGCCTTGGACCTACATAATCTTTACTCTGCACTTTATTTCATACTAAAACAATTTCTCTCAAATGTCTCCAAGTACTTTTCTAGTCCTGGATAATATAGGACTAGATGTGTGGATGAGTGGCTCTTGCTCCCTTTGGTCCAAGGTGAATGGTGCGGGTCTCTGGTCTTTGGAATTAATATTGAATATTAAAATATGTGTTAGTATGAGTTGTGCCCTTTAAAACATTTGCAGTCTATGTATAAAAACAGAAATAAAAGTAATCATGTGTTTTTTAGAATGTCTTTACTTAGAGAGTACATTTTAGCATACTCCAAAAATGTATAGTCCTCCTCAAGCCCCGGCGCTCCAAGAGGGGGTCGTATTAAAATGAATGGTTTGTGCTCAGTGGTGCATTGTGCCGGCATGGGCGCCGAAATATTAGCGTAACTCGCCTGGAGCTAGCAAAGATCCATGGGAACTCGCCTGTATTTGGGCATGGTCTGGTCCTCCCGGTTCTGCGCAGTGGATGATCTCCCATGATACGCTGTGCCAAAAGTCTGTGGCTCAGAGAGGCTAGGCCGCTCTCTGACCAATCACAGCTGTTCATCAGAGCGGGAGTTAGAGCGGGAGCCAGACGGCCAGAGTTTGTGGCACTAAAGTGTGGATTTAAAAAAACCCGAAAGATTTAAGAAGAAAAAAGGTTTAGGATGACAAGGGACACTAAAATCCCCTCAAAATCCAATCTTCATGAAAGCTGCAGGTTCTTTGTCTCCTGAGGTCGAGCTGTTTTAGTTTACATTGAGTTCTATGGGGAAAATTTCTGGGTAGCCCACGTGAATTTAGTCTGATTTATTCTGCAGGGAAGAAAATGGATGGATGGATGGATAGTCTGCAGTACCGCGAGAATCCCCCGAGCACATGGGTTCTTCAGCTCCAAGCTAGTAATACCCTATCCAATTATTAAAATAAATCCATGGCCCTCCTCTTGACACCGAATCAACAAAGATTTACATGTTTATAAGAATGTTTCCTTTTTGTATCAAATCTGCATTTTAGGCCATTGCAACCTAACAGTAGTCTATGTTGTACACTCACAGACTCAGCATACTGCTGCCATTAGCAATGACTTATCGGCTAACACCAACACAAAAAGCGCAAGGAACATTAGTTTTATTTGCTCTGTGGCCCCTGAGGACTGGAGGCCTGTGAAATCCCACAATATGGCAGCTCTTAAACATGCCCCGCACGATTCCATTTACCAATATCACTGCGGTGGGATCTCTTCATTTTGAGGGTGGGCTCTAGGGACCCAAATACTTCCAAAACTCCTTTTCTCTGTGGTGCACTTACAAGTTAGAGAATGAAAAACGTTTAAATGCAGTGCAGATAGTACAGTCAAGAATCTGAATCAGACGGAAAATGTGGAGTCTTGTCAAATAAACTTCACGGCAGCACTCTAAAATCATGTGTATATAGAATTTATAAAGATGCTATTCTATTCTGAAATATGAACACTTACAGTATGTCTACCTCTGAAAGAAAGGACTGTTTGACTCCATATGAACAGTCTACACCAAAACATTAAATGCAGGCACAAAAACTGTGAGAAATCTTAGAAAACAAACAAGAAAGTGAGCTTTTTTATATCATATAAACAACATGTAATGGTCATTGGCTGTGATGGAAAAGGTATAAACATACTGTATGTGTATTCTAAATCCCTAAATAAAAGCCCCCTATTCTATGCTTTCTGTTTTTCTTATAACTAAAATGTGTCTGATCCTCCTCTCTTTTCCTGCACAGTTTGGTATTGCGAGGACAATTGTAAAAAATTGTGTTTATTTATAAGGGTCACACCACATTATTTATTCTGATGCAATGTTGGATATCTGTTTGGTCTTTAGGGTTTTTAAAACATGGCAGTTCGATGTTGCTTCATAGTCTAGTGTCATCTTTTATAGTTAAAAAAGAACGACTCCCATAATGCAATGCCTTGTAACCTGACAGTACCAGCATAACTCATTTCCTTCAGCACAGACAGCAGCAAACATGGATCTTATAGGTGAGTAGGTAAGCGAGTACACAAGATTGAAAGTAAAAGGCTTGATCCACAGTGGATGAAGGTTAAAAATAAAGGGTAGACTTTGTAGTGCTGCTTCATAATCTGATTTAGTATCGCTCAAGGGCACTGCATTTAAACAAGTGCAAGTCTGAGGCCCGTGGAGTTTTATTATTGCTGATAATCCACTCCTGTTATCTGTTGTGTCCCTGAAATAAACAGCAAAGTATTGATGTGTATGAGACAAAGGCTGTATACAATATTTGCTCAAGCTCACATAAGTACAGGGCTTTAGTTTTTGTCTTTTGGTGACTTAATTTTAACTTTGATATTTGTGATCACTGTTGAAGTTGTACAATAAAAGGGTGATGTCTGCAGTCCTGTAACACGCTAAACTTGTGATCACATTTAAATCGCAAATCTGTTTAGTTCTATCACTTATTTTCACATTTTGGCCTCACATATTTAACTTGGATTTTCCGTGAAAACCAATCAACTTGCTGTATGTACAAGATAACAGATTTTCTATTATCATGTTCTGGTCATATGTGTTCACAGAATTTTAATAAAACAAGACTATCTGTTGGAACAAATAAAACTATTTATGAAGAGAAAATACAATTTCAGCTTTCTGCATAATGTTATAGTTAGGGGGCCAGAACAAAAGTGTTAGCACACTCCAGAGTTCATATTTAGAGTGATGAACAGACACAGACTAATACGATCACTTCCTTGTTCACCATTAGGTCAGTAAAGACCAAACTATGCATTGTTCAAAGCTTTACAAATACCCAGGACCCTTTGACCCAGCTACCCACATGTTGCTGATGTTTTATAGCTATAATAGCTATCCCTTGATTGAATTTGGAAAAGGGAAGCACTAATAACATAGGAGCTGATGTCTGCCAGTATTTTGTGAAAGTTTAGACTTGTAACACAGCATTCAACATTCTCCCTTAAGAAGTACATCATAACAACTGGTTTACGCCCGTGCACTTACCGTCACATATCAAACAAAATTACCAACCAAAACAAGCAGCAGCGGCGAAGAACAGGACCATGACGGCTGGATGTGTTGCTGTGTCCCAGGTCTAATTTGGCTGATTCACTCCAACAGTCATCAGCACCAAGAGCAGCTGCTGTGGGTACTCTCCAACCTCTGACCGAGGCGAAAATCAGCCACAATTACATCTGCTCAGACAAGTCTGATATTGTAATTGTGCGTCATTAAACTAACAATTATGAGTAGGTCTCTTGTAGAAACAAAGCCTCTTTGTTTCTAAGTGAATGTAATTTCTTCTTCTAAGATGAAGAATGTAATTTCTTCTTCTAAGATGAAGAAATTACATGTATTCATGTTTTCATGAGAAACATTACCAAATGCAACATGATGTAAATGATTTTAGATTTACAGACGCAGCAGAAGTCAGAATCAGAATTATTTGTACTGCCATTGTAAGTAACAGGAAGTTATAAACTTGGAATAGAGAGTGCTTATACATATATAATTTAATTCTTTTTTGGTTCTTTTGAAATACAAGTTTACATGTATTACCTTGTTAACATGTTTTAGCTGCAGAGCTGCGAGCCTTCTTCAGAACTGTCACCCGCCTTGGTGATGTGTCATTTATCAGCTGATGTTACTTCCTGAGTTGGCGTGGTCAGCCTGATTGACCTGGTAGGTCCTTCAGACTGACCACGCCCAGACTGAAAGCTGTTAAGCTTTCGCCAGTGCACAGTAAATTCAGACCTGAGAATCAACTTCTTTCCGATGGCGATCCACATTCAAGTGAATCAAGTCGTTTTCTTGTAATAAAAAAAAATAATAGTGTTATTTAATTAGTCTTGTAGGAACTTCATCAACTGTTGCTAGTTCATGCAAGGGGCTACATCCCAGCCCTTGAAATGGGGTTTAATAGGAATGGGCTATACGGTCATCTATCACACAGACAGCAGAAGATGTGGTTTATATGTGCAGTTTTTCATGATCTATGGCATTTCTGTGCTCTGCGTATCAAATTCATAACTCAAAAAAGTAAACATAGATGTAAAAAGTACATCCGGCAGTAAATGCACAAAACACAATACCAGTCTTATGTTTAATATTCAGTCATAACAGTCATAACTTTAATCAGAACACTGAGCAGACACACATTCATCACTTCTGCCTTGTACTGCATCTATTGTCACAAATTCTTGGGGTTTTCTAAAGTAGATCTTGTCCTGTGTTAAGATTTGTGTTAAAGTCTTTATCCAACAACGATACAATATGTTGATCTAGGATTAGTCAACATAGTGTCTTTTAAATTATGGTTTAAATAACAGAAAACAAAATATATATTGATCCCGCAAGAAATATATTACACATCAAATCAAAGTTGGTAAATCACATTTTTACCAAACTCACTCACTCACTCACTCACTCACTCACTCACTCACTCACTCACTCACTCACTCACTCACTCACTCACTAGGCATGTAAACAATGCAAAATAATGCATTGATTGATGTCCTGGTGCCACGTGCACTGGTGGACACCCTTGTGCTCGAACATGGTGTTCGTGATGGACAAACTGTGACTGGCACAGAAGTCCAACAACTGAACACCGCTCGGGTTCAGATCAGGGGGGCCGTTCTTCCCGATCACCCCTCTCCAAGTTTTTTCATAGTCATGATGAAAACTAATCAACATGGACACATCATGAAAAATCATGACTCATTATTAATTCATAATTAAGTGTGACATTCTTAATTCATGAATAGTATACTATCCTTATTAAATGCATAAGTAAGACTTAAGTTACTCAACAATATATTTTTCAAACTTATCTCAAGAGCCGACAAGAACTCAACAACTAAAAACTATATAGCATTGCACCCTGCCCCACTGTTTGGCAGAGAATGGTAATTTAGAAAAAGCCTTGACTTTTCTTGCAGTCAGTAAGCAAAACAGAGCAAAACGAAAGCCTCCGCTCCTCAAGCACATTTTAAAGTCTCAAGAACTACTGAGGATACTGACACTCTGAAAGTTCACAGTTAAAAAGGCTGCATGCAGGTAAACTCAATTGAATGCCCAATCTCACGGATAGGCAACCTCACTGCCTTCTTGACCTACATGCTAATGTGTATGTAAAGTAATTTAATAATCTCCAATGTAATACTGGAGCTTCACATAACCTTGCAATGAATGGTGCTTTCATCTTATCTGCATAGAAACAGACAGAAAGCATAGTTTGGGCTGGATTAAGGAGCTATTATCATGTAAATTGGCTTTGTGCACTGCATATTTTTAGAAAACCATATGATTCCAACAGCTCAGTATTTTAAGAAATAAATACAGCCGGGGCAAGGTAAATTTTTTTTCTTAAATTAGCTAATAGAATGTTTTTTTTAACCATGGTTTGACAGAAATAGTCTATTGTCCTATAGTAGGCTGCACAGGGACATGGAGTTCCTATGCGGCTCCAGAAATCCTTATGTCAAGTTTCCCCCCACATTGCAAATGAAATGTTGATATAGCGACTGATTGTGAAGCCTGTTGGATTTGTATGCAATTATTCTCCCCTGTTGTTTCTTTCCCTCCGATGTGATTCACAGGACAACATCAAGAGTTTCTGATGTGCTTGCCTTATGATTTCCGCACCCACTCCCTTCTCCCCACTCAACCTCAAAGCTTTTTCACATGCTGTTTCACATTCTCATTCTCTTTCCCTTTCATTTCACAAATATATGTTCATGGCTTGTTTTCTTCAGCCTGTGCCGGTGTATGTTATTTCTCAAGACCAATTTTCTTCCACGATCCTTTGCTCATAGGCTTCTTTACACCCTGCTGAAAAATGGATGGATAAGTCTGTGCTTAATGAAACAGTGGATGAATTTTCTGATGTGTCTTTGTCTGAAAGCAAAGTGATCATGGTGGGCGTGGTTGGTAGTTGTCTATTATTGCCCATGTGGAGTGTGTCTGTCATTTGGGCTTTTTTTTAGCTTGTCACACTGTCAGACTTATTTCCCTTAACAACCGTGCATGAGTGAGCTACGGGACTGTGAGTGCCTGTGCACAGGTACATAGGGATATGAGCCTGTTCAAGCGTTGAAATGGTTTTCTCTCGCCTGAGCACTTTTTAAATGGAAACACAGTCAAATGTTATAAAACACTGTAAAAAGCTGTAAAACCGAGATGCGTTCAGAATCCCATTGTTGCAGTCCAGGCAACGGTCATCAATCTGCTCACACAATCTGCACACAGCGCTCCAAAAGCACTATAAAATCTCTAAAAGCTAAAAAACGCTGATTCACTGCAGGGAGCTACTATACAATTTTCGTCTTCACAATTTCAAATCATTCCTCCACACATTCTGGTTCGCTCATGCTAAGAATTCTTCACTTATAGTATCACTTCAGGAAAACAAAAAGGTTTAGATATCACTATTCCAATGAACAGCAGGCACTATAAACATGCTTTATTTATAATAAACCCTTTGTTGGTCAATTCAGGCCGTACCAGAGCTGCCTGATATAATACCGTCTGTGGTAATACACAGTATCAATTTGACTGTCAATATGAAATTTATTTACAGCAATAGCCTTTGTGTGTATGCACATTGTTGGTCTGAGCACGTGGAAAGACAGCGGCTGTGATAACATCTACGGCAGAGGAATGCAGCAACAAGATATCCTCCAAACAGTCCCTTCTCAAGTTTTCCAAAACTTCTGACTCAGGTTGTCATGGTAACTGGTGTAGTCTGTAACCTTTATCCTTATATTTTTTTTACATGTTTTAATGAAGCTGAACAGTTTTTTTTCCAGCGCTATTTATATGAGAAATATATATTTTTACTGTGATATATCCTTCTCATATCTGTATATTTTTTGGGCATATCGCCGAGCCCTAGTCTGTATCATGTGTGAGTGTAATCACTAGTGTCTGGCTTGATTGTTTTCCATTACTACATGCGCAACACCATATTGCAGGTTGGAGATGGTTAAATGCAATTGATCTAATGCACACAGTCTAAACCTGCCAAAGAAGAGCCTAATATTACCTTTCTTAAAAGAGAGAAGATTACATTCTACACACTAGGGCTGGGCAATAAATCGAATTTAGGCAATTAATCGGCAAAAATGTGAAAATTGTTAAATCGAATGAAGGATATTGTGAGAGTTCCTGCAGCACATGAATTATACTTGCAATATCAGCACAGTCTGTACTAGACTTTCATAATACGTATTGGGGGAAACAAATTAAAAATAGTTTTGAAACTTTAATATTGAGCGGAAAGATCAAAACATATTTTCAAGGGCAAAGTCTGTCTTCAGTAAAATCGATATTCTACTGTTTTGCCATATCGCCCAGCCCTACTACACACACAAAGCTTTCAAAGATCTTAACCTTATTTATTATAATAATAATGCATCAGTTTTATATAGAGCTTCTTTGGACACTCAAAGACGCTTTACATGTCATTTGTCATTCACTCCATACACGGTGGTGATAAACTTCTACTGTGGCCACAGCTGCCTTGGGGCACACTAACAGAAGCGAGGCAACCATTCACACACACACACCAGAATCATTCTAGGCACTGGGGGTGAAGTGTATTGCCTACGGACACTGCAGCAGTTTGGCGCAATTGATTTTGAAAAGTAAATCGGAGAAAAAGCTCTCATATTCTTCCTGTCCTGTCATTCCCAATGTTGTGCAGTTCGGAAAACGGCCAGCAGACGGCAAATATTCTATTGTTTTAGTGAATCAACAACAGATACTTGAGGTTTCCTTATCAGCCTTCTCATTGGGACTCACACACTTCTCCAGCTCCGACTGCAGGTTTTACAGCTTGTCAACTTTACTACAAGCTTTACCAAGCCAAAAAACATTATGGGATTTGCGCAAGTATAGTGAATAGACTGCAGAAAGAAGTAGACATATCCAGCTGTCCAATTGTGCCTAAAGGGAAATGAGCTTGGGCACATTGGCAGTTTTTTGGGGGGGAAGATAAGGTGGACCGGAGTGCCACAGCTGTCCTGGGGCACACTGACAGAAGCCAGGCAACCAGTGTGTGCCATTGGCCCCTCCAACCACCACCAATAATTCTCACACACACACAAACACACACACACACAGACACACAGACACACACACACACACACAGTCCTTACCAGGCCCCGCCCTGCAGAGGTCTGACAGGATCTGGCTTCCACGTTCAAGTATGGCCACTAACAGATAATAATCTGCGTTTGACAAATACGTTATGAGGAGAAACGGCACCTTCTGCTCGTGCCCTCACCACAGTGATTGTGTGGAGTCAACAATGGATTGAACCGAGCCAAGACCAAGAGCCCACACATATGCTGAGGGGAACGCCGAGTGGAAGGGGGTGTTTGCCCAAAGATTCATTTAGGCCAGAACCTCCACTGCACTGATTGAAGAGTGAAATATAACACATTTCAAACTATTCTGCTCGTATGTACAAGCACAAGCTCAACATCTAGAAAAGCAGCAGAAACACATATAAACCGATGATAGTTGTCCTAAAATGCAAAAGACAGGTTTCAAAACTCGCTGCTATATTTGAGCCTTTTGCGCTTTGTAAATCATAATACTAATACTTGCTCTCAGGCTGTCCCCTCATTTCTATATTTGCTCTATATACTACGATCCATGTTGTATGGTGTTTATTTTTACTGTGAAGAAGTGTATACATTTAAGACCACTACTGACTGTTGTGTCATGGTGTGGATTTTAATTTTGTATTTTAGTTTTATTTTGTAATTGGTTTTCTGTGGTTTGGTTTTAGTTTTGCTTCCTGTCTTGTTGCCCAGTCTTGTACCCTGTGCTTCTCTCCCCTTGTGCTAGTCCATTGTATTGTCAACGTCTGTCTTGTTTGTTCATGTCTTCAGTCTGTTCCTGGTTATTTTGATTTGTGAAGTTCTGTTTTTTTACCTTGGACTTTATTTTATTAAATCATTATTTTGGCATTTTGGCATTCTTGCATTTTGAGTCCTCCTCCTTCCCACCACGTGACATGTTGACCTCATCCAACCCTCCATAAAGTTAAAGTATATCCATAAAGTTAAAAAAACATTTTTTCCACAATACTCTGTCATGTTGGATTTAATTGATAAAGTAAAATAGCTGTAACTATATAGTTGCACTTAATTGACTTTTTGAAATATAATATCAAATAGTTGCTTCTTCTTACCTAACTTTATCAATTCAATCCAAACACTTTTTTTTTTTTTTTTAGACTTAACTCAAAAGACAAACCACTCAATTCTAAAATAAGGTTTTAGAAATACAAATTAATGTCCACAAAATGATACATAGTGACAATGAAGGTATTGATTTGGTTTGAAAATGTATAAGATTTTCCTGTTCATATTTTAGAGCATTTTTTTAGCATTCAAGAAATAAATATTCCATAACAAACAAAATAAATGAACAGTATCACAATAAATGTACTGTTTAATGCATCAGTCTGAAATAAAACCTGAACTGAAAACTAGGGGCCTAATACACAGAAATTTAGTTTTATGGTGTCTGCTGCTGCTGAGGCCTGTAGTAGTGATGATTAATAGGAAGGGCTGTGCTGGATAATGAACTGTAATATATTTTATCACTAAACTATGAATCACATCTGAGATTGTGTCCTTTAAGGCTCCAACTGTGCAGATATCTGCTGCAATTCATAGCTATGTCACAATTTACTGATAAAACGGGAAAGGAACTAATTATATTGCTCTGCGCTTGACAAAGAGAAGATGTACATTTTGTGCGCGTGTGTTACCAGATACTGAAGTGTGAACGGGGGTCTATATATACAGGTGCAAAGAATAGCATCAGGGTAGAAACCGCAGGAGTCTTTTGCTTTGTTTGTGCTCCCTCACTGATGTGCTCCATACGTCGACTCGGAGTAAAGCCGGCTGCCTGCTATGTTCCTACACATGCACACAATGTATAGGTGCCTCCTTGGTTTGAAGACTATGTTTAGTGCACAATTTACTCTCAAATACATGCCGCAGTTGTCGCCATAGGGTGCATATGGGAGGGGGCATTCATTCCCAGCTGTCATAAACAAGCAGGATGTAGAAACTCATATTATTTTTGTTAGTTTGAAATTATTATCATTATCTTCACACTTTTCAAAATAAATAATGTTTTTATTCTTATATTTAAAACAGTATGCATACGTTTAATGTATTCAAGTTAAAAACCTCAATTGCTTGTTGCGTGGACAGCCTTTGGAGACCTCTCTACATGCTGCGCGTGTGAGGCGCCAGTGAACATTTGTTGCTCAATTGTAAGGGAATAATTATAGCTCAAAAAGCTACCTAATAAATAAAGTAAAATAGACAACACATCTAAGTGTTGTAATAGATTAATATCCTGGAGGTACCACTGAGATTCAATATCTCTTCTTCCAGGGAGCCTTGGTCAACAACAAAGAACAAAGGAACAGAACTCATGGAACAAAAACACAAGCAAATATTATCAAAATAAATGACCTAATCCAATCCAACGTTATTGTTTTAACTCATATAACAACAAGTAGACCAACATTTTTTTGCACATATACATAACTAGAGAGGGACAACTAGAGAATTTTATCGTTTTAACACACCTTGTTATTTATTGTTGTAACTTTTTGTGTTTTTAACTATTTTATTGTTTTTAATTACTTGTGTGATTCTTATGTTTTTAAATTACTTATGTGATTTTAATGCTTTTTAATTACATATGTGTTTTTAATTGTATTTTAATGGTGATGATTTGTGCATTGTGTGGTGTGGACTGTGAGGCGCTTTGTGTTGCCCTGTGCAGGAAAAGCGCCCTATAAATAAAGATTGATTGATTGATTGATTGATAAAGCAGGTGGCGTGAGAATAATCACATCTTTTCCATGAAACAATCAATTCATTTATGTGGCAAGTCAAAGGACTGGTGAAAATGTAGCTCATTTAGCTTTGGTTCTGAAGACTAAAAGCCACAGACTGTAAATATTAGCAGACGTAATGACGCCTATTTCCCCCATTTAAATATATGTGTGGTTGCCAGGGACGTTTTCAAAATGGCCGCAGGAAAATAGAGATAAAATACTCTCGGAGCAGAGGCCTTATTATGTGCGCATGCGTTAGTGCGAACCTGTCACATGCCATTCCTTTAATGAGTGCATTCAAAAGTCCACAGCGGAAGGAAAAAAGACGAAAAATTCTTTGGATAATTCTGTTTCTGGGTACGGCACCACTGGCAAGGAGTCAGATTACAGGCATGTCAGAGCATGTGATCATGGACGCTTTTGAGCCGGGACCCCACTGCTAAAAGTACAATCTATTTTAGTTTCTCAGTGAGTGGCACATTGTTAGAATTATTGATCGTCAATAATACATCAAATTGTTAACATGGAAATGCAAGTTAGAATTTATGAAACTTTGCACAAACTTCTCCCAAACAGAAAGGGGAAAAGGGAAAAGCTCATACTACCCAAAAAATGTGATTGTATTAGGTGATGCAAAGTTATGGCGTTGAGCCTTCCTTTGGCGAACGTCCAATGCAACAAGTTGTGTGCATTAATACATTATATTTACAAGTAAGACAGTGTGTGCAAATATTTTTACCTAACAAAGTGAAATGTTGCTTCTGATTAGCGACTTCACATATGCTTTAGCAATCTATTTGTATTTTTGTTTGTTTTTCACACAATGCTTTTACATACATGTATATATATAAAAAAAATAACAATGATGTGTGACAGAAACCTGAAAAACCATAAAAATAAACCCTTATTTAAACATCTAAATAAAGACAATCTGTAATATTAAAATGAATCACTTAAATTTGGAGAGTCATAGTTATCATTTTCCTGTTACTGTTTTGTAAAGATGTATCCATAGTTTTGCTCCATGGATATCAGTGTGACATCATCAACACAAGCCTACTGTACAACTTGTGTTCATCACGAGCAACCAAACCGAGTAATTTACAGGGTATTAACCTTTACTTATTTTTAAATAAGTGCTAAAACTGGTGAATACATGTTGAAATGCAACAAAGTCTACATGTTAACCATTGACAGTAAACAGTGTGTTGCTATAGTAACTACTTGCTCTTTTCTAGGACTAAATGGTAGAACTAATCACATTTCAAAGAGATAAGATCATTGATTCAAAACAATAACATAGACATAAACTACATATAGATACAAAAAAAGTCACAACATTATGAAGATTATAAATGTACATTTGCTGAGTAATTACACGTTCAAAACTAGAAGCCGTCAATTTGACTGCTCTGGGAGTCCTCGTGTTAAAGCACTCCCAATTGAATGTATCTTGTATTTTAAGAAACACAGCAGAGTCGACCTTGAGAGGAGAGCAGGTGCACAGTGACACCAAGCACTTGATTTTTCTTCATCTCGGCCTAAAATATTAGCGTTTGCTGCTTTAGGAGTCATTTAGAAGATCTGATCAGACTTTATCGCCACGCGCTGAGTGAGAGGGACAGATTTTCTTTTTTGCTGTTGTCATTGTGTTCCAATCCCTGAAACAACCACTCAATTTGAGAATCTGGGACACTGAGTTGGTGTTTATTGGCCGTGAAGCAAGAGATCTACTGTAGGCAGTGTAACATGGTTTGTAAATCCTGATACTCCCTCAGAAATACTGCACAAAAGTCTGTTTTTCCTAGGCTTTTCCAAAACCAAATAAAAAATGAATAACTAATGATTTAAACATTGACCATAAAAGACAAGACTAAAACGGGCGCTGACAAAAGTTAAACAGAATGAAAGAGGATTAGGACCAATCACAGCACATCCCTGAGCTTAGCTTAGTTTTAGTTTTGTTTTGAGCGGGTCGTAGCTGTAGCAGTGGTCCGCCACTTGTTACTGCAGCAGCATCAGCCTCTGAATATTCCAGGCGTATTTTGTATTCTAATAGGCTTGCACTGCACTTCTTCCTCTTTCCCAAAGAGCTCAAAATGCTCTTGAAATGAAACACCCCGACAAAAACAAGTTCTTGCTCCTTTGGCATATATTTTGTTTCTCTTCTGTAGCAATCAAATTAAAGCTTGGCTGACTTTTTAATTTAATAAATATTCTTTGTCTCAACAGAAAGTCTCATCAATGTTGTCAACAAATCAATGAGGCCTGTCTGTGACTGTTTGACGTTTTGGGCTAAACTTATTCTGAAATACTCAATTAGATACGGAATGGTAAATTGGAAAGCTCTGACCGCCTACTCTTTTAGAGATGTACCTGTTTTGAAATATTGAAGAAAAGACCAAAGTCAATGTAATTTAAAATATGTTAATGTTCTTCCAATCTAGTTTGTCATAGCAAACTAGATAGCAAAGTAAAAGAAAAGATCATTATCAAAGATGCAAACTGGAAATTGGTTTGTGAACAAATATTTAAAAGCTTGCACAGTCCTCTTTGAAAGGAATTTGGCTGAACGTTTTTGTAAAGGTTTTTACAGACCCCTTCAGTTACATAACATTTTGCTATGTCTGTGATTGCTGGGATGTCAATTGGTCAAATTGGAATTGTACATTTTAATGGTTGGGAAGTTGCATAATGCTTATTATAGTGCAGTACAAAAAATAATAATCTAAATTAGGGTGCAAATTGTTCAGGGACAATCTTGTTTATATTCAGATCAATCTCAAATGTATGAGTGAGAACCATCACAAGTCTGCACTTTGTCACTAATACTATTAGAGCTACTACAATCCCACTGACCTCACACTTCACCCAGTTTTCTCCTTTTTATTTGCTATATTATGTTTGGTGGTAAAGTATCACAGCTATTCTATTTCCTTCTTGACATTATTTATACCCATAAGCACACAGGGTTTAGAGCACGTCTACTTGCTATATGTGTGAGCTTTTGTCTTGAAGAGGAACAGACTGCCAAAAGCCCTGAAGGAGGTTTTCTTTGTATCCCCCAAACGGATCACAGATCGATCAGAAATACTGCGCCCACGCTAGCTCTTGCCGATTTCAAACAGGTCGCACACACACACGCACACATACCCACATACACGCTTGCACACTCGCACACTCAGGTCGATTTGACATATCCCTCTTTTATCCGCTCCCACACACAGTTAAATGCACAAATTGAGCAGAGGTGGCAGTAGAGTGGAAATACAACAGTTTAGATGAGCTTACATTGTTTTTTATGACTGGCACTCCCCCGCAGTTAGGTGGGTATAGCCCTTCCCAGCACCTTCAGCAGCAGCACTTTGTTTGGGAGACGCAGTCACCCTCTCCAGTGTAACAGCTGGGCCTGCAGACACATCAAAGCAGTGTGGCAGCTTGCAGAGGAGACCAGGCCAGGGCAGCAGACAGAGGATCAACTCGACTTTCTTTTCTTAGCTCTCTGCTGTCTCCTAGTTTGTTTAGTCCAACCCTTTTATGTGCATTGGGTTTATCCTATGCCAGCCCATTTATTGACTTAAACATAATAATAAGTGTGAGTTTCTTTATAGATGCATAATAACCTGGCCTCGTCTTACCTCCATCAAGCCTGATAATCAAACTTTGTAATAACATCCACACCTCGAGCCATGCGGTGGACAAACTTAAATCATTTTTCTTTAAAGCTGAAGATGTGTGTAAAGCTGATGGTGGTCGGAGGGGCCGATGGCACATAATGGGGCGGCATGGTGGCTGAGTGGATAGCACTCTCGCCTCTCAGCAAGAAGGTCCTGGGTTCGAATCCCGGTCGGACCAGGGCCTTTCTGAGTGGAGTTTGCATGTTCTCCCCGTGTCTGCGTAGGTTTCCTCCGGGTGCTCCGGTTTCCCCTACCACTAAAAATATGTCCAATAGTTCTGGCATGTGCCTCCTGTACTGGCGACCCCGCTCCCATCTCTGTGTGGAGTGAGAGACAAATGCCCAAAATTAACAATTGTAAACCGCTTTGAGACTCAGATCTGCAGTGAAAAGGCGGTATATAAATAAAGCTTACTTACTTACTACTACTAATGGTTGCCTCGCTGGGTGCCCCAGGGCAGCTGTGGCCACAGTAGTAGTTTATCACCACCGTGTATAGAGTGAAAGAATAATGTCACAATGCATTATTACTATTCATAGGGCGACATTAGCTCAGTTGGTAGAGCATATGGGCCTGAAGGTCTTGGGTATGAGTCCACCACAAGACCTACTTCAAGACACTTAACCTGAAGCCCTTGCTGAAAAGATCATGGCTAATGTGGACTCACCACCTGCAGGAGAATCAGTGAGGGGCTGGTGCTCTGTGAATTGGGTGCAGCTCTGACTGCCACCCCCGACCCAGAAATGGGTTAAGTGGAAGAAAATGGATGGATGGATGGCATTATTACTATTTTCAACTTTTATTTATTCGTCAAATTTTGTGTAATACAGACCACAACATACTTGTCTTCATTTAAAAAAAAAAAAATTCAAATATTTACAAGCAAGGACCATTTGAGTCACTATTTGACATTTACGGTGATAACTGTTTGGTTTGCCTTTAATTAGGGTACTCTATTTTTTATTTTTTTATTTTTCATTTATAGCTCATCTTCAGAAATAACAGAAAAACAAACCAGCCAAACTGTTTTCAGGGGGAGGTTTTTTAGTTATGTCCCCTAGCTGTAAGTGTTATTCTATTTTACAGTTGTACAGATTATGTGAAAATAAAATTGTAGAAATCCAACCTCCATGCTCTCAGAAGGTGCAGGTGCATTTTGTTGAATTCTTTTTTGATTATCTTTTGTGTCTAGGAGGTTCAAGCTGAGCGCTCCTATGGCTTAGACCTGTTTGTCCAAATCATTCTTCTGATTTACTCACTGGTATTGGTCCCAGGTCTATTGTTGGCTTTTGGAACAGACAACAAGAGTTTTGAAGATCTTCTGACCCAATAAATTTAGCCTCACTTTGCAGTTCTCCTGAATGTCACTCGGATTTATATTTAGTCCAACATTCCTCTCACTTTTCAGCACCAATGACCATAGCTCAGCTGAGACTTCTTCAAGTATTTGTTTCTTTTCAATAGTTAATGAGCCACGCATGGAACCGGATAAATGTCTTGCCCCATTAAGTTTTGGATGAAGGGGGATCTTAGGGACAGCTGCCCTCCACACACAGGTCCTGACACGTTACACGGGATCACATGGGCTCATGGCCACTGTTTACACCACTTTTAATCACTTTCATTGCTTTGTGCCATTTGTTAGAATACTGCTTTAAGCACAGCATTGGTTTCTGTATTGCTTGTTTATTCTTCTGTGAAAAAATACCCCTAAAAAAATAATACAGTGTGAAAAAAAAGAGATATGGTATTGATCCAGGAATTCACAGGTTACCAGATGAGGCAGGGGGTGCAGCCCACTAGTCCAGGCCGGACACGACCAGTCCACAGGTGCAGATGAAAGTAAATATTTCCGAGTTTATGACACACAGTCTCTATCTGTCCTGGTTCTGAGCTCTTGTCACTGCACGGGCGAAAGGCTGCGACAGTCAGTTTCAACTACCTTGCACCCGGGGTTCTGGTCTAGACTGTCATTTGAGCTGGTCAGAGGAATTAAGAGCCAGGGACAGATTCTGAGGCAGAAGGGATGTACTCTCCAACATTTGGTGGATATCATCCATGCACATGAGACCAGACTTAAACCAAAAGCACTCCAGTTGTCAACAAAGACAACTCCACGTTGAGGGCACCAATTAGACAACCTGTGTTTGGATGCAGTTTCAAAATGCACCACAAAGGCTCTAGCTTTCAAATGCGGTATCGAGTTGAGTATCCTGTTTCCTTTTACTTTGTAGACATTCTTAATCTTACCTCTGCTTGGATTATAGTTCATTTCAAATGTACCTGGAAAACCCTTAACAGTTATCCATGTCTTCTGGATGAAATCTGAGGGATCCCAAATATATCACTGCATGACGCACACAAGAAGTCTGATTTATTGCCAGATTTGCCTTTCAACTGTGTTGCAGTCAAAGAAACTATGGCTTCCTGCTGTGACAGTGCTGCATGAGTTACTACTGAAAAATACAGATAAATAAAGGAGCAATATTCACCAGAGACTACGGCGCTGTTTGAAATTCAGGACGGTGACAGAATGTGTTGGCGAGACATCAGTGGGGCACGGGATAATTCCTAAAGACAACAACTACTTAAAAGTAGAGTCAGCAGCAGCTTCCTCTCTGTTGTTTCTGATTGATTTCTGGCTGCACTAATCATCCCAAGTGAATAACATTAGAAGCTATTGCCCACCATCTGTTACATATACATGATTTCTTTTGATCTATTTGTTTTTTATATGAGAATGTGTGTGTGCGTGCACGTTTGTGTGTGTGTATGTGCGTGTGCCTGGGTGCTAAATCCTTGCTGTATCTTCCAGCTACATTAAATTGATACAATAGATAGAAATGTAATGTATAACACAACGCTAGATGTGTGTTTTTATATTGTTTACAGACATAAAATACTTTTGATAATAATATAAACAGTCCCAAGAGTGATTATTATTCACATATCATTCAGTGCCATGGCTGTCAGGAAAATCAATACAAACACACACCAAAAGCACACTTTTCACAATGCTTACAGCCTCATATTTTTTTGTAATTTTGACACACAAGGAACTAATTACTTTTCAAAAGTAATTGCCTTTATACAGTAGGTGTATGCTTCTTGGAAAGTATTCTCCATAAAAATATTATCTAATTTATGTATGTCAACCATTAAGGCTTTCAGCAGCTTTGAAGATGTATAATTTATTTGAATCATCAATAAAATGTGTGCCTTTGTGTAGTGTGCGCTTGTCCGTCGTTGCAATGATGTATGGGAATAGTTGTGACACCGAGTTTGTCCGTGGTTCTTTGAAGCCCAGGAGACCATGAACTGTCACCTTTCAAGGAAATTGACTGTTCTGTACGGCACCACTGCAGAGATGACGTTCAGACATGGAGTCTGTGGCTGTTGTTTACAGAAAATACACAAAGGCCAAATGCATTTCCACACAATGTATTCAGAAAAGTGTAATACAACACACTCACATGCTCTGGGCACTCCATTTAGCTTCAGCATGTTGACAGATGTAAATGTGCCCACAGGACAGTAGAACTAAATGAAGATGCATTAGCTGTGGCTGAATCTGAATGTGAAAGAGGGGGTGAAGGAGGAACAAAACATGAAGCACTGTTTTTTATCAAACAAGCTAAGACTGTACCTTGACAAGGAGGTAAGATAAGATAAACCTTTAACAGGTGAGGGAGATAATAAAGAGCTGGATGGGAGCTCCATTGGGAAGAAAGTCATTGTTAAATAATTAGCAATATTAATATTAATTGTCTTTGGTCTCAGCCTTGTGTATCAGGGCGGAAAGTACAAACACACACAGGTTCCTAATCGAACTGTCCAAGTTCTTACGCTTTCAGCTCAGTCATGTCATATTGTCCTGATGATAATATTGGTTTTATGAATTTAATGCGCTTTTCAGACAGTCAAAGATGCACAGTTATAGTAAGTTCCAGTATATAGATCTTTTCTTTGGATAGGATCTAGGCATGCAACTCCTCGCTCAGTGGGTATAGACCTGTGGGGACGGCTCCCGGCTGACTCCTTGCCGGTGGTGTCATACCTGGAAACAGAATTATCCAAGGAATTCCTATGGCACCTTCTTTCCTCTCAAAAGCTTGTTCCAAAAGCCGGCTCTTGGCTCAACGCTATTTTCCAGATGCGTGTCAATGCTGAGGGGATAATTACTTTTTGGACCAACCTAGTTTAGTTGCTGTGGACTTTAGGATTTACTCGTTATATTAATGACATGTGTCAGGCTCGTGCCGGCTAACGCATGCGCACATGATACAGCCTCCGCTGCATCATGCTTTTTTTTTTACAGTTTTTGTGTGGGAGGGGCTGCTTGCAGCCATTTTTTAAACCTTCTTGGGGGTCAAACATACATTTCATCAAGAGAGATAGGCGTCACTACGTCCGCTAATATTTACAGTCCTTCACAAGGGTCCTGTCCGCAGTATAGGCGCAGTATAGGCGGATATTTCATTTGCATTGGGAATCAGTGAGTCTGTTCCATGAAAACATTGAGGTTGCACAAAGTCAGAGACTCCAAAAGAATAGAAAAAAACAAGCAAAAGAGACGACAAAAGCAGAGCAAAAAGCTGGACATCGGGACTGTCTGAAAAGTCAGTCTTAAGACTAGGACCTTCAAGCAGCAAGTCTGTTCAAAGGAAATGACAAGACTTATGAAAACGAGTGAACAGTTGGACAAGTCACATCTTTTATACAACAGTTACAATAGTTTGTTTCATTAGAAATAGTACCTGTATCTATGCTTGCCCATTTAAATTTAACTATTGTCAAAACCTTGATTGTATGTTATTTTGTGAATTTTAAAATGTTTCATTAGTTTTGATAATTTCTAATACCTCAGTACTGAAGGTAATTTGAAGGACACAAATTACTTTGTGTTTAGCCCTGAGGCACCATTGATTTTTTGTAGCAACCTAAACAAGATCCTAGGAGCAGTAATAGCAGCAGGGGATTTTCCCAAAATGTATTTTAGATGGAATTTCTGTTGCTCACTGTTATTAAAAAGTTGTTAATGTGTTAATTCACACACCATAGGTCATCTGTATGTCTAAAAATATTAGTTACATAATTTTTTTCATTTTTTTCCCAAATATAGAAGTCACCTCGGCACAAAGTCCTGTGCAATGGTGATTTGTGAACACGCTGTGCAGTGGAAGTCTTTAAGGTCGCGCAGAGTTCTGCTGTGTCCCTCTGCTCTTACTCTGAGGGACTGCATTGTTGCTATTTTCATAACATTCCTTTTTTAGCAATGCTTTTTCCAGATAACTGGATTAGAATATGTTGACCTCTGAGAATATCTATTGTCCTGTCCAGGGAATTACTCTTGTTGCATGAGTGTCCAAATGTAAATTGATGTTGTTGAATGCCCTGAAGGAGTGAGAGTCCTCGGGAGATCTCTGATAGTAAATGCAGAGACAAAGTCAATAACGTTTTTGAATTACCATAACTTAGAGGTGCGGGGACTAAAACAGCCTTTTGTTCGTGGCATTAAAAAGTCAAAACGGGAGTTATATGTTAAATTAACTCGGCATTGTCTGTAACAGCTGCTTATTATCACTCTAAAAAGGTAATTATAGGCTCTAAGCATGCTTACATCTAAAGGCTGCCAGCTCCAGGCGCCCCATGGATCACCTGCTGCTGAGAATGTTGGACTTGTCTTAATCATTTAAGACTAAACCCTAACCTCTTTTGAAGTATTACTCTACCACTATAATTTTAGCTTCTCTAGTCTGTTCCATAATTGTGAACGTTTGGAAATAATAATGGCATTGAATCATTGTAATATAACACACCCACACTAAAATATAATAGGCCTTATCATATTAGGTCACAATAACACATTTTAATGGATGTTGAATTGCTTTAAACAATAATATAGAAACTACTTTCATGCCACTCAAATAACAACAATATAGCATCAAATTCCCAGTAACATAATTCCTTAATTTCTCCTGCTGATTAAAAGACTTGGAATAAACAGTAGAATGAAGTCATATTAAGCCATGAAATATACTCCATTGATTGAACTAGCACAGCTGAAACTTTCCTTCAGAGCTGAATATGGCTGAATCACCTTTGCTCTGAGCTACATGATTAACAAAGAGAGGGGAAGAATGAGCCTGAGCACTGGTCTTTTTGTCGTTAAATGAATGCCCTTGTCTAATGACCCAGGTTTTTATCTGGCTCCACTGGCTGGGGCACTTTTCTTTGTCTGTAGTTTTGTCAGGGCAAACTAAGGCCCAGTTTAGACGGAGGCGCTGCGCAGACGTTGCCAGGCTATTAACAGAAACGACCAGGCTCCTAATGCAAATTTCACAGCGTTCATACGAGGATCAAAAACGATGTAGTTCTAGCGCCCGGCCAGTAGTGGGCAGAGGAACTTTACAACACGACACACGTGAAACCCAGCCCCCCCCCCAGCAGTATACTCACTTCCTCTGCAAGACGTGAAAGATGCACCAACATCATTCTGCATTTAACCGCAGCTATGAAAATGGAAACTGAACCTAGAGCTTCGCGTGGTCTCAATTGGACGAACAAAGGTGTAGAATTATCCTCTGTGTAGCGCTCGAAGCACACGTAGCTAGTTAGTTCACCCGCCGCCATTGTTGTTTACGTTTGTTCTCCGCTACTGCGCATGTCCATATTTACGTGCGGGGAGCAGTGGAGAGGTGGGGGTCAGATCAGACAGGGAATTCAAACCTTTTTCCCTCACGCGGGTGTGAAAGAGAGCCCTCGCTGAGCAGCATAACTGAGCTGTCCCACTCTGCAGTCTGGATCTGAACACTTACGTTTTCACCCCCCTGGAACACAGTCTTTGTATGAACGGTTGGTAGCAACTGACATCCAACTATAGCGTTACATTGTCTCCGTGTAAACTGGGCCTATAACTTGTTGAAAAATAGATAAAAGTCTCTGGTGTGAAGTGTCTCTTATCAGCTGCTGTTCAGCCTGTCATGATCACTTTATCAACTGAAATGCTTCAATCATTCATCCTCTCTAGATATTTTAGATTTTTAAGATTAAGTTCATACCTAAGCTGCAGATGATTGAGTAAGTCACCGTTAAGGTTAATTATTTCTATGTGCTACATATTTATTTAATCATGCTCAGATGATGCAAGATACTGTTTAATCTGTTATAAACTTGCCCAGAACAGAGAGGAAGTGCAGCCAGAGCAAGAAAGAGCCACAGAAACAAGGTTGGGCATAGGTTTATTTAGCTTGTTTTAAGGGGTTTTCACACTGACAGAAATCCCAGGGATTTTTGCCATTTCAAATCACACTGACGCCCACGCTTCTGTGTCAGTTTCAACTCACCTTTTGGCCGAGTCTCAGTTTTTGCTGAGCCTTGTTCACTGTAAACATAGCGGCTAAATATAGCGACAATGTAGACACAAACTGTTTAATCACTCTGATCGTCGCCTGTTTAACGTTTCGATGCAAAACCTACTGGACTGGTGGACGTGCAACAAGAGAAAAGAGAATCAAAATTATGTGAGAAATGTTTACAAGTTGAAACCTGACAGCTGACGCGCAGTCCTCTTCATGGTGGTCACGTGATGTTGCTGTGACGTGTCTTGACAGCTTAAAAAATAACTTGAAAACCATAAAACCAAATGAACCTCTTTGGAGACTGATAACTCTAGTTGTACAAAAAGACAACACACAAGAAACTAAAATCTGCAAAGAAGAAGCAGACCCAAAGTATTTATAGTGAGCTGTCCATGGTTCTGAAAGCTGAATTACACAAAAGCATTTTTGTGTTTCCCAAAAAAGAGTAACATAATATAATGCATACCTTTTATTTGATTTACTGACCATTTTACTCTTATCTTTGTTTGTTTTTTCTGAACAATACTTATTTATTTATGGACTGAAGCTGCGCCTTTTAACTGCTGTCTGGGTGTCATACCAGGGTGTAGCTCAGAGGCTGTAATTGTTTCTTGGTTCTTTTTAATTAAATTTACACATCACAGACAACTACAGGCTCTTGTATTTTAGGCTCTGTGTCAGCTGGTAAAACCCGTTGATTGTGTTTTCATGAAAGAGTGATCAGTTGTGGTGCTATGGAGGAAATACTGTGGAGAACTGGTATCGGATAGAGTGTGGTGATTAAGGTGTTTAACAGGTGAGTGATAAAAAGCATGGCTGGAAATGTCACTGGGCCTGTTGATTTATTTTCACCAGGGGAGCATATAGGAATGTGTTAATACGGTCCCTTGCATTTACTCTTGGAAAGCTGAAGAGATATGTAACTGCTGCCAAGGGATCACCACTTTAAGTTTCTGTCAGGTGAAATCAGACTGGAGATGTTTTAAGGTTGGATCTTCCTCTGCTTTGACTGGTGCGCTAAAAACTGTGCCCTGTATGGTCATATACAAACTTCTAGGAATACCAGTGGTTATTTTCCACATCCTTATAATATATTATAGGCCCTTATACATATGCATAGAATGCAACCTTTTACAACATTGTTCTCTCATCAAAAACAGACCTTGTGTTGATTTTATAACTTTCAGGATCTTTTGGCACAAACATGTAACTCCCATTCTGTCTAAAAGCTTTTGTCACAGTCCTGTACTGTAATAATATGATGTCATAGTACCACAGCATACATAAAACAAAAGTATTACTTGTGAAAACAATTGGCTATTTCTCAAGGGAAATTTGTTCTTTTTACAATCATATGAAAATGTTTGCAGTCGGTCATTTTTATATTTGGAAAAAAATAAAAAAAATAAAAATGCAATCCCTCCCTCTGGTGGTAGCTCAGGGATAGGGTAGGCTAGAATAGTGTAATTGTGCTCTCACAATACAACTGAATTCTCAAACAGGGAATTAGAAAGTAAATGATTTTGTATGGACCTAAATAATGTGTTAAATTGATATATGTAACATTTTTTTCATTGTCAAACATTAATCTCATCAGGGTATTAAACACTCTCCTTTAGTGTATATTTATGTGGAACATAGGTAATTATCTAAGGCAAGGCAAGGCAAGTTTATTTGTATAGCACAATTCATACAAAAGGCAACTCAAAGTGCTGAACAAAACAAGATAGCATTAAAATCATAAATAATCACTGTACATTAAAAAGAAAGATAAAAATATAAAATATAGAATCCCTCAGTTGTATGCACAGCTAAACAGAACTGTTTTCAACCTTGTCTTAAACTTTGTCAGAGAGGAGGCCTGTCTCACATCTTCAGGAAGATTGTTCCAGATTTTAGCAGCATGAATCTGAAATGCAGCCTCCCCATGTTTAGTCCTGACTCTGGGCACTAACAGGAGTCCAGTCCCTGTGCTCCTCAGAGTCCGGGCTGGTTCATATGGGACTAACATGTCACTAATATTTTTTGGTGCGAGGCCATGGAGAGACTTGTACACAAGCAGAGCTGTTTTAAAGTCTATTCTCTGAGCCACAGGAAACCAGTGCAGAGACCTGAGGACTGGACTAATGTGGTCGTACTTCCTGGTTCTAGTCAGGACTCGAGCTGCTGCATTTTGAATGTATTGCAGCTGTTTTACAGCCTGTTTGGACAGACCTGTGAGCAGGCCATTGCAGTAGTCTAACCTACCGGAGACAAATGCATTGATAAATCTCCAAGTCTGCTTTAGACACTATGTTTTTGATCCTCGCAATGTTTTTTAGGTGGTAGAAAGCTGCTGATTTGCTGTTACTGATTTGATGTGGCTATTCAAATTTAAGTCAGAGTCCAGTATTACCCCTAGATTTCTGACCTTGTTTGAAGGTTTTAGGGAAAGGGACTGTAGGTGACTGCAGGGACCAAAGACAATCATTTCAGTTTTGTCCGCGTTTAGCTGAAGGAAGTTGTTTTGCATCCACTCACTGATCTGTTGGATACAGTGAAGGAGTGAGTCCACTGGTCCATGTTCTCCTGCAGTCAGTGAGACATAGATCTGAGTGTCGTCTGTATAGTTGTGATAGGACACTTCGTTTCTGCGTATTAAATGACCTAACGGCAGCATGTAGAGATTGAACAGAAGAGGTCCCAGGATCGACCCCTGTGGTACTCCACAGGTCAGGGCCATATGATCTGAGACACAGTTTCCAATCTCCACAAAGTACTTCCTGTCTTCAAGGTACGACCTAAACCAACTTAGGGCGGTGCCAGAGACGCCAACCCAGTCCTCTAATCTCTGTAAGAGGATCTCATGGTCGACAGTGTCAAAGGCAGCACTCAGATCTAACAAGATTAAGATTGAGACTTTGCCTGCGTAAGTGTTCAGCCGGATATCGTTTGTAACCTTGACAAGAGCAGTCTCAGTGCTGTGGTGGGGTCTAAAGCCGGACTGAAACATATCAAATGAGTTGTTGATTATAAGAAATCTAGTAAGCTGTTGGTAGAGAACTTTCTCAAGGACTTTCCCCATAAATGGCAGATTTGAGATGGGATGATAGTTGTTAAGTACCGTAGCATCCAGACTGCTATTTTTTAGCAGGGGCCTGATGACTGCAGTTTTCAGGGCCTTTGGGAATATTCTAGAATGAAGGGACATGTTTACTATCTGTGTGAGTGAAGGTAACAGACTGCTCAGAACAGCTAGCGGGTAGTACATCCAGGCTGCATGTGGAGGAGCTCAGACTGGAGATTATCTCTTGGACAGTTTGATCATTTACAGGTGCAAAGTGAGTTAGCTCAGAGAGCCTTTTTGGCTGTTGGATTGTTATCTGTGGATTGGAGACAATGGCGTTTTTGATGCCTTGAACCTTGTCATTGAAAAACATTTCTAATTCATTACATTTACGTTTGGAAGTTTGCTCTAATGGCATTTGAACAGGGGGGTTTGTTAATCTATTAACTGTTGAGAACAGAACACGCAGATCGTTACTGCAGCCTTCAATCATTTCAGAAAAATACCTTTCTCTCGTACTACGTAGCACCCGGTTAAACTCGCTCAACTTATCTTTGAAGATCTCGTAATCAACCTGGAGGTTGGACTTGCGCCACTTCCGCTCGGCCCTCCGGCACTCTCTCTTTTGTGCCCTGACCGAGTCTGCTTTAGCCCACGGCGCTTTCTGCTTATTTTTCACTATTTTAACCTTCACAGGAGCGATGGTGTCCAGAACATTCAAAACACTAGAGGTGACAGAGTTAAAACAGTTCATCTACAGTAGAACACGATGCATTCTCAAATCATTCCCATAAATAGTTCTCCCGTATTCTCATTAATGCGTCTTCTTCGAACAACTGCAGCATCCACTGGTGGTTTGTTAGTAAAACACATGTCAAAAAATACACTAAAATGATCCGACTTAGCAACGTCAACTATGTTTACATGTGCAATATTCACCGCCTATTAATGAATTTTTTGTATACAGCTTATAATAAAATAATTGTGTAACTTTGTTTTCACAATTCTGTATTGGCATTATTTCTTGTTAACTTTTGTGAAGAACACCACAAAATCTAAGCCCCAAACATTATTATTTTTTGTCTGGCACACTGAGAAGCTATTTCCAACAATACACGATTGTGGAAATTCAGATGTTTTGATTATATTAGTCTGTGTAGTCACTATTTGAGATAATAACAAACGTCTCTCTTTCCCAAAGCAATAAAACAGCAATAAAAGTGTGCCATGCTGTTTTGAACAAAGATCTAAATGAAACACAGACTTCTTGGGCTCCTCAGTGCATTCGTCCCTCGGTTGTCAGCGCTCTACGCTTCAAAGACTTTTCTGCCCATGAGTGACTTGACAAGGTTACTGAGAATACCAATGATCTCTTTCATATTTCTACATTTTAAGATAATGGCATTCTGTGATTACTATTAAACATCAAAAAAGCCAACAAGAAAGAAACATATGGTGTCTATCTCATGTACTGAGACTATTGAAATGTAAACACTCAATTATCAGTCACTCACATTGCCAACATCTATTCTTCAAGGGTCATGATGCCTTCATGCTATGTTTTCTTTGTGAATTTGTATCGGAATGGAATCTGTTTCTTGTTGAATGCTAGAGCAGATTTGTTTCATGCATTTTGATGCTGTTTCTCACTTATTGGCGCTGTCCGTGGTGCTGAAGTTCATCACATCAAATATATCATGCATGTATAGAATTATTTCATATTATTTAATGCCTGTTGAAGACATGTTGGTGTTTTTGTCTTCACTGTGACATGCTCTTGAAGCAGGCTCATATTGTAGATGACTTACACAACAGGAAATATACATGAATATTATGTGTTTGACTCTAAAGTCTGCCCAGAGGAACATCTCTTAATCTCCGTGATTAAAGTCTTTGTTTAGTGTTTACACAAATGTCGTGTCAGCTGTCATCCTTTCAAATTTGCCTGGGCAAGCGGCGAGGGAGTCGTCTTTTCATCTGTGGCCCTATGCCTAAACTATAGGAACCCCATAGACCTATTATGTGGTATATGTCAGCGACAGTGTTAATACATTTACACTAAGGGAGCCGAGGCAGTGCTGGGGAGTCCATTTAGCTCACGGGCTTTGGCTTTGGGCCAAAGTAAAATCCTTATCTAGAATCAGGCTGATTTGATGATTGCTGTTTGTTAATATGTGTACACCATAGGAGTTAAGTTGAAGTGGTAATGGATTATGGATTGCACCCAGAGAGAGATGCTTTCAGGGAGAACTCAACACAAGATACAGATTTTGTGAAAATCAATCTCAATATATAAGTTAATAAAAGTTACAGTAATTACTTAATATCTGCTACATGAGAGGTTAAAATGTTCCCTAGTTCCCTTAGATAATCACTATAGTTGTGATCTGACAGCCAAGAGAAATGCATTATAATTCATGTTTAAGTTTAATAAGATATGCATTTGAAACTCAAGCAGATGGAAAATGTGGGGCAATTATTTTAATCTGGAGGCCACATTGGGACATTGCTATGTTGCGGGCCCTCTCATATATAATTTATAATAGTATTATGATGGGGCGACGGTGGCTCAGAGCATTGGCCTTTGAGCCTGAAGGTTGTGGGTTCAAGCCCACCATAAGACCTACTTCACGACTCCCACTGATGACTGCTGTTGTTGTGTCCTTGGGCAAGACACTTAACCCCACTTTGCCTGAAGCCCCTGCTGAAAGATCTCAGCTCCTGTGGACTCACCACCTGCAGGAGGATCAGTGAGGGGCTGGTGCTCTGTGTACTGGGTGCTGCTCTGACTGACACCCCCCCGACCCAGAAATGGATTAAGGGGAAGAAAATGGATGGATGGATAGTATTATGATACCTTTTGTTGATTATTAATTATGATCGATGCATGTTGCTGAGAGAGAGAAAAGGGGTTTATAAACCATTTATCATTGGATGTTAAGCATCTTGGGAAGCTAGCGTCGTTGAAAATGTGTTACATAAAGAAACGTTGACAAAAAGTAGTTCCCTTTTGCGCAGTTTATGCAAGATTTCTGTGTCCCCAACCAATCCTAATATCTTCATTAATTATTTAGATAGCACCGTGCCCTCTTTCTCTTCAGCAACATCATCAACGAATAAATATGATTAAATAAATCTCACATTTCTGGTCTCATGCCACTAATCTGATTTGTACATTTGGAGCCCTCTCCTTGATATACATATAATTACAGTTAAAGAGAGGTTAGCTGAGGTTATGTATCTAATTGCTGCTTGGTGTTGTTAAAATCCAAAAGTTAAGTTTTAATCACTGAAGGTTCCCAGAGAAATTTCAAATGCTAACATCTGTCCAAATTCCTGTTTGGCAATATGTGCACCAGTGTTGACATTTGTTCTGGTTATGCTTGAGTTTTAACTTCATCGCCCCCTGGATATCAAGCAAGATATTCATGTTTGTGTTGCCAGGTACACTTGACAAAAACATCTGTTCCGACTTTGACTTGTGGCAAGGATCACAGTGAATGCACACACTGTATTCGTCGCAGTTTTGCATTTGTGTTTTATTTTAGATGAACTAGAGCCAAGGGGCAACAATAAAACTATTTTGAGGTACTTGGCGGCTTGTCACTTAATTAGATATTTTTTACATGCAGTCATTTAAAGGCAGTTTGCACCCACACAAACTTGAATTGAGTCATTTCACTTTCTATTAAAGATGCGATTGGTCTAATAGCTGCTTACCTCTTCCATTTACCACCTACACAGATATCTCTATAAACGCTTTAGTTTGTGTGGTGAATTCAAATTGTTTCCGCGGAGATGATTGCCACACTGTGAATTCAGCTGTTGCCCAAAAAATTTGCAGCTCAACAGTGCAATTAACGTGTTGATCCAAAACAATTTCATAAAAGAAACAACAGTATTCTGTGTGAAGTCAGGCCGTATTGCTCCTTTAGGGTCCTACATTAGCCTTTTTATTTGTGCTACGGTAATAGTCCATCCCACATTCAGAGCTATTGTGGCGTTAACATTTGCAATATTAATCCAATCCAATCCACTTCATTGATATTGCACATTTTACAAAACAAGTTTCCAAAGTGCCGCACAGAAATAAAACTAACACATTTACATACAGTATACAAGTTTGGCAGGTTGATATGCATCCAAAATAGAAAAAGAAAAACATTAAGAATGAAGTAAAAAACAATGAAAACAACAATAAACTAGTTTTCCCATATCCCAGAGATTGAAGTAAAATTAAAAACCATAAAATAAAAAAATAAGATATAAAACAGAGGACCACACAACTCACGCGGTTAAAAGCCAAAGAGTAAAAATGAGACGAGACTTGAAACATTCCAAACGAGGGAGCTGTTTTGACGTGGGGGGGCAGAGCGTTCCTCAGCTTTGGTCCAGCCACAGAGAAAGCCTTGTCTCCCCGGGTTTTAAGTCTGGACTTTGGCACCACGAGCTGGAGCTGGCCCTCGGTCCTCAGCGCGCGGGGGGGGGGTGATAAATCTGGATGAGGTCCGAGACGTACTGTGGGGCCAGTCCGTTCAAAACAGAAGAATCTTAAAATCAATTCTAAAATGAACAGGAAGCAAGTGCAAAGAAGCTCAAATCGGAAAAATTTGCTAATGTGTTTTTGGTCCCTATTTCCTGTGAATATAACAACCAAACAATAGAGACTGTGTTGAAAATGGATTAATGGTTGCCTGAATGCACGATTAGTAAACTGCAATAATAGAATACATATATAAAATGTTACAATTGCCTCTTAAAGGAAATCATTTATCTCATGCTAATACTCTCACCAGTTGACCGCCATCTTTGATTTTTTTCCTTCCAAAGCTAATTGATGGTTTGGACTTGGAAATGAGAAAACCAAACTAGATAGCCAAGCCAATGTTTCTGTGGAGCAGCCTGTTCTCCTACGCTCCTTGGGCCAGAGTGAGTCCGAGGGTCTGGAGGCGCAGAACTAGAGGTCATGGACCAGCCTCCTGTTACTACAAATAATTTCTGCATGAAAACTGTGCATTGTTTATAACGTACATGTGCACACAAGTTCCAACATGCACTTAGAGCTTCTTTGGTTTGTGTGCAGATTTGGATCTGCTTTACAACTCCAGTGGCAATGTGAAAATCAGAGATGTTTAGTGTAGAGGCACTTTAACCCAAATTAAGAACAACACCGTTCATGCGCGAAGCGAAAGACACAGGATCTGTGAAAAACAAACATTTGATTATTCTATTAGGTTGACACACTAAAGCAAATATTTATTTTCACTGTGATTCTTGATGACATTGTTAAAGGTGCTATCTACAGTGACTTCCAACATTAGAGAATAAATGGCTACCTTCAGTTGTTCAGAAGTGTATTTAAAATTCAGATCTCTCAAAAACCATTAACACTCTGCTGATACCTTCCTAATAAAGCAACAAATGAACAAAACAAGGCCAGGCGTTCCCTAGAACATTGTTCAGAGGACTATTATTGAAACCTTTTCTACCTTACTACATTTGAGTATCCCACGCTCAAAAGCAGCAGGTAAAGCCCAGGACGCAACATTACAAAGTGAGATTAGTGACGGGCGGCTAAGTTATTCTGGTGACATGGCAGAAGTGAAAGTACTCTCTGCCACTCTGCACAAATTATTGAGAAATTGATGGTTCAAACTCCACATGGCCTCTCTTAAACTCCCTCAGGCCACTGGGCCGGAAAATATCTGGGACTTTTACAGAAAGCTGACACAAAATAAAGCGTGGAGTAGTCTCACTCTGCTTTTCAGCAAAAAAGTACTCAAAACTAATTTTAGACAATTTTACTACAGCCTTCACTGTTTTACTCAGCCCCAATGGATATTTTTGAGCATGGAAAAAGTGTCTGAAGAAGGTCACAAAACGTGTGGTGAAGGGTTATCAAGAAGTATTATAGCTATCCAAACAAGATACTAAATATAATTACATGAACTAAACATTCTGTTCGAATTTTTTTAAGAATTTTAAAACATATGAGAAAAGTTTATACAAATCGATAATGTTATTGCCCCATAGGAAGTATTCAGAATTTTTTGGGAAAATTAAAATGTATTGTTGAAAAATGATATTCATAAATAATTGCTCTGGTATTGAAACAGGTATCAAGTTTAATTTTTCTAGTATCAAAATCTAGTTTGATAAATAGTATCACTAACATAGTTTAACATAAAAAAAAAAACCTAACCCAATGGAGATAATCAAGCACAAAGTATAGAGTATATAAGGTATAAGTGTTGAAATAGTCAAACACATTTCTTGGTGCCATTATTGACTTATAATTGACATTATTGAAAACTAAATTGGAAAACAAAATATTCAATACTTGCAGAATAATACCTCAAAAGTATTAGCGAGAATGGAATATTTAGAATGATTTACATGCACTCTACTTCCTGTCGTCTTTTCCATTGGAGGTGGATAGGGATTTATCAAATCCGTAAGACAAATACATATGACAATCAATTCACTCTTTGGTAGAAGTTTTGTGTTGCCTTAGGATTTAGAGGTTGATGCGGTCTTTTTTTTGTTTATTTGATCTCTCCATCCTGTCTCTTATACACATGAACAGATGAGGCTTTTAAAAAGGATGTACCTTTGTGCATCTGGAGGTCTTGTTAAAACCATCCCCGGTACAGTGTGGTCACCAGATATAAGTGTGACTAATGACTTGGCTCCCACGCTAGGTCGCTCTTTATATTCTCATCTTTCTGTAGCTTCCTAACCCCTTCGTCTCCTCCCTCTTCTTCCTCCCTTCCCTTAGCCCTTTGATTTTTGTAGCATTAAAACTAGACTCAAAGGACTGCACGGTCAGCTAAGTGTGAGTAACTGGCCTGTGATGCATGACTATAGATGTTCCAAATAATGAGTCAATTAAACTAAATTATACATGTTTAGTGCGGCCGCAATTACTCTGCTTCCCGGGTTATCTCTCTACCTTTTCTGCCCACTCTTTTGTAGATGCCGTTTTCTCTTCTCTCGCTCTCTCTCCTGTTTTGTCATTCCCCAGCCACCCCTGTGTCCTACTTCTCAGGGTCTCATGGTGTGTCTTTGTCTAATTACCATGCTAGCATTTAATTGGAACAGCGTACACAAACACGCGAGTGACTGACTGAGCACGGCGCTTTGCATAGACACACAAGGCACTAATGCAGCTGGCCGATTGGATCCGCATTACACACCCAAGTTAACACGCTCCAGTTGATCTAATCCAGCATAGTAATTCAAAGTACACAGTGAGGCTAGGTAAAGTAGATTCAGTACACACAGTTAAACTGTGTTTTGGACATGGTTGTCTGTGAACTTGAAAAATACAATACACAAATCCTTGTCCAGAGTATGTTATTGACAACATATCTTAAAGGTGTTTTGCCTAACTGGTGATACCCACCTAAAGAGCAAGCACACCCACACACACACACGCATACACTCACACACACACGCACACACACACATGCACAAACGCACACGCCCACGCACACACACACACACACAAACGCACACTCACACACACACGCACACGCACACACTCACACACACACGCACACACACACACACACATGCACAAACGCACACTCACACACACACGCACACACTCACACACACATGCACAAACGCACACGCACACACACACGCACACATGCCCAAACGCACACGCACACACACACACACACTTCAATATTCCCTTATGATATAATACAATAGAATGCAGAAATAATAATAATGGTGAGAGTCCTGGCTATACAGTAGTTTATAGTTTTGGCTTTCATCTACAGTATATGTATACAGTTTGTCATTAAACTTTCTCTTTAAAAATAGAAAAACAAGCATTTGACTTCACTCAGCTATGTTACAAGTTATATCTGTGCAGAGGCGAGTCTGGCCATACTTAATATTCACAGCCACTGACTTTGTGTCGTGTGCTCCTCATTCCTACTGTTCTGTAACCGGTGATGCAACACTGACATTTCATCACTGTGCGGCAAATAATGGATGTCTTAATCTTCTCACAGTAAACAAAAAGTTTTCAAAGCATATTTTAAAGCATACTTGAGTGTTATTTCAAACAATGTCATAATGGCATCTCTGTTGGAAGAAACAGGTATCAATCGTACAAAGCATACACTACATAATCACAGTGCATTAAAGAGAGAAACTTTTTTTTAACTGGATTTAAACTTTGTCGTAGGAGAAGCCTGTCTCACATTTTCAGGAAGACTGTTTTTAGATGCATCAATCTTAAAGGAATAGTTCACCGTTTTTACATACTGACATATGTTCTTACCTTACCTTAGACTAGTTAATATGTACCTGTCTGGTCTTAGTCCGTGCGCTCTGTCATGCAAACGGAGCAAAAACGGGAGCACAAACGCAGCCTCCTCTGTATATTGTGTAGGACCAAAAGGTAGCTCCCGCTAGAAGCTACCAAACTCTTCCAAGTGTTCCCTATTAAATGTATATAGTTACGTGACGTGTTACACTGCAAAGTATAGTAACACAGAAATGTAACAGTCGATTTTCTCAGCGGATAAAACGGGTACTATATTGTGAGGCGTAGTAATCTGAGGAGCGCTACGTCCGCGCACTGACTTCTCTCCGGAGACTTCTCTCTCGCTCACTTACGTCAATAGAAGCAGCGTGACTTGTAGTACACACAGTAGCAGCGAGAGAGAAGTCTCCGGAGAGAAGTTAGTACGCGGACGTAGCGCTCCTCAGATTACTACGCCTCACAATATAGTACCCGTTTTTTCCGCTGAGAAAATCGACTGTTACATTTCTGTGTTACTATACTTTGCAGTGTAACACGTCACGTAACTATATACATTTAATAGGGAACACTTGGAAGAGTTTGGTAGCTTCTAGCGGGAGCTACCTTTTGGTCCTACACAATATACAGAGGAGGCTGCGTTTGTTCTCCCGTTTTTGCTCCGTTTGCATGACAGAGCGCACGGACTAAGACCAGACAGGTACATATTAACTAGTCTAAGGTAAGGTAAGAACATATGTCAGTATGTAAAAACGGTGAACTATTCCTTTAAATGCTGCCTCCTCATGTTTTGTCTGGACTCTGGGCAGCAGCAGGAGGCCCGTCCCTTGCAGGTTCATATGGCCCAAAATGTCACTTAATATTTGACTACATTCTGTTTTTGTCTTGCTCATGTCCTCAGTGCTGCCCAGTCATACATGTGGAACCCCCGGCCTCATCCCGAAGGGAGTCATCCACGGTTCGCGCTACAACATCGGGGACAAGATCCGCTACAGCTGTGAGTCGGGCTATGTGCTGGAAGGACACAACATCCTCACATGTATCGTATCGGCGGGCAGCGGTGCTTTGTGGGATTTCCCCTCTCCATTCTGCAGAGGTAAACTATGCCATCTTGTGTGATTTAAGGCAGGGCTAGCTCTAGGCCTGAAACAATAATTACTATATCAACTTATTGGTCAATAACTGATATTAAATATATATTTGGCTTCAATGTTCATGGTCAGTAAATTTTACTTACATAAATGGACAACTTTTTTGTATTTTAGATGTAGATGGTTCAATAAGACAACATATTTCTATATTCTGTTATTAATTTTCTTGCAAATGCTTTTAATGAAATAGATAAATTGAAAAAAAAAAAAAAGCGCCACTGGGATGCTGTATTGTATTTGTATCAGTTTCCATGCTATTGTCGGAATACATTTCTGAAGCAATATATTGTCTATTATAATCAGTTATTGTGACAGGCGGGATGTCAACATGGATTATACAAATTGTATCCATGGATACAATTATCCAACAAGTAAAGTGAATTTGCTGGACGTAGTTGCTGTTACCTTCTGTCTCAAATAAATTACACAAACATTTTTACACTTCAACGGCAACCTCATTTGAATGAATATGTGCATTTATTCATACCAAATCCAGTGTATGTTGCCAATAGTATAAATTATTACAGTATTTAATTAAATTTGTATCCATACTATCAGTGAATATGAGCACAAACATGACCATCGCACCAACCAGTCTGTGCTCAGCCTCACCTCATGTTATGCACTACAGGCAAGACTGCCTTGTCGTCTCAGATGACTTCTGAGCCTTTCTGCCCTCAAATGATGTTCATTACAACTGTGTGCTTGTCCCAACATGTTTCAAATGGTTTGCATTGTGCTTGTGAATCTTTGTTGTACTGTAGATCTTTTTTATATATAGTTCAAAAATGTGTAATCGGAAGTACTTAAGTTATACGTTTTAGAGTACCCCATGACTCAAGAGTGTACGCCGTGAGAGATTTGTTGTGACCCAAGAGTGTGTGCCGTGAGAGATTGTACATCACGACCATTATATTAGTTTGGTTCATGGGAATATAGAGACCTTACCTGGAGGTCACAGTCAAGGGATATACGGGAGACAGTGGAATATTGATTATCCTTGGAGCAAAGTGAAGCCTATTAAATATCAAATTATTCTTGATTTATTTTTATTTTTATGAAGCCTCTCTAATGGTTCATTAGTTTCCTTTGTACTCAACAACTTCTCAAAATTCATCACACAGATCAGCTGCTCTGAATAGGCTTTCAAAATCAGGTGAAACACACGCAAAGTCCTGTTGCCTCCTACATGCACTGTAATACTACATGCATTTCTCAAGCCAAATGTCAATGTCAAAAATAAGTTGATACTTATTTTACATCCAAGACTAGTCAGTTTGTTTGTGTAAAAAAAATCCAAAATGGAAAAGAGCTTTTCCTTTTTAATTTACAGTAATGTCAGAGTTGTGAATGTAATGGGGCTGATATGTGGCACCAGACACTAAACATCTTGTCATTTCTTTGTCTTGTTTCTGTGTGATGAGCAGCGGAGGGGGCATGTGGCGGGACATTGAGAGGCACAGCGGGCTCCATCACCAGTCCAGGATATCCCACTGAGTACGACAACAATCTGGACTGTACATGGTCCATCCTCGCTGAGCCGGGGGACACCATCGCACTGGTCTTTAACGACTTTTTTTTAGAAGACAAATATGATTTCCTGGAAATCAGCGGGACAGAAGCACCCAGCATATGGTAAGGTCCATTTACTTATGAGCAGGTGTAGAGGAGGTCTATAGCCTGTAGCTAGACATGGGATGCACATATGTAGTAACATAATAGAAAATAGGTAAGGCTGTAGTGGACCAAAGACATTATTTATTGACTAAACAGAGTCAATTTATTAGTTGACTAAAAAAGGGCAGAAAATGCTCTAAAAATGTCTACATTACCTGAAAAAAAGTATATACAAAGTACTTACAAAAGTATTTACACTATATATGACTAATCAACTTTTAAGGTATAAACAACTGAAACCATATTGATTAAACGTGAAAATTAAATGTTTGATCTGGCTTGAATGTTAAAGGAAGTACCAGTTTTTACATAGAAGTTCTTGTAATCCAAAAAATAAAAGATAAGTAAAACAGCTGACAAAAGCTAAATTTGATTGACTAAGCCACTAATCCATTGAGTCATGTTTTCAGGCAGATACACACAAATACTTCATTCCAAGATTTTCCTTGAGTTCTTTCTTTGATTTGGTGATCTATTCCTATTTCTCACTGCAGCTGTTTATACTTCTCCAAAAGTCATTAAGACATTAATTCAAAAAGGGCGTTTTAATGTGACAGATGCTAACACTAACTGATTAGTGAAGCAGAAGAGCTGTTGATTTTGAAAATTCCAATGATTCTAATCCCACAGGGGACGTGATAATTGTTTCCTTGTAGCGTCTTCTTCTGATCATGTTGTACCTGTAAAGACAATGACGATGTAGAACACTGTTGTTGTTTATTCCCAAGAACTATAAAAGTGTTGGGATAATCATTTTGGAAGTCAACATGTTACTTTGCCGACATCAATTATTCATTCACGCAGATAAACTATCCTTAAAAATTAAATAGGAAAAAACTTAATTCCCTAATCCGTCTCTAATATAAATGTTCTGCTATAATTCAGTTCTGCATTACACAATGTGCATACCTAACATTGTTCTAGTTTTATACAGTGTTGTTTTTTATGTTTTGTCGATTGTTTGAATGTATTTTCCTTTGTCTGTTGTCATCATGTGTTCAAAATGGTAATTGTGGGTCAGCTCGAGAATGGCTGGCTGGACAGATAAATAACTCAAGTGACGGAGGTGTAGCGGAGCAGATGGAAACAAAGGAATAATGGCACGTTTAGTCCTGTCATGAGGCGAGCCTGTATACATCAGCAGAGCCATTCTCATGAGGCTGTGTTTGTGTGCATCAAGCCTTTAAGTGCCCTACTCTCTCACATGTCCATGTCTGTTTGACAAGACTCAAGGACCACTGTCAGCCCCTCCTCTGCAATGCAGGGGCAGATGGGAGTGTGCGACCAACACCCAATGAGCGTGTCACATATAAAGTCTGTCAGCTTCAGCTGCTGTTAGCCTTGACATTTCTCACTGCCACATAAATAAATGTTTAAAGGTTATGCTGTTCGATACGACTGAATGCTTTAATTATGTAATTTTTAAATGATGATTCATTATAGTAAATTCAATTAGGTCTTTAAAATATTACCATAAAAGTAGTCCAGTGTCTCTAAACGTCTAAGCTGTGCTGGCTAGTTAACTATCAATGTGCTTTTTATTCATAATAATGACTTAATAATGATCCCAATACTGATAGACGTTTTCGGGTAATGACAAAATGCTAGACTTAATGTTGGTGATTGAGCTTGTTATGGTTAGAGCATTCCTCTTGACAGACCAAAGGTATAAACCATTTCCCCTTTGGGTATGAGCAAACTTGTAATAAATTGCATAAAGCCCAAAATGGATTTGTGCCAGGAGATGTATGAGACCTAAGTACATTTCTCCAGAGAAGGATTAGGCCATGATTGACATTTTCACTGAGGCTCAGGGGCAGGTCATTGTAGCAGTGACTGACACCTGACAGGACCACTCTGACGGCTTCTTCCTGTTTACCAAGAACTCTCTCTGATTGGCTGTCCCAGAAGCAATTTCCTGTTTCATGTTCCTGTCTGTTAGCTGACAGGTTGAATGTCAGGTTGAGTATTCGTCACATGTAACCCCTTTCCTGCCCCACAGAAACCCACGTAAACAGTACACACAAATGAAATTGAGCCCGTTGCTCCCCATACATTTGTGTTGTTTTCATCCAGTTTGAATATGTCATATTCGCCCTGTTTGCCCTGTACCTGTAATGTTGTTTGTTATAGTAACAACCAAAGAGTGTCCAGTGTAACGGACACTGCATGTAAGTAAGTAAGTAAGTAGGTAAAGTTTATTTATAAAGCGCTTTTCACAGATAAAAATCACAAAGTGCTGTACAGGACAGTGGACAAAGACGAAACAATATAAAATACATTTACACACATGTACTTAAAATGACGTCAGTGAGAACCCATTCAACTAAAAGCTTTCTTAAATAAATAAGTCTTCAAGCCTTTTTAAAAAGAGTCCACAGAGTCGGCCAGACGTAGGGACAGGGGCAGGGCGTTCCACAGTCTGGGGACAACAGACTGAAAAGACAGGTCCCCTCGAGTCTTATAATGAGTTTTGGGGACCACAAGCAGGTTCTGGCTAGAGGACCGGAGAGTGCGGCCAGAGGAGTACAGGCTCAAAAGGTTCAGGATGTACTGGGGGGCCTGACCATTTAAGGCTCTGAAGGTCAGCACTAAAATCTTAAAATCAATCCTGAATTTTACTGGGAGCCAATGAAGAACAGACAGAACAGGAGTGATATGGGACCTTCGAGGGGCACCTCGAAGGTCTAGCAGCAGAATTTTGAACAATTTGAAGTTGGTTGAGTGCAGACTTATTCAAGCAGGTAAAAACAAAGTTGCAATAGTCAAGTCTTGTTGAAATAAAAGCATGAATGATCATTTCCAGGATTTTTTACATGCCTGATTGGCTGAGAGTTGGAAGAACCACACATATTTGAGAGCTGGCAACCAATTACATGCATTTTCCTTACATGTAACTATGTTTTGTGGTTTCCAAAGTGGTACTCCAGCTTTAATAACTGTATTATTATTAATAATAATAGTGCAGTTTTTTATAGCACTTTTTTGGACACTTCATCATTATTCTTTCACTCCATACACAGTAGGGGTGGAAACCTAAGGGTACCTCACGATACGATACGATACACGATACAAAGCTCACGATAACGATAATATCACGATAACGATAATATCACAATAACGATAATATCACGATAACGATTTTATCACGATTTGACGATTATTGATATATTGGTCTGAAATATACCATATGCCAGTTTATGGCATAAATAAAAGAAAAATGTTAAGTGAAAAAATACACTTTATTTCATGATAAATAGAATGGAGATGCGTAATGTAGCCATTTATTAAGTATTGATACTAATTTTTAAAAATCGATAGATACTTGGCAAATGCATATCGATAATCGAATCGCGGGAGAAAGTATCGCGATATATTGATATCGCGATATATCGTCACACCCCTAATACACAGTGGTGATGAACTATTATTGTAGCCACAGCTGCCCTGGGGCACACTGACAGAAGTGAGGCAATCATTATGTGCCATTGGCCCCTCTGACTACCATTAGTCATTCATGCAGCCACCAGCATGTGGAAACGTGGGTGAAGGACATAACTACAGTTAAGCACTTTACAGCCGCAGCCCCCCACCGTGGCACTTGGTGTTCCCAGAGGACTCCCATCATAGTACTAACCTTACCCTGCCCTGCTTAGCTTCAGAGGTCTGATAAGATTGGGCTATAGCCACAACATTTCTTGAGTGACTTGATATAGTTTCTCCAATATATTTTGTATGTCGTGGTAGATCCTCAAAAAGTTTTTGTTTTTCTCTTAAGTGAACTGACTATGAACCTATTGCTAACACTCTGCCCAGTGCAAGATCCCTCTGTTCTTTCTCAGCCTAACCTGTACCTCTGCCATCGTCTCATTCCACATGTATTCTCATCCTCTCTATTGTGTTGTGCACTCTAACTTTCCCTACAGCTATCCTCACTTCCTGTCTCTTTCACTCAGCCCTCTGCTTGGTCTGTTCCTCCTTTGTCTGACTCAATCTTTAAAAGCACAAGAAAAACTTTAAGACAGCCTTTGCACCACCATCATTTTTAGTTCCATGAATTCTTAAGCTCAGGGCCATTTTAGAGCATCCAGATATCATTCATCTTATTTGCTCCTTATTACTCTGTTATACATTCATCTCAATGTTAAATTGAGTTGGAAAGTGGGAAGTTTGCAGTTACACATATATATAGTGCTAGTAGATTATATGCAGATTTATAGTCATACTTTTTCTCAACTTGAGTAATTTGTCTTCCTCTTTCCTGACCTCTAATTATGAATCTAATTGAAGGAAAGATGGGATGTGGTGAAAATGTGAAAACAGTCTGACGTTTTTAAAAGTTCAGGTTGAATACCTAATAAACAACATAAACTCGCATGGTGCTGACATGAAGGCGTTGTGGCAAAAGAGCTCAGGTGAAAATAGCAAGTTAATTGAGTCTTGATTTACATTGTGTAAAACACGCAACGATATGACAAATAGTAGGATACTTTTATGAAGTAAGTGAAGTGGCACATACAGTACTGAGTAATTATGATGTAATTCATTGTGTTTGTGGTGTTGTTGCAGGTATTAAGGTCCAACAAGTCTTTTTAGTTTAGACCAAAAACTCTCAACTCTCATTTCAGTAGGCACTGTGTGTCCCATCACTTTACTAGAAGTACTCCTTGGAAAGACATAGACTTTAATACAGTGTTTAGTAGGTGCCTCATCCTGGTGATTTTCAAGTTGCTTAACATGGTCACAAGCCATTCCTTCCAGTGGCCCAGAGAGCAGCGGGCCAGATGCTGTTTTTGTGCTTAGCTCCTCCAGCTCTTTCTGGGGGCCCTGAGCACTCTCAAGGCCAGATGCGAATGTGAAGGCTCTCCATCTCATCTGGCTCCGACTCAGTCCTCCTTAAGTATGCGCTTCTCGGTGTGTCCCCTGAGGTGAGCGCCGGCGAGGCGTCCTTACCAGATGCCACTACTACCTCTTCTGCTTTCTAAACTGCACAACAGGCTCCCACTGAGGCACAATGCCACTACACAATACTTTGTGCCTTTCTTTTAGCATAGTTATGGTCTCTTTGGCCTGGCTAGTTCTATACCAGTGGACATATAGAAAATAAGGCTGTTGCACCTTACGTTCTCTATACACAGTGCGTGCTTTTGAAAAGGAAGGGCTTGCCTCTCCACTTTCCACCTACTTTTGCGGTGCAGTGACGCGTTTTTCAGCTTTTCATGTAAGCTTTTCCCCCACGAGTGCAGCTTTGCGGCATCTCTGTGTCCCCAGACCCTCTAAAGACCATCATGCTACTGCTATTCATAAGCTGCAATTATTACATTCGTCCACTAGATGTCAGTGTTACAAGTTAGTCTGAGCGAGCGCAGAGGCTTCGACTATTCAAAAAGCCTCGCTGTGTTACGGGCATAGCCAGGGCTTCATAATCCATCACTGAGAAAAACTCATTTAGGTCTATGAGAAAAATTTCACCGTGGTTGGTTGATATGTATTGCTTCCGGGTCACCTGGTAATATTTGTTATTAAAACATTTATTATTTTCTGTATTTTGTTTTTACATTTATTGAATTATATTAATTTTGTAAAATCTACAGACAATTTCATTATAGAAAATGCAATTTGGAATTTCACAGTTCAAAGTTATCTTTATTGGCCTGGGTTCTCCCAGACACATCACTGGCTACTTTAAACAGACTAACAAGTCTGTTTTTGTTTTCCAGGGATAGGCTTCCAAACCATGCTGTGATACAAAATATAAACATAGATTCAATAAAAGAACGCTAAAACAGGGTCATTATTTCTGGCGACAGCTTAAAAGTGTGCCTTCTCTGTGCATTCTCAGCTGCACTCTTTTGCAGACGGCCTTGATTCAATGGAAAACAGCCTTTTCCTCCTGTTTACTATATTTCACATATCAGAAAAAAGAAAAAGCCTCTATTTTTTTCTGTAAGAAAAGGAAATAGAATGAACGGAGGGTACAGGGACCAGTTTGCTTGCACACTGGGATTGTCATTAAATATACAAAAAAATATTCTTGCCAAGTGATTTAAACTTTGAAAGTTTTCAATCGCGTGTTAAGCATGTCCAAGAGAATGGCATGATAAACCTGGGAGAACATTGTTTTAGGCAACCTATAAAAATACCAAGGTAATGTCACTTTCATGGAAGGAACTGACATAAAACGTCCAAGGCCAATGCACATCTGCAGTAATGGAAAATCACATTCGTCTATGGCAGCAGACAATGCTTTGTCGCATGCCTGAATCAATTCTGAATAATCACGGCTCTTTTCTATGTTTTTGGGAAAGGTAATCTCCTTTTTGTCACTGAAGTATGCTGCTTTTGCATATGAATCTTACCCGGACTGTTTATGGACTTTTCCTCCAGCGCCACTATGTCCAAAGATACGGTGCAAGTGCTGCTCACATTTAATAAGACATGTAGTTCCTTTTGTCCCCTCTGTCAAAGCATTGTACATAATGATTTTTCATATAAGGCTCAAGAATTTGCCAAATAGTTCATTTTCATAAGTGCAGCTCACTGTTTTCCTGCTCCCACCTCTGTACAGTGTCTGCCCTTCCATTGCTGTCGCTCATTTATCTCTATTGGTGGTGGCCGGTGTTGTAATCCCCCACCTCATTAAACCAGTGCTCTGTTTCTCCATGTCTCTCTCCTCTCACATCGACCAACTACTATCTCTGGGTAGTGGCTCCTTAAAGTGGATTTTGTGACCTCACCTTGACTGCCCATCATGAAAGGTTTTCTTAGATCCACAAAGTTCTCATTACTGGAGTATTTTTTCACAAACAATATATTTACTTTTGATTGATAGAGATAATTTTTTTAAGCTTTTTTATAATACTTGTGTGATTTTCACAATTGGTTCGTATAGACTGGCTCCACAATGTTTATCTCCACGTGCCATCCATCCATCCATCCATTTTCTTCCGCTTTATCCGTTGTCGGGTCGCGGGGGCAGCAGTCTAAGCAGAGACGCCCAGACTTCCCTATCCACACACACTTCCTCCAGCTCGTCCGGGGGGACCCCAGGCCAGCTGAGAGACATAGTCCCTCCAGCGTGTCCTAGGTCTTCCGCGGGGCCTCCTCCCGGTGGGACGTGCCCGGAACACCTCCCCAGGGAGGCGTCCAGGAGGCATCCGGAACAGATGCCCGAGCCACCTCAACTGGTTCCTCTCGACGTGGAGAAGCAGCGGCTCTACTCCGAGCTCCTCCCGTGTGACTGAGCTCCTCACCCTATCTCTAAGGGAGCGCCCAGCCACTCTGCGGAGGAAGCTCATTTCGGCCGCTTGTATCCGCGATCTCGTTCTTTCGGTCATTACCCAAAGTTCATGACCATAGGTGAGGGAGGGAACGAAGATTGACCGGTAAATTGAGAGCTTTGCCTTTCGGCTCAGCTCCCTCTTTACCACAACGGTCCGATACAGCGGCCGCATCACTGCGCACGCTGCACCGATCCGCCTGTCAATCTCACGCTCCATTCTTCCCTCACTCGTGAACAAGACCCCGACATACTTGAACTCCTCCACTTGAGAAAGGACCTCTCCACCCACCTGCAGAGGGCAAGGCACCTTTTTCCGGTCGAGCACCATGGCCTCGGATTTGGAGGTGCTGATTCTCATCCCAGCTGCTTCACACTCGGCTGCAAACCGCCCCAGTGCATGTTGCAGGTCCTGGTTCGTTGGAGCCAACAGGACAACATCGTCCGCAAACAGCAGAGATGAAATCCTGTGGTCTCCGAACCGGACCCCCTCCGACCCCTGGCTGCGCCTAGATATTCTGTCCATAAATACAGTGAACAGAACCGGTGACAAAGGGCAGCCCTGTCGGAGGCCAACATTCACCGGGAACAGGTCTGACTTACTGCCGGCAATGCGAACACAGCTCTGGCTCCGGTCATACAGGGATCGGATGGCCCTCAGCAGAGGACCCCCGACCCCGTACTCCCGGAGAACCCCCCAAAGGACACCCCGGGGAACACAGTCGAACGCCTTCTCCAAATCCACAAAACACATGTGGACAGGTTGGGCGCGAACTCCCATGAACCCTCGAGTATCCGATGGAGAGTATAGAGCTGGTCCAGTGTTCCGCGACCGGGACGAAAACCACACTGCTCCTCCTGGATCCGAGATTCGACCATCGGCCGTAACCTCCTCTCCAGTACCCTGGAGTAGACCTTACCGGGGAGGCTGAGGAGTGTGATCCCACGATAATTGGAACACACCCTCCGGTCCCCCTTCTTGTAGAGAGGGACCACCACCCCGGTCTGCCACTCCATTGGCACTGCCCCCGATCGCCACGCGATGTTGCACAGACGTGTCAGCCAAGACAGTCCTACAACATCCAGAGACTTTAGATAATCAGGGCGGATCTCATCCACACCCGGAGCCTTGCCACCATGGAGGCTACCAACCACCTTGGTGACCTCAGCCAGGGAGATGGATGTATCCGCCTCAACATCCTCAGCCTCTGCCTCTGTAACAGAGGACGTGACGGGGGGATTGAGGAGAACCTCAAAGTATTCCTTCCACCGCCCGACAATATCCCCAGTCGAGGTCAGCAGCTCTCCACCCGCACCGTACATGGTGTTGGCAAAGAACTGCTTCCCCCTCCTGAGGCGCCGGATGGTTTGCCAGAATCTCTTCGAGGCCGACCGATAGTCATGCTCCATGGACTCTCCGAACTCCTCCCAGTCCCGGGTTTTTGCCTCTGCAACAGCCCGGGCCGCGGCACGCTTGGCCTGCCGGTACTGGACAGCTGCCTCAGGAGTCCCCCGAACCATCATGGCTCGATAGGACTCCTTCTTCAGCCTGACAACATCCCTTACTGCCGGTGTCCACCACCGGGTTCGGGGGTTGCCGCCGGGACCAGCACCAGAGACCTTGCGACCACAGCTACGAGCCGCCGCATCGGGGATTGAGGCAGAGAACATGGTCCACTCGGACTCCATGTCCCCCTCCTCCGCCGGGACCTGGGAGAAACTCTCCCGGAGGTGCGAGTTGAAAGTCCGTCTGACAGGGGGCTCAGCGAGACGTTCCCAGCAGACCCTCACTATACGCTTGGGTCTGCCAGGTCTGACCGGCTTCTTCCCCTGCCAGCGGATCCAACTCACGACCAGGTGATGATCGGTTGACAGCTCCACCCCTCTCTTTACCCGAGTGTCCGAGACACGCGGTCGAAGGTCAGATGATACGACAACAAAGTCGATCATCGACCTCCGGCCTAGGGTGTCCTGGTGCCACGTGCACTGGTGGACACCCTTGTGCTCGAACATGGTGTTCGTGATGGACAAACTGTGACTGGCACAGAAGTCCAACAACAGAACACCGCTCGGGTTCAGATCAGGGGGGCCGTTCTTTCCGATCACCCCTCTCCAAGTGTCACTGGCGACTCCCACATGGGCGTTGAAGTCCCCCAGGAGAATAACGGAGTCCCCGGGCGGTGCACCGTCCAGTACCCCTCCCAAGGACTCCAAGAAGGCCGGGTACTCTGCACTGCTGTTAGGCCCGTAGGCCGTCACAACAATGAGAGACTTGTCCCCCACCCGGAGGCGGAGGGACGCGACCCTCTCATTCACCGGGGAGAACTCCAACACATGGCGGCTGAGATGGGGGGCAATGAGAATGGCCACCCCAGCTCGCCGCCTCTCCCCGCGGGAAACTCCAGAAAAGTGGAGCGTCCAACCCCTCTCAAGGAGTTGGGTTCCAGAGCCCAAGCTGTGTGTGGAGGTGAGGCCGACTATCTCTAGTCGGTATCGCTCAACCTCCCCCACGAGCTCGGGCTCCTTCCCCCCCAGTGAGGTGACGTTCCACGTCCCAAGAGCCAGATGTTGTGTGTGCGGACTGGGTCGCCGAGGTCTCCGCCTTCGACTGCCGCCCAGTCCTCTCAGCACCGCGCCACCACGGACCCCTCTGCAGGTGGTGGGCCCACAGGACGGACTGCCCACGTCATCCCTTCGGGCTGGGCCCGGCCGGGCCCCGTGGGCTAAGGCCCGGCCACCAGGCGCTCGCATACGAGCCCCGACCCCAGGCCTGGCTCCAGGGTGGGGCCCCGGCTGCGCCATGCCGGGCGACGTCACTGCTCTCATTATAGTGCGATCCATGGTGGTTTTTGGACTGCGCTTCGTCTGACTCGTCACCTGAGACCTGTCTGCCATGGGAGGCCCTACCAGGGGCATGAAGCCCCAGACAGCATAGCTCCCAGGGTCATCTGAGTACTCAAACTCCCCCACCACGTTAAGGTGGCAGTCCAGGGGGGAGGACACAGTGCTGGTGAACATATGCCTCCAGGCTGAGTTCTCATTTTCCCATGACTGTAAACAAGTGCTGCTAATATGTTCGCCAATGCAGAAGTGCTGTTTAATACTGCATTCTTGGAGAAGTACTTTACACAATAAGCCGCTAGCTTAACCCCGTTAGCGTCAAAGCCCGCCCGCAACGTGAGCCCTGCTTCCGCCACTTCCACTGTGCGCCAGAGCAGGGCAGTACTTCATTCACACGTCTTGAATTTAGTGAATGTGCGCCCAGTGCGCATGGAAGTTGGCGTTCAAGCCTCATTGAACGCCTCATTCCTCTCTTGTCTACCTGATTCCGAGTAGAGGAGCTGGCCACGCTGGCCCGCCATCAGAGGGGAATACAGACAGCGTGGACTCATGTGTTTCTCTGAGACGTGGCTGTGTGGTCTCTCTGGAGGGATTTAAACGTGTGCCCATAGACCGGTGTGTGGAGGGGAACGAAAAGAAGAAGGGCGGGGGAATTGCAGTATATGTGAATGAGGACTGGTGTAACCACATCACATCGGTACCCGGGATTTGGAGCTGATCGCTTTAAGTATGAGGCCCAGAAATTTGCCGTGGAAGTTCTCGAACACCGTGGTTTTGACCCATATCCAGACCTGTACCCCCTGCGCTCTCATCCTGATCAGCGAAGACTTTAACCACACCACTTTAACCACCATTCCCCCCCACTCCATCTGCCCCCCCCCCCCCCCCCCCCCCCCTCTCTTCACACGTCTCCAGCCCAGTGACACTGCCTTCGACTGCCCCAAGCCCCCCTGCTCACACATCCCCATCGCCCACCTCTGACAGTACACCCCACCCCCCCACTCCCTCCTCTCCATCACACTGGACCAGGTGAGGAGTGAGTTGAAGCGACTGAAGCAGAGTAAACCCACAGGACCAGACGGGATCAGTCCCAGGCTGCCGAGGACCTGTTTAGACCAGCTTCTGAGGTCCTCAGCTACATCCACAACCTGAGCCTCAGCCTGGAGAAGGTCCCTGTCCTGTGGAAGACCTCCTGTCTGATCCCGGTTTCTAAAACAGCTCAAAGTTGCCTCTACTTTCTGAGGAGGCTGTGGTCCTTTGTAGTGAGCAGGCCTCTGCTCAGGACTTTTCATGACTCTGTGGCAGCTTCTGCTATAAGTGAGGGACATGAGGATGCTATTCAAAGTCACCTCCATCATGGACAACACCTCCCACTGCACAGGACTGTAGAGGAGCTGAGGACTTCCCTCAGTGCAACTGCAGGACCTTCATCCCCACTGCTGTCAGACTGTACAATAAGTCACTTTAAGCCACTACTGACCTGCATTAGGACCGAAAAACCAGCCTATTGCCTTTTTATTGTACATAATTATATCCTGCACAGACTGTATTTTTCCTTTCTCCTTTGCCTCAGCAATTTATTTAATTTTCCATTTCAGACCATCTCTGTTCTTTCTAAAATGAGCTGTTCTTCACTGCCATGGGAATTTTTAAATGAGTAATTTTTACACTACCTTTGGTCTTGCCATTTTAAAATACATTCACTGCTATCTCCATAATTGCCCTTAAATTCTCATAGATCATAATTAAATTCAATTTGAGTAAAAACCTTTGGGTAAAATAAAGTATGTCCCAGGTTTACAATGATAAAAGTACATTAAGAGATGAGGAAATTGACTTGAACAGTTTTGGTGCAGTCTGCAAACATTACTATCAAGCATGACTAGATAATCATTTTTACACAAATCGTCTACTGAGACATGCTCATTGCAATTTCCTGTTTTTCTTCCCATCCTCTCGTTTTAATTAAATCTTACTGGGCAGAATGGTTTAGGTCCATCTGAGACTTGAAATGAATTCATAAGCTTTAAAACTACTATTGCTTGTTTATGCGAACTATTATTTGACCAAACATAATCAAACGGTATAAGATATTATGCTGGAAAGACTAATGAGCAGGTATGAACCTGTAACTTTGTATATGTGCCTAGTCTCAGATGATAAATTGAATCCAGCTTTTAGTATTACTCATATCTAAGTGTTATCAGTGATGAAAACATAAATAAAATCCTGACATAACAATATCCAGGTGATAATATGGCAATTTATCATAATCTCCTTTAATCATGAGTTGAAACATGAAGATAACAGTTTGAAACATCTTGGCTTAGTCATAAATATGGTCGCATCAAGGTGGAAGTCCCATACAACCATAATGTTTTCCAACCTTTCATGATATGAAAAGGCGAGTTGATGAAAGGTGTGCTCGCTGTGAGAGACACTGTAGTGTTCATTTCACATTAGCTCCCAGGTCCTACTCACTTAAGTCACCTCCCTTTTTAAATTATCCTGTTGCTATTGGAAACAGGTGGCAGATTTACCTTAGATGGCACATTTATACATAGAGGGTTGATTTTAGATGATGTTGCTCTTTTCTTCCTGTCAGAAGTTATTGCAGAAACTTCTCATCCATAGTTTTCTCACTCTAGTAATTTTACTGAAGTAACTTTTATTGTCTTTTTTGTGTTATTTTTGCTTGATTGTGGTGCAATACATAACAAAATTATTCATCTATAATTTTCATTTCATTCCCTCGTCCAATCATAATCACAGCAATCTAGCTCTGTTACAACTTTGATTTACCACAGTCACTGTACCTTGTCGCATGCAATGCAAAACAATATGTAGTTCTCTGCCGAGAGAACTGCAACAATATACTGTATTTTACCCTAATTGTGATCAAAATGGAGTGGATGATTATTATCAGTTGCGTTAGGAATGAATTGTTCCTTAATACATATGAGCAATAACAAATAATGAATTCATAAATGCACACAATTAAAGGTTTTCCCTGTCAAAATTATATCTACACCTCTCATTACAAAAATGTTGAAATGGTACCTGTCTGGTATGTGTTTTATTGCACAGTAAAGCAATTGGTCACCATCAATAAGCAGTGAATTCATGTATGCAGTCTCTTACAGGCGACTACAGCATTTCCTTTACTGTTTCTCCTGGGATTTATGTCTCATTAAGTGAAGGTACTTTCTTATTCTTTTATGTCTTGTGTTGTTTACTGTGTTTTTTTTGTTGTTCACAGGCTAACTGGCACAACATTACCCTCACCAGTCATCTCCAGTAAGAACTGGCTGCGGATACACTTCACATCAGACAGCAACCACAGAAGAAAAGGATTCAGTGCACAGTATCAAGGTATTTCAAAAGTCATACATTTATGTTTTCAGTTGGGACTAAACACTGTGGACAGACAACTAGCACACACCATTTCTCAGCTTTTTCTGCACAAACCATTGGTGTGGTGAAGTTGTGGACCTATTCCAATTTGTTCTCAATATTTGTCCTCTGAACGCTCACTGGAGCAGGAGAAGTGGATGCTGTGAAAACTAAATCTTGGTCTTCCAACGCTAATGAAAAGGGGTGATGCTCACACCAGTCCACAAAGTACTGAGTCAGTCCTCTGCCTGCATTGCCGTCGTCCATGATGAGTCAGGTGTTCGCAGTCATAAGAGAACCAAGCTGTTGTACCCTTAATCTGCGGAACAAGGGGCTGAAGAGTAACAGTAGAGGACCCTCCCTTGTGGAGACCCAAATTCAAGTTATGGCCTTTTCAGTTTATTCCTCATGAGCAGCAGATGTCAAAGAGCAGAGTTTTCCTGTACGTTCTTCTTTTTTCTACCCCCTGGCTCTCCTCTGACACACAGCTGGTACAGATCGCATCACTCACTTGGGTAGATTGATACTCTCCACTCGAGCAGTTCATCAATTAATCACAACTAATCAATTATCAAAATGATTGTTGATTACGGCTGTACAGTCCACTCAGTCTATTCAATTCAGAAAAAAAAAGTTGAGTGGTGCTGCATTTATGAATAACCAGGTTTTCCAGACAAATACAAAAAAAATACTGTAAGTGGGACATGTCCCTCCTCAAGTAACATATAGTCAGGGGAGGCTCACCTGCATGGAAAGTAAAAATGAAATATAATGGAAATCCACTATTTAGTTATTTGCAAGCACAAGCAGTCCTTATTATGCCTATGTCCAGTTTGTGCATTCAATCACAACTACCTTCTTTTTATTAGTTTTGAACCTCAAACGCTTGTCTTTCTGTTGTGACACCCGCAAATACCATTTTGAATGGTCTATTTTTATCTTGGCCGCAGATGAGTCCTTCATTCTTTCTGCCTCCAGTTTAAACTCCGGCCACACTGTTTTGTCAATGTCCATAAAATAAAGTCCTCACGGACTGTATTTTCTTTTAAACTAGGATATACTTTTACCATTCCTGTTTGAAGCGGCCTTAACTGTGGAGGTTGATCTGATGCACACAGGTGGACAAGATTTTACCCAGAGTGCAAACTCTGCCGGTGTGGTTGAGACGAGGGATGTGTCATTTAGTACAAAGCCGCCGCAATTGCTTCAGCGGTCAGAACAGAGTGGCTCCCTTGGGGGCCTGCCCCACTATTTGATAAGGACTGGATAAAACAGCTACAGTATATTCAAAATGCTGCAGCTCGAGTCCTGACTAGAATCAGGAAGTACAGTCACAATATTCTTGGTCTCAGGTCTCTGCACAGGCTTCTTGTAGATCAGAGAAGTCTGTAAAGCAGCTCTGGTTGTGTCTTCATGGCCTCACACCAAACTACCTGTGATATGTGCCAGCTTAATCAAGAGGAAACATGTAGAAATCTTGTGTGTCTATTCAGCAGATTTACTGCAGTGTCTACAAATAAACATTTAAAACAATTTGTTCTAGCCCTGTGAAACTGATGTCTTCTCTCAGAGGGGAGCAGTTCCACCCTAAGAGGGTGGTCACAGATGGACAAGATGGACTGAACTTTGTTACCTGTCTTTTGTAAATTTGTGTGAGACATTTGTTGTTGGCCAATTATACGAATGGCCTCTGACACAATTTTTCTCATATGACTTCTGTTTTGGACAGACATATTTCTGTAAAAGGAAATTAAACAAAAGGTTAGAACAGACTCTATAAAAGATTTATAAAAGAAAAAATCAGGATCAGAGACTTGTCCTCATCAAAAAACTGTCTACGCAGAAAGTAAATTCGTTGTGCCCCTTCTTTACAATGGTTCCCAGATACTTAAATGACTCCACTGTCTCCACTGCAGAGCTGTGGATGGCAGTTGGAGGTGGATGGCAGTTGGAGGTAGTAAGAGCTGTGGATTCTTCCCAAAGCTGAGGACCATTTCTTTTTCACACTCAGAGTCAGGAAGTGTCTGTCACACCACTGGACAACGTGCTCCATGACTGGTCCATGCTCCACTTCTCCATCCTGCAGCAGACTGACCGGGACTGTGTCATCTGCAAACTTCATCTGTTTAGATGCTTGCTCTGACAGTTATTTGTGAAGAGTATAGGGGTGAGAGGACCCTCCCTTGTGGAGATCTTATGGATGACTCTTTTTGCTCTGAGAATACTCCATTTACTCAAAAGGCTTGTGTACACTCTCGCGCGACGCTGGTTACGTTTGTGGTTGCGTTGGACCTACACTACGTAACCACAGTTAGTGGTACACTTGCGTGTTCCCCTTACGGAGTTTTGAAGAGAATGTTGTAATCCCAACCAAACACGTGATGGCGATCTCACAGGAGTTGCCTGAGAAACCAAAGCGGTCCCATTTACGCTGCAACTTTCCCCTATTCAGAACAAAAACATTTGCAAACCAAGCCGTTTGAGATCATTACATGTGTTTCTTCTACTGTAGGTTTATGTGATAGTTCTAAACTCATCGTTTCAACTCATTTAACTGTGATGCTGTGAATAAAGACACAGTTCTTGTTGGAAACACAGTTATTATTAAATTGTATTCAGCACAAAAAGCAAAACATTAAGTGGTAAATATCTGAGACAAACTATTCCTCCAGAACTATTTAAAAGTGCAGGAGGAATGCAACAGACGCGATAAGGTACAAGTGCAGATTCAAACAAAGACAGGAAGAGAGCAAAACAAACGACAGCATAGTTTATAAGTTAAATATATGTTGGATATGCAACAGAACTGGACAGTCCACAGTATCCGCCTATATCAGGCTCTGTCATGAGCCCAAACTGCTTTTCCTTCGGTTCCTTCGAAGCACAAAGCAGTCTGCTCCGAAGTGTGAAAGTGATCACACACGGACCAATCACAGCGGAGCTTCCTTACGGCGACTCTTACGTAGTTAGACATTTTCGATTGTGCGCGGGAGCTACGTAAGGGCCTTACGGTGATCCACGCGTTGCCTCCGTAAGCTCCGTGCCGCGCGACTATACACTAGGCTAGTAGGCTTAACTCTTTGTGGTCTGAGTGTTGAAAAGTAATTGATCCACTTCACCAAGTTTGGATCCAGATTAAAATCAGCCAATAATTTAGAATATACAATCTGTAGCTGCATTGAATTAAAAGCTGCCTATAGCAGACACGAGGCGGAGCAAGGTTGCGTCCTCCACTCCTCTCCTGTTGCAATAAGCAAACTGCATTGGGTTCAGTCTCTCCTTTACTTCTATTGTTCTAAACTGCTTCACTAGGCGTTCAAAACATCTGTTCTGTTGGTTTTTTGTGATTGTTTGATTTTTTTCTGTACAATATCATAATTTGTAAATTACTTGTTGTTTGGAAATATACTTGTCTGGCCCTTATGTGGACAGATACTGTATCATTTCAATACCTTAAATATGTCCTCTGTGACTTTTTTGGATAAATTGATTTACATCTCTCTGTTTCACACTCTCTCTGCAATAGTGCGTGCATGTGTTTGATATCCATGTGTGTCTGTGTTGTGCCAAGTTAGTCTCTGTGGAATATATTGTGGTTGTAATACAGATCTGCGCACTGCCCCTGAAGGCTGCTAACAGGATAAAGCTCCTCCTTTCCTTTGCTTTCCAACCTTTTTTATCTCCACCCTTTCATATTTCTTTTAATCCTGGCTCAATTTCCCCCCACATTGGCTTATCCTTTTGGTAGAATGATTGCATTAGGGAGGAAAATACTTTTTGGTGGTGTAACATTTGTGTAAGAAGCTATGCAAAAGTGACCCATATGTCTTGAATAAATTATGTTTTATTTTTTGCAGTTAAAAAGGCGATTGAGTTGAAGTCCCGAGGGGTGAAGATGATGCCTAGCAAAGACTCCAGTCACAAAAATGCAGTGTGTAAGTAAACTCTTGTTGCTATTTTTAAACTGTGTCTGCGTCTGCACACAATGAGACTAGTAGCTGCTGTATATAGTCAAGGACACGCTCATCCATCTTTGATACGATAGCAGCAGTGATTTCATCTATTTTTCACATGAGGTTCTTCCACTTAGGGACAATTCTGAGCCACAGTTACAGAACAGAGTTTTGATATGTTGTACATTTTACTTTTAATAATCAATGAAATTCTACAGACAATGATAGACACAATAAATAATCCTGACCATATAATTCGCTTTTTACATTCAGAAAAAAGATTCCTTGTATAAGTCAAGGGGAAAATTACATTTTCTGAGCGTCATGGGCCCCACTGCTATGATTGTTCCCTCTTTGCTATCATTTTGGATTTTCTGTTGTTTTTCTCTTGTTCTTCAGATCAATTGGCCACTTTAAATAAACAAGAATGTCAAAAAACTGTAATAATCTCCACCACTCTCATTTTACCTGTAATGTGACTGAAAGCTGCATCATTGCACGCAGCTTATCGCATCCAAAGACAATAATGACCGCTGCCCATGGCAATGCAATCTCTGCTTGTAATTCAGGTGTGTAGATTACTCCACAAGTAGTACGGCCACTTCGTCACAATGCTCTACGTCACTATTACTGTCTTTGTGAGGAAAGCTATCGCAGCAAGCTAAGCTCAATACACACAAATAACAATAACAATCAATCAACACATTTAAATGTTAATCGGAGATTACTTTATACATATACATTCTTAACACACATGCACGGAGGTTTTCAGATTGATCTGTTAATGCTTTCATGACAAAAATATTCTTTTAATGCGACAAAAAACGGTTGCGTAATCCCCATTAACATTAATAAAACATTTAAGAACGCATTTGCAGAGGATCAAATTTGGATTTAGATTGAGTGGGTCACTCACCTCAGAATTCATTGTTCAGTTTTCATGTAGTTAGAGAGAGTTCTAGTTTTAAATATTTTTCGCCTGCCTCGGGAAAACCTTTGGGAACAATTTTAGTTGCGTATCTGCATACTATACATTATTCCTTACATGTAAATGAGACTAGTGGCTAGAAATAAAACAAAACTAAAATTGTCACCTTTTGCCCTCCGTGGGCTTGGGTTCTCTCTAAGCTCTCTAATATATCTATTATATTAACTGGATAGGGTATTACTAGCTTGTAGCTGAATAACCCATGTGCTCGGGGGATTCTCGCGGTACTGCAGACTGAACCAGACTAAATTCACGTGGGCTACCCAGAAATTTTCCCCATAGAACTCAATGCATATTAAAACAGCTCAACCTCAGCTGACAGAGAACCTACAGCTTTAATAAAGATCGGATTCTGTGGGGATTTTAGTGTCCCTTGTCATCCTGAACTTTTTTTCTTCTTAAATCCTTCGGTTTTGTTTAAATCCACACTTTAGTGCAACAAACTCTGCTCGTCTGGCTCTCGCTCTAACTCCCGCTTTGATGAACTGCTCTGATTGGTCAGAGCGCGGCCGAGCCCCTCTGTGCACGTGCGTGAGACCCGGTGTGAGACCCACACACGCGTGTTTGGCGCAACGCATTATGGGAGATCATCCACTGCGCAGAACCGGGAGGACCAGACGATGCCCAAATACAGGCGAGTTTCCCATAGATCTTTGCGAGTTTCCCATAGATCTTTGCGAGTTTCCCAAAGTTCTTTGCGAGTTTCCCAAAGTTCTTTGCGAGTTTCCCATAGATCTTTGCGAGTTTCCCATAGATCTTTGCGAGTTTCCCATAGATCTTTGCGAGTTTCAGGCAACTTCCGCTAATCTTTCAGCCCCCATGCCGTCACAAAGCGCCACTGAGCACAACCATTCATTTGAATAGGGCGCCATCTTGGATCGCCAGGGCTTGGCTTGGGTCCTCTACCAGAGGCCTGGGAGCTTGAGGCTTGAGCCGAATCTTTGCTGTTCCTAGCACTGCACATTTCTGGAACCAAGATTTCCGAGGTTGTTCCAGGGACCTGCTTTCTTTTGTCATCTCACACACGCGTGCCCGCGCCATTCTGAGTGATTTTATTATAAATGGGCGGGTCATTCGGACAGTATGCTTTAATAAACTCATCCAGTAAGGAAAGTTCTGAGGTGCAACGTCCCACGCTAATTTTTGTGCCGTTAATTATAACGCGTTAAAGTCCCGGCCCTAATATATATATATATATATACTGAAAGATCAAGGCTATGCTCACACTCAGAGAGCAGCCGTCCTCCTGTGGACTCACCACCTGCAGAGGATCAGTGAGGGGCTGGTGCTATGAGACTTGGGTGGCATCTCTGATTGCCACCCCCCTGACCCAGAAATGGATTAAAGGGTAGAAAATGGATGGATGGATATATATATATATATATATATATATATATACATATACATTATATATATATATATATATATATATATATATATATATATATATATGTATATATATATATATATGTATATATATATATATATATATATATATTATATATGTATATATATATATATATATATATATATATGTATATATATATATATATATATATATATATATATATATATGTATTGTATATGTATGTATATATATGTATATGTATATGTATGTATATTAATATATATATATGTATATATATGTATATATATATATATTATGTATATTTATATATATATATATATATATATATATATATATATATATAGCATTTACAGCAGCTAATTAAGAAACATAGCTACTACTTATTTTGTATTTTGTAAATTTTGTGTGCTCTTACTACTGTCCTGTATGTGCGCTGCAACTTCGAAATTTCCCCACTGTGGGACAAATAAAGGAACACTTATCGCTTATCTTATCTTATCTCGCCACTGTCGGAGACATTCACAGAGCATGTCATCCGTTTGGGCCTTCTCCTTGATGTAGCTATGGAGCTATGTTTTGTCCTGGACAGCGGCTCTCTCGCTTTCTCGATGACCTGAGAACTAGTCTCGGGTCATCGGCCTCTTTATATATAAATATATGTCAACAGTTGTATTTTAGCTCACTCCTACTTAGGAATTGGTAATACTTTGCAGTGAAAACCTTGTAATATTATACAAATATGTTTTTGTAATGTACCACTTAACCTCACATTTTGTTCCATTCATCATCTAATACTAAAATGAGATTCCCCTCTCATCCCCAGCCCACAAACATACTTTTGTTATGGCTATATGTTTTCCTTACACCAGAATACCTTTATGGAGCTGCTTTATTGTGATTGGTGTCAGACATGACTAAAAATCTCCATCTCTCAGAGCGTAAATGGTTGAATCTAGCTCTGCTCCATAATGTAATGTGTGGTTTAGTGACTCACTCGTCTTTTTGTTGGCTGCTGTTGTGTCTCCCAGAGGACTCTATCCATTTCAGCCCATTTATTTTCACTTCTAATTTTCCAAAAGACATACACGTTGCATTACACTTTGTCTTGGAGAGCTGGAAGTACACCCACGATATTGTAGTCCTGCCTTTGGAGGCACTGCCATCAGAGGTTAATGGTTATATTTATAGACATATTATTTTGTAAGCAAGAATCAATAACACAGGCATATGGAATAATATGGTATAACATTTTAAGACCATTATTCTAAACCTTTTTCTCATGTGGTGGTGGCTGTTTGGGTGTAGTTTGAATAATAAGTTAGACTTTCTAAATCAAGCCCTTGAACAAGATACAATATTTATTGATATTTAAATGTTTGTTGAGGTTTTAACTATGCTACAACATAAACACTATAGGCCCAAACATGTAACCCCCCATTCTGTCTCAAAGCTCCTGTCTCAGTCCTGTAATAGCATGATATAATTGTACCACTATGACATCACCCCCTTTTAAAACAAAAGTTATGCCCATAAATTAGTTTTGGCAATTTCTACCCCTGCCATTGGTGGCAGCTGATAACATTTTGTAATATATGTTTAAAATTATTCATACTGTACATTATTTGACATTTGAAAAAATATGACATAACAAAGTAAGAATTAGCAATCTCCTCTTTTTGGCCTACATAATGCACAATATTTCGCCTTTCACACAAGATAAACTGTTTATAACAGGTCAAACAAGAGTAGAGTATAAATAAAAAATCATCATAATTTATTTTATAGCCTTTTTATAGCCCATATTTCTTGTGACTAAATAAACTTTGCTTCTGAAAAAAAAAAACACAGAAAAATATTCAATGGAATGCTGTGGATTCCATTGGAAGTTTGAGCTTTGTGGAAGAGGACACTTGAGTGGCAGAACTGTCATAGTTGTTTGTTGCAACTCACTACTGACATTTATCGGATTTGCATAAGTAAAGTGATGTTGCCAGTTACTCAATATTCATATGGGAAGAATAGCTTCTCCCTTAGCTTCTTTGGTATGCATATCTCATCTTTAAAGGAATGGCTAAATCTTTTTTTTTTTTTTCACTCTTTAACCTCATCAGTAACTTGTTGAGCAGTTGTTTTCAGCTGCACATTATTAGTTGAAACAGAAAATGTAACAGCGGGTGAATAGCAATGAATAGACTACAGGTGAAGTCATAGTAATTACAGAAAAAGTAGGAAAGAAGAGAGGATAGTGCTTAAGAAGTAAAGTGTTTTCATATGCATCATTCAAATGATTAATTGAGGAGGAACGTTTTAATATTGGCCGTAAATGTAGAGCTCGTGTCTGCTTCCTTGACGTGGATGGGGAGCTGATCATACAGTAGAGGAACGTTCTGCCTCCTACGGTGCTGTTTGACACACTCAAAACCACTGGAAGTCTGACGTTTTGCAAGTGCAGTGCTTGGTTTGGTTGATATCATACTAATATATGTATGTCTTGGAGGTAGGTTGAAGCCTTGTATGTCAAAAGAAAGGTTTTAAATGTGATTCTGTACTCCACCAGAAGCCAGTGGAGTGATCTCAAGACTGGAGTTATTTGTTCCCTCCTTTTTGTGCTTGTTAAGATCCTTTCTGGCATATTTTTGACAAGCTTGAAGCTTTTTATGGAGGATTGAGGGCACGCAGCCAGCTGGGTGTTACAGTAGTCAAGCCTTAAGGTGACAAATGTCATGTTAGATGTTTCATAATGGAACGGAAAAGTCCATCTCCAACCATATGAGTGTTGCTCTATTAAGCCTGTAAATACATTGTAGACGAACAATTTATGGTCTAATGCTTCGTTTGGAAGCAGACAACAAGCGAGCAGATTACTAAAAGACAGGCTTTTCCTCGGCTGGTAACTGATGGGAAATCAAATAAGCATAAACATTATATTGAGTGTATATATCTGCACAGTAGCATATATTTCGAGTCGTTTTGGGAAATACTTCGAACCGTAATCTGAGCATGTGACATAGATTTTAATTATGAACCAAGCGGCGCTCATACCTCATCCTCTTAGCGCTCAGCTCCCTAATAAAACGTTCATCAATAATTCCAATGATTTACACGCTCAGCTGAGCTCATGGCTTTGCAGTTAACATTAGTCCTGTGTTTTCCCCCTCTGTGTGTGTGTGTGTGTATGTCCTCCCATACGTGTTCAATAGTGGCATTCAGATACACTGCCTTGCAAAAGTATTCACCCCCTTGGCTTTTTACCTATTTTGTTACATTACAGCCTTTAGTTCAATGTTTTTTAAATCTGAATTTCATGTGATAGATCAGAAAACAGTTGGTGAAGTGAATTGAGAAAAATATATACATAAAACTATTTTTCAGAAATAAAAAACTGGAAATTGGCATGTGCATATGTATTCACCCCCTTTGTTATGAAGCCCATAAAAAGCTCTGGTGCAACCAATTACCTTCAGAAGTCACATAAATAGTGAAATGATGGCCCTGTGTGCAAGTGTCACATGATCTGTCAGTACATACTGTACAGTATACACACCTTTTTTGAAAGGCCTCAGAGGCTGCAACACCTAAGCAAGAGGCACCACTAACCAAACACTGCCATGAAGAGCAAGGAACTCTCCAAACAAGTAAGGGACAGTGTTGTTGCAAAAGTTTTGTGTGTTTTGTTGCCTCGCAACCTGGAATTAACATGGATTATTTGAGGATTTGCATCAGTTAATTTACAGAACATGCCCACAACTTTTAAGATGTTTTTTTTTATTGTGAAGCAAACAACAAATACAGTAGACAGAACAGGACAGAAAAGGTCAATACTTTGTAGCGCCACCTTTTGCGGCAATCACAGCTCCAAGTCACTTTGGATAAGTCTGTATGAGCTTGCCACATCTTACCAGATTCAGATTCAGATTCATTTATTTGCCATTTGCAGTAAAACCACATTGGAAAAACTGTGCAAGACTACCCCGGTGTGCACCAGACAGAGAAGACGACACACACCAGAGCTCTTGCCACGGCGCCATCTTTACGGCGCCATGCGACAAACAGTAGAATAAACAGCAGAGAGCAGTAACATACATATCACAAGACAGTTTGGATAAGACACATTATGTTTTGGATAAAACACGGACGTTTTTATTGTGGAAATAAACTCCGGCCACCCGTTCGCCAATGTGGGCCGTCAGAGGGGGCTAGGTGAGGGGGGGGATGAGCAGGAAAGACTTAAGCTGTATAAGTATGAGGTTTGTTGTAGATTGGAGAAGTCCATGTTATCTTCGGCCTTGCCAGAGGAATGTGAGATAGATAAGAATGGAGACAAGCCACAGCAATGGAGGAAAACACATCGCCTGAGAGGGACAATATGCAATGTAGCGGTCAAAAGCAGGCAGATATTCTATTAAATCCAATTCAACCGAATTGCGGCGCCCTCAGACCTCCGTACACAGGTCAGAGAGTTCAAGCCTGGCAAACAATGTCATTCAGCCTCATCTCTAGTGTCTTATGCCCTTCGAGTGAACGTGTTGGGAGGTCTTTTATCAACTGTTCCACTAGTACAACTCTCCTTTGTCCAGACGCGGCACTCTCAACCACGACGCGGCTTAGCTCATTGTACATCTCTTCAATTTTGTTGGACAGCAGGTCGTGAATTTTATGAGCTGCCATGCCTCCGAATTTGCGGTACTAACGCTCCAAACCCGAAAAGGAGGATCCCCACCACCAAAATTCCAAAGATATATACGTCTTCCGAATCTTCAATAGACAGGACCGACAGACAGAGGGGCTAAAACTTGTACCAGCTGTCAAGAGTATACCCCGCAGGTGCAGTCCCGTCTGGGCATAGGGGCTCCCCCGGTCCTCCCTTACGTGTTGAAAAAATAGTGTCAATTGCGATGAGGGACCAGTTAATGATATCCATAATTCTTGTTAGAGTTGTCTGTAGCAAAACTCCAGGAAAAGACAAAAACAAGAGAGAGCAAGCAGTCAGAAGCAGGAGCGGTTTGAGGACACGTCTGTGCTCGACGGAGGCGGAATTTTTGCCCATTCCTCCTTGCAAAACCGCTCCAGCTCCTTCAAGTTGGATGGTTTGCGCTTGTGAACAGCAATCTTTAAGTCTGACCACAGATTTTATATTGGATTGAGGTCTGGGCTTTGACTAGGCCATTCCAAAACATTTACATGTTTCCCCTTAAACCACTGAAGTGTTGCTTTAGCAGTGTGTTTGGGGTCATTGTCTGCTGGAAGGTGAACCTCCGTCCTAGCCTCAAATCACGCACAGAGTGGTACAGGTTTTGATCAAGAATATCCCTGTATTTAGCACCATCCATCTTTCCCTCAACTCTGACCAGTTTCCCAGTCCCGGCTGCTGAAAAACATCCCCACAGCATGATGCTGCCACCACCATGTTTCACTGTGGGGATGGTGTTCTTTGGGTGATGTGATGTGTTGGGTTTGCGCCAGACAGCGTTTTCCTTGAAGGCCGAAAAGTTCAATTTTAGTCTCATCAGACCAGAGCACCTTCCTCCATACATTTTGGGAGTCTCCCACATGCCTTTTCGCAAACTCAAAACTTGCCATTTTGTTTTTTGCTGAAAGTAATGGCTTTCTTCTGGCCATTCTGCCATAAAGCCCAACTCTATGGAGCGTATGGCTTATTGTTGTCCTATGTACAGATACTCCAGTCTCTGCTGTGGAACTCTGCAGCTCCTCCAGGGTTACCTTAGGTCTCTGTGCTGCCTCTCTGAATAATGCCCTCCTTGCCCGGTCCGTGAGTTTTGGTGGGCGGCCGTCTCTCGGCAGGTTTGCTGTTGTGCCATGTTCTTTCCATTTGGTTATGATAGATTTGATGGTGCTCCTGGGGATCATCAAAGATTTGGATATTTTTGTATAACCTAACCCTGACTTGTTCTTCTCAACAACACTGTCCCTTACTTGTTTGGAGAGTTCCTTGGTCTTCATGGCAGTGTTTGGTTAGTGGTGCCTCTTGCTTAGGTGTTGCAGCCTCTGAGGCCTTTCAAAAAAGGTGTGTACAGTATATGTACTGACAAATCATGTGACACTTAGATTGCACACAGGTGGACATCATTTCACTATTTATGTGACTTCTGAATGTAATTGGTTGCACCAGAGCTTTTTATGGGCTTCATTACAAAGGGGGTGAATACATATGCACATGCCAATTTCCAGTTTTTTATTTATGAAAAATAGTTGTATGTATATATTTTTCTCAATTCACTTCACCAACTTGGACTGTTTTCAGATCTATCACATGAAATTCAGATTAAAAAAACATTGAACTAAAGGCTGTAATGTATCAAAATAGGTAAAAATACAGTGCCTTTGCAAGGCACTGTATTTTAGAGGTAGGGACATCATCCAAAGTCAACCGAAGCAGACAGAGAACTGCACTCAGAAAAGCCCTGCTCCACCAAGGTGTCAAACCTACCATAAAACAAAGTCCTTCAAACCCACATCCTTCAGACTATTCGTCTGCTGCACTCGATTAGAGTGCAAATTGTCATTTGCCCACAAAACACATGTCTTGAGTGTAAAACACATGTGTCAAATGTAAGTATGTATTTTAGTGTAATTTAAATCACAATCAGAATGTTTCACTCTGGGTAAATGTTTCTTGTTTTGTAACACGGCAGTGATGTGCAGAGTGTGCGTTCTCCTACCTGTGCTGAGAAGGGCATAACATGCCTGGTTTATCCTTCATTCTTCCACTTTTCTGCTCTGCTTTTAGAGCCCAACAAAGTCAGACCAGAGTTATGACTTCAAAACAAGCAAAAAGTGAAACGGTCGAGCTACCTGTACTTTCAGACACATCCCACAACTTTTCATTTACATCTTTCTGTTTTGAATAATTCCATGGAAACGAGAGCAACCTTGCTTCCCGCTAAAGATAACATTTGGCTGCTTTTACCTGTGTGTTGTTGTCTGATTCATATTGTGGTTCTGCCAGTAACACAAACTGTTTCCACTTGTGCTCGTCTATTTTAGAATGATCATGCCTTTTTTCCCCCAAAGATATATTTTTTAGTCTGTACTTTTTGCTCTTCCCTGGCCTATTATTCCTGATTTGCAGAATGAAGAGCACAGTCTGTAAAAGACTCTTCTAAGGTCTATTATCAGGAGATTGTTGTCATGCTGTTCAGATCTATGACACTAGTTCACCTATGGGTCTCCAGGCCCTCGGCTGAAGATTGTTACATTCCAACAGTACCAGTGCACCAGTAGACAGAAAGCAGACAGAAAGCAGACAGAAAGAAGGCAGCGAGCAGCACAATGGCTCATATGTACAGTGGGCACGGGGAAAAGTCCTAACTTTCCCCACTATCCAACATGCCATTGGCTTCAGGTACAGTTTAACCTCTGGCTTAGATTCCAGTATGTGGCCTGTGGATAAAAGCTTGATGTTTAAGCAAAATCCCATGTGTTAAATTATTTTTCTGGTTCTGTACCAAATTGACTGTTACTATCTGTAATCATTACATGGAGTCAAAAAATGATGATAATGGCCTTGAAATGTACAGTCCAGGGATCGTTTAATCCTCCGCTACCCAAAATGAGACATTTCTGTTTCCCTCTATGGGGCCCACACTTATTAAAAACACCAGTTTGTGTAAAGGGACCTAAACGAAAGGTAAATGAGTGTTTCAAGCAAAGCTCAGAAAGGTTAAACCAATGTATTGTTACAGTCTCAGGTGTAAAAACAGGCCCAGTAGTGTGTTGAAAATATGAGATGGTTCTGAACTTATTCCCAATGTATAATATATCCAATCTTCTTATCACCCACTGTATCATCACTTTATTCACAGAATAATATCACCTCTGGGTGAGGCTTTATACCAAAACAACTTCATATATTCAGATACATAGATCCTAGGGATAACGGCCCACAGAGGGCGAAAGGTGAGAATTATTCTACTGTGTAAATATATATATATATATATATATATATATATATATATGTATGTACACATAATTCTAATTTTCACCTTTCGCCCGATCTAAGCTCGGGTCCTCTACAGAGGCCTTGGAGCTTGAGGGTGCTGCGCAGTATCTTTGCTTTTCCTTACGCTGCACATTTCTGGACTGAGATTTCCGAGGTTGTTCCAGTAGGGAGCAGGAATGTTTGAATCTGACTCGGAGCATAATGCCACCAACTTCCATTGTGGGTCCTTGGGCAAGACCCTTGCTGCTACTGCCTAACTCATAACCATGAAGGTGCAAATAAGTGATGCGATGCTGGGTCAGACATTGCCGGTCAAACAAGATGCATATATTGTTTGTGTGTTCGTGGCAAAGATCTAACATCAAAGGGTTGTGCTAACACATTGAAAAATGTGAAATATAATATATTGAAGTAAATTAAGCCTAAAATTCTTTATGGGTTTTGTAAATAACCCTCTTGTTCAAATAAATATTCATATTTATTTAAATAAAAACAAAAAAAGGAAACTGTATGAAAACTCAAAGCTGCACTATTTATGTACAGTATATACCTTTATATGACAAATATTCTGTTTATCTTTGATTAAGTTTGCATTAATATCCACTGTTCTCTCCTGCAGTTGTATTGCTAGATTTGATGAAGTCTGGCACTGTCTTCTTCCATATTTACGTTACTTATTACATATACTGCACCGCTTCCAATTTAATGTAAATCGTGTTGGCAAAAAGCTGCGCCTTCACATACTCCCTCAAGTGAGCCGAACATGCCACATCTGCCTGTTTTCATGAAAGTGCTATTTTTACACATGTCAGGTTTAGTAGTGCTTCAAAGGCTTGATTTCTTACAGCTTGAATAGAGTTTTTTAATTTGGTTAGTTTATGGATCAGGGACAAAAGAATTTCCAAGGGAATAGGGTTTTAGAAGAGGAAAGAACATCCCAAGCTGCTCATAGAGAGAGACAGAGAGAGAGAGAAACAAAGAGTCACAGTTACATTAAACAATGTGAAAGCAATAAAAAACATTTCCCTGTATCTCTGAGTTCAGCCTCATAATATTTGCTTTTGATGACATTAACTCAAGGTCTATTCTCAATTCTTTTACTCCCAGAATTGATTAACTACAAGAACTCCCCGTCATTTTGACTGCTCGCTTTCAAAGAAAATCCCCCAGAATTGTTGAATATTCCACCAGGTTTTTATTTTATTTTCTACCTGAACTAAGTAAGGGATAGTGTATCATACACAGGTCATTATCGGAAAATAAGTACCGACAGGGCGAAGGTACTTATTAATAGTTCCCAAAGGCTTTCCCGTGGCTATGCGAGTAACAGTTAGGCTAGCAACTTCCAATCTAGAACTCTCTCGAACTGCATGAAAACTGAACAAAGAATTCTGAACCCAAACATAAACCTAACCTAAATCCATAATTCGATCCTCTGCAAATGTTCCTAAAATATCCCGGAATCTACTTCCGGGTTTTTCGCGATCGCTTTTTCTTGCATTAAAATAGTATTTTCGTCATGAAAACCTTAACAAAAAATTCTGAAAACCCCTGTGCATGTGTATTAAGAATGTATATGTCTAGTGTATTCTCCGATTTACATTTAATTGTGTTGATTGATTGGTATTTGCGTTTTTTGAGCGTGGCCAGCTCCAGAGTGGCCGGAACTACTTGCGGAGCAATCTACACACCTGAATTACAAGCAGAGAGTGCGTTGCCACGGGCAGCGGTCATTATTGTTTTGAGAGGTCCGTTATAAAAAATAATGACCGGTAGAACGTTTTGAAATTACATTCAAATCAATGGAGCGTTCTACTGCTTTAAAAAAGCGTTTAATAAAGCTACCAAATGCTAACTGCTGGCAAGTAAACAGTTTGTTGCTACGGTAACTATGGTAACAAACTGGTAATAACTAACTGCTCATTTAAAAAGATAAAAATAATTTCATAAAAATAATGGCGTAGAAATAAACTACACATAGAAACAGAACAAAATTGCAAATATGACCACGACCAACTGAGTAATAACAAATGACTGCTCTGTGAGTTCTAGGGTTAATTTTGGACATAACCACACAGCTGAGCTCAACATGTGCTATTTCAAAGAACAAAGTCAGGACATAGCTTTTGTTGTTTTACTCTACGCTGAAGAGGCAGAAACCTTTTCCAATTGGCTCAATACTAATAAACTGACCTCAGCATTTCTCTCTTGCCCGAACACTGATCAAGCAAAACATTATGTCGTCTTGGCTACTATTGTTGTTCTTGATTTAGTACACTATTCAGGCACATTTGTGATCAGACTACACACAAGTTGGGGGTTCTGCAACAACAGTGAGAACTGAACCTTTGTTTCCACTGTCTAAAGTCTCAGTACAGAGCCAGTCTGTTCTGACAGATTTATATTTACAGTTCATTCAACAAGATCTTTAGCAAGCTTTTACATCGCCGTTACACATTCATTCAGAAAGGAGTTATTTCACAATAGTGCATGCCTTTTGCCTTTATCTTTTATTTCTGTTCCTTTCTGCAGCGGTATTCCAGTGCCACTCTCAGTCCTAACAAAGAGATTTCAGATGTTTTGAGTGACTCAGTGACACTCTATGCAATTTGTCTTTGACACTATAGCTGTGTTGTCTCCATGTAGATACACCCTCTGTGTATGAACAGGCTGTGAATGGATTTACTTCTGCTGCAGAGTTTTGATTCTTGTCGTGTTGAGCTCGGATTTTCTGATGAGAGACATGCATTTATTTTTGAAACTATGAAAATGACAACACTAATTCCATTATTTAATTGAAAGATGACACACTCAGCTGACTAGCACTAAACATTAACAACAAAGAAGAAAAGCATAATACAAAATCAAGTCAAAGCAAACACCCCATACTAGGGTTTTAACTTTTTCACAAAACATATTTTTGTAATTTGTTTGTTTATTTAAAATATTTGAATATTTTCAAATATATTTGAATATTTTCAAATATATTTGAATATTTTCAAATATATTTGAATATTTTCAAATATATTTGAATATTTTCAAATATATTTGAATAGGAACTGTTCTTAAGAACAAATTTGTTCGTATAGTCGTATAGTCCAAGAGTTATACGAAGATTGTGGCATTCATGAATTTTTCTCTTACCCAGGATTTCTCTGAGGTAAGAACAAATCCTACGAACACTCAGTTTTGTTAAGTTCAATAAACTACAACATTACGGACTCAGTTGGTAGAGCATTGGTCTCTGAACCTAATTATTGCGGGTTCGATCCCTCCACGACCCATGTCATCTGCTCCCACAAGTCTGCTGTCGTTGTGTCCCGGGGCAAGACACTTAAACCCACATTGCCTGAAGCCCCCGCTGAAAGACCAAGGCCGTATCTTTGTCGAAGCAGCAGCCATCTTCCCGTGGACCCACCACCTGCAGGAGGATCAGCAAGGAGCCGGTGCTATGTGATTTGGGTGGCAGTTCTGATTGCAACCCCCCCAACCCAGAAATGCACTAATAAAGGCGATGAAAATTATATGATACATACCACATTACATTGTTATGTATGGGGTAAGGCTACTGTCAATAAAGACGTGCATGTCTAAAATAAATGTGTGCACATTTATTGGCATTTGTGCATGAAATGATTGTATTAATTCATGATTAAGATAATACAAACTAAAAAGACATGGAATTTCGTAATTTAGAATAAGAAAAAAAAAACTGCATGTGTGATTTCGTACTTGTGAATACGATTTTTTTTGTGTGCTTGCATTTTCTTCTTTTGAGAATACGAATTTCAGCAGTGAGCAAACTCAATATTACGTCACTGCTCACAGACATTAACAATCGATCCTGCGCAGAGTTGATCAACTTCATTGTCGCAAACCTAAACATGGCAGAGGGACACAACAGTAACAACGTGGCTCAAAATCAGGTATATAGCTACATTTTATAATTTTGGTTGTAAATAAATGTATAAGAAATATTAATTCCATAAAATGTGTTCATAAGATGTTTCTTGTCCCTCCAGAAACGTTTTTTTAGGCAGTGTTTAGTTAAGGCTAGCTTCAATGCTAGTTTACAGCTTACCACGTTCCTTTAAAACCAACATTTTTACATTCTTAGCATTTACATTTGATGAAGCCTTTGTCCCTAATCAATGTGGTTAATGAGTTGATACCAGCCCCAACCCTCCAGATTATTCATAGTTCGTGCTGTTACTAACCCTGAGCAATATGAAGAACACCTCCGTGCTGTACTCATCCTTGGTTGTTAGACGCAGCAGACCCTGTGCACCCTGTGGGCCTCAATCTTATATTTGTGACTACATTTGACACATTACTTTTACTCACTAGTTCAGTTAGTCTGTTGTTTAGACTAAAATAAATGCATTATTTTCTGTACAATAAAACAATACCAAAATAAAAAAAATAAAACTAGCATTGGAGCTAGCAACACTGCCTAAAAAACGTTTCTAGAAAGGGACAAGAAACATCTTCTTATGAACACATTTATGGAATTAATATTTCTTACACATTCATCAAAATGATAAAATGTAGCTATATTCCTGATTTTGAGCAACGTTGTTACTGTTGTTTCCCTCTGCCATGTTTAGGTTTGCGACAATGAAGTTGATCAACATGCAAGCACACAAAAAAAAAACGTTTTATAATAATCAGTTTTATATTCTTTTATTCTTAATTACAAAATTCCATGTATTTTTAGTTTCTATTATCTTAATCATGAATTAATAAATTATTGTGTGCACAAATACGTACCAATAAACATGCACGTCTTTATTGACAGTAACCTTACCCCATACATATGTCTGTCATGGATGGATGTATTTATTCATTCAGGTTAAAAGAGTTGCACACTATTATGTACAAAACGGATGAAAATATGTTTATACCTTGTTCAGATGACAGTGAAACCTCCTACAGTTTCCAACCAGACTGCTGTCTGCTGCTGTGAGATGGCCTTCCCCTACGCCATCGCCGCCATTTTGGCTCCCCCTAGCGTTTGTTATAAGGTGCCACTTCAAAGCCGTTTTTTTAACATAATTCATCTGAACATGTCAAAATGAACACCCGAAATATTATAAACACATATTGTAGTTATATATTCTGGATAGCAGCATATTAAATTCTAGTACTACTTTAAGGACTGTCTAATATTTGTTCAATATATATTTATATATATAATATATATATAGATATGTATATTTTATATTCAAATTATATTCGAGTCAAAGCCCTACCCCATACATCAAGCATAAACTAGTCGCTCGTCTGAGTTTTAATCAAACAAATATGTTGTGGATAGAACCTGAAAGAAAGATCAATCAAATAAAATAAAGAATGAAACTAAATTTATGTAATTTTTTCATTTCATATTTATCAGATCTGACACTACCAACATCATAAATAGGCCAGATTACAATGAAGTACAACTCAGTTATAAAGTTGTACAATAAAAACAAGCCCATGGTGTCATATAAGCCCATGACACCATGGGCTTATATGGTGTCATTTAAGCCCATGAGGGCTGGGCACATACTGTTTGTGTATGACACTTAAATAAAAATATTCATTCATTCATATAAAACTAATTAACTCAAGTACCTCAGCGTCTGCGCTAAAGGACGTTGCGTCTTTCTCCTCATCAAAAGAAAAAAAAGTCAGCCTCACTGGCGCTGCTGTGTTGCACTTTTCCTGCGGAGTGTCGGGTAAAGTGTAACACTCTGCAATGAACGGCGTCACCACTAGCGGCTTCTTGATTCACTGTGGAATACGAACTCATTGTGTCACAGCTGCCCATGGTAAATTTCATGGTTTCATGGTAAAGTAAAGTTGAGGCGGATCAAATAAGAAACAGCATTATGTAACTATTTTGTTGAAAGCTAACGCGTTACTTTAATTTGTAACGCATTACACCCATCACTGTCTGTAAACCACATCTTGATTTTAACACTGTGCCGCATCCATGGTTCTTCCACTCTGTAAAGTAGTAGCCTGACTCTCGCCAGACCCATGTAGTTCGCTGCACTTCACACATGAGTCTGGTACTGAGCCATAGTGGTTGGATTTCAGAAGGCAGGGCCTTGTAAAAAAAATCCTTGTATGTGATTTGATAGATCACTTGTCCGTTTTCTTGAATGAAGTCTGCTTTCAACCACTCACATCGAAGCACACGGCTCCCATAGGTTGCAAATCCCAGCAAGATTTTCCAACCCAAAATCCGCGAGAATACCCAAAAAAAAAATAAAAACACTCAGAATGATTTTTTGGCTAAAAACTTAATGTAATCAACTTGGGCTGTCCAAAAAATATGCGGGAACCACCAAACCTGGCAACCCTGCTGCATAGTGTGTAAACAGGAACACTGAACCAGTGCTTCAACCAAACTTTACAGGAACATTTGACTCTTAAAACACACATACATCAACATAGAACCATCAACATCTCGCCTCAAATTGCATTAAAAGTGACATCCATGTCTTAATTTGATCGTATTTACTCTTTTAAAAAGATTTGCGGACTTTACGTCCGCCATCTTGTATTCCTCTCGCTGCTGCATGAGAGAAGCTTGAGAAGGCAGTGCAAACCCCACGTAACACCGGCAATCCTGATTGGTCGATAAAAAAAATAATCTGGGGAAGGCGTTCGCTATGGCGTCGATACCAGACGCATGTGGTTCAGCCAAACGCCTCTGGTGGAGCATGGCGGAACTACAAAGGCAGAACCAGGCTAGTAAAGTAGAGCTGGGCAATTATTTTTGTACATTCTGGTGTTAGCTACAGTCCCGGGGTTTCCTGCTCACGCCTCATTGATCTTGAATGTTTTGCTTCTGTCGACCGGTGACTTCAATGGACGTTCTTGCCTGAAGGGCGAGATTTGGGGCTCTGGATTAGGCTTCTTTTTTCCTGCCATATTAAAGTCCTTGTCATCCATGATCTATGTAAATTCAAGATGATTACTTAGTTTTTCTTTATCAGGATCTATTCACAGAGTAGACCAAAACTAGCCTGCCCACTCCATCATCCCACACCAACTATTTAGTCCAACTGTTACACTATTAATTGTAAAAGCAATGTTTATTTCAACAAATTGTTCTTCTGCATTGATCTATTACTATTTTTAAATAGCACACACAGGTATATTTTCAAACCAGGTGCTATATAGTGTGTGAATATGATATGCCCATTATTATTTCTAATCTACTCATAACACCTTAGGAGATGTCCTATCTCCAGTACATAAAAATGATGCACTAAAAGGAGCTCACCTTGACATTAGTAATTTGCTCTCAACTTCCTCTCTGCAGATTTTATGTTAGTAGTCTATAATCTCATGCCAAATCCCTGTGTCCTGATGTAAACCTTTAATCTGGCCCATGTCCAGCACCTTCTTCAAGTGTTTGTATGGAGACACCTTTAGCTTTCAAACACCACTCAGTTTTGCCACTGACAGGAACTCGACTTAATTGACCTTTGAGAGTGAGAAGATGAAAAAAATACTTGGCCAATTGGATAAGAGAAGAAAAGTACCAAGCCGCTCCTCAACAGGTGCAACTCTCCCCTTATGACTCCAGCCTATTTTCTCTAAAACGCCATAAAAGCGTGAACAAGCCGATGGACTCTTTGCAGTGCCGAGGACCTTTAGTTTTGGCCTCTGATGGCTCATTTCCTTTAACCATGCGAGGGAGCAATCTATGCCCAGAGAGAGATCAAACTCCCAAAGTTGTCTAAAATGCTTTGGTAACTATATAATAGGGTTAACAGTGGGTTGCATAAAAATTGAACGTTTGCACATATGTACATATGCACATATTTGCAATTGGAGCGAGAAAAGGAGGCTAATGCTGCCCTCACAGGTGTCTGTGTGCAGATCCACAGCCTGCGAACGAAAGAAGAAACTCAGCAGACAAGGCTTGCTTATTTCGTGTATATGCAGTGTATATACGTAATTGTTTTAGTTTTTGTATCTGAAACAACAGAAAAATATGTGTTACTCACTAATACTCCTGTGGCAAACGAAAATGGCTGTAGCAGTGACAACAGTTGAATAATTTAAATTTTTGATATATGAATCCTCACAAAGTTTCAAACATATATGATCAGACTTTGTTGCTGGCTCAACTTTACAGAGAGGAACAATATTATTAGTAGAACAGGATCGCCAATGGAAAAACCATCTTGATGTTTCACAGATTTTCAACTGCTTTTATTTAACGTTAGAAAACATAAAAACTTCGAACATCTGACACTGTGACTGCTGCATAAGAGCAGGCCGGGCACACAGCCTGCCCAAATGTTAAATAGGGAAACACGTATGCACACACAAACGTTTTTATTTACAGATGAGCAATGTTTCAGCTGTGGACCTTCGTCAATCAAAGGCTTTTTGAATATATTACAGCAATGAATTACTTTTAACATTTATATATGTATATATATATATAAAAAAAATAATAATTGGCCACTTACCTTTGGTCCTCCGCGGGCGGTTATCCCTCTAAGCTCGGGTCCTCTACCAGGGGCCTGGGAGCTTGAGGGTTCTGCGCAGTATCTTTGCTGTTCCTAGCACTGCACATTTCTGGACCGAAATGTCCGAGGTTGTTCCAGGGATCCGCTGTAACCACTCTTCCAGCTTCGTGGTCACTGCCCCGAGTGCACCAATCACCACAAGCACTACTGTCACCTTTACCCTCCAGGCCCTCTCCAGCTCCTCTCTGAGCCCTTGGTATTTCTCAAGCTTTTCGTGTTCTTTTTTCCTGATGTTGCCATCGCTTGGAATTGCCACGCCTACCACCACGGCTGTCATCTGCCCTTTGTCTACCACCACGATGTCAGGTTGGTTTGCCATTACCATTCAGTCCCACAGGATCTTCGCACGCTCATTCTCCACCACCTTTGGAGGAGTTTCCCACTTAGACCTTGGAGTTTCCAGCCCATTCTCTGCACAGATCTTTCCGTACACTATGCCAGCCACTTGGTTATGGCGTTCCATGTAGGCCTTCCCTGCCAGCATCTTGCATCCTGCAGTTATGTGTTGGATCGTCTCAGGTGCCTCTTTGCACAACCGACACCTTGGGTCTTGTCTGGTGTGGTATATCTGGGCCTCTATCGCTCTGGTGCTCAGGGCCTGCTCCTGTGCAGCCATGATGAGTGCCTCTGTGCTGTCCTGTAGGCCAGGCCTTTCTAGCCATTGGTAGGACTTCTTGAGATCAGCCACTTCTGTTATGCTCCGGTGGTACATGCCGTGTAGGGGCTTGTCCTCCCATGATGGGCTCTCCTCCAGCACCTCCTCATCTCGCAACTGACTGAGACATTCACTGAGTACGTCATCCGTTTTGGCCTTCTCCATGATGTAGTTGTGGAGATTGGATATTTCGTCCTGGACAGTGGTTCTTACTGCTAATTTACACATCACGCGTTACAGCACGTACGCGTTATACGCGCAGCAGACGCGCGTAACTTTTTTCCATGTTAACCTATGATGATATTTACACTTCTAGCGTTATACGCGCGTATGACGGACGTATGTCGCGAAGCTGCGCTCTAATTTAGGATGGATTTTGTGCGCGCACCAACGCGTCTCCCATTGAAATCTCATGTAAAACATGATTTTTCTAGCGGTCCTTGGCTCTAGATCGCAGTATACGCACACACAGCACTTGTATCTAAACATCAGCAGGAGGAGCAGCAGGTTTTACAGTGATTCTGGACATCGTTTTTTTTCTTTCATAAAGTCTCGCGTCTGGCCAAACTAGCGCACAGAGACCATGAGGACAAACACATGCATGTGATTTGTGTTGCTCTACATCAGTCCTCTGGCCCGTACTGTCCTCTACACTGCTCCATAGACTACACAGGGAGAGCATCAGAAGACGCGGACCTGCGCGCACGGCCTGTGTAGATACTCCAAAAAAAATGTTATGCGCAGAGAGCGCGCAGTAAACGCGTACGCGCTGTTTACGCCTACTGTGTAAATTCCCTGTTACACTCACTAGTCCGTGGCCTCCTTCTTTATGGCTTACGTACAGTCTCAGGGTGCTGGATTTGGGATGGAACCCGCCATGCATGGTAAGGAGCTTTCGAGTTTTAACATCCGTGGTCTGAATCTCTTCCTTTGGCCACCTGATTATTTCTGCAAGGTATCTGATCACTGGCAGGGCGTAGCTGTTAATTGCTCGGGCCTTGTTCTTGCCATTGAGCCGGCTTCTTAGGCCTTACTCGCTGGAGGTATTTGGCAGTTGCCGCTTTCCTCGTTGCCTGTTCGAGGTTGCCATTTGCCTGTGGTATACCGAGATACTTGTAGATGTCCTCAACGTCTGCTATTGTTCCCTCTGGGAGTGAAATCCCTTCTGTGTGGACTACCTTGCCTCTTCGAGTCACCATCCTGCTACATTTCTCGAGTCCGAGTGACATCCCGATGTGTATATATATATATATTTATATATTAACATACTTATTAACAAATAACAATGTCTAATATAACCTAGGGACAAGACAAGGCTGCCCCACTTTTCTACCTCTGCACTGGGGTCTGCAAGGCCCAAGTTTCCATCCCCTGGGGCAACTATTTAAAGGAAAATATAAAGTCGTTTTAACAAAAAAAAATGTATGTAAAAGTGAACATTTGTTTGTGTTAACAATAATATATATATATATATATATATATATATACCTGGAAACTCCAAGGTCTAAGTGGGAAACTCCTCCAAAGGTGGTGGAGAATGAGCGTGCAAAGATCCTGTGGGACTTCCAGATACAGACTGACCGAATGGTAATGGCAAACCAACCTGACATCGTGGTGGTGGACAAAGGGCAGAGGACAGCCGTGGTGGTGGACGTGGCAATTCCAAGCGATGGTAACATCCGGAAAAAAGAACACGAAAAGCTTGAGAAATTCCAAGGGCTCAGAGAGGAGCTGGAGAGGGCCTGGAGGGTAAAGGTGACAGTAGTGCCCGTGGTGATCGGTGCACTCGGGGCAGTGACCCCGAAGCTAGAAGAGTGGTTACAGCGGATCCCTGGAACAACCTCGGACATCTCGGTCCAGAAATGTGCAGTGCTAGGTACAGCAAAGATACTGCGCAGAACCCTCAAGCTCCCAGGCCTCTGGTAGAGGACCCGAGCTTAGAGAGGGATAACCGCCCGCGGAGGGCCAAGGGTGAGTGGACAATTATATCTCAAAATAAACGTGTCTGACAAATTGTTTTAACCACACTGACAATAATACATACAAACTGCACCTGACACGCCAGATTTGTTTTGATTTTTTTTTTTTACTGGAATAAGAGACGTTATTTGATCTTTCACATTACCAAGAGTTTAATGTTCATATTTGGTGCAGATGGCGACATGCACAGCCAAAATCTTATGGCGGTGCGCTGAGTCCAAAGCAATGGTAAAATGGTAAAATGGTAATGAGAATAAAGATCCGCTCAACAGCAGAGGTAGCTCCTGAAAGGTTTTAATTCACACAATATGAGGTTTGGCCCGGCCCTTTTTCAAGAAATGTTTCATCAATTGGTAGATACATTTTTCAAACAAAGGGTATAAAGAGCATGTTACGACATGAAGGACAAAACACGTAACCACCGGATCCACCAGATCAAACAAAAATAAGTACGGGAAAAATGCTAACGAATGGCTAAAAGAACCAAACCATGCAGCGTCTGGGGAGGCCGCAAACAGGACCTCGAGGGAGCATGCAGCGCGTGCACGCCCACCTCAGTAGGTGTTACCTATAGGAGGATCTTGGAGTGACGTTGTTGTTTATAGTTTTTCCGCGCCGGTCACGTGGCCGTGTGGCACTATAGCATTGAAAGCTACCTGGATGCTAGAGAGTTAGCTAGTTTTAGACGTTTGGAGAGAGGTTCTACTACATCAAATGGTCCGTTCCTGTTGTGTGGTCGGTTGTACGGCCTGCTGGGGACAGATTAAGTTTTTTTTCTAATTCTTTCGGAAAAGAACAGCAAAAAACGGCCGCGGTAAAGCTGTTGCCCTTTTATGCTGTTACCTACGGTAAACGTAGAACAGGATGCCGGGGGGGGATTTTGGTTTCTCATCCCCGTGGCTTCCTGTTCCACCTTTACCATAAGTAACAGCAAAAAGGGGCTGCCCACTTTTAATGTGTGTCAAAATGCCTGGCCACTTTACCGCAGAGAAAAACGCAAATTTACACCACGGGCCCTTCTTGAGTGAAAGGTCCCGGGTTTTCTATGAAGTAAGAATACATTTCTCCCAGTCCCAGCAGATTGGTGCCAAGACAGAGGTGAGTCTGACCAATGTTTTCTCTCGTCATCCCAGGTCTCATATGGGCTTTGGATTTTTTCAGTTTGGTCTCATTTACTTTAATTTTAGCTTGTCTTTATGTCTCCTCTGATCTTCTTGCGTTAAAGTGCTTATATACAGTGCTATTCGCCCACTGAGTCTTTTTAAAGAACTCTCGAATCCATGCTTCAATATGCGCCGCTCTGTCTTTCTGCCACACAGCGAGGGGCGCATGCGCATGCGGGTGTAAACAAAGATCCTCCTATACATAGTTCCCACAGACCAATGAATGTCACATGACCTCCTCGGAGACGCCATCTTTGATGGCACGCTGCTGTGTTTGTGCATTCCATTAAACAGAAGAATGAGAATAAATGTAGATATTCAAACGCAAATTGGAAAAAAAGGGCAACTTTTGAGCAAATAATTGTATATTAATACAATGGCACCACAGTTTAACGTGCTACGGACATGTTTTACATATTTGATCAAATTATGCAGAAAAAATTAACAAGCAATGCAAACATTTATCAAAAACTTTAGATTTAATACCAGTTGGAGCTCCATTTAATTATTTTAATTATATTAACAATTAATTTAATTAATGCTAATGCCACACGGACACTCTGGATTGCTGTTATTGTTTATTTCCGCGTTTTTGACCGTATGTTTTGGTGAATGGTGGGCAACTGATTTTTCCAGGCGTAAAGAGCAGTTTATTTTATGACACAGATCTTTTTACAGAAGCAATGCTGTTTGTGAACATTGTTTTAGCCCACCATAGAACTATTATTATCTCTTTCTTGCCTGTTCATCTTCGCAAGCCATAACCTCCGTCGTTGTTCTGACAAAAGCTTAGTCTTCTCACATTCATGAAGTCTAATGATGGGTATACTGTAAAATCCAAGTTTAACTGAACCTCCGGCACGATTAGAACATCCATTGACCCAGCAGGAGATGACCATTTTCAACTTTATCACGACATTAACACGTTTCAGCTTCTTTTTCTATTGTTTTGCCCACAGAATGCCAACACAAATGGCGCCGGGTCGGCAAATCCCCGTATGTAGTGACGTCATGTAGGAACTATGTATAGAGGCTGAGACCAGAGATGTGCGGGAGTGCAACAGAACAGCCGTTTTTTATACTCCCGACCTGATCTGCAAAATATACAACATAGGTTATTCGAAACATTATCAAAAATGTAACCTATAAAATATACTTACAAAAACAATTATAAAAAAATTATAAAACCCAAAAATACCTGGACAAAAAAAATATAAGACACAAAACCAAAGGGAAAAAGGTGCCAAAACATAACAGAGCAAAATTCAGATGTTCTAGTTGCAGCACATAGAATCAGTCAAACTAACCAACGCATTTAAGACTTAAAACATCTGTCAGGGCCGGGGTATAAACGGTTCACGTGTAAATGGTAATTTCTCGGTGTATCATTGACTGATTTCACATGTTTGCTATTGAAGCTAAATTAAAATGTGTATATCTACACTTGGGGCGGTCCAGGTTGTGTGGCTTTGCTAATCTGCTCTGCACACCGCCGTGTCCCTCTGTCTGGGAAATTGCATTGGTGTGAAAGGCTCTTGAGTATTTATGACTGGCACAAATAATGGCCCTTGATAGTCTTATCTATAAAGACTGCTGTCACCTCATTCAGTATAATTCAGTCGCATTGAAGCTAATGGTGATGGCTGCAGTGGTGTAATCCTGTTGTGCTTGTTGGCATGTCAAACATGTTGTAATAATAGCTGCACACTGTGATCTATTTATATTTAAAAGTTTTGAAGGGGGAAAAACACCATCACTGATGCTATGTCACCTTAGTAGATTTTAATATCACGGTATACTCAATTTAAAATAGAAATAACACAACCAATTCTAGGAGATAGTTTTATTCACTTCTATGACATATATGTTTTGAAAGAAATCCTTTGAAGTATTTCCACTTCCATTTCTTAAAAAAAAAAATGGTGCACTTACGGCACCTAAACATTTCAATAGTATCTTGCTTATAGTTTATTTCCTTAAAGTATAATGTCACTTAGTTGAAGTTAATAAAATGTTCTTATATATCACTCACATTTGGACAAATCTGTGTATGTCAGACAGCCCTGCAAACTGTGTGCGTGCAGGGTGTAACTTATTGATTTTCTCTTCTTTGCCGCTGACATGATTTCAGAATGGTTGGAATGTGTTTCATGGTTACCAATGAGAATATGGCTTTCCCATTCCTAAAAAGTTTGTAAGATGAAAGATTTTCTCAGGGCACTTTGAAGGTATGAACCAACGCCATGCATCATAAGCTTGTGTTTAAATGTCCTTTAAAGTGCAAATACGGGATTAGGCCTTTTCCAGATTTTGATATTTCGCAATTAAATGTGCCGCTTTATTCCCCATACTGCAACAATCAAATGTTATATGCATAAGTTGGATTTGTTTCAGCATTGGAAACCTTTGTATTTGATGCCAGTGGAGGCCATTTGAACATGAGTGAAGCAGAGATGAGATGAGAGGATGCGACAGGAAAAGTGCCTCTGTGTGTGGGGACTTTTTTGGACATAACATCAAACCTGCAGCATAACAACAAGACAGATTGTTCTGTTTGCATACTATTGCTCAACAAACACACACAGTTGTCCATACACCACTCAACACAATCACACAAACAACACAGCAATCATCCATGCATTTTTTATTCTTTGGTGCACAAAAGCTTGCCTTAGTAAACTCTTGATAATGTGAGTGAGAAGAAATGGACTGTACAAGCATCAAAAGATTGGAAAAAAGTGGGACAATGTATAACATGAAAGAAGAAATAAAAGTTTGAAGAATAGTTCTTGTCTAACTGGACTGGCTGCTCTTACAATGTGTCCCATTTTATTCAAGAAATCTATTTGAACTGTTGTGTTGGCCACCAATGACTTTTATTTTAACAAATATGCTGATTCTGATATGCTGAAGACGAATGTCCATGTGGTGGTCACACTTGTAAAGCTCCATATGAAAGGGTGATTTCCTGTGTTTAGTCTCCGATTGGATCAGTTCATTTATTCAGTCATTGTTTTCTACAATCTTCCAATCCCCCTCATATATTTACTCTGTCATTATTCCTCCACATAGTTTCATTAAGACCTAGCTGGTTTTCTGTCATGTTGTCTTCTCTCATTTACATTTACATTATGTTTTAGGCATCCACCAGATGCCTCCAGTTCATAGAAAACCCAATGTACGATTCTTAATATGAGGCAGACCAGAAGTGTCACGTGTATCATCATGCCTCTGCACCTTTTTATAGAAAGCGATTATGGAGATAGATGAGGTACAATGATGTGCAACAAGGGGAAATTCTCATATTAAAAGTCTAGACAGACTTGTATTGCTCTTATATGGTACTTCAAAGATGTTAGTTCTAAATGTAAATTTTGAAATTATTATATATGTTGTATGTATTTAAAAAAAGATTGGAAAGTTGGGGATGGAGCATTAGATAACAAGTATATTCATGCAGTTTCACAGATTTCAGTGATGCCGTTAGACTGCTGTGGTGAACTTGCCGCACTAATGGTTATCAACTTTGAGCAATTACTAAAAGACATGATCCCGGAGACAACCGGTTTAAATGAAGGTCCTCTGAGTGGCTGGATCTGCGCCCAGGAGCTGAACATTCACTGTATGATTGGTCTGAATTTGAAGTGAAATGAATTTGCCTGACTTTTTCAAAAGCGGACCATTTTTTTATGTCTTCTATGTATCTGTTTAGTGGTCAGTAAAAGTTTTAAGTTCACAATCAATGCATGTCAGAGCAGTTGAAAGGGACATGTTTGATGTCAAAGTCACACAGATCTGGCACATACATCTGCTCACATGCAGATCCACCCATTGCACCTTATTGGGCACATATAGGAGACTTTGGAGATATTATGAACAATTTCACAGTAAAATAATAAACCCAGGTCCAGACATAAACATGCATCTGTGTAATAACATTAACGTTGCCAACACATGGACTGTGTAAAATGATTATGCATTATGCATATATTATGCATATATTATGCATAATGAATATTGGACGAGAGTGAATTTTCCCTGTTGTTTCATAAGAATGTATTAAAAAAACACATGTTTATGTCTTTTCAGTGAGTCAGAGTGGCCTTGCTGGAGATGTTTGCCCCGATCCCGGGGTCCCAGAAAATGGCAAGAGGATGGGTTCAGCATTTCAGTACGTCCAACTCTCTCTTACACACAGCCACATACACGCACGCACAATTACTCAGTAGATATTCACACAAGTCACTGTCATGTTGCTTTCCAACAGCACAATATGTGAAAAATCCACCAATACTATTAACTTACTCTGATTTGTGTTCATTATTTTTATTGTTATACTGTTCTTGTTACGAGTCTTTCTGTTTAAACTGTGCATGAAGGTACCTCATGGGGCCTAAAAAAATCTGTTTTAAACAATTAGAGCTTTGTTACACCGGTAACTGCAAGTATGGCATTTTACTTCTTGACTTTCTACAAATTAGCATGCCTCTGTCTGATAAATGTTCTAATCCGACTCATGGATTAAGCTCATTGCATCATTAAACATTTAGTACTCCTGAAACCTCAATTTTGGCCTGAAATATGTTTTAAAAGAGAGGTCCATGCACTACTGTATTCAGTCCTGCCGTATGACTCTGTGCTCTTCCTCTTAACGTGACATCAGTAAAATGTGGTCGCGTCATAGACATAGCTCCACTGCACCGACTTGCAATGCACATTTATATTTCTCATCAGCATATCTCAGCATTTTGAAATAACATTACTAAAAACATTGGGAGGGTCTAAGTTAATACACATTAGAGTATAAATGACTCAAACATTCATGAAACTTTATAAAAGTAGGGTTTGCAGATGGTAAATTAACTAGGCGAACCCTGACCCTATGAATTCTCAATCGTGTGTAGTTTGAATCGTGTGTCATTGTATAATAACTGCACATGAAATAATTTGCAGTGCATTTGACTGTCGCCTAATCAGTGGAAAGCTAGACCTTTCAAACTTAGCTTGCCATGTTTTTTATCATTTCCTGACTCACTTTTCAGCCCTTTTAGATAATCATGCCTTTAAAATCAAAAATTCTCTCCCCCAATCAGTAGCCGTGCCATTACGCATGCAGGAACACCCAACGCATGATGGAATGATGATGGCTGGTCTCAAAGTATAGTCTGATGAGACATAAAAATCAAAGTAATGCTTTCAGAGATAAAAACGTATCTTTTACAAGCATGGATCATCACTGTCGATACACTCGCTATGGAAAAAGAGATCATGAAAGTGTGCAAATCGTGGAATTATCACTCTGAGATATTGTTTGTTGTTGGCAGCACTGAGGGAAAGTTAGAAAAGCAGCAAGGTAAATGACCCAAGTTGACAGCAAGCAGCGGTCTTTGGAGGTGCACAGTGAATATTTGCCCAGGTTTTGAGCTGTGTGTGTGCGCGTTTGTACCAGCGGGAAGGACACATTAAAGTTTCCAGACGAGGCTCCACACCGCGTTCCATTCACGAGATTCAATGCCCCGCTAACGTCAAAGACAGCAGGGTGCAAGGTTGACTGTGAAACAAAAAGAAATATATGAGCGACTCCGGAGTGGTGCACAAAGGCTGGTTGAGCAGAGAATCTCACTAATAATAATTGAATCACCCGGCGTGACATGTATCATCAGCTCACCATCCCTCACCTGCAGCCGACGTGACCGCTCCGTGATTAGCTTGTGTCTTCAAATATTTCATGGGCAGTGCACAAAAGAAAAATACCAGAAACGTGTCTCTTTTCTCCCTGCATTAAGCATTGATTGTAGTTTGTGATTGTACTCATGGTAATAAAGACATATTGTGTTCTTAACCTAATCATAGTTTTAAAGCGTCATTCAGTAGACAATTAGCTGCTGCGTGATGAAGGATCTAGTACAATTTGTATTAATCAACTGTGAAGGTCCAAATTAATAGTTCATTTGCAAAAACAGTGCCATTAGAATATAAAAAATAACACTTAAATGCTTACAATTTTCCGGATCTATTTTAGTGCCATACATATAAAGTTGTAGTTCTTCTTTGGAAAATTTTCTCAAATGTACTGCCAATAGCAAAACATGTTGAAGATTGTAGCTCAAGGAATAAAACTTGTTGGCATATTTTCGTTATTGGAGATAACGCTTCCAATATATATATTCAGTTCAACGTTGTGATTACGGAATGAGATGAGTGCGCTTTGACAGAAAAGTAAAAGTATTTCTATTTTATCTTTACCGTTTTTAACAAGAGCCACATACATGGATGGAATTTTAGCTATCCTGCTAATACGAGCATATTTATGTTGAAGCTATTTGCTGACACATTTTGGTATGTATTGTCTTTTGTCAAATAAATAAATAATTCAAACATCTTAGTGCAATGAACATAAATTCTCCTTCCTTTTTATTTTCAATTTTACTGCAGTATTGTTGAAGATTGTCACTGGAGCAATACATGTATTTTTTTACTGATATATCTCTTTATGCAAATGAATTATTCGGCCTGGTTGTCGATTATTGATTATTGACTGAAAGCCTCAAGTTATAGATTCAACAATGTCCAACTCATTCAATCCTTATGCTAACTCCACTACACTCTAGTGGTCCTGTCATTATCCCTCCTATAGTTTCTCAAAATACACATAAATTGTGATATGCCATGAGGCCTGTAAGTGTTAGAGCTATTCTTACGCACTTTGACAAGCTTCTCTGTTTTGTCTCCTTAACTAGAGTGGGCTCCAGCGTCCAGTTCAGCTGCGATGACAGCTACGTGCTCCAAGGGTCTAAAAGTATCACCTGCCAGAGAGTCACGGACACGCTGGCAGCATGGAGTGACCACCGGCCCATCTGTAGGAGTAAGTTTCAGCCAAAGTTCTCCCACAGCTTTCCCAAAATCCCACTCTCTCCATATACCTTTGTATCTTTTTCCTCTGCATTCTAACATCTTGAAGCTGTTCACACTTAAGCAATTTTAGAATAGTATTTGTTATTATGAATTTCTGAAACCTGTAAAATAAGAAAGGATTTGTGTATGCAGATACCTTTCACTTCATTACCGTCAATTGTAACACTACAAGAGATTTTAGTAATATAATAGTTTTTTTTTTTCTTGTTTTTTTTTTTTAGAAAACTTGTTACTAGAAAGTCTAGAGACAACAGTGTCAATAGCGCTCTCAGACCACATGTGGACTGTCAGGGCCGGGTGGGTCCTGGAGTGCCACACTCACACATGAGTGTCCAGAGCCTCTGTGCCCAGAGCTTGACAGCTCAGCTCTCTGACATGTACTGTAGGGAGCCCGTCACATCACATTACACTGTGCATATGTGGCTACTGTCCACTGCCCGTCAGTAAAACACACAGGACAGCCATCCTAACATGACATGACGTAGACCATTTTCAAGTTTATTACAAGAACTACAATACGATTAGTTCAATGTAGACCTGTTCATGAGGTTATATTATCTTTGTTCATCGTCAACTGCATTGACCTTCAACTGCAGCAAAATAAATGGTTTTTATAGACTTCTGAATTTTAATATTCAACTCTTTTAAATACTAAACCTGATGAGCCAGGAAGACATAACACTGTTTTGGGAAATTATATTTATTATCTTGAATAAATAATATTTTGTTTTATGTATTATATTTATCATATTGAAGGTATTCTTATTCAGCTTATAGAAATTTTGAGATAAACATGCTAATGCTAATAAGATATATTTTTGGCTTTATTTATTTTATTTTATTTACTCAAAAAGCACCAACAATATGACCCCCTAACCATCTCCAAATGGAAGACTTGTGGTACATAAATAGCACAGATTAGAGAAGAGATTCCGATATTTCCCCCTGGAGTTGCTGTGTAATAACAGAAGTGCAGCCAAAGTGCATCCAGCACAAACATTCATCAGGTAGACAGAAGAAAGACTCATTATGAATGCTAAATTTGCCTTTAGACTTCGGAGAGTTAGTAACATGGAAGGCAATCTTTGGTGATTGAGTGTGCACACATCTGTTTTTACTTCATTACATTTCTGTGGCATGCCATGCTCATTTATCAGAATACAGAATGATATAATGGTTTTGTGGTTTGAAAGAAATACCTCCAAAAAATTCTCATTCTAGACTTTGATGGACAGAGTTTAAAAATAGTTTCCCAAGGTCCCTGTTCTTTAGTCGACCTGATCACTATCCAGGGATTGAACCCACTGAGCCCTCCTCATTCTCTGCCGAGACTTAGTCCTAATTATAAGCTGCTCTCTGGAATGAATTGCCATCAATGTTCTACTTAGTGTTTGTGTACGTGTGTGTGCGTGTGCGTGGGTGCATGTGTGTGTGTGTGTGTGTGTCTGTGTGTATACGTATGTGTGTGTGTGGTGACTGTGTCTCGCCTCTCTCTTCTAATTAACAGGCCGATCAGTCATGTGAGCTCCTGCTTTAGCCCTCTTCCTCTTCTGGTAGTTTCAGGTCCTCTATTTCGCCCTTTATTCCTCTGTTCCTAAAACCAATATAATCTTCACCATTCAAATTGACTGAACCCTTTGTGTGTGTTGTAGTCAATATGGCTCATCTAAAGTTTGGCTTAACTTCGACTTCCACAGTACTTTTTTGGTAGTGTCTCTGTTCAGAATACTGAATCCCTGCTTTAAAATGAATTTGGATATGTATTTTGTTACATGTTATAGTCAGAGTACAATAATCTGAATATGTTTACACCAATTTGCATAATGTTGCTATGCAAATGAGTTATACTAGAATAACAGGTAGACATTTTTATTTTTCATATCTGAAAATGTAGGTGCATGCCAGTGAGACAAATCTTCCTTGCTTAATAGAAGGTGTAGTTTGTTGTGCATTCCACATTAATCTTGTTTTTAATGAATTATATATGCTTAACAATATCACGGTGTGAAGAAAAAATGCACAATACGAGTACATAACAGAAAGACAGAATAAAATTAGGCATTCGAGTCATTGTATAAGTAAAATAGACTGAGAGTTTCCTTGAGAAATTCTGTGGAAAATGGTGTAGCAGCGGCATCAGTGCAGCATATGTACCAGAAAAATTGGATTTAAATGGCAAGCAGCATTTTTTGCCTTCAAATAACCTTTTCAGCATTATAAATATCACACTTCAAAAACAGGTATCCATTCTGACAACCTCCTTCTGGCATAGTGTGGTTTTGGTTTACAGTATTCAGTCTTATGTTGTTTTAGGTGGAAGTGAGGTATGTCTGATGGCTGCTCTGCTTTGTCAGAAGTGCTGTTTATTAATTATCAGTACGCTTTGTGCCTAATGTGATTAGCATAAAGTATTTGCTTTAATGTCACCAGATGTTTTTGTTTAGGGATAAGTCGCTCTGCTAGAAGCTGAAGATGACACTTGCTTACTAATGGTCCAGCTAATTCACTATTGACAATTCACAGTTTTGTTTTTGTTTACCTTAATCGTAGCCTGTGGTTTAGAGTAATTGCATTTTTTCTTTATCCGTTCTCCTTCGGCAAGACTTTAAACAAAACTATTTTCTGTCATTGGGTTTGAGTTGAATTATGCTTTGATCTTTTTATTTTTCTATAATGAATAATATACTCAGATACTGAATATTTATTTTCTGTGTTGTAGCACGAACATGTGGAAGTAATCTACGGGGGCCTAGAGGGATCATCACTTCTCCGAACTACCCTGTTCAGTATGAGAATAATGCACATTGTGTGTGGGTCATCACAGCAATGGATCCTGGCAAGGTAAGAACTTATGCAATTATGCATACATACTTCATATATAAATACTTTAAAATACAAATATACTTTTGCCGACTGGTTCTGGAGTATTCTGAATTTTTATTTTTATTTTTCAGCTCATTTTTTTATTGTGATTAGATTCACAAACTACAAAATAAGTGATTCCATCTATCCATCTTCTTCCCCTTAATCCATTTCTGGGTCGAGGGGGTGGCAGTCAGAGCTGCACCCAGTACACTTAGCACCAGCGCCTCACTGATCCTCCACAGGAGGATGACTGCTCTGTCAGTGATGACACAGCCTTGATTTTTCAGCAGGGGCTTCAGGCAAAGTGGGGGTAAGTGTCTTGCCCAAGGACACAACGACAGCAGAGATCAGTGGGAGTCGGGGAAGAAGGTTCCGTGGTCTCGAACCCACAACCTTCAGGCTCGAAGGTCAATGCTCTACCAACTGAGCCATTGTCACCCAAAAAAATAAGTGATTAAGTAATCCTAATTTCTAGATCTTATTTCACAGACCAGGAAATACAATGCACTTGTCCTTTCTACTGGCCAACATCATCAATATTCTCTAATCCTGTCTAACCTTGCCTGCAAGCTGAATTCTCGCGGTATTTGTGAGTTCACAAACACTCGAGAATACATCTTGCCCCGCTCCCGCCAACCCTTTTTGAGTAGAACATCTAGGTGTTCAAGCCAATCACGCGCCAATCTGGGGGTTTAGGACGGGATATCCGGGTTTGACGAAAGCAAGAAGTGCCGGGCCGAAGCAACCGAAGCTACGCAGGAGGACGGACGCGTAGCTGAGGCTATCAAGTCAGTTTTAGCAGAATCTCCAATTTCTTTTTTGAAAGATGAACAGCGAGAGGCGCTTTGTGCACGCCGATGACGACATAATGTTACCGGGATTGGTTTAAGTCAAACCTTGGTAGGCGGGCACACAGCGTCACTTCGCCCAATCAGCTTGAAGTATTCTGCTGCTTATCCCTCCTTTCCCCGAAAGGATTCTCCTGCAGAAGTCCCAGATTAAGATTGTGGAGAACGCATTAGAGTTCTACACAATCATCAATCTGGCTCTTGTCAGGTTAAATCCTGTCACCATTTCTAGACACTTTTATGAGAAAATAGTTTGACCGTAGTTGAGATGACATAGTTGACATAGTTGAGAATGTACTTTATTATGTACCATATGAATTAATACATACAATACTTACAAAAATCCTTGATATACTTGAAATACTTGATGGTCTCCAGATACTCGTGTGATCATGAATAATTCATACCTGCGACTGCTGCTACCATGTCTCAAGTCTCTATCAGCACTTTCTTTGTGCTCTTATCCGCATCTCATGTCCTGTCACATTTCCTCTGCTTTACGTCTGTACTCCTCGATCTCCATTCCACCAACTCACTCTCCCTGAAAACACCTCTGTCTGGTCTTCTCTCATTGTGCCTTCACTTTACACTAGATTTGTTAAAAATGCTGAGTTGTGCTCACTAAGAGCACAGACGGGCACAGAGGAGAACAGCAATACAGCCAGGAGCCTTTCACAAAACTCTGGATAAAAGATTCTGCTTAGGTAACCTGCATTTCAATCTGAATTTGAGGGCAAGAGCATGAGGGAGAAAACAGAGGTGGCACTAGCCTGCAACACAATGCAAAAATATAGAAACTTGTTTAAAAATCAATCATGTGTTTGATCATTTAAAAATCAAATGTAAAAATATTTTAATAATTCTCATACTTGAATATGCATAATGCAACTTTTTGTGTGAAAAAAAAAAAAAAAACCTTAAGGGACCTAAGCACTACAAGCATAGGTCCCAGCCAATTGTGTCTCTTTTTTGATTGTATCAGACCTTGGAAAATTGGATTTCTTCAGTATAAAATTGTTTACAGTTTAAACAAAGTGGTGTATGGCTCCCACATAAATACGTTTTAGGTACTGTACAAGACTTTTTTTCCCCTCTTAGCTAAAAAGGTTCCCGACCTCTGGTGTAGTGTCTCAATACAATACAATACAATTTGTAGAATGTTAAAGTGTCCTGGATCATCACCACAGTCCTTCTAGTTGGACACTAACTGCCCAACAGACCCTCCTGCATCGGCAAGGAAAAACTCACAAAAAGTGAGAAACCTCGGGGAGACCCACATTGAGAGAGGGATCCGCTCCACACGGACGGACGGGCGATAGATCCAGGACCTAAGCTATAGGACCAGGGCCACGCAGCGGCCGCAGAACGTGGGCAGGTCCGGTGCAGGACTGAAGCAGCTCCCAGGCGGGTCGGGCAGGGCAGCCTGCAGGTGCAGATGGAGGAGGCCAGGTTCAGAGGTCCCGTCGTCTCAGTGGGCATCATGGTGTCTTAACTTTTGATCAGGGTTGTGTCCACAGAGCTCAGGATCAATTGTTTTGTAGGTTTACTGGGTCCTCGGCAGAGAAAACCTTTCAAACATTTGATCCTATAGCCTCCTAGAGCCCACTGTGATGGAAAGTAAAGGCAGCATGCTGCCAAACACTCATACAAATATGTCATGCAATTTTCCTGCCGGGGTCTAATTGAAGCTTGATTAACTTTTATTTTCAAATGCAATGAATATATTTGTACCTAATCAAGGCGTCTGCTTTGGTTAGTCTATTCATGCAATCTCGACAATACAAATATTCTAAAGCATAAAGCATTCTTTCTACATAATGACAAAACTAAGGATCATGGCTAACCACAATTAATTTATCAAAATAGAATAATGTCTAATCATATTTAACCGTTTTAAAATTGTTTCGCCATCTGCAAAGTGAAAAATGGAGTAAACATTAAGGAGTAAAGTAAAGTTGTGCAGTACCTAAACAAAAGTACAGTATTTAGATTCTCTTTATATTTATGGGGAGAAATGCAGGACTCAGATAAATCAATCAATCAGTTCGATTGATTTACATTTGTTAATAGTTTATATACTTCTTTGCAGGCATAAAAATGACATGTTATCATAACAACCCAAGTTAACCCAGGTCTCACTCAATAATCCTTTGAAGCCAATATTGCGTTTTCGGTCCTGTCCCGTGGATACAAAAGCTGAGCTCTCTTCAACCATTTTACTCTTTTGTTTCTTTGATTGACCATTATTCCAGATGACTCCTTTGATCAATACCATGCCATACAAAATTGAAATAGAGGCATGTAATTTCACTGAAGTCAGTTCACCTTTTGTTATTTTTTACTCACAAGTTTAAATATCCAGGGATTCATGTTTTGGTTGTTTTGTAGGAGTGTCTGCCTGTCATTTCAGTTTCTGAACAAAGACAAGCAAATCAATAGAGTTTGTATTGGCCTGACAGCTTGTTGGGAAAAATGCGGTGGGTCTGTCTATCACCTTAATTGCTAACTTGAAGAGATTGAGAAAACTATGTTGTAGAGTATATTTTCTCAATTTTGCTAGCCCATCCATTCATCAGTATCAAGGCAGAGGATTTTGTTGAGACTGAGACATGGCTTACTGCACATACCAACCAGCAGCTTGAAACGCATCACCACACATCTCCATTAGATCTGTAATCATCTCTCTTTTTCATACACTGTGAATACATATTAATACGGTGGAGTGTACATCATGCTATAATGTTATAAGTGTCATTTAGCAGGTGGCGAAATACATTGTGTTGAGCATACATTATAGATTATCACCAGGCCACATGAACCTTTTGTTATAATTTAACAGCTTTGTTTGAACCAAAGTATCCAAATTCAAGGAAAGCTGACCACATTCCAACCCAATTTTTTATCTCCACAAGCATTTATTTGTTGTAGAATTTGTGCCTACTGTGGTGTTAGCTGAATTGTATTACAGCTATCATCCAATTGCAGCTCCAAAATGTCTGAGCCACAGCAGTGACGACTCAACTGTAGTGCAGAGGACCACAACAAGGCCACCAACTGATAATGAGATTATTTACTTTGTCTGTTCATGGGTTAAAAAGCCAACAAAATATCTAGTGTAGTAAATACTGTATATGGTAAAACAGGAAGAATGGATATAAACTTTGGTCAGTTTTTGTTGTTGCAACATGGTTAATAGTTACAATGGGAAAGGATAATCAATTGAACATAATATTATGACGACTATCACGTCTTCAGCGATCAATTAATTTTTTTTGTTATATACAGAAAGTATGGGTAAAGTGTCTTGCCTAAGGACACAACTACAGTCTACTTATGAGCTGCCCCACTGTGATACCTGCAATTTTTTGCAGCCTTCCATCTTCGTATAATAACCAGCCCATGCCCTTAGCTTCGGAGATCTGACGGGATCAGCCTTTCACATTCAGATTCAAGATTCAAGATTGAGGGTAAACTACAGAGTTGTACCGATCTGTCAATATCGTGCTCCAATAATCTCCTTTTCCCCCGAAATAATTTGAAAATTTGAAGTCAATACCTCAGTTCTGTGGCCATACCTGTAGGGCAAATGCAGATCTCTGATGCTAAGCAGTGCAGGGCTTGGTTAGTACTGTGACGGGAGACCTCTGGAAATACCAGGTGCCACAGTGGGGCGGCTGCGGCTATAAAGTGCCAAACTGCCGTTGTGTCCTTCGGCAAGACACTTTATCCACATTGCCTAACATGAGTCTGGTGTGTGTCGGTGAAACGGTGAAACAAGGCAACCCATATGCGCCGATGGCACATATTAGACCGTCGTGAGACAGGTTAGTTTTTCCCTACTGATGATGTGTTGTTGCAATAGTAAAACATCTGGATTTTCTCATTTCTGCCAGTTTGCCTCAGGGCAGCTATGGCTATGACTGTTAATGGAGTGAAAGAATAACATAATGCGTTTTTAGTGTCCAAAAATGAGTTATACAGTATATAACCGATGCATTATTAATATTATTATTATTATTATGATTTGTTTACTTGGGTTAGTTTAAGTTAGTTTACTTAATTTGAAGTGGTCTTGAACTCTGGTCATTATATTTAATTGCAGGTTAGGTGCAAGTCCCTGTCTGTCACATGGTCAAAGCCTCTGAGACCTACACTAGCCCTTAACACCATGAAAAACAATTACCATGTAAAGGCAATAAGTCAGTGCTTTGGCCCTCACACTAATGAAGCAGCTAACTCCTGTCCTCACTTGTTTTATTAAAGACTCTGGGAATAGACTAAGGCAGCACCCAGTCACTTTATATTACATGGCAGACTCATATGTGTGCAGACTCATCCGTTTGTGTGCAGGGGCAGAAATAATCTACTCTGTAAAATAAATATTGACTACAAAATATATTATACTGTATCTATCTACTGTATATATCTATATATATATATATATATATATATATATATATACTGTATATATACTCTACATATATGGGCCTTTAGTTACCCCCCAGGTGAAACTAACTTGGTGCAGGGTCCTGTAACCTGCCTTACCTTTAGGGCAGATCTGAGATATAGCTGCAGAAATTATATTTCTCAGTAGGGTAGATAAGCTGTGCTGCCCCTTTAGAAAAGCATAAAGCACATACTATTTCCCATCAAAAGTTTTTGGTTCAAAGTTTTCAGAGGTTAAAGGTGTATTGGTAAACAACAAGCCCAACAGTATACTGTCCAGTGAACATCTTTGAACACTTTGGGTCTCGAGGAGAGGCTCGTGGTCATCGATAATAAATCTACAAAGAGGTTTTTTGATTGTCATCAAGTAAAAAGTACAGTTTTTTCCTTAACAATACACAACATTACACACTTACACTACATACAGAGCAGTCGTTATGACTTGCCCTGAGGCTCTGGCTCTACTGTATGTCTGTTATCAATGTGCCCGTTTGATTCATCTTTGTTTTATCTGTTTCATAGCAGTGTTGTGTTTCAGCCCATAATACACTGTATGAACCACCTTTAACCATTTGGAGATGTTTGTTTGAAAGCCAAAACTTCTTATCTATTTGCTGAATGGACCTAAAATGGCATCATGGCTCTGCGCCAACTTCTCATTTTATTGCACAATTTGAGCTGCAGAATTGAAGAACATTGTACTCGCTGGACAGCTGGTCTGCCCTGCACTAACAGGGTCACCTCCGAATCGCTCTTTTACTGATTATTGGACCCAAAGACATTTCATTTTAGCTCTTTGATGTATAAGAACACATATCACTCCTAGTCAAGTGATACAACTAACACAAATACACTTTTTTGACCCTGTCAATGACCAATTTGTGGCCTCTCTGTAATTTCTCGTCTATAAAGCTCCACCATTGTAAGGCAATTGTGTAACTGTTTTATCATTGAACAACACTGAAAAAAATGCAAATAAAATTCCAATGGACAAGACAGAACAGTCTTTTTATTGTATTTGTTTTATAATATTTAATTATTTACTTAATAATGCAACACTGGTAATTTATTTTACCGGTAAAATAGCATCTTCTGATTTTCTCCAGGATGTTTAATGTCTTGTATATTTCTGATTTTAGCTTGTTGAAATGGTTTTACACCTTTATCACCTGGGGTTAGCTTTTTCATCATTATTGTGTGTTTTGCTGAGTGATGGATCCCCTTCTGCTAAATTTGGTGTTCCTGTCTCATCTCAGACCTTGAACGTGCCATGGGGTCATTGATTGAGACTCTCCTCATCTCTGCCAGGATGCCTGAACACAGCACAGATTTATCATGGTCCACACAGACAGGGAAGAGATTTAACGCCTATAAATAATGGACGAGCACCAAATAATATTAGGTTGATTCTTATGCCACATACAGTACTCTTAATGACCCTTCTAGAGGTATAGAACTCAATTTGAATAGTTTCATTCATTTTCAGGATAAAAGTATCTAAAATTTAGCTGCACAATACAGATATAACTATGGTGACCCAGTGGACAGATTTTCCTATGGGGACAGTATACCGTAAACCATAACTGTCTAGTGTATAAATATAGAAAGGAGAAAGCTAAGTGGAACAACAGAGAAGTTATTATTAGGAATATAATTACAAAAACATAAGCATTTATTATTATGTTGCTGGGAAAATCTTGATCAAATGATTTCATAAATATTTGTGTTTATTTTTTTTAGGTGATTAAGCTGTCCTTTGAAGAATTTGACCTGGAAAGAGGATATGATACTCTGACGCTGGGAGATGGAGGGAAGATCGGGGACACGCGGCGAGTGCTCTATGTGTAAGTAGCACACTTTATGCAGACTGTGAAGGACTTCCCTTCACTTCTGTTTACATGGTACTAAGCATTTAGAAATGACAGTTTATATGAAATCCAATCCAGCTTGTTTATTTAAACTGTCAGCAATCAATATTCATGCCATAGTCATTGAGCTACCGTCTTTGTAAAATACATACATGTATGGTTCTACATGTTACATGCATTATATTATGAAAACACAAACTGAGGACAAACTTTGTTCTTGTTCCTCTTGCCCGAGCTGCAAGAACAACATTTGTTAAGTCTTTAACCTTTGATTCAGACACATCAAAATAGAGACAAACAGCACACAAACATATTACAATATTCTGCATAGACAGATCCTCCAATGCCTCCATAGTTCAGATACGGGCCTAACACTGCTCTGCGCATGAGATGTAAACACATTCACAATCACATTTAACGAGTCTTCAGGGCATTTCTAATCACAGCTTCAGTGTGGCTACATTATTGTGAATGAACATGGGTTTCAGCGAGGGACTTTGAGTGGATGTCCGAGTGCATCATTGAATGCAACTTGCAGATTCCTACTGTAAACTTGTTCTTACTCCACCTGCACCACAGTGTATCTCTTATAACAATAAATTTGGCCTTAAGTCTAAAAACAAAATGTCACACGTAGCAATCCATGGACGTTCCATTTTGACTGGCCATCGTAAAAAGCTGAATTTCTAATTCTGTTCCCGGTTTAATCTTTACACACACAGACATACAATCAAGTGACAGCTACTTATGTTTTGTTATATCCGTAACAAAACGTGATGTTTTTCCACAGGCTCACAGGCGCCAGCGTCCCAGACCTCATTGTTAGCTTGTCCAATCAGATGTGGCTTCATTTACAATCAGACGATACAATTGGATCGGCAGGATTCAAGGCTGTTTATGAAGGTACGCTGTCCCTTGCTCACTCAGAAAATAAATGCTATTTTCGTATGATGTAGCAAAGATGTCAGGAGGATGGATTTTCTTGAATGAAAACATGCCTCGTTGTCTCAAAAATGTGCTGAGATCTTGTTATATACAGAAGCAATATAAGTGAGCAGCTTGATTTATTTTGACAGGTTTTTGCCCAAGAAAATCTGTAGATCAGGTCAGTCTTTTGAAAAACACATTTAAACTCAGTTTGAGCCAATAGCAACTGTTGATAGACCACTTTTACTTCACTAAATAAATTAGCACATGAGTGTCAGTATTCCAGTTTTGTTTTTACATGTCTATATATGTCTAAGTATTGTGTATGATTGTATGCTGTACTTTTATTAGTTACTTTAAGTGACCCTCAGCTGATGCCTGTAAATCAAACCCACTTGAGACAGCGAGAGAGGGAAGGTGATGTGATTACTCGGAGACAATGAAAAATGGACAAAGCACGAGTGGAGATGACAGCTTGAGTGTGGACACGAAATTGTCTGCCAGAGAGCGAAGGGTGTGAAGGTTAGGTTCTTGGTTCAGCTCATGCTTTGGTTAGATGCGGTGATGCTGCTGACGCTGTTTTCTTGGGTCACGGACTCTCTGCTGACATGACTTCTGTGTCTCTTCCACCGTGGAATGCTTAGTAATGTTGTTTTATTCAAAATGCACAACACAATGTTCTGCTGTAGTTGAACGTAACATCTGCAGTCTAAAAGGGCCTCACTGTGTATAACAAGTTCAACCATTTCACAGACTACGTTTTAGGATGCACTTTCGTTGTTCTAGATAATGGTATGTTGTTTTCTTTGCCTTGACATCAGGCTGTCCCTTTTGTTTTTTGTTGTAGCGTCTGTTCATTCCTTGACGCCCATGGACATCAAATTCATTCAGACGATGTCCATTGGTCTGTTGAAGTAGACAGAAAATAGCTTTTAAAATGACTGGAGACAAACATGAACAAGACAATGCTCTGTTTAACTTGTACACTTAGAAGGAGCTCGCCGAAGCAGCCGGTGTGCCTGTGCATGTGTGAGTGCCCTCGAGAACATATTTGAGCGTCTGTCACTGCGGATATCGTCACCTTCTCCTCCACTTTGATCAGTGTTACCCCCTGAGAGAGTTGTCAGGCTCGCAGGAAGAACGTGGCACATGTGGGCACTGCACTTTAAATGCTGTCAGGGTACATGTGTTTAGTGCATGCAAAGTCATGGGAGTGGGTGGTGTGTAATATGGGGCTGTTCACAGACTGCTGATTGGATAGTCATGTTATTTTTGTTAACCAATGTCTTAAGGTTGTATAGTATAATTAGGCTATTCCACTTTTTTGCAATACGTAATTCTTTTGATAATATGTGCTACTGTACATGGGAAATCCTGTTTTCTTAATATGTACTTGAAACATGATAAAAACTACTTGATGAATGTAATGGTTTACATTTGATTCAGTTTAGTTTATTTCAAAGGGGAAATAGGGGCTGAGTTGGTAGAGGGTGGGTTCGAGCCCACCGCGAGACACTTAACCCCACTTTGCCTGAAGCCCCCGCTGGAAGATCAAGGCTCCTGTGGACTCACCACCTGCAGGAGGATCAGTGAGGGGCTGGTGCTCTGTGTACTGGGTGCAGCTCTGACTGCCACCCCCCTGACCCAGAATGGATTAAGGGGAGGAAAATGGATGGAACCCACGACCTTCCAACCCAAAGGCCAATGCTCTACCAACTGAGCTACTGTCGCCGCCTTAGGACAGACTCCAACTGCTCCCACTGTCTGCTGTTGTTGTGTCCTTGGGCAAGACACTTAACCCCACATTGCCTGAAGCTCCCGGGGGAAACTCCAAGGCTGTGGCACCACTGACGTAGCAGCCATCTTCCTGTGGACTCATCACCTGCGGAGGATCAGTGAGGGACTAGTGCTATGAGCATTGGGTGGCAGCTCTCCTTGTCACCGCCCTGACCGAAGAATGGACAAATGAAGGGGAAGAAAATGAATGAATGAATGAAAATGGATGGATGATTAAAAATGACTTTAAAGGCCTTATGCCGGGGTTTTTTTTTTTAATCAAAATTGCATGACAATGTCGATCTGAAAGAGATTCCGGCAAAAAAAATCCTATATTTTATAAAAAGATTTTATAAAAGAGATCGTGTTTACATGAATTTAAGTTGTCTATGCTCTAACCTGTGTGTGACGTCACAGCGGGTAACGCCCATGCATTGAAAACCATGGATCTATGCCACAGGAATGCCTTTTCTCTCTTCTCTCCACTGATGCCCAACACAATACTGCCCTCTACAGGTGACAATTGCTCACTACACATAAATTGCCGTTTTGAGAGTGAAAATGTGTCTCAGGTGGATTTAGAACCCCAGTATCTGGATTAACAGTCCATCGACACAACCACTGGACTATCTCAGTGCAGACAAACTGTCACAATCTAGTACTAATCTCACACTCCCTGTACACGGCCTTGTCATCTTGAATATCCGCGAAAAAAGAACGAATACCAAATTGTAAACAACTTACAGCGTTGAAACGTACCCACTCTGACTTCACCAAGGGCTGTGAAGTTTTTTCGTCTCTAAGGGCGTTGCTATGGGGTTATTTCGATTTGGGGGGATCAGACAAAAAAAAAACTGATTTTGAAACCTTTAGTAGTTCTCTTCTAATATAAAATGGTATTAAGACTGTATTTCTAAATAAATCAAACCCGGCATAAGGTCTTTAAGAAGCCAGAATTAACTAAGGAGGCTATTTGTCATCTGTAGTGTCCTGGCCGTGATGTTAAAAAGTCATCACTCAAAAAAACAAAAACAACAAAACAAATTACAGCTGGTCGAGGGCTTTTAGACGTACTGAGGTCTCCATTGTTTTTTTTTTTGAGAATTTTGTTTGAAGGTCTACTTCTGTATATGTGGTTAATTTTCCATATCTATATTTGAAGTTATGGAGGTAATTCAGTCACTAATATGTTTTACTTGACGTGAGCTTGGATATTCTTTTCTAGGAGATATTTTCTGAACTAAAAGAGTTCAGTTATGTTTGCATTGAATCAAAAACTGGACCATAGGGTTTGGTTTTTGCAGACTTATGTGTCAAATGTTTATAGTTTATTGGAAGGGAAAATTTATTACTTGTTATTTTAGTTCAATGTTTAACATAAAATTACTGTAAGGTGATTGTCTTCTTGAGAAAATTAGCTTGAAATTAAAGCTTAACATAGTCACATCATGCTATCAAGTAATTTAAAGTGATAGTCTGTAACTCTAAATGAATTGCAAATTTTAGGAAATGTGTTAAATTGACTTCCTGGCCTTAAATGTTGATATAAAATAAGTCATTTTATTAATTCTAATATTACGGGCAAGTCCCACCTTCCCTTCTCTTAGCTATAGCTCAGAATCCACAATGCCGTCGAGGTTAACCAATCAAGTCATGCCAAGGGCTGTCAATCATCAGCGCTGATGCTCGCAGCTGCGCGCATGCTCAGTCATTAGTTTTTGTGGAACCTCCAAATCAAGCTTCTATTAGGCTCTGGAACTTCATGAAAATTGAACAAAGAATTCTGAACATCCGCCCTGAGTTACTCCTTTATATACTGAACCTATATCCATAATCAAATCCTCTGCAGATGTGTCCTATAATGTTTAATTCATGATAATAGCTTCGTCCGGGTTTTTTTTTAAACATAAAAACATTATTTTTTTCATTAAAACGTTAAAAAATAATTCTGAAAACCTCCGTGCATGTGTATTAATAATGTATATGTATAATGTGTTCTCTGATTAACATTTAAAAGTGTTACGGAAACGTAGGCGTAGACCAATCAGAAAGGAAGGGGGAGGAGCTTGCGTCGGTTTTTTTTCAAATCAAGTACCTCTCTCTCTCTTTTTCTGATAAACTCCAGACAATCACTTTAATAGTAAGGATCTTGTTCTTGTTCTAAATGCTGCCAACTTGATTATTTTTGTTTTATTTTTTTTGCAGTGTTTGAACACATATTACTGCTCTCCAACCAAAATACATACATTTAGAGATGGTTAAAAAGACTATTGTTATGGTTAGGAAGTTACATATTTAGAAATAAGTTGGTTTTGTGTCATTTTATAGTGCCCTCTAGTGACGTGCGCTATGTGTGCAATGTGACAGTTGAGAACATTACACTGTCCTGTATGGCAGAAGAGCAGGGCTGTAAGTTTTGGTTTTGAAGATTGGCATGTCTATATTTTATTATTCTGTATGTACTGATATCAACCTTGATTCGTTTATTGTGGGAAATATGAGTTTTGAGTGTAACTGAAAAAAACGTTAGCATGTTTTTTTTCTTTTTGTTTTTTTTCTTTACAAATTATTTTTTTAAATTGGTATCAATACTTAATATATGGCTACATTACGCATCTCCATTCCATTTATCATGAAATAAAGTGTTTTTTTTTTTTTTATTTATGCCAGAAATGGGCATATTGTATATTTCTGACCAATATATTGATAATCGTCATATCGTGATAATATCGTTATCGTGAGCTTTGTATCGTGTATCGTATCGTATCGTGAGGTACCCTTAGGTTCCCACCCCTAGTCACGAGGGCTAGAAGTCGCTAGGCCTCCGCCATGTTGGAGGACAGGCAAACGCTGTATGATGGTGGCGACGGCGTGCACCAGGGACCGCATAAACATGTTCAAAATTTGTGCTGTTTTTGGCTGCAGCAAAAGGAGAGACAGGGAAAATAAGTTGTGTTACCGACTGGCAGCCGTCCTTACTTCACATGACTCCAAAACAGAAGAAATCTCCAAGAAACGAGAGAGAAATGGCACAACAACAAAAAAAACAAAAAACTAACAGCCCCCAGAGCGCCTGAATATGCTCGGATCATTTCATTTCTGTTAAGTTAAATGAATTTGATGGCGGATTTAATGTTATTCCGAAACAAACAGAAGTTTAAAGATAGTACAAACTTATCACTGTCTGACTGCAACGTGGGGGATCCATAGACTGTAGCTTAGCTTGTAGCGTTAGCATAGCTGTTATATATTTGCTCCCACACCGGACCTCACCCGGTTCACAGGGTATCTGACTTGCCGAAGGCCAGCAGACGTGTGAACGACTGAGCCGTGCTCGAGGCAGGGTGCCCCGTATTAGTATTTATTAATAAAATATACGGCTCCTCACAGTAGACGCAGAAAGTTCCATTGATTTGAATGTAATTTCATTATTTCCACTGCAGTGTAGCCACACATAGATCCATGGTGTAACAATAAGCACATTAAATGTTAATCGGAGAATACATTATACATATACATTCTTAATACACATGCACGGAGGTTTTCAGAATTTTCTGTTCACGTTTTCATGACAAAAATACTGTTTTAATGCGACAATATGCGACCGCGGTAAACCCGGAAGTAAGGATTAACATTAAAAATACATTTTAGGACGCATTTGCAGAGGATCTGATTCATGGATTTAGGTTGAGTATATATTTGGGTCACTAACTGCTGAAGTTTTGAATTCTCTGTTCAGTTTTCATGTAGTTCGAGAGAGTTCTCGTTTTGAACGTCCGGTTATAAATAGCTCGCATGGCTGTTACTCGCCGAGGTTGTCCTCCAGTATGGCTGCCGTGGCTGCTAGTCACGTGACCGTAGGATCCCTCTATTGGGACAGCCCTATTTACATTCATCACATTTATTGCTTTATCACATTTAGATGAGTCATTTGAAGAACAGCTATTAATACTGTAATATTTTATGTTCATACCAACTTGTTAATGTTATTGGACAAGGCGCCGTGGCAAGAGCTCTGGTGTGTGTCGTCTTCTCTGTCTGGTGCACACCGGGGTAGTCTTGCACAGTTTTTCCAATGTGGTTTTACTGCAAATGGCAAATAAATGAATCTGAATCTGATCTGAATCTGAATCTGAATCTGAATCTGAATCTGGACAGTAACTACTGTTAGTTCAGACAGAAGAAGACACTGTAATTCACTTATTCTAATTGCTGTATTTTTGTGTGTTACAGTTTTACAGTAAATGAGTAAACAAACTCATCTGTTCGCTGTCTGTCTTAGCTAAATAGCTCTCAACATTTAGTGAGGACAGAACAACTATCAAATGTAACTATTCTATTTATCTCTTGTGGTTTTTGTTGATGACAAAGTGCAAGGATCAGTTTGCTTATATTTGACTCCACTTATTGTTTTGCTGTTTGTAATTAAAGTTAAATTACACTACAATTACCCTAATGGTAATTACCTGTGAGACAAGACTATACAACCCCGTCCTTCCCTGTGGCTGCAGTGAGCAGTCTCTTCCACATTTCTTTATTACCACTGATCTGCAATTGTCAATTTTTCCTCATTTGTCAATTTCATGACAGCTTCATCAGCAACGCTGCCAACTCTGGTCAGAGGAGGTTTGCTGTTGCATAAACTTGAATCCAATCCCCTCCCACAGGCTCCCCACTCATCTGCGTCTTTCTGAAAGTCTGTAAACAGATCTGTGTAGGCTGCTATGACTCAAGATACATTAGGGTTAACACACACACACACACACTAGCATTTGTTGCTTAATTGCATTGCTCTGTATAATAATACAGAGCAATAATTAATGAATCGTAAATTAATTGCATTTCAAACGATCGACAAAATGATGCCATATTTTTCTGTAAATGGTTTTTTGAATGGAAAGATACATGCCAACATAGTGTACATATGTACTGTATTGGTTTATTATACAAGAAATCCATATAAAATGGCATTAACATTATTAACATTCTGTCTTTCTGTTTAGACTCAGACCAAAACTATTGTTTGTTACAAATGAGGGACATTTCAAAACAGTCAGAAATGCAGAATGTGATAAAATCTGTTTGATTTGCTCACACCATTACTTTTGGGCACAACCAACATGAACTGGTAGTGGAAGGGAAAATTAGGTACACCAGCTTTAATTTAGCGAGTGCACTTCGGGAGAAGACACGGAGGAGACTGAGGCTCCGTAGTCCAGCTTCTGCGCTGTATTTTTTGTGTGCACCGGTTACGCAAAGACACACACACTACAAGCAGAGAATAGTTCTGTGCGTGGCGCCGTTCGCTGTGATCACAGCCGCTGGAGGAACCGCTGTCCAAAGTGCCCGCAGCTCAGCTCGCAGAGTTCATACAGGAAACAGCAGCAAGTGCCTTGCGGTCACGTGTGTTTTCTTTTATAACTTGGATTCCAAGAGGCCTACCTATTCTGAGTGTTATTATGGGATGCATGGGCATGCGTCAACGCACGTTAATTAATTCAAAAACATAACAAGGTAGCAAATACAATGCAAAGGAAACCAATACTTTCGTAATTTTGATACTGTAGTTGAAAGTTGCACTCAAGATGTAGGTGATACATGCACTGATGTCTACCGTTGCGTCCTTGGGTAGGAAACATAACCCCACTTTGCCTGAAAGATCAAGGCTGTGTGTCTTGGGTAGCAGCTCTGACTGCCACCCCCTCGACCCAGAAAGGGAATATGGGGAAGAAAATGAATGGATGGATGTGGCTTATCTGAGTGTCTCATGTGGGTAATGATCAGTGTGTCATGGCTGTGTCCACATGTTGCAGAGATCGAGAAGGGAGGCTGTGGTGACCCTGGGGTTCCCGCGTTTGGTCGGCGCAGCGGAGATCGCTTTCAACATGGAGATGTGCTGAGCTTTTTCTGCCAGTCAGCATTTGAGCTGGTGGGAGAGCGAAGCATCACGTGTCAACACAACAACCAGTGGTCAGGCAACAAACCCAGCTGCGTGTGTGAGTATGCTTTTACTCACATGAGTACACATGCATCAAGAGTTCCGAGCTTCCGGCTCGACCGCACGGCATTGTGGGTAGTTTTCTCAAAAAGGTGGGCATCAAATCACGCTGCCATATTGGATTACTTGTTGCGAACGTGATCTCTCTTTCTTGTTTCCAGCCCATAGATGGTGAATTTTTGAGCTATTAAAACTAATTTCAGACATTTTGAAGGTAAGGTAAAGATTTTTTCATTTAACAAAAAAGCAATGCATTTTTTTCTTGTGGTTTTAGATGTAAACACAACCGACTGTCTGTAGAGCTACATGTAGCTTATGCTACTTACGAGGATCGAAAGTGTGGAGCTTCTGAATGTAGAGAAGGCCAAATACCTGGGGCACGTAATCAGGAGTGACCTCAGTGATGACGATGACATTCAGAGGCAGTACTGTGAGCTGTATGGACAGGCTAACACAAGCACGGAGAGTTCACATGTGTACAGATAAAGTGAAAATAACTTTAAAGCCTACTGCACACCTATCTATACTGCCAGCTCACTGTTTGTTCTTATGTCCCCACTCTGAATGCTCTGATCAGAAATTTTATTTATCCTCGTAAGTAAGCTACTTGTAGCTCTATAGTCAGTCGGTTTTGTTTACAAAAAAATCACAAGAAAAAAATGCATTGCTTTTTTGTTAAATGAAAAAATCTTTACCTTACCTTCAAAATGTCTGAAATTGGTGAATTTTTTAGCTATTAAAACAATCTATGGGCTGGAAACAAGAGAGAAAGATCACGTTCGCGACAAGTAATCCAATATGGGAGCGTGATTTGATGCCCACCTTTTTGAGAAAACTACCCACAATGCCGTGCGGTCGACCCGGAAGCTCGGAACTCTTGATTCATGTATGCTTTGTCAAAAAAGTAGTAGCTCCATCAGACATGACATGTTCAAATGGACATATCACAAACTTGGCATGCACAAACGAATCCTGGCAATATGTCTGTCCCCACATTTGTTTTGGGAATTTCTTTGGTAAAATTAAAATATGTTGTTTTCCCTTGTTTAACACTAAGAAGGGCTTTCACCACTTAAGTCCCTTTCTTTATCCATGTATTTCTTCAACAAATTTTTTTGTAAAAAGGCCAAAATTAATGCATAATAAGTGTTCCTTATTTTGTATGTAGAAATAGATTCAAATCAGCTATAGCATCAGGGACTTGGGACAGGACAAAAAATTTACAATCAAACAAGTAGGAACACGTAGTAGGAAATATTTCAGTAAAAATACTTTGTGTGTTGAAATAGATTTATTTAAAGGGGGCATATGTGGTTTGCACTTTTTTATTACAAAAAATTCCAATTCCATCATTCCTTACTGTTCTTGCAAGAATCTTCTCGCCTGTGCTCCTAATCACCAATTACAAATGCAAATCACCTACTGGGGTTTAGATGAAAACTGTAACTTATATCTACATATCTTGTGTGTGGATGTAATTTAGAGTTAAAGTACAACGTCCTGTTCATTTGGAATTAACTGTACGTACATTTACCTGTTTATCTGTTTATTTTGTTATATTCTCAGCTGTCCTCTTATCCTGTACGTCTAAATACCTTACACTTTTTGTTTGTTTTATCCTCATTCATCTAGTCTCATGTTTCTTCAACTTTACCGCTCCTTCTGGAACTATCCTGTCCCCAAACTACCCTGAGGAATACGGGAACAACCTGAACTGCGTGTGGCTCATCATCTCTGAGCCAGGGAGCCGCATACACCTCCTCTTCTCTGACTTTGACCTTGAGCCGCAATTTGATTGGCTGGTTGTCAAAGATGAAGGTAATTGCACATTATATGTTTTCCCTATATGAAAATGGCCTCTCAGGAGTGTTTTTTTCGTGAATAAGTGGCCTGACTTAGCACAACAAGCAACTTTGAGAATTACTTGAATTTGTCTGTACGGTCTGCATCTGTTAGTGGAAAGCGATAAGGAGTGGTTTTGATGAATGCGAGGCTGTCAAACCGGAGGGAGAAATCGATAGATGGATAGTAAGACTTGTAAGACTTTCAATAGGCCCTGCACTAATATTCCCAAAACACGGACAAGACATCGAATTGACTCAAAGTGCATCATTGTGTTCATTAAAGGTGAGCTTTAACCAAGAGGATGTGAAAATGAGAATCTGTGAATAACTTGAAGTGGTTTTGTTCTAAAAATAATTAGATAAATATATGTAGGGCTGGGCGATATGACTGAAAACTAGAACACAATGTAAGTAATTCACAGCAATCAATAACGATATATATTAAAAAAAAAATCTTTTTTGAAACCTAAATAAATACATTTGTTGTGTTGGCTAATACACACGTGAACAGCCTTTATTTACATTGCTTTTGCCGCATGGATCAAGCCTCTGTTCCTACTGCCTCTCCCGCGCCACGCTATTCCTCACACAGACGTGCAAAATCATTGACAGCATTGAAACACAATCTATAGATCCATGGACGCTACGCATGGTGCGATGGTCGGCACTAGATCATATATGGAATCGGGACAAAACCGGAAGTAACAATCCTACTTTCGAATTAGTTTTAGACTAAAAAGTCCTGAAGTGGTGACTGGTTAAGTTTTAGGCGTCTGATTAAGATGGTTAAGGTTAGGGTTAAGGCTGGGTTGGGGTTATTTTATGGGAATGGCTGGTTAAGTTAGCTGGTTAAGAATAGGTAGTTTGTTTTATTTACTTCCGCTTCTGTCCCGATTTCGTATATGATCTAGTGCTGACCATGGTGCGAGTGTTGTTTTGCATTTCCCAGAATGTTTTGCGGTTCATGCTCGGCCGTGATAGGCTGAGATAGGCCGAGAATCCTCTGCCTACATCCCCCAGAATGCTGTGCGCTTCTGACTCGCGTTTACTTCCTGTGTTATCTTCCTGTTTTTTCTAACGGAGTGAAGTGAAACTATCGAACATTCTATTGACCCCGCTTTCTGTTGATATCGAACACGTGTCTATTGCAATATATATCGTTATCGTTTTATCGACCAGCACTAAATTTATGCAACTCATCAAATTTCAATAGTATGTCACAAACCGGCTTACTACTATTTTAGCAGTATTTCTCAGGAAGGTAAACATTGAATCTCTGGCAGAATTCAAACAGCACAAAGCAATATTATGAATGTTTGTGTAATAACATTGAATTGCATAATGCGAGTGAACACGTATAAGTATTGTTAAGATCCCAGAAGATGCATAACCTAGAATTTAAATATGACTGCTGGTCCTCTCTACGATACGATTACCATTTTTCTTCATCAAAAATCCCTGATGCTTTCATTAGTAATGCTCATGACCTTCGCATTTATGGTTTTTACTGCTTTTATTGCTCCATGTGCATTATCTGCATTTACTTCTTCTGCAAACAGCTTTAAAGCACAGGGATACAGGCCTTAAGTGATAGAAGTGTAGTGTTGTCATATAATGGATGGATGGAAGCTAAGGCTTACATCAATGCTTTTAAAAACTATAGATTAGCTAAAGTACTGTGCAGTCTGGTGCTTCATCCATCTCTGCTCTCTTTGTATGGCAAAGCAAAGATTCTTTTTAGTTGAACATTTACTGTGTATATGTATCTACAACGTACTTTCATAAGTAAAAGTATATTTTACCCTTCTGGAGTGTGCTGATTGTATAGTAATTTCCATTCTAAGTTTCAACGGTTACTTTTTGGTAGAGCAAACTTAACATGAAGCCTACAGTAAATGCTCAATCAGATGTACTGCCTAACATCTGCCTCCTAATGTGTTTACTTACCCAGTTCTGATTTATCCGCCTCCAGCACTACACCTTCTTATGTTCTCACACCTTATTACCATATTTGGGAATGGGGTTTTCTGATTCCTTATACATTATGTATGTCATAAGTCAGTGATATTGGCCTGCTGGGCTGCATGAGCCTGTCCCTTTAGGGCTTTAGTAAACCCCGGCTGAATATGTTGAAGTTGGTTGGATCATTGGAAGTACACCCTCCAGAGCAGAGTGCATCCGAAACAAAACTCCAGCCCCATTTGTTGCTGCAAATAGGCCTGTGCTGCGACAAAAATGTCTAGAAACAAAATGCATGGTTTCAGCTGTAGCGGCCAGAGGGACAATAATGACTTCAGACCTTTAATTGGGATACAGTGGCTACTTTAAGTAGAAAGATGCCATTATGCTGGACTGTTTACTAACATAGCAGATACAGTAGACTCTGGCCATGTGTTGCAATCATCCCTCAATGAATGACAGCTTGATGAAAGAATAATGGTCTCCCAGTCTCAAAACCATAATGAAGGGATTGATAAGGAATGTGTGATCATCCTCATGCTACACAAAAACTAGAATTTATATGTCAAAGTGAATGTCAGCTTTATTTCTATAGCACATTTATAAAATACTAGCTGCCGAAAGGGCCTCACATGCACAAAAGAAAGAAGACAAGAAAACAACATGAAATACTCAAGTAAAACCTTTAAAAACAGTAGAACTTAAATTGGTGTTAAAAGCCAGGGCAAACAAATGTGTCTTTGAACGTCATCTAAAAACACCAAATGAAAGAGCTAAAATGGAGTCCAGTTTAGCTATTCCACAGTTTTTATGTATGAGTTACAGCTGATAGCGGACATTTACATGCAGAGAATGAAGACCTTTTTGATTGTTCTCTCTCACAGTGTAAAAAAAGATCAAACATAATCGGTTTGTCAATATCCCATACAAAGCTGCTTGTGCTACATAATGTTGATATTAAAGTAGATGCTCCATTTTTATAAACAACATGCTCCTCTCTTCCATTTCAGGCCTGTCTGAACCAATGACATTTGGGACGTTCTCCGGCAAAGATGTCCCTTCACAAATTGCCTCACACGGACACATCATGAGACTAGAGTTTCAGTCGGACCATTCCAACACCGGGAAAGGATTCAATATCAGCTATACAAGTATGCATCAAAAAGAAATAACACTGATGATCTGTGATTACAACAGCAGCTTTTGAGATCAGTTACTTACTTCGTGTGTATATGAGAGCTGGTTTTTCCCTTGAATTCAATTAGTTTTCTTGCTTTGTGTGGCATTAGAAATATATAACTGAGACATTTGTACTGGTTAGTTACAGGGTCTTTCTTTTTAAAGAAATTGGTTCGTGTTGCTATCAGCAGCCCATACAAAAGGCAGACAACACACCTCTGAGTGAAGGTCACAAGGACAGAATTCAGCTGTAAATAATTAAATAGTGCAAGAGTGTTTTCTGACATTGTCCTGACTCAACCTTGGACCTGCTCTTCCTCAGAGGTTAGCATGGTCCCTTTGACTTATTGTGATTAATTCTTAGTGATATCCACATGTTCTGCACTGTTTCACAGCCTCCCACATGACCTTGTCTTTGCCTTCCTTTTCTAAGTGTCACTTGATAAATTAATCAACTTGAATGTCTTTAGCCCTAGACTAATTCTTTGTCTTGTTTTTGTCGCTGTGGCAAAGAAATTGTATTTGTTAACATTCTGCATACTACACATGTAGGACTTAGTTTGTGCCCTATTAATCTGACGGAGACAAATGATTAATCTATGGGCCATTGATCTTTTTTCACAGCTTCAGAGAGGAATTATGTTTTTTTTCTATAGCAGTAAACTGAAAAATAAAAACTTGGTATGATTGTAGCATCGATGTGTCTTACACTAGTCTTTCTTTGTTTTCAGTCTTATTAGTGGCTGGGCTCTTGGTCTAATGATACTTAATGACACATACGCGCAAAGATCATACTATCAAACTATCGTAATAATGCCAGGACTCAGCATGATGGATAGAGTTCTCACATTCATTATTGTCAAAGGACTGTGCCATTGGTGTCAATTTTTCTTTATTCCTTTAATTTCCTGGTTCATCTAAATCAGTAGCTGATCCCAGGAAGATCACACCTGCAGTGATTGGATGTGTCTCAGGTTAATCTCTGGAATAGGCCTAGGTAAATATGACAGGCCCAAATCCATGTAAAGCCAGTCTCATCTCCTTCTATCTCTGACAGCCATATTAATGTAAAACTACTTGTCAGCAGAGGGGTTCTCATATTGTATTAATGTAATATCTGTTTTATATTTTACATGTTAAGCTCTCTTTCATCATCTTTCTCTCTAGCATTTGGACAAAATGAGTGTCACGATCCGGGGGTTCCTGTCAATGGTCAAAGATACGGAGACCACTTCCTGCTCGGCAGCTCTGTGGCTTTTCGCTGTGACCAAGGGTTCATCAGGACACAGGTGAACTCCTCATTACTGTCTTTATAGAGTGTAACACATTTATCACTCACACACTATCTATGTATGAATTGTGCTATACAAATGAACTTGCCTTGCCTGTGTATTTCAGGGCTCAGATCAAGTGACATGTATAATCCAGGATGGAAACGTGGTCTGGTCTGCTGCGGTGCCTCGCTGTGAAGGTACATAAGATAACAGCTAATTTACACAGGAGGCGTTACAGCAACTAAAGCGTATACGCGGCATACGCTCGTTATCTGTGGTGATATTTACACTACTAGTGTTATACGCGTGTGAGACGGACGTATTGACGGGAGGTTGCGCCTAAATTAGAATGGATTTCTAATTTTGCGCCTAGCGGTCCTTGGCTCTAGATCAGCTCCACACACACACACACACACACACACAGGACTGGTATTAAACATTAGGAGGAGGTCTGGCAGGTACGTGGTGTTAACGTCTATTGTGTAAATTCCCAGTTAGATAAGATGAGATAGACTTTATTGATCTCACAATGGAGAAAGTTACAATGTACTACTTAGTAACTCCATGAACTAATTGACTTAATAATAATTTCTGAGAAAAGCCTTAAATGATTTTTGATGAATAGACAAAAAAACATTATCTTTATTGCCATTAAGTTTACAAATATGAGACTTTAGCGCAGACGTTTCAAATCAATTGGGTTTTCACTTATTAAAATGCTGTCTACGGGAAAATTGGATGGGCAACGATAATTACTGTATGTTGCATTTTTTAATTATTCTCTTAAAATCGAGCCCATGAATGCAACATGTCCAGCAAGACAATTATTAAAGGATTTCCTGGACAGGGTTATGAGGGCAACCAACATAGCAGAAGATTTATTTATGAAGATGTGCGACTTGGGATGTTGTAATTCGCCTGAAGCCCTAAAACAACCGCAGTTCTGATTTGCTGCGAGACACACAAGCAAAATGTACTTTATGAGTGTTAATTAAGATATAGTAGGTTGCAATCACACTAGTTTAACTGCTAGCTCTGAGTTGTTAGGCAGTTTTTGCAGATTAGAAATCTTTTTTGAGTCAGTCTATAATAAATAAGCACATTCTCCCACAAATTATACACGTATAATTGTCTTGGCCCTTTCTAAATGCAAAATGGTTTACTCAAGCAGAAAATTGGCACGGACAAGTTTGTGATGGTAAATGTTTATGTTTAAAAACTAGGAAGATAACGATGAGAACAAATTGAGTTGAAAGAAGCTGAGATAGTTCAAAGACATAAAGATTCTTTGTTCAGTCCGTTGATGTAAAGGTTTACAGAAACAGGCAATAATAGGAATTTGTTTTTTACAGTAAGTTCCACTTAAGTTTTTTTTTATGTAATCGTATTATTCCTCTTATCAATTAGACAGTTGTAATTGACATGATTCTTGGCAAATTAGGATAAAGTTGGTTACAATCTATTTTGACCTAGAGGAAAACTGTTTTTTCTTTGTGTACCAGCGCCGTGTGGGGGTCACCTCACAGCTCCCACCGGGGTGCTGCTGTCTCCAGGATGGCCCTCTTTCTACAGGGACTCCCTCAATTGTCAGTGGGTGATTGAAGGACAGCCTGACCACGCTGTGAAAATCCACTTTGACAGGTAAGAGATGGGTATAGTCTCAATAGGCTAGCCAATAGAGTTTGCTGATTTTCAATGTAATCGATACAAATGTTTGCACATTAAATCAGTTGTAAGTATGGCATCAAACTGTAATAACAAATGAAGACATTTTAATAATATTTTAAATCTAATGTTGTATTCATTTTAACAATATCTAATCTAATGTTTTATTCCATCTAGTCCATTTTATTGAAACATATACTGTATAGTGCTTTTTTGGACACTCATATGTTTCTCATTATTCTTTCCCTTCACACACTGAAATGATAAGTATCCACCGTTGACACCGACAGTGGCTACTGCTAATGTAGGCAATCTGGGTGAAGTGTCTTGTCAAAGGACCCAACAATAGTTTTGGACTTTACAGTCGCAGCTGCTCCACTGTGGTACCTGATGTTTCCTGAGTCTCCCATCACTCCCATCATCAAAAATGCTTTATTTGTGGTGTATAACGTTAAACAAGCAATCAACTTATCAGGACTGACTTTATAGAGGTAAGGGTGTGCTCACTAGTGGATCCACAGGGTCTTAAACATTATTAAAGATAGATTCTGCGATAGATCATGATATTTTTTTCTTTTCTTGTATTGATTTAATAAAAATATATATATATATTTTTTTTTAATTTTACAGATGGAAATGTTTAATTTATTATTAGTTTATTATCAGGATCTATTGAGATCACCAACCACTATGCACATCCCTGTTTAATTACAAGGTGCTGAAGAAGTCCTTTTTTGTACTTTAGGTGGTGAACTTGACAGTTGAGAGTAATGTGGAGAAAAAAAAGAAACATCTGGAGCTTTGTAAATTGAAATGTTTTAACTAGTTACTCTATATTGTCATGTAATGTAATGTAATGTATTGTAATGTAATTGTAATTTTTTGCAGTGCACTTTGATGGCATTTTACACCTTGCCTATAGGGACTACAGTTGGAAACTAGCTGTTAGCTAATACTGACACATTTACAGCAATGTTGATTAATGTGTATCGTCCCTATTCAAATAAACTATTAAATAAAATAAAAAATGTTAGATCTTATTATATTAATCATAACAAGCAAATAAGTATTCTCAAAGTACAATATTATCTTAATCTTAATATTGAAGATTTACCCAGGATTAAACAGATATTTTTGATTCTAGCGCAACTGAATATGTCCTGTGCTACTGATCGGGTGATGGCTTGTAGAAAACATTACATTTTGTATATATGTAAAAAAAAAAAAGAAGTTTATCATTTTGAGAATCTTGCACAGCAGAACTTTGAGGCCAAACCGTCTCATCTCTTCCTACTCTGCTCTGTCATTTCCTGTAACCAAATTGATTTAACTGGAAAAAATATCACTTGGCTTAAAAATTTGTCCAGGGGATGAATTATTTTGAGTGTAACTGAAGGTTTTCTCATCATTCCTTCCATAATTACATTTGAGTTAGATAGAGCACACACACTGTATAGCCAAGCACCAGGTTAATAAACAAGTCCATCATTTCAAAGTTATTAATCTCGTAGTTGGCATATTTTTCTGTAAGTTACTGTGATAAATGCACATGGCTGCTGCGGTTAATGATTAATGCTGGCGTTTCGTGGCTTTTCGCTGGAAACGAGCCACAAATAGATGCAGTGTAGCTTGAAATTGCTACTGCAAAAATGTATCTTTTTTAGGACTGATGAAAAGGGCACGTTATCTTCCTTTTTGAGGCATGTCGTTTGTTGGATTCAGCATCAGCATTGCATGGAAGTGTTCTGTGCTGAGTACAGTTAATTGTAATCGTTTTGGTTTTAAAAACGCCAGCAAAGCAATCCCTTGAACCTTTGGCATCCAGCCTAATTAGTAATTATGTCTTACCATTGTATGTATATGACAATGTAGGGACAAGCTATGCACAATAGACTCTACAGTGTGCTTTGTTCAGGAAATCAACATACTTGACTATATTTTACAAGGTCAGGATTAATATTGTGTGTGGGTTGCATTACATATCATTATAAGTATATTAGCCATAGAGGAAAGTGCTATAAGCGCTGAAAAAAATAACAAAGGACTTTGACAATGCCTTAAAAACTTTTTTGTAAAGCGTTTTTTTGTGTGTGTTTAAGTAACATTTTGTGATAAAACTAGACCGCAACATGCTGCATCTAAATAGAAAACTTTTGATCACTCAGCAGATTGGCTGGTCCTGTCTTTTTAACTGAAAACGCTGATCTAAAAAGCGTTCGAGAGCTAGGAACTAGTTACATGGTTGTACATTCTTAGGCTGCGGTCACAAGCACAACCTAAAGCCAAGTTCAAGTAGTCCTAGGCGCAGAACATGATTAGCTAGAGCACGGTTGTAAATCCCAGATGAGAGGGGTCGATGGGGTTGCTGGTGGGTGGTTGGGGGGATGAGGTGTGGTAGGGACGTGATATTGTGCGTCACATTATGTCTTCCTGAGGTCGTCGCTGAAGTTAGTTATAGCGTGGGCTGTCTTCACACCCCCGTGGCAACGATCCGGGCCACTTGGCCTAGTTTGTTTGTGATAACCTATTTGACCTTGCCCTTAAATTGTTTTGCTTTCAATGTTAGATACCCAGGCTTTAAGAAAGCTCATACTCGTATTTTATTTTTTCAACTGACTTCCATGGGTTCACTCCAGGCTTTTTGCAATGACCGTATGCCTCAGCACTGCATACAGTCTGATTTTAGATTCCTTCTTTACAACGTCTAATAAAAGAAGACTGGGTCGTTTATCTTCAGTGTCGTGATTTCTCAATGAGATTTGTTATCTTATATAGGACATAATCAGATGTAAGTAATAGCATTATATTGGGTTAATGAAATCAGCAACTTTGATATTGGCATAAAAACATGGAAAAATATCTGCTGCTCTTGGCGTCAGCTGCCACTTTAGCAGCGCAGTTACTAAATCACATGGCAGCTACAGCTTTATGTCTGCCGATAACATATGCTATACTGACTCATCATGTTTCTTCAGATAAAGTGGTTTTATGAGATAAACGTAGCTAATCATTGCACTGACTCTTACAAATTACAAATCTAAGCTGTTATAATGTATTTGTAAAAAAACATCACAAAATGCTTAATTTTATTCTTTCCTCCAAGATAAGGATGTCTCCTGATGTCACTCAAGATCAGTACAGACACCACATAATGCAGGGGTCACCAACGCGGTGCCCGCGGGCACCAAGTCACCCGTAAGGACCAGATGAGTCGCCCACTGGCCTGTTCTAAAAATAGCTCAAATAGAAGCACTCAAGCCTAGTGTATAGTTGCGCGGAGCTTAAGGTGGTGACGTGACGTCACTTGCGCAACGCGTGGATCACCGCAACGCCCTTACGTAGCCTGCCACGCACCCTCGAATATACGCGGCCACCGCCGCAGACAAGCTCCGCTGTGACTGGTCCGTGTGTGAGAGAAGCTCCGCTGTGATTGGTCCGTGTGTGAGAGAAGCTCCGCTGTGATTGGTCCGTGTGTGAGAGAAACTCCGCTGTGATTGGTCCGTGTGTGAGAGAAACTCCGCTGTGATTGGTCCGTGTGTGTGTTTTAGACAGAAGCATGGAGCGGCTGCAGGGAGCATGGACGAGGCACTTCGGAGCAGACTGCTTCGTGCTTCGAAGGAACCGAAGGAAAAGCAGTTTGGGCTCGTGGCTCAGAGCTGATATACGCGGAGACTGTGGACTAGAATTCTGTTGCATATCTAACATATTTATAAACTTATAAACTGTGCAGTTGTTTCTTTTGCACTGTTCCTGTCTGTGTTTGAATCTACAATCGTAGCTTATCGCGTCTGTTGCGTTCCTCCTGCACTTGTAAATAGTTGGTGTTTGTCTCAGATATTTACCACTTATTGTTTTGCTGTTTGTGCTGAATACACTTTAATAATAACTATGTTTCCAATAAGAACTGTGTCTTTATTCACAACATCACAGTTAAATGAGTTGAAACGAAGAGTCCATAGAACTGTCACATGAACCTACAGTAGACCCACATGTAATGATCTCAAACAGCTTTGCTTTTGTTCTCAAGAGGAGAAAGGAGCAGCGTAAATGGGACCGCTTTGGTTTCTAAACTCCTGTGAGATCGCCATCACATGTGTGATACGATTTATTGAAAAATTTGAGAGTTGACTATGAGTTGAGTAAGAGTTGAGTTGATATTTATCTGTTTCTATATATATATTTATTGTGAGAAAATATTAAGATGATCAGTTTTTCCACAAAGACAAATATCATTAATTATTAATGTTAACATAGAGTTAAAGGTAAATTGAACAATTTGGCTGTTTCTGGCAATGTATGTAAGTGTGTAACAAACTGGTAGCCCTTCACATTAATCAGTACCCGTGAAGTAGCTCTTGGTATCAAAAAGGTTGGTGACCCCTGACATAATGTATAAAACGGAATATCAATAAGATTTACACTTTGAGAACACGCAAATGCATCCTCTATATCAGGGGTGTCAAACTTATTTTGGTTAAGGGCCAAATAAAAAAAAGAAAGAGCTGGTCAGGGGCCGAAGAAAAAAAAGTGGGTTTCATTTATTATATACTGTATGTATTTTTTTTGACATATTTTTTCACATTTGTTGGATTGGAGATTCTTTTCTGATTAGAATTAGTTCAGTTTCTGTGGACTGAACCAAAACTGGACCAAATATTGAAGGTATAGAGAAAGATGCTTTACTTCCGGGTGGATCATCAAGATTATTGCTCCTCCCAACTGTCAATCATTCTGGTGATTCGTGATCGTCAAATAAGACCAGACGGTGTTGTTCAAAAAGTGGAGAGGGCGGTTCTTTCCTAAGAAAATTGGGAGATCCTTTATTTATTATGGTATTAAATGTTATGATTGTTTTCTCAGTAATGGATAACATGCAATTGCAACCTATTACCATTTATGCTGCTATTTGATATCATAAATTAAAATCCTCTCAAGGGCCACTGGAAATGGTCTCATGGGCCGGTCTCTATATATTTCTCTATATATGGTCTCTATATATTTCCTATACTTTGCATTATTCAATCCAAATGTAACCATTACCACCCTGGGATTGACTGACGGAAGCAAAGCTGCCTATCTGTACCATGAGACCTATCCCTCATGTGTCTGGTTGAAAAAAGTCGTCCTTGAACAGTCCAAAAATGTGGGAAAGCCTGAAAAGGACCTACATTTACAATAGATTATACATCTACTAACTATAGAACTGTAGTTTGTTTAGCACAATAGTTTGAATGTGATAATAACGACATACATGGATAACAGAACGGTCTCAGTACAGAGTGTGCCAGCCCACTCATTTTCGTAACTCGTGTGAGGCTCAGCTGGCTGTGGCCTTGCCAAGCGTCTCTTCTCCTTATTTCATCAGCAAAGGAGTTGAGAAAAAATAACATTTAAGTTACATGGAAAATAACGTAATATTACAAATGAGTTGATGTATGTGTATGCCTCATGCTTCAGTAAATCCATTCATTGATTGATTTTTATATTTTTATAAACTTGAATATTGATTGGAATTATATGTGGCTTTGACAGTTCAAAAGTCACCACCCTATTCCTTAAACGTTTTTTTTTAACAGTTCACTTGTGTTCTGTTGTAGGTTTCAGACGGAGGTAAACTATGACACATTAGAAATCCGTGATGGCCCCTCAGCATCCTCGCCTCTGATTGGAGAATACCACGGAACCCAAGCTCCGCACTTCCTGATCTCCACGTCAAACTTTTTGTACTTACTGTTCACCACGGACAACAGTCGCTCAGCATCAGGCTTCAGCATTCGTTATGAAAGTAGGAAGACATTATAATGGTAATGAATAGAAACACCTTGCAAAAGCTCTAATTGTTTTGGGTTGAACAATTTTCAGGTGTGAAGATGGAGACTGACTCCTGTCTGGATCCTGGCATCCCTGTGAATGGTCGTCGCCAGGGAAGCAGCTTCTCCATTGGCTCGCGGGTCTCGTTCACATGTGATGCCGGCTACACACTGAGTGACCAGGAGCCAATCGTCTGTGAGCAGAATCACCAATGGAACCATGCACTGCCGAGCTGCGACGGTAACATACAATCAGTCATCTTGATTCAAACTGTGTGATTTTACTTTTTAGTAGTTATCTACCACATACGGCAGTGTTCAGGTTGTAAATAAGGCAACACACATGCACAATCACACGCACACACACATGCACGCACGTACAGTACACACACACACACACACATACACATACACATACACGCACATGCACAATCATCAAGACTAAGTGTGTATCCTTCCCAGGATCATTATAAAATAGACTGGACTTTCCAAAGATGTGCAGGTCAAATAACAATCGAAATACAGAAATAAATTTCTGCTCTGACTTTTCAACACGTGAGCTACAATGTCATCCCATTTTACTCATTGAAAAGAATCCAATTTGAAAGGTAGAATAGGAGGTGTCTCAAATGTGGATTGAGTTCATGTAGAGGCAATTCTTGTCACAGGACTGGCAATATAACATAAGCAGTTTTAAAGGGCCACTCTGACATTTTTAATTTTCAGCCATGCATGCCATCGCACCAGACAGCTGTCACATTACAACGCACAACATTTTAACATAGTGATTTTGGAAAATGGCTTTGACTGAGCTACTGTATGCCTTTGGGGGAAGTCAGTGATGTGATAAAAAGTTGGTACTAGAACATCACTTTGTATTGAGTGATATGTGCTATTTATTTTTTCTCTTTCTTTTTCTTTTTTTCTTTTTTTTCTTTTTCAATCCAATGTTCAGAACGAGAGATGATTTAGACTCTTGGGTACCTATGGACATTTCAACAACTGTATCTTATTCAAAGCAACCCTCTAAGGCAGAGTAAACATGCAGAAATAAAGGGAAAATGAACCAGGTGAACATACAGCAATTTGTTGCAATTGAAATGCATTATTCTAGCTATATTGCGTTGAAGAGTAAATAGCTAAAGATAAGCTATTTCCCCACAGGCAATTAAAGGGCAATTAGTTTTCATTTCACCAAAACACTTTTATTCTACTCTTGCCGCTGGCTAAAGTCACAGTGCGTATAAAACAGGACCTCACATTTTTTGTGTGCAATATTAGAAATACTGTCTACGTGCACCAGTCATAACCAGTCATTAGGGCCTTTATCCCCACCGCTGTCAGACTGTACAATAAGTCACTAATGCACCAAGACTGAAAAAACCAGCACTGTTATTGCCACTCATTTATTGCCGCTTTTTTATTGTACGTAATTATATTCTGTACAGACTATATTTTTTTGCACAATCTGAGCGATTCTATTGATGGCAAATGTGACATGTAAATTTCAAACATTTTGAAAAAACTAAGCCTCATTCTCCCCATGTAAAACTTGACTAAAATTTCAAAGTTAAAGGAGCATTATGTAAAAATCTGGCCAAAAGTGGTACGGTACTGTAAATGAACTACACAGACCACTTCAGTTCAGACCAGTTTCATTTTTAAGTCCAGATAATAGTTTTAGCGTAGAAAGGTAATCCTCCATTCGGAAATAAGATGGATTTCCACTAAATGGAAATAGATCGTCATCGTCACGGCAACAGGGTTAAAGAAAAAAGCCATGGGTCTGACATTGTTAGAAAAAAAAAAAAACTGCTGGACCAAAAGACTGCCATATGAAGACTTAATAATTATTTGATACAGATAGAGATTTCCTTTTTATTGCAAGTGCTTTATTCATCTGATAACATGGGGTCATTCTGTGAAAAGTAGATTCAAGCCAAATTTGATCCAGTTGCACCGTGTGCTTGGGAAATCACCCACAGCTTTTCTCAGTTCGGGTTAGGGAGCAGAGATTTCGTGAATGTGTTTTTTGTCAGCATGTCAACTGCAGTCCTCGACACCACACTTAAAAAGCAGAAGTAAGCAATTCTAAATCCAATGCTTTCCTTTATTTATCATGGTTTCTTGGACCAGTATTGCTATCAAAACTTCAACTCAGCCTCCACACTGTTCCAATCAAATCAGATGATCCATTATTGTATTTATCGATATAGTAAGACATACTCTGAGACTATTCTGAGAAGTAACAAAGAAGAAAAAATGTGTACAAACCCCCCATGCAAAAGGTGTTTTTTTTTTTTTTTGGCTATCTATGACATTATCTATCCTATATCTAACATTGCAGCAAATTACATGGGCCACATGTAATGAAAGAGTCACACCAAAACATTTCCAGTCTAATAATTGTCCCGGTTCCTTGTCGACTCCACCGACTCTGGTCTGTTGTTGTTGTTTCCCTGGGAAAGACCCTTAACCCCACTTTGCCTGAAGCCCCCGCTGAAAGATCAAGCCTATACTCACTCCTCCTGTGTTGAAAAAAAAAAGATTATGTCATTGAGATATTGGCAGTGATTTGTTTGTCATTGGTCAGGACAAACTCACAAAGCTGAACGATAGATCCAGAAAAACATTTTCCTAAAAGCCTTACAATTCCAAAATGATCAGATGACTGAAACAGATGAACAAGAGAAAGATTTTTTTAAAACACAAAACAGGTCAAAATAACAAAAAGATGCTTTCAGGTGAAAGAGGTTTAACTCTAAATATATTTTCTTTTTTCTTTTTCTATTAACAAGAATGACACTAACTAATGACGTTAACACATTTTTTTATCACTCACTTCTGTTGTGATTGAAATGTCATGTTGATTCAATGTCATTTTTTTATTTTGTTTAATGCAAATATTATTTATTTGTGGAATATATTATTGCAATATGTATCGTTTTTGCAAAAACAAACAATATTGGTATCACAATTTCTGACATTGTGCAGCTCTAGTAGAAATAATAGGGTGTAGCTCCTCTGTAAGTCTTTCTCAGAGTTCATTTAAGCCCAGATGCGGTGTCTTTAGAAACATTATGCACACCAGACACACAGCTCTCCGCACAAGGGTCACAGTGTCAGACAGTGTCAGTGTTAGAGAGTTAAATCCTGGGGAAGGGCAAGAAAAGTCAGAGAAGTAGAGCAACTCTCCTCAGACTTCTACTGGCTCTAGTATAATTGCTAGTTTAAGAAAGAGTGATACTTTACATTCGTAATACTTGAATAAACATCCTATATATGGGCTTTGTGAATTTCTTTGGAATGATAATTTTTTATGTTTTTAATACGATACAAAGATATGAACGCAGAAGTAATATTTAAGAGAAATTGTGAAGAGAATGGTTTAACTTTACATTATCTAAGTCGATTTAAAGGGGGCAGTCTCGTATAAATGTATATTCTGTAGTTGAGAAGTCTCCAACCTCTTTTGATTTGAGTGATACTTCCTTTGAAATGGAATCTTCAATGTCACCATATCTGTGTATTAGTCCACAAAAACCCTAGCCTGGCCTTAGCCATCCGTACACTCCGCTCAATCATCATTTCACTGCATGTATTGGTCTGGTCCCCATGTTAGCGATTACAATCGCTTGAATTTCGACCGACCAATCAGCGAGCGCGGAAGGCGGATGTTGTAGTTAGTTGTGGGTGACGTCAAGAGTTTGCGTCAAACGGGAAGGTTGTAGTTTGGCAATGGAGAAAAATGCGATAGTAAAGTAATCCAGTCTGGTTCTATCAAGAAATTGAAGCCGGAGCAAGAGGAATGTTTAGCAAATTGTGGAAAAAATTGTGGCGCTACTCCCCACGGGCTCCGTTAGCGGCAAAGGAGATGGCTAGGCTAAATGCTAAATGCTAACAACAGACTCGGGCACATTACAAACGTCACGGTAAACTCAGATCCAATCGTTTCAATCTGCAAAAGGAGTTAACCCCTCCCATTTATAAACGGAGCTCAATGGAGCACCTCCAGACCTTAGTACGAAATGTAATTTGTACTATGGTGTGGTACGACCAGGCTTCAAAAACCCCATTTAGATAACATTTTTAGGGAAATGTTTACAGTGTAATGTACGTAATTACACAACTCCATCCATTCATTCATTTTCTTGTTTTTTTTTAAATCCATCTGCACACACACACTTCCTCCAGCGTTCTGAGGGACATAGTCTTTTCGACATGTCCTCCTCCGAAACAGATTCCAGAGCCACTGGCTTCTCTTGATGCTGACTTATTCTTTGATGAGCTATTTGGAAGGGTGTGGTTCGAGCTTTAGGTTTGAAATCAAGTTTATTGCAACAGTCTTGCTAATATGAGGAAAATGTCATTCTTAAGTCTTTCTTTTTATATATTTGTATTTCATGTTCTGTGCAGCCCTTTGTGGAGGATACGTGTATGGAACAACCGGGACAATCTTGTCGCCAGGCTTCCCTGACTTTTATCCAAACTCTCTAAACTGCACATGGACAATCGAGGTGTCTCATGGCAAAGGTACGCTTTTCCTCTTAAATCAATTGACAGTTTTCAAGTCTTACATATGGGATCCTTCTATAGGAGTCCATCTGGTTTTCCACACCTTCCATCTGGAGGAGAACCACGACTACCTGTCCATTTCGGAGGACGAGAGTTTTCTTGTTCCAGTTGCGCGCCTCACTGGCTCAGTACTGCCACCCAGTGTCAAAGCAGGGCTTTTTGGGAATTTGACCACACAACTGAGATTCATTTCTGACTTCTCCATGAGTTACGAAGGTTTCAACATCACTTTCTCAGGTAATGGTGTTTTAAATCCCACATATTTAGCTCTAGACTAAAGTACACTATCTAAAGCATTCATTTTTGTGTGTTTAGAGTATGATTTGGAACCATGTGAGGACCCGGGAGTGCCAGCTTTCAGCCGAAGAATGGGGTTTCAGTTTCGAGTTGGCGACTCTCTAGCCTTCTCGTGTTTCCAAGGTTACAGGCTGGAGGGGGACAGCACAATTTTCTGTCTGGGTGGAGGACGACGAGTCTGGAGCAACGCCTTGCCCAGATGTATAGGTAAGTCTATCAATCAACAAATTATACATTTTAATGCAGTCTGATCATTTGTGTTATCCCTGTAATTAGCTATACATGCCTTTTATGTGTTGATTTCCATGCCCATGATTTCTAATACACCTCTGAATCTTAATGGAAAACAGTGAAAGAAGAAAATTATAAAAGTCTGAAAAATGGATCCACAGCTCTGTGCCATTTTAGACCTGTATTCTCTCATCCAGTTTTGCTTAGAAGATCAGAACTTTTAATTAGCTGTGACTATTAGCTGGTTCTGTCCACAGGTCTTTTTGGTCAAAATCTATTTTTGTTCATACATTTAAATTAGTATTTTTTTACACAGGTATTTTCAAAAGACCCCTGTCAGATCCTTCTTTGTTTTACTTCATTGTTATTCCTATTACGATCTTCTCACACCATTTGTATATTAACTGATAGTGTCAGCGTGTTTTTGTTCTTTTCTTTGCATTTAACAAAACATTTTCATCCTAATCACGCCCGATGTTGTAGTTGTCCAAATGCTGTCTCATTACCTCTGCAGCTTCCAATCTAATGGCCCTCCTTAGTAGAACTTTAAAGCCCACTTTCCGGCATTTGCATACAACTCAAGAGTATTTGCACCGTGTATTCGAATTTGGTAGTAGGTGCTGCATCAGCCAGATAATCCTCCTGTATGATTTCAACCACACACATTTTAACAAGCAAAGCGGCTTTTATTCATAGTTTTGTCTTTGACTTTTGTAATGCATTTAAATGAAAGTCGCTTCCACTTATGCAGGCCATTACAATTGTCCAATACATAATTCTCAAATCCTTGCAGGAGTGTAAATCCCTGTATCATATCTACTATTATCTGTTCTGTAGCCGAGTGTGGAGCCTCCTCAGTGGGACTGGAGGGAGTACTTCTTTCTCCAAATTTCCCGTCCAACTACGATAACAACCACGAGTGTATCTATCGAGTCACCACAGAAAAGGGCAAAGGAATCAGGCTGAGAGCAGAGAGCTTCTTACTGCAGACTGGTGACTATCTCAAGGTAAGAACTAATTGTAACATACTTGTACATATACTTAAATATTTATACATATAAACATATTAGTAGGAGCAATAGAAGAGATAGAAACTTTATATGATCACATTAACGCATAACACTTCTGTCTTTTTGCACAAGCTCAGTTCTATTTCTATCTTTTCTTTTGGATTTAGTCAAATAAAAAAAAAATCTTTGCACAAGATATTAGCAGGTTTTTTTTCTTTTTCTAAAAAGGTTAAATTATGTTCCACCATGTGTTCAAATAAAGTGCTTGATTGAATTGAACATGCATTGGAGAAATAGCCATAAGCACATATGTGGGAGATTGGTCCTCACAGCTGTTAGCAGGTGCTAAACATTGTGGTGGAAGCAGTAACATCCCTGCAGGGGATTATTACCCATGTTCCCCATTAGTTCTGATGGCGTTCTGCAGCAGCACCGTCCACAGCGGAACCACAGTCGCTACACGGGAATCAATTCAGCCTCTGTTAACCCGCTAACCAACTCTGTGTAGTCCATTAGGCTGAGCGCTTAGGCTTCAGTATATCGCACGTCCCCATAGAAGCGTACAATGATGACGCTCGCTTTGATCAGCGGAGACATGAGTGTGATTTGCACCGGTCGTGAATGTTAAAGATCGTGTGAGTCCAGCAATACATTTATCACAGTCCATTGACAGTTTGGAAAGATAGTGTCTTGAAAACAGTTTTATTTATGCTACTTTTAACCCATGAAGTGTTGAGGCACAGGCTGTTGTACAAATAATTTGCATTAGGATTACAATTTCATCTTTTGTTCTGCCACAGCAACTAGTCAAAGGTGTATCAAAGCATTTTAGAGGAAATTACTGTGTTTGTTATTGGTGTTGCCATAGAGAGGCAAAACAAAGGCCTTTTATGGTTGACCTTTCTGTAATACTGTGATGAACTCTATTTAGCTGTTGAAGTTAATCATAACTGCCAAATTCCAAAATTGCATTTGTTCTCAAAAGACCAGTATGTCTTGTTCTTTTCACCATTGGTTACCGTCTATTATATTAAGCCTTTGAGCTGAAGTAAAATGGATGACTCCATGATTGCGATAGCATTGATTAATTCAGAGCATGGTCTTATGCTGGTTCAGCTCTCCCTCAGGATGTACATTATATACAATCACAGAGACTGTAAAAGCAGTATATAAATAACATAGTGTACAATGACACAGTTCCTACAGTAGTGAACATCGGATGTAACCAATGAATGACAGCTGTTCCCAGCCCTCCTTGGTTTCAAAGACAGAGCTGTCTTTGTCTGTGGCTCATGTGCCACTTGTGTCAGTCGTAGCAGCTGGAGGAGATATTTTACAGTCAGGAAACCACTCCGGACACGTACAAATAATTGAAATGCTTCATGTCCTTAGTGTGTTGTTAATCCGGAATGATGGCTCTTGGAAACATTTTAGCAAATTACATTATATGTTATTGTTCAGGAGTTCAAACAGTGAAACATTCAACAAGAACTCAGAACATCAGAAGAACTAGAGGCACCTTTCTGTAGAGATTCACAATTATCTATTCTTTCTCTCTCTTTTTCATCAATTGTGGCGCTGCTACTACATCTTAGGGAAAAAGGGAAGATTCTTGCAGTTTCTCAAAACAGGACAATGAGAATTGGGAATATGTCAGTATTTACTGCAGTAAATTGATTCCTTATCACAATAGAACAGGGACAGACAAATGCATTTGAGAGAATGACGGGAGTTCAAAGGAGTTAACGAAGTCGGTGCTGAAACAACAGCAATCAAAGGCCTGACATCTTGTGACACAGTTTTTGGTTTTCATTTTTACTGATTTAAATCAATTCACCCTAGAGCTGAAATGTTTTCATATTTAGTCTCACATGTATTAGCAACTCTCTGAGGGTAACAAAACAGAAAGCAACGCAAACCAATTGACCCTTACATGAATATAAAAGGTATCTATTATTTAAAGTGCAAACGTGAATTGATGAATGATACGACAAATACATTGAATTACTGAAGTTAATAACATGTTGTGACTGTGCAGAATTGGCCTTATTAGATGGTAAATTAGTCACAAGCACAGAGGAAAACATAATATTTTGCTTAGGTTTTCTTATAGAATGCCCCAAGTGCCACTTAAACCACCAATTAGTATGCCACTCTCCCAGCTAATGCACCAACCGCCTGTTACCGCCTCCCTACTCCCCGCATAAAGCATTTGTTTGACATTTCCAGTCGACTGTGGGATAACATATGAGCATTATAATTCCTTGCTCATGGCTAAGTTTTCATTGTGACACATAGGAGCTTGCCCAGTTCAAGTCGTGTAAAAATATCCTCTAAATTGCCTGACCAAATTTGCACAAATGGACTTGTGCCCCTGAGGAGAATCAAGAGGCAAAGAAAGTGGCGATTGTAGGAAAATGGAGGTGGTAGAAGAAGACGCCGAGTCAAATGGATGGACACCGGGGGCAGTGGGCAGTTGCAGACATGTTGATTTATGGCTGCAGGGCTTTACTCTAGCCACATAGACTTTAACTGGAACAGAGAAAAGGACTGAGACAGAGGTGGAAAGAGTGGAGTGTTTTTTCACAATGGAACCAATTGCATTCGGGTAATGTCATGGAGAGATAATGAGTTATGTAAGGAAGGATTTAAACAATACATGCATTTGATATAGCTGAGTTACATTGTTGTAGACCAATTCCCAAGGTTTCTCACCTTCTCCCACTGGGTTTTACAGTAGTTTTTCACCAATGCAGGAGGGTCTGTTGGACTCTTGTCTGGGTCTAACTAAAAGGACAGTGGTTATGATCCAGGACACTCAACATTCAACAACATCTATGGCTATTTATGGACATTGGTCATCCGCCCCTTATGGACCGATGGCTCTTTGTGTTTTTATAATTGCATTTCTTGTATTTGAACTGTTTGATTCTCTTAGATAACTCTTGTGATTTAAGGGTATACAAGTATGCATTTAATTGAAATGCATTTATACTCGGCATGACCATATATACATAAGTGTGTGCATATACCTGTATATATATAATATCCTCTTATATGCATATAAGAGGATGTACATGGTATATACATGGTATGTATTATTTGACTGAAAGGTAGAGGCCAAAGGAACAAAAACTCCATTTACATATTGTCCAATTATGTGAAAGGCTCCTTGTAAGAGACTTGAAAAACTCAGAGGGATAGAACAGTGGCTCAGGCTTTTTTCTTGGCGGTTGGAACCACCTGCCGCCCTGTCACTACCAATCTGTGGACATGTCCCATTCTGTCACTTATTGCATGAGCTCTTCATATTTATAACCCAGCTGTGCGGTAATAAGAAGCTTTTTACTTCTGAGCATCATTTTCTTCTCCCTGCCTGCGATGGGGGTATGTGCCGGCCAAAATGCATTCAGAAATGAAAATGATGACTTTATGATTAGAAAAGCTTGTTTTAAAGTATACTTGAAAGATTTCTATAATTACGTGTGCTTGTTCTTTTCTCTTACTTGCAGGTTTATGATGGAGAAAATAGCTCTTCCCGTCTCCTTGGTAATTTCACTTGGGATGCTATGGTTGGCCTTGTTATCAACAGCACATCCAATCACTTATGGATGGAATTTAACAGCAATGCATCTGGGACTGACAGGGGCTTCCGCCTTACATACACCAGTAAGTCAACATAGCTGTCATAGTATGACCTTTTTTGGTTGTATTTTGTTTTGCTTTTGAAGATGTGTTGAACTGTATTACTTAAACTAATTCTATATGTTTTTACAAATAATTAAAATACAGCTTTATATATTTTAACTTTTAAATTTAGACACTATTGAAATATATGAATTTTATATATATATATATATAATTGTTTTCTTCATCAACAAAATAGACAATTACTTAAAACAAGACTTTAAAGGAAAGAATAAATGATAACATTCTACAAATGTATGTGCAGGGCTCTTGTTTGATTTTTGAAGACAGCTGTTGTGTAAACTTAAAGTGGCAATTTAAAAGACATTTTTCTGCTAGCGATTAAAGGAGTGTCACATCTGGCATCAGAGTGTCCTCACTGAAGTGGGAGATAGTTTATGAATCTGAGATAGATGTGCTATTGGCCACATGAAGTAATAGACAGTCATTAATCTGAGGGTCATTAAAGGAAGGAAGATGACACTGTAAATGCAACGATAAACAGATAGACCTTTTAAGAGAGTTAGGAGAAGATGCCAATGGTTTGGAATGAGGTATGGCTTAAAAGTGTTCATAAAAGGAGTATACAAAATTCGACCAGATGTTGCAGCCATTAACTAAAGTGGGAGACAGAAGTGCACATGTGACTCAGGGTAGTGTCTGATGTATGGACAGGAAATACAGTGTACCCTATAAGTGAAGAAATACAGAGGTAAAACTAAACTAGTGTATATTACTATCAACGCAGTGGAAGAGATAGTTGTGATTACTGATGGACGGTGATAAGTAACTTAAGTAATCAGCAAAAGCACACTGCCAGCCGCTCGACATCCCAAAAAATTTGACCCACATGGGTTTCAGGCATAATACATACTTGCGTTAATCGTGCAGTAGAAAAAATGACGCAGTTAAAATGGCTTTGCGATACTGCCATTATTAACGTGTTTAACTGATTGTACTAATTGTTAGTAATTTTATAAAACAATTTAACAGTATTATGATATAGACTACACGTTGGCCTCATTCCTCCAAATGTAATTAGTTATATGCCATTTAAAACTTATAATGATAAAATATCGGATAAAAGTTAACAATTGCACTACATACAATAATTGTCTGGCTCACTCCATGAACTCCATTTGCAAATCCAACTCATACAGTTTTAATGGATTGATTTTAATTAATTCGAGCTACGATTTACATTCATAAGTATTTACAATTTTTACATTCCTTTATTTTACATAATCTTTTGTACAGGTTGCCTACTGTGCCTACAGTACAGTATATACTAACACATGCAAATATATAAACATAAATATACAGTCAAGCAACAGTATTTACCCTAGTTCTGCTACGTGTTTTATATTTACATTTTCAATATGTATTTACGAATGCTTTTCCATTTACAATTTGTCAGCTTGAAATGGAGTGGGAAAGAACAAAAACTTGTAGACTCCTACCCCATGAACATAATTCAAAAACTTACAAAACCTTACCTCATCAATTATTATTGTTATCATTATTTTGTTAATTATTATTGTTGAGGTCTGTTTCAATCATATTGTAGAAAGTGATGAATCATTAAAAAATCTACTTAAACGCTACTTTGCTGATATTGCATTACAGCTGCAAACACATAAGATGTGTTTATAAATATTAGGAGGCCATGAAGCTAAACAATTATGACTTTTATAGGTTTTGACCTTGTCCGCTGTGAAGAGCCAGGCATCCCAAACTACGGGTACAAGATCCAGGATGACGGTCACTATGCCAACACGTTTGTGCTGTATGCCTGTAACCCTGGATACAGTCTGCATGGCAGCAGCACGCTGACCTGCCTGAGCGGAGACCGGCGTGTCTGGGACCGGCTGCTTCCATCGTGCAGTGGTTAGTATGCCGACACATGTGGAGGACACATGAATAAATCACTGCTCCGGGGCTGAATTATTCACTGGGGGTTTTATCCTCTAACGCAGCGACAGTTTACTGCACTAAATGGTTTCAGGCGTCCCATTGTATCCTCGTTGTGAACTGACCACTACCCCAGGGAAGTCCACTTGAGCGGAGACTTTGTATCCAATGCAGTATGAAGTATGTGTTTAGTTTGGAAAGCTGATATCAACAGCAACGTATCAACACAATTTGAAAAGTAAATGAAATTCGCTTCAAAATGTATCAAATAAAAAAATGTTTTTTACTTTAACTGGGTGTAAATGGTGTGATTACTGATCAGTATCAACCACCAACTATTACCATTTTGCTCCTCTCCGCAGTTTTAGTCTTTCTAAATAAAGTGTATTTACTTGATTTTGTAAAATTGCGTTGGCAGCGGCACACATGATTCAGTCTGTTGCTTTAGCTTTAGTTTTGTTGAATGTTGGCAGCTCATAATTAGGTTGGAGAGGAATGTACCAAGCAATTCAGGGGCTTGAGTACAGGGAATAAAAATGTGTATTTTCTATTATTGTTATAAAACTGTGAAAGGTGTTTTTGTGTATGGCTTTTGTGTGCGGTTGGCCATTACACTATGTTGATGCAGCATCCAACAGTGGAGTGTGAGCCTGACATTTGTTTGCATTGCTCTCCGAAATCTTGAAAATCTCCCAAGCTAAATACCACGTTGGAATAGCCACATTTTTAGCATCTCAATTGTATTTTTTGAGCTTTGCATGATTTATAAATTTAGGAAATGTCACTTTGTAAAAAACTATCCAATAAAGTGATTTCAATTTACCCACTTAACAGTAAAATGCAATGTTTTGCTGCACACCTGAGCTCTCGGTAGACAAACCTGGCCTGATGTGGTTGCTACTGACAACAGTGTGCGTATGCGTGTGTGTGTGTGTGTGTGTGTGTGTGTGTGTGTGGACAGGTTTGTGTACATGGGTGTGTCTTTGTAAGTCACAAATTGAAGGTGCTCTGTCGTGACTGCATTTCAGGTAAGCCAAAAACCTGGAGAATACTTGCTGACAGAGCCCAGGGCTAACTACCTCCGCAGCTCCCTTTGTATTGTTGCTGCTTTGTCTGTCTCGCTGAAGTGTTTGTCTTGCCCGTCTACTTCACTCAGTCCCATATCACTACACTGGAGAGCATTGGGAAGATACTGTGCCGCCAGCTATTTCTATACCGTCCTTTCTTCTTCTCCACAGCCTCATCGCAGATTTTTTAGCCTTAATTTTAGCACCCTCAAAGAATGCTCTCATGTGGCATCCTTTAGACCCCTGCTATCAAAAAATTAACGTCACAGATTGTGCCATCATCTCTGCTCCTGTTGCGTAGATATTGCAGCTTCTACATTATGTTCGTTGGTGAATAAGTAATAGCTGTTCGGTTGATGGTTAAATGACTAAGACCACTGCAAAACAGCAGATATTGGTCAAAGATATTGGGTCTACACTGGAAGCATCAATGTTTCCTATAGTCAGTACTATAATAGCACAGCAATTTTGTTAGATTCAATGTGGATGATGTGTTGCTAAAAAAGATGAACCAGTGTATTTTGAGGGTGGGCTGCTTTACTTGGTATTTTCTTTCTTTTTGCCTTGGGTAAAACAATTTCTTCATTATGTATTATATGTGCTATTTTATACAAACAAACAACAACATGCTTTTGTACCTGAACTGTAAAAGCAAAAGACGATGGCTATGGTTTTAATTTAATATTCCAATTAGTGCAAGGTGAAAAAGCCCTCCTTTCCTCACTCTGTGGGGAAAATCCGCCCTGCTGGCACTAACTTTAAAAATTAATCTTGCATTCTAAAATTGCTGCGACTCATAATTCAAGGTTGATGTATTGATTGTAGCATTTTTTGCAAGTATACAACTCAACCTTCACACCTTTAGTGCTTTGCCAAGTCTGTAGTGGCTGAGTGTATTGCAGTGAAATAGAAGCCCATGTCAAACCCTGTGGACATGGAAACACAAATTTGCGTAGTAAAACAGTACTGGCTGTGCTCTAAGTGTCTTCTTTTTTCAAGTTATTAGAAATCTGAAGAAAATATAACGATTGCTCCATTGCAGGTATTTTTATGTTGTTAGAGGAAGGATAAGCAGAGAGAACGGACTCAGGGGAGTACACAGGACATCTATATGTGATTAGGGAAATTGTCAGAGTTTATGAACTTACTATTTTGACGTCAAGTAGTAGGGATGAAAAGCACATTTATTGACAAATGAACTGGATTTACCAGAGTGCAACAGCCAAAACCATGCTTCGACCAGTTAGAATTGTTGTCTATCGGATTTGGTTTGCTCCATCAGCTTTTGATTTAATGTTTGGTTTTCTCTCAGCAGGTGTCCTATATGGATGTCTTATATAATAAATAATAATATAAATCCATATTACATTGATGATATGGCTTCACACTGTGCCTCTAAAGCCCTATGTTGTGTGTCCTTGTAGCCGAGTGTGGGGGTCACATCACAGGTGCAGTGTCTGGCCGTATCCTCTCCCCGGGATACCCTGCCCCCTATGACAACAACCTGCATTGTACCTGGACTATCGAGGCGGACACTGGCAAGACCATCAGGTAATCCTTACGATGCATAACCCCCTCCACCTGCTTCCATACTGAGCGTTGGCCCATGTACAAAACTATAAGAATTACTTTTTAATGTTTCAAATTCATCAACACAGCAATTATTAGTATATTGTGGTGTGAAGTGCTCAATTGCTGCATATGTTGTGCGTTGAATTTATGTATTGTGTTCATACAAAAGTGTCAGGTGTTATTTTTTCCTTACTTATTGATAAATGTGCCCTGTCAAACCAACTGCTGTGTTGGAGATCACACCACATTCATCCTTATGTCAGGTCTCTGAGTTTGAGTTTTGCTGTAAATTTAGCTACAGTTCTGTTTTTAGTGCGCTGTGTTTATTTTTGCACACAACTAATCTATGCTCATGACATGTTGTTTGCATTCCTTCTTGTTTTCAGTCCAATTTATTAGCCAAGAAATATTATTTATAAAACTAATTGGCGCTGTTGTTTCTCCCCAAAAGCATTGTAAGGGAGCTGTCACAACATGTGGCTCGGAGATCAAATCCAAGCAATCTGATCTTCCAAATAAGAAAGAATGATTGTTTATTGCTTTGATTGCGGGTTAACCCTGGTTGCCGTGGTTATTATATTCCATGTTAGTTGTGGTATAAAACTGGATGTTTCAAGTCTAATAATTGTACATTTCTCCATTGTCAGATCAATAAAGTTTATCTTATCTTATATGAATGTGGCAACACCTGCATGCGAAAGTCATATCCCGTCAGACCTCTGAAACTAAGAAGGCAGGGCCTGGTTAGTACAGTGATGGTGGACCTCTGGAAACACCAGGTGCCACAGTGTTGTTGTGTCCTTTGGCAAGACAATTCACCTACAGTGCCTAGAATGAGTCTGATGTGTGTTTGTGAATAGTTGGTGGTGGTCATAGGGGCCAATGGCATGTACAGCTTGCCTCATCTTTGACGGACTGCCCCAGGGGCTATAGCTGTGGCTCCAGTAGTAGTTTAAGGCCCCGTCCCAATTCTCACCCTTGCCCTTAGGTGTGAGTGCCCTCACCAGAAAAGTGCCTTCCCAAATGACGCTGCAGACGTGTTCCACGTCACACACATTATTAATTAGCCTGATTTCACCACATAAGATTTGACACAGACATGACTTTATGAAACACAGTATTTATTAAAATGAGAAGTTTTTCATTCTATTTCATATGAGGTTTTGCTATAATTAGGTACAGAACTGCTGCACGTCACGCACTCAGAGACAGACGCACACACATTATTTATAATAATTTTAACTAGTTAGCTGTATTTTAAAAGATTTTATGAAAATTGTCCTGTCTGAACAAATGGCCTCTCCAAATAATCTGGCCCTTGAAAAAACTTGTTGAAGTTGAATTTCCCTGCCTTAGTGACTCATACTATAAAAATGTACATCCAGATCTCACCTTATACTTTCCCCTTTGTACTCCTGTCACTTTCAACTTCCTCACATTACGTTCTGGCTGGGGTTGTGAGTGGAATTAAGGTCTTGCTTTAAACTAATTCTTTCATCTTTTTTTTCAGCCTTCATTTTATTGTTTTTGACACGGAAATCGGACATGACATCTTGCGAGTATGGGATGGCCCCTCAGGAACATCAGACGGAGGGATCCTTTTGAAAGAGTGGTCCGGCCCTTCTCTACCGGAGGACATCCACTCCACATTCAACGTCCTCACTCTGCAGTTTGACTCAGACTATTTCATCAGCAAGCAAGGCTTCTCAATACAGTTCTCCAGTAAGCATTGATTCATTAAAATAAACAATATCCTGAGAGCGTTGGCATTAAAGCTGGATTTCCTAACTTTAACTTTAACTACAGTAACTGCAAAAAATGTAAGAATCAAATCCAGGTAGCTAGTTTGTAGCTCAGAAACAGTCTGGTTCCATCACTACTTTTGACAGATGGAGACAACAGACTCAAGTTGGTATTAAGTCTCTTTTAAGTTTCTGCGATTTTACTCAGACTTGTCACAAATGACTCTCCTCCTACTTCGCGCACTCCTGACACTCCATGTTGTACTCTGCCCAAAACAATAGAATAAAGTCGGATCTGTCTCCTGTCAGGAACGTATGAATAATCAGTGTCTTTGAGGAATGATTCAATATTCACCAATTTAAACTTGACTTTATCATTGAAATCCGCAGTGTGGCATTTGGTATTTGACATTTAAAAAAAAATTAAAACATAATCATCCTCTAGTAATTATTAAGTTTTATTCCGTTGAAATTTTATTGAAACTATGAAATCAATCAATCAATCAAATCTTTATTTGTAGAACACATTTAAAACAGCCTAGGCTTACCAAAGTGCTGAACAGACAGCGAGGAAAATAAGTGGATAAAAATAAAAACACATAAAATACAGAAATAAATATATAAAAAAAATAAAATAAAAATAAAAAAAATACTATATGAGACCTGGACTTGACTTGGTCTCCTAGGCAGAGACTTGGACCTAGATTTGCTAGTCAGGCATTTACGGTATGTGCATGTAATTAGACACACATGGGAGTTTGTATAAAATGCATTAAGAAACAAAAAATATGTATCAAATAACTTTTTTGCTTTGCTTTCCTGTAAATGTTATCTCTGCGTATCTATAGTAAAAACCTATAGTATTAATTAAGATTGTAAAAGAAATTGGGCATGTCAATTGGGGAGGGAGCTCTAAAAGTTAAACCTGCCCTTTACTTGCAAAAATAGCCTTCACTGTATGAGCCACTGAACCCTAAAATGTCTCTGCCACTGCTCTGTTTGAACCAGTGGTCAAGTCACCGCGAATCATTGTTGCAACAAAAATCAATCACACTCTCAGGGAACAAGAAGTTAGTCGACTGAAGATTTTATGACAAGGTGCCTATATCAGTCCATAAATATTTCGACAGCACTGACTATATCACCTTTTTACACCCGCACAGCGATGCCCACATTAATGACAGTAAATATTTGCTGGAGCTAACATGGTAATGAAAGCAGCATTATTCCATTACTATGGTAATGCCGCTTTAAATTTCCCTCCGCCGTGATACACTAAAGCACAGGGAATATTTACAGACACAGCATGTTTATTTAAAGCCGTTTAGGGATTCATTGAAAGTGGTGATGCAATTAGTTTTTTTTTAACCTTTCATTTAAATGTCCATTTCTACCAACATATCTCATCTAAAGCCGATTTCTACCTAAATTACTCAATTTCCAACAACATAAACAAAGACAATAATACAATACACAATGGTGCAGAGTTGTCTCAAGGTCTTCAGTAACAAGATAATAATAGAATCAATGCAATTTACCGGGCGGCACGGTGGTGTAGTGGTTAGCTTTTTCTTCACAGCAAGAATGACCTGGGTTTGAGTCCACCTCCAGGCATTTCTGCGTTTGGAGTTTGCATGTTCTCCCCGTATTTGTGTAAGTTTCCTCCGGGTGCTCTTGTTTCTCCTACCATTAAAACATGTACAATAGGTATGAATGTAGTGAGTGAATGCATGGTGTTGGTTGGGGGCTTTGATGCACCAAAAATATCTGAACTCTCAGAAATTGTAAAGCGTTTTGGGTCTGTAAAATGCGCTATATAAATAAAGATGAATTACTTTCCTGCTTACTCAAATTCCAAGTCGGCACGGTGGCTGAGTGGATAGCACTCTTGCCTCGCAAGAAGGTCCTGGGTTTGAATCCCGGTCGGAACAGGGTCTTTTCTCCGGGTACTCTGGTTTCCCCTACCACTACAAACATGCTCACTAGGTTAAATCCTCCAGCTCCGGTAGTCCTGTCCAAGCCTAGCATCAACATACAGAGATGGGTTCCCGGGCGCCCATCAGGATGGGTCAAATGCAAAGGATGAATTGTCCTACGGGAATCGATAAAGTGCACCTTTAACAGCTTTAATAAACCATGGCTCAAACTTATGTTTATTTCACATTAGATACATTTCTGTCAAAACTGGAGAATTTAAGCAATACTAACTTTTACATTTTCTCTGCAGCCAACACAGCCACCACCTGTAATGACCCAGGTGTCCCGGTGAACGGCTCCCGATACGGTGACAGCAGAGAGCCGGGAGACAGCATGACATTTCAGTGTGATCCTGGATACAAGCTGCACGGACAAGACACTATTACGTGTGTGCGCATGGACAACCGCTTCTACTGGAAACCAGACCCGCCCACATGCATAGGTATGGTCACTATGAAGACTTTCCTCATTTAAGCACAGAATGGCTCAAAATGGTTATGTTGAGAAAAAAAGGTAAAAGGTAACAACAAAAAGAAACATTTCAGAAGGATAAACTTGTGTACGATATTGTATTTTTTGGGCATCAACAAGTCTGTATTATAAGAAACTTGTAATATCAATAAACATATAATGGTGAAATAACCTTTCCATTTTCACATAAATACGTTGAAAGGAGCTCAGTACAAATGGGGTGGTCTTCATCCTGTGCAATTAGCCAAACAAGCAGATGAGAACAAGAGACTGAAAGTGAGTTAGCTGCGCTCCAGGGAACATCAGATTGCTTTATTAAATCAGATGAGAAATATCAAAATGTTTGCACTCCTTCCTCCTATTATCACCAATATTTATCCCACCTGCTGCGTGCAGCTCTGTGGGCTTCCACATCACACTCCTCTGCTTTTGCACAGCCACGTTCATGTTTATTCCTTCAAACTTTTCGTTTTGTGGAACAGACTGCAATTCCAAAGATATGAAACCAATTACTCAGTGACTTATGGATTGAATTATTTTGTCACGCAAAATGACAAGTTTACTGTATGAAGCCAGGGTACTTTCTATACAGCAACCTGGCTTCCTCTGTTTCCTTCATCTTTCTAAAATAATTTTCCATTCTTTGTTTCGAGTATCTCAGGCCTTTGTCTGTTTCCCATCCCATTTCGAGCATCTAAAGGGTTAACGTAAACAGTAAACGTCCACACTGAATATTTAATGCAAATGTTTATAGATCCCAAACATTATCGCATCAAAGAAATTCAAACGATTAGATCCAATCACTTGTTTTGTCATGACAGAATCCAGCTCTGCCCCGTCTCATATGTGAGCTGGTTAATGCCTTTGTTTACGTCTATTTCACAGTTGGTAATCTATTCACGCCCACATGGAAGCCACTAAACGTCTTTTTATGTTTAAAATCCAGGCTTCACGCCCCGAAATTACAATTGCCTCTGTAAGCCCAATACCCCTTCCCTGTTATTGCACTTCTGCACTCTAATTTGTTTTACGATAACAGGACTGCTAGGAGTGGTTCACCGTTAATTACCCCCCAGTCTAATACTCGGTAACTAAATCTCCCATCTTGCCCTGATTTTATATTGCACTTTCAACCCTGGTTGCTACCTGTGAATGTAATATTAGCTGTCCATCAGGGCTAATTTGCAAGCACTGTCTTAATGCTATGCTGCTGCCTTTGCCGGTGGGTCTCATCAAAGTGGTCAGTCAAGGGTCATTCTCATTCTATCAGCCTATTATTTCTTCCCGTCTTATCATTTTTTTTTATGCCTGTATCCAGCAACCTGTGGAGGCAACGCCAGTGGCCCATCTGGAGTTATCCTGTCCCCCAACTACCCCCAACCATACCCTGCAGGAAAGGAGTGCGACTGGACGATTCAAGTCAACCCTGATTTTGTCATAGCATTAATATTTAAAAGGTTGGTATACGCGTATTTTCACCAGCGCCTCTTTGGCATCTAATTTCATTGTAGATATGCGCAATCTGCCAGCTGTGTGATTCATACTTAATTTAGCATTATACAAATATCAGCTTTTGCCAGCGATGTTATGCTTTTTGGTCTGCCAATTCTGATGAGTGCTGCCTCTCATTTTCTGCCAAAGTGGACAAAGCTTCAAATTTGTCAAAGGCCAATAATAAAGCTTGACCTGACAAAAGTACATTTGGCAAAAACACAGAAAAAGAATGGAAAAAAGGCAAGTACTTGAATGTAGATTTGATTGACATCTTAGTGGTATTTTCCCCTTTTACCTTGTTCCAAGTCTGAACAACTACGGATTTAGTGACCAGTGTAAAAATGTGGAGAAAGCAGCCTAAGGAAACTTTTTAGATTGGCTGCCTTATGAGATTCCAGATTGAAATTAGCCTATGGCCGTTGGTTTACTTTCATGTTTATAATGTGTCTGTTCCGTGACATGCGCTGTCCTATTCAAATAGATAAATAGATTCAAATATGTAAAATAAAATAAAATAAAATAAATAGAAACTCTCTTTTGAGAAGTCAATTATTTGGAAAACGGTTTTATTTAAGAGTAAGACTTATGAATGGACCTAAGATATTTCCACAGCACTACAGAGAACCTAGTTGCAAGATGTTCATGTTCTCACTTGGTCTATTAAAAGCAAATCATGATGGACTTTGGGATTTGTATACTTTGTTTGAAGAGACGCGAATGTATCAAACAAATTGTTTACACTGTTTTGAGTTTCTTGACTGCCTGTGGAGAAGTTTATTTCCAATGTTTTTCTTTTCTAAATATCAATTTAGATACACTTAAACAACCACAAACCTGTGTGATCTATACATGACCATAACCAACTTTGAACTTTTTTCCACTGTGCATGTCCATCTTAAAGCTCATTCCCTTGGCAAATACATATGCAGATACTATATACACACGCATGGACTTTCCTTGTGACAGGTCGAAGACTAGGCTAACATCAGCACTTTCAAAGCAAACACTGTCGGAAGCTTGTCTGCAGGTAGCTTTCATACTATAGCCTCAGGGGGACTGGGTGTCATCACATATGTAAAGAGAGACAAGGAGGATGTGGAAAAGTTCGAAAAGGAACTACAATGAGCTCACACTGCACTTTGAAGATTCACTGCTAGAGTTAGGAGGATGTCAGACAGCTATGTTTATTGCCAAGCACAAATACAGGGGAAAAAATCAGAATAAGGTTCAAAGGTTTAAATTATTGTATACCTCATTACATGCAAAGTGACCTTCGTTTGTTATAATTTTCACAATTATGGCTCTCAGGGGATTTACAAGCGATGAGAAAATTATTAACTGTATCACAAGTTATATTTATTGATTTGTTTTCAGCATTTCACCCATCCTGTAATGCCTCTTGGGCCTTGGCCAGGAGCAGCGGTTACTATTGTACATGTTTTTAGTTGTGGAGGAAAACATGTGTAAACGCAGGGAGAACATGCACACTCCACTCAGAAAGACCCTGTTACGACTACGAGTCAAACCCAGGACTTGCTCATATTTTACTTTTTGATATTTCACTTGTACCAGTTTAGAAGCTAAATAATGTTTACAACAACAATGACATCAACATATAATCTACATTTATACATTTGTGACAGGAATGATCGATCATGAAAGTTGCTACCTTAAAATGTATATTCCTTCGCAGTTTCAACATGGAGCCGAGTTACGACTTTCTGCACATCTATGAAGGTGAGGACTCGAACGGGCCCTTACTTGCAAGTCTCCAAGGTAACCAGGCCCCAGAGCGCATAGAGAGCAGCAGCAACAGCCTCTTCCTGGCCTTCAGATCGGATGCTTCACTGGGCATGTCCGGATTCGCCATCGAATTCAGAGGTAATTAAATTGTCGTAATGTTATTCTGACAACTCATCAAATCATGTATTTTTTCTCTCAACATTTATCTAAAATAGTGTTGCCACGTTTAGCCACCTATTATTTCTTGTATCTACATTTAAAAGCATGATTTCAGTTTTGTTGTTTACCAGCCTCTCAGTAGCACAAAGACCTCTGCACTTTTATCATTGATTTCCTGGCTTTCATCTGCCATAACTCTAATTAAAATACAGCCTTAATCATCTCCTTGATTCACTCCCAACCTGCCCTCCCCCTTTCTTTCTCGTTATATCTCCAAATCTCACGCTCTGTGTCTGTCAAGCCCAATATCTCATTCTTATTGGCTGATCACTGAATAGCAAACAAGCAGGCTCGGTGCCAAGTCATAAAGATCAAGACACATTTTGATTTCCTCGCCTGGTTTTATGCCCTTGAATCATAATTTAACTTTGGAGACTTGAACCAGAATGCAAATTGTCTGTTGCTAACACATTTCCATTGTGGACAGAAAAACCAAGAGAGGCCTGCTTTGACCCGGGAAACATAATGAATGCTAGTCGAACCGGATATGACTATAAACTAGGATCCCAAGTGTCCTACCAGTGTCACCATGGCTACACCACAGTGGGTGGAGACACAATTACCTGCATCATGGGGAATGATGGGAAACCAATTTGGGACAAGCCACTGCCATCCTGTAAAGGTAAGGACACATTTTGTTAGTTAATTGAGAAGAGAATTTAATTTGGCATGACATAAATATATCTAAGGTTTAGTAGTTATATGAAGAGGTTGTTCAGTAGCAGTCACTATGGCAGCATCATGGCCAGATGTACAAACTAGTTTAAACTGGTACTCTCCTGTTATTGGCTTGGTTGTGAATTGCATTTTACAGAATTGAACGGGAAAACTGATGTTTCACTTTCTGCAGAAAAAGAAAACCGTGGCGTTGTGTTCCACTTTCTTTATTATGAGCTAACACATGAACACACACACACATACACACTTACTAGGTGGAGTGTTTGCAAATAATACCTCCCAATCCAAGGATGCGCTTCTACTAAATCTAGAGTTAAAATATGATTATAAAAACCTTGACTGAAAAAATTCACACAGTTCAATAACATTTTATTGCTAGTTGTGTGGCTTCCAGCAATGTCTTCTATTATTAGAAATCTTGAATATTTGCCTTCTTTGGTGTTTTCTGGAATGTATATCCTGACATGAGCAAAATGATTGGAGATGATTTTTTTCTCTGTAATTGCCAATTCAATGTAAACGATTGGTCATGTTTTCTGTTGTAAATGTCACAAAGTTCCGTAACTGCAGCCGTGCATGAGACTGTTGGTCCAAGGCCTGTAATTCCCCAGCAGTAATGCATATCTGTGCGTCTGAGGCGCCTGAGCTCTGTGCATCTGAGACAGGCTGTCAACAATTGGGAGGCTGAACTGTCGCTTTGATTGACAGCTCTGAGCACCAAGAAAGCGACACCTGCCAAACTGCCATACTGTGCTTTGTGTGACTTCACATCTACGTGTGATCTCCGAAGTAAGAGAGCCCTGACCTAGTGCCTCTTGGGGAGAAAATTCAAATAGGCTACAGTGCAAGGTGATGAGACAAGAGATGAATTTAAACTAGCAGCCACTTTCAAAGTGATAAGTATTCAAAAGGTTGATAACTTTTGCCTAATAAAGTTTGAGAGACAGTTGAAACGCTGTGTGGCTGGAAGAGTAGTTGAAGATTGGATAATTACACTGACAGTAACAAAAGGCAGACACCGCGCTACAAAAGCTGTTAAGTACTCCCATGATTTTTTTTTCAACTAAGGTTCAACTGCAGTTTCTTTCAGAATACTGCCACCAATTATCTACAGTTGACAATAGTTCAATGTAAAACCGGGCACACCGACGCACACACACACACAACACAGGCACAAAGACACAAAAAATCATTTTGACTGGCTATCATAGAGTGTGCTGCAGATATACTTGTTCTTCTGGATATATGGGGTTCTTGGTCACCTTCCAGACCAAGGCTTTGCTCAATTTGGAGACCACCATGTCTTTCAGGAGATGTTTGCATATATGCACTTTGTTACAACCCAGCTCTGCTAGGAAGTAACAAAAAACCCAAGATGTTAAATGGTAAAGCAAGTATTTAATTACAGGAATGTAAATGATAAGTTGTCATAAATCAAAAGGACACTATACAGGACCTAAGGGGGTTACTCAACGTTACCAAAACAAAACCTACACTAAATCTTTACACTTATACACATAGACACTAAACACTAAACTGACTGTTGTCTCAACAAAAGCGAATAGTCACAAAAACAAAACCTCAAAGTGACAACTAAAAAGAGACAAATCAAATCAAAGCTGTACAGACAATAAGGACCGTCACCCCTTGTGACAATGACAGACACTTTCTGAAGGACGATTTGTCATACCAGCCACACAAAGGCTGGCAGTCCCGAACAGGTGTGGAGTGTGGCCTTTAGTTGGAGTGACTCCAGGTGGGGAAGCTGGATTGGTCAGGTGCGCCGCTGCTCGTCCAGTCAGCACCTGAGACACGGACGTCTGGGAGGTGGGAGGGCCACTGGTTCTCCAATCACAGGCCAAGGATCTCTAGACAGAAGGGGTTGCCACACACACACACACAAAAAACACACAAAATCCAAAACAGGAGCAATTTACCTCAGATACGTGCACATCTGACAGTCTGCAATCAATCCTTTTTGCTCTGAAATGCACAGTGATCTTTGAGACCATATACTGAAAGCTGTGTGCCTTTCCAAATAAAGTTAAATCATTTGAATTTACAGCCGGAAGACCCCCGTTAAGTTGTTGAAACGTCTTCTTGAGGATGATCAGTAGAAATAAATGCTCCGGACTGTGATGGCAGAGGGACTCGAATGTGTTGGGAGGTAGAGAAGATTCAATCTAGTGCTTCGCTATTGTGATTAGCCCAAGGGCTTTGCTTCACAGACTTTGTGAATTAGGGATTTTGTCACGAATCAAGTTAAAAGTATTTAGGACGTTTTACCGGAAGTTTCCGTTTTCCACAGGGCTACACTAGTTTTCTTTCGATCCTCTCCTGCCTTTCCTCTTTGTTCTCTCTAGAGCTATTTTATGCTCTTACATTTTTAAATAGACTTGGCAATCAACTCACTACTGTATGCGCAACTGGCCATGCACTATAGTATGGATATTGTCAAAGGCTGTGAGGTACACATATTTTTGCCATACTCATTTGCACAAATATTTTGGATGAAAATTCTGAAGCAGAGCCATCACTCAACCTCCTACTCCAGTGAACCACCTTGCTCCTTTGTCCACTCCCCATTACCTACAAGGCCTTGATTCTTTGCTTTACTCTGCAAAAAATGATCAAATATGAGATCATAATTGCTAGAATCGAGTTTTTTTTAACTCGACTTAAGTTCATTCTGACTGTCTTAAAATGAGATTTGCCAATGAGACAAGCAATTTTGACTTGATTCAAGAACTATTGCTTTTTTTCTCATTCTAAGAGAAAAATATCTTGTATCTTTTTAAAACAAGACAATTTTTCTTGTTCCACTGGCAAATCTTGTTTTAAGGCAGTCAAAATGTGCTCAAATTTAGATACATTTTTTTTGTCTTTAATTCTGTCATCTTTTGCACCTACATTATGTGTTTTTTGTAGGTGTTGCATGTTCTTTTGCAAACAATAAATCATAAAGAGATAACCCCTGCTCAAAATTAAATAATCATGTTCCATTGTTGTGGTGCATGGAGAATTTAATCAGATTGTTTGTTGTTTTTTTTTACCAAATTATTTTCTAGAAGTCATAAATTAACCATTTTAGTCTAGCTACTATCATTTACCCACCAAGAACAAATATTAAGCTTGTCCCTACTTCTGAAAGTGCTTTAAACCGGTTTTAATTTAACAAATGTATGCTTTGATATCACTCATCAGCAGTTGTTGCGCTGATAAATCACAAATCTCAGTGTCAGTCTTCAGGGAGACCATATTGGATTTTTTTCACCACACAGTTCAAGTCGGGGGAGTTTTTGGCCAAGCTCTGTCTGTCTATCGTTCCTATTTTTGGGCCGCTCCTGGGGCTTTTAGACCAAACTCATTAGACGAGGTGAGACCCCTTTAAATAATACATCTCCGCTTTACACTCTGTCTACCCACTTCTTTCCCTTTTCATTCCCTCTCCACATCCTCTTGCCTGTAACTACTCCTGTCTCGTGGACCTCCTACCTTCGCTCTCTGTCTGTGATTTACTCTATATTTTTTCCCCCCAATATTTTTCTCCTCGACTTACTTTGCCTCTCTCGCTCTTTCACAAGCGTTCACTATCTCAGACCGCTCTTTTATTGGTTTCCATGGTAACTAAGAGCTGGTGCGAAGAAGAAGGAATTCTCTGTGACTGTTGATAGGGTTGTGTGTGCATAAAAGGCACAGAGACACAGCTATTACAGAGTGCCGCCTAGAGGCACGTACGCACGCACACAAACACACACACGCATACTTTTAAAAACCCACAGAGATGAAGCCGTCCGTTCACTGCGCTACGTAAACATGCATTATGATGTTACTTTTAAACAACAAAAAAGTCATTGGATCCATTTTGGTCCCTTTTAAAGGACTTTTTGAACTTAATACAATGTTACACCGAGAAGATTTGTGATAATATCTGGAACTCCACCCATTCCTTCACCCATTTCTCAATTGAAAAAAACTACTTCTACCTCTCTCTTGTTGTGGCATAGGGACAATTTTTTTACACTTCATACTTTTTTACATAGAGTTTCTACTTATGAACAAGTTCTTCTCCTCATTTCTTCACCTACTGATTGATTAGACTTTTAGAGAGTTGACACCGTTTTGACACTGCGTATTTCTTCATCTGATTTAATGTTTTTCTGTCGCAGCATCACAGTGCGACCCTGAGGCCTGGTACATGCATTACAATGTTCTCAGGTGACGTGGATCCATCTGCAGCGCTGTGTGGGCACATTTACAGAGCTAGATCGGCCTGTACGCTTTTCGGTTTCAAAATGTTTCACAGCTTTATCTCCGGATGGATATGGCCTAAATGATGGTGACATTGTATACAGCCCTCAGTCGTACAGGGATTAGTCAAAGCAAATGAAGGTTTCTCACCCATCATCTGTACTTCTTAGCAAGTTTTCCCGACGTTTCGTCCTCAACCTGGGGACTTCTTCAGGGAATGAATTCTCGGACCGCGCGTTGGAGATTTATAACCTATGGGTGCCATAGGTTATAAATCTCCAACGCGCGGTCCGAGAATTCATTCCCTGAAGAAGTCCCCAGGTTGAGGACGAAACGTCGGGAAAACTTGCTAAGAAGTACAGATGATGGGTGAGAAACCTTCCTTTGCTTTAAAGGTAGGACTGCAAAAATGCGTACAGATGATCAAAGCTTATTTATATGTGTAAGACTGTGACTTGCATTAGCTGCATATAATTGTGTACGCGTCACTGCCTGTGCGTAGGCATGTGAGTGTGTGTGGGTGTGCGTCACTGATCAAAGCATGTATATGAATGGTTTTGAGAATTCTGACACTTGAGCCTATAGCGTTGCCACTGGGTGATTGTGGGTAGAGCAAGTCAAGGCCTTAAGGCTTTGATTTCAGATGCACAAGGAGAGACAATCCTAAATGCAGTGTTTCAAGTCAATATAAGCCCACAGTTGGAGCAGTGGAAAAGAAATGAGTCCTTCTCAACCAATGTAGGACTGAGAGCTTCTGTTATGTATGAAATTATTATTATTCCATACAGTAATTTTAAAGTGACTGAACATGTTTTTTTATTTTTTTTTATTGCATCTTTATACGATTTATAAATTATCCGTACAATTTATATTTACAATTTTCAAGCAGATTATCCAATCACAGAGCAGAATGAAGCTCTCATTTGGGTTGCCAGTTTGTCAGGTAAAATTAAGCTGGTCTTGAATCCATCTTTATTTTTAGTATATATAACAAAAATAGCTTTCATTGATTTCAATGAAAGCAAGCAGGTACAAACAGAAGTGGCTATATGCAATACTCCCCAGCAGATGGATTCCATCAGTAATCAGTGCTACAGGAGCAAGGCAGAGGCTGGAAGATTTTGGAAACAAACGTTGGATTGTTATTGTAATGATTCCATTTATTTATTAGCCCTCTAAGACTCGTTTGGGTAACAGTACTTATGTCTGTGGGGTCGGTTACATCAGAGATAAAACCCCTGCACGCTGCACTGCCATACAGATGGATGTGAAAATGTGAAACTGTAATGTGAAAATACATTCTGTCTTTAATATGTAGATTCAGGAAACTCAGAAAGGACAGAATAGAACCATTTTCATACACTGCAGAAATATGGACCCATTTAACTAACTATGAAACCAGAGTTTTTTTTCAAGTTAGTAGCTTGCGTTTTAATGTTTTACGTTGCTATCCATCCACACACACTACCTCCAGCTCATCCGGGGGAATCCCAAAGCGTTCCAAGGCTAGACATAATCCATCCAGCTCCTGGGGGGTTCCTCCTGCTGGTTGAACATGCCCTGATCCCCACCCCTGGGAGGCATCCAAGAGGCATCCAGGAGGCATCCGGAATTTATTCCCGAGCCATCTTAACTTGCTCCTTTTGAAGTGGAGAAGCAGCGGCCCTATGCCGAGCTCCTCCCATGTGATTGAGCTCCTCAGCCCAGCCACTCTGTGGAAGAAACTCATTTTGACCACTGGTTTCCGCAATCTCGTCTTTTTGGTCATTACCCAAAGCTCAGGACCATAGGTGAGGGTGGGAACGTGCCTTTCGACTCTGCTCCCCCATAATCTCACACGCTAACCCTACCTCACTTGTGAACAAGACCCTAGATACTTGATGTCCTCCACGTGAGGAAGGGCCTCCCTACTCACTTGATCTTCCTCCCAGTCGCTTCACTCTCGGCTACAAACTGTTGCAGTGCATGTTGCAGGTTCTGGTTTGTTGGAGCCAAAAGGACACCATTGTCTGCAAACAGCAGAGATTATGTGGTCTCCGTCTGGATTGATTGCTCCAAGAAATCCTCCAGAGTACGTATGTCTGTGGTCTGTGTCACGACTAAACTACAGACAAAAGTGGAGCCATCTTAAACCCAGGATTTGACACAATGACAAAGTGCATAAAGGATGCACTAAATCTGCACATAGTTATTCATCTTGCATTTGTTTATTTCTAAAACTCTTCATACACCCCCTATATATTTTTCAAGATTTGTGCAATTGTTGGATTTTTCTGGCAGCTTAAAAAGTCTGCTGTACTCTACTTGAGCTGAGCACACATGGTTTTGACAGTGTAAATGTCAATGTCATTCTTCTTCAAATTGTTTCTGTCTTGGGCCTGTTCTACTCCCCTGGTTGAAGCACCACTTACTTTCTCTTTGTTAAATACACATCATGTTTCAAACTAAATCAGAATAATGGTAAGAAAGTCTCATCTGAGCTTTGTGGCCTTGTGAGCAATACTGTGCTAAGACAATGTGACGACTGTTTTCCCTTACCTTACTCCCACGCAACACAAGTAAAAAACCAGGAAAGTAAAATCAACACAACAATAATTCTCCTTCAGCTCTCTTTTAAGTGACTCAGCGTTGGTCATAATATTGGGTTGTGGCCAGAGTGAGCCATAACCTCAATAATGGACTGGACTGTAAATGTCATGATGGGAGTGGGTGAGAGTTATTACTCAACTAATTGTTCAATAGGCAGCTGAATTTACCGTTTCTATTCAATGGCATTGTAGCAACAGTAGGCATTTCTTACTTACAGGGGCAGACAGTATTAACCTCTTGAAAAGCTCTTTGACAAGTTTGTGAAAATCAAGTTTTTTTTCACCGACATCGAACACATTAGTCGCTCCAATTCACCTTCTTTACTTCTTCTCTTGCCTTGTGTAAAAATAGTAATCGTGCACAGACATTTCTCCTATTGTGATGAGAGTGGCCATCATCAGAATAGGTCAGCAGAGGTGACGTGGCTTCCTGGTGTGTACAGTTTTGACACATGTGCTACTATCTCTCCATACCTGACACTCGCACGTTGCTCTCAGGGACCCCTCGGCGTGCTCTTATTTCATTGACCTTGCTTGTTGTAGTGCGCAGTATAAATGCGTTCACACCCACACGTACGGCTCGTAACCCTCTCGGGAGCTGCAGGATGGATCAGTCTGTGTTCTTGCTGCTTCTTGTGGGTCTTGTAATGGTTGTGGGGATTAATAGGCTTTTAGAAATTGCACAGCGCTGATACAGAAGATCCCACACTGTGCAGCAGCTCGCAGCACATAAATTAATTCCAGTTTTTTTTCTCCCTGCCGCAGTGTTGTCAAAAGGATCTATAAAGCAGTTGCAATTATTTTCTTAGAAATAATGTGCTAAATGCTATGCCAATCTCATTATGCTGTATTTTAGGGATGTGCTTTGGTTAAAACTTTTCTATTGCAGGATCTGATATTTTTTCCCATGGAGATTTTTTGTCTTTAATGTTCCCTTCAGCTTGTTGAACTTACTTGAAAACATGGTACGCAGAGATACCCCATTAAAATATGGTAAATTTGTGTTAAAATGGTCATCCCAGCCCGATACAATAGGACCATTGACACAATAACTCTTTCTATTACAATAATGAGTTTAGTGTTTCTTTGTATATGATTCTGATGTAGATACATGTGATTCTAATTATAACCTGAAGACATGACATAATTAAGCATTGTAAGAACAAAGTACATTTCTTTCTTTCTCTTGATGAACTTGTTTTCTCTTTGTGTTCCTCTAGCCCCATGTGGAGGACAGTACAGTGGATCTGAGGGGGTTGTGCTTTCTCCTAATTACCCTCTGAACTACACAACCAGACAAACATGTACCTATTACATCACTGTGTCCTCGCAGTTTGGTAAGTGCACACAACACAATTAGAAGCTAAATAATTACCATGCTTTTTCTATAAATAAATAAATGTGCCTGTGCTTGCCTGACCTGCTCCTCCAGTGGTTTTTGGTCAGTTTGCAGTTTTTCAGACGGCCATGAACGACTCTGTGGAGCTGTTTGATGGAGCCGATGAAAACGCTCGGCTGCTCAGTTCTCTCGCTGGAACACATTCTGGTAAAGTTCACTGTGAATCTTTATAGTTATGCATTTTAAATGCTGTATTATCCACATATTCAAAGTAAACACTGCTGAACTTTGCAGACATGATGCTGGCGGTTTTACAAATGTTAATTATAAAATAAGCAAAATTTTTGCAGGATGGAATTAGAATAGTATAGAATTAGTGGAATAACTTTGCATTCCATGGTAGAATGCAAAGTTATGGTAGAGCATTGGCCTTTGAGCCTGAAGGTTGTGGGTTCGAGCCCACCATAAGACCATCTCCACCAACTCCCACTGATGTCTGCTGCCTGAAGCCCCCGCTGAAAGATCAAGGCTCCTGTGGACTCACCACCTGCAGGAGGATCAGTGAGGGGCTGGTGTTATGTGTACTGGGTGGCATCTCACCCAGTACACATAAGATGCCACCCCCCCCCCCCCCCCCCCCCCCGACCCCCGACCCGGAAATGAAAGGGGTAGAAAATGGATGGATGGATGGAATAACTTTATTGCCTTTCATGTGTAGTGATGGCAGATGGTTTTATGTAATTTTCTTTTTCTTTTCTTTTCCAACTTCAGCTCTGCCAACACATGCTCGTTATACCTTGTTGTGAAGCACCAGAACTCTACTTGCATTTTTTTTTTTCAACGCTAATGTATCTGATGAGTAAACATTTGTCACTTTCAGCTCAGTCAAATATGAACCAATATAGATATGTCATACATCATTTTAAAACTAAGAACATCCCAAATCCAGTCAATCCAGTCAATATAACAAAATCCCCAACAGTGGAACCAAAACCTGTAAACTAAATGTATGTACAGTATATACTTTATATGTTGAAAGTATGCACCAATATATTTACTTTCTTCAGACTTGTTGACTTGTTGACAGAACCATGTGACACAGTTGTAGATTGTAAAAGAAAGTACAGTAAAAACAATGTAAGAAATTATTGATTAGCATAGATGCAGGCAAAATGTGCTCTTATAGCCGTAGAGTGTTGCGTTCTTCTCTTATCTGCTGTGGCCAGAGGGCATGCTGCAGGGGAATCCCTCTGGAGTTCACGCTGGATATTTTTTACTACTGCACACAGAGCTTTTATCATATTTCCCCCGCTCACTTCTGTTTACTCAGTGGAAAAATGTGCACTTTAATAAAGATAATTAGGCATCAAATAATAAAATGTTCTTTTTCTGATTTAGTACTTAAAAATACAGCTCGTTTGAAATATGTAACGGGATGATAACATTTAAACAGCAATATAACAGCTTTCAATGTTATTATTGTATGAACAAAAGAAAATGGTGCGGCATAGTGATTATGAGCTGCCGTTCCTTTTGTCTTTTACTGGACAACACTGTCTTGGGCTGACTGATATTTGAATAATTTCATCAATTCAAGTAGTTACATTCACTTATTATAAATTGAGGCAAAGTGAAGCCACAAAAGAATATTCTGTGACTGAATGGCAGAGAAAGTTGTGTAATTACTGCGTTTTCAGAGACGTATAACCTTGTATTATTACACTTGTTAATTAGTCACTGATTATATTGTCAATAATTTATTAGTTGCAACAAATCCAATAAGTTAGCCATGTAGTGTAGTGAGTAATGCAAAATAATAATTACCTCTGAGTATGTTTTATAGATGATACGGTAATTGTACACTTGGATGGGAGAGGGAGCAGCGTGGCAGAGGGGGCTTCAGCATATGCTCCGTGTGTCCGTTTGAGAAACCTAGCACACCAACCAATATGAAAATGCTCTAAGTGAAAGAGAGAAGAAGAAGAAAGACTATTTAGAGTTGTAAGAAACTTTTAAAAGTATGGAAAAAAACAGTACATTTTCTAGTTTTACATTTCATTCCTTAAACGGTCAGGAGCCATTGTTCTACATAACAAGTGGGTGGATTTGGTGTTCTGATTAATGAGGCTCAACATGATGCAATTTTCTCCCCCCCCCCAGCACTATCCATCTACAGTATGTTGGTTCAAAGGAAACGGACAAGAATGGGCGACTTATTTTTAATGTTAATTTGGATCTGAAATACCTCGTTATGCTTGAACACAGCAAGTTGTACTAAATAATGTTATCTGCCTCATTACACCTCCTTACACGCACACACGCACACACACACAAGCACACACACACACACTGAAATCACAATGCTGCTAGACAGAAGAGCATTGTAGCACATTGTTCCAGCTAAATGACTGATTATCCTGGCACAAACATATTAACACACAGGGCTGAATACCAACACATGCACGCTCATTCTGATGCAGCTAATGATGGCTCTAAATGTCAGCCACACCAGGCCATGTTCCCCTCATTCATCATCCTTACTTGGGTTGACTCTCTTTGTGTGCACTCACATATTGCTGGGGAACAATGTTACAGTGGTCCCTTCTCCAGAGACTCTTGTTTAACTTTTTATTGTTAAACCAAATTTGTATATTTATTTATAACAAGTCATCTTGAATCTTATGGCCATACACCAAGGCATAGTAAAAATACAATAAAAACTTCACAAAGTGATGGTTAGACAAACTTTTTCTGTCTTTATGCGTTATGACAATGTGTGTGCGGCATTTAATGTACAGTAGTGTATGTTTTAAGTGTACAGGTGAAACTCAGAATATCATTCAAAAGATGAATTTATTTCTGTAATTCAACTTAAAATGTGAAACCATAAGGAAGCCAAGTCTTGGTTTGTTATAAAGTTGTTGATTATGCCTTTCAGTCTATTTTCATAATATATTTTTCTGAGGTGTGGGGTTTTTTTGCACAATGTCAACATTGATTCATCTCACTTTGTGTGTAATAAGTCCGTCATTTACTACTTTCACATTGTAAGTTAGATTGCAGAAGTAAATTTGTCTAATTTTTTGAGTTTCACCTGTACTTTACTTACTTTTCTTTACTTAATATCAATATTAGTAATAATGTTTTATGCAAAAGTGTAGCATAATTGATTCATCCTCAACATGGCATAACTGATCTTAAACAAAATTCTGTCCTGTTTTTTAGAATTTTTTTGTTTTTCTGTTACGCTTCACAGCACAGCCATATCATTCTGCATCCACGTAATCCAAGACAACCTGTATTACATCATCTTAATGCTTTTCCTTGTGTGTGTCCTAGGGGAGACATTGCCACTAGCCACCTCCAATCAGATTATGCTGCGGTTCAATGCCAAGAGTGGCCAGTCAGCTAGAGGCTTTCATTTTGTCTACCAAGGTAACTATAATTCTTCAAGTTCACCATTCAAATCCCTTTGGCTCCTGATCTATTGCGTTTTAACTTTCTGTATTATACTTTTTAGCGGTACCTAGGACCAGTGATAGCCAGTGCAGCTCAGTTCCAGAGCCGCGGTATGGTCGGCGGATTGGTTCAGAGTTCTCAGCTGGCTCGGTGGTCCGCTTTGAGTGCAGTCCAGGATATCTGCTCAAAGGATCCAGTGCAATCCAGTGCCAGGCCGTACCAGGGGCTCTCGCGCAGTGGAATGCATCCACCCCCACCTGCATAGGTATGACTCTCCAGAATCACCAATGATCAATGGAGTTAGAAACCTTGATTTGTCAATTTGTAATCAAATATTGAAATACTTGACAAACTATAGTAATAGTGTGTACTGTGACTACTTTATGTTATGTACTTTTTTTGACAAATTATAAGAACAAAAGTCCAATCCTGGTTCTAAAACAGTTTGGTTGTATTTTTGGCCTTTGTCAAATCTTTAGATCAGCTTTATCAGACAGAAAAGTGAAAAATAGAGGACCACCTTTCCTCAGCCAATCAGCACTTGTGACTCACAAAGCTAGTTCTTACAAGTTTGCAAAATACTGTTATTGTTTTCTCATTATGCTGAGATCTGATTTGTTCACAACATTATTACGTTTACTCGACTCTTTCCGTTGGGAATAAGATAATATAAGATTTGTTGAGAAAAGTCCAATGGAATCAATCAATAACATAAAAACATCTATTTATATTGATATCTATTTGCTTGCATGAGCTGTCATTTTCGCTTCACATACAAAACTAATAGTTCCAGCTGTCTTTTTACATCTCCCAATAAATAATCGTTGTTATCATATTCACTCAACAGCACCCTGTAGTGGTAATTTGAGCGCTTTAATGTCTCTCGGTGTGCACAAACCACATGGCTGCAAACTGTCATATTTGTTAGCCCCTTTGTTAATAAACTTTGACAACAAATACATTTTTTATGTTATAATTTCAGTTCCCTGCAGTGGCAATTTGACGGAGCGCCGTGGTACCATCCTGTCTCCTGGATATCCTGAGCCGTACCCAAACAGCCTCAACTGCCTCTGGAGGATCCATGTCAGCGAGGGGGCTGGCATACAGGTGGGGAAACGGCTCTGAATCACACTATAATTAAGTCTGGAGAATCTCAATAATCTTTCATCTGCTTTGAGTTGCAGATTCAAGTGATGACGTTTGCTACTGAGCACAACTGGGATTCTCTGGAGATCTATGATGGAGGGGACATGACAGCTCCTAAATTAGGGTCATTTTCTGGTATGACAATATGTTCACGCTCTCCTCCTATCTCCCACACACCGCTGCATACACAATAACCATTGGCCGTGTGATGGATGAGGCTCGACAGGTCTTAAACTATAGATCCGCGCACATCCATGGCTGCAGCCCCATACATGGATAAGCACACAAACAGACAGCAGGGATTTGATGGATTACATATGACACGGTGGCCCCCGCTGTCACAGAATCCTTGTTTTAACACACACAATGTTACGCGGGAGATACGTGATGGATGACCCGTAATATTATGTAATGCTATAAATGTTTTCCGGATAAATTCACAGTTGAGTTAAGATTGCAAAGGGGAGGGGTGTCAGTATTAGCTTAAGTGAAGTGAAAGGAAAAAAAGCGTCAGAAGATAAAGGCAGGAAGGAATAAAGAATGATCTAACCTTTACGAATTTCCCAACGGAGTTTCCCCTGTGACCTGCCCCAAGCACACACCTGTCACACACCTATCACACAAAGAACATGCCACCAAGAGGGCACGCACACACTTGCATGCACACAAATGACTGTGCCCTTCACAAGGAGCCACTCAGGAGAGCAGCCCACTCTAACCATGGTGACCACAGAGCGCCTGCACGGAGCCAGGTGACAAGAGCCTCACTATAATGGCCTCGATAATGGCTGTCCGTTTGGATGGATGACTAGCTGTCCAGAAAGGGCCAAGGGTTGTTCATCTACTGTTCCTGTCATGTACCTTTGTGCTCTGAAGGTTTGAACATAAACAAGCAAGGCAAGGCAAGTTTATTGATGTGCTTATCAAAACAAGCTAAGACACATAAAATTCATACATACAAGGCATTCAAATCCTAAATAGTCTCAGTACATTGAAGATACAATCATATGATTGTATTGTCAGAGTAGAAGCCTAAGTCACATTTTTAGAAAGACCGTTCCATATATTAGCTGCATCTGAACTGCTACCTTCTAATGTTTAGTCCTGACTCTGGGTACCAGCAGGAGACCAATCCCTGTGCTCCTCAGAGTCAGAGTTGGTTCATATGGAACTAACAAGTCACAGATGTACTTTGGTGCAAGGCTATGCAGAGACTTGTACACAAGCAGAGCTGTTTTAAAGTCTATTCACTGAGCCACAGGAAGCCAGTGCAGAGACCTGAGAACTGGACTAAGAAATAATACATTTTTAAAAACATTAAAGGCACACCGCGGACTTTGTGACCTAAAGAGTTGACACATATGAGTTATTTTATATGAATACTTGGGCCAATATACAGCGCTTGACACTTGCAATGCTCCGAGCGGGGCTGCCCTCTTGAAATACCGCCCATGTAAGTTTCGAGCAGACGGACCGTCTGCCACCAGGTCACGTGACTTGGAAGAAAGACTTGCTTTACGGCTACAGGCGCTGATATACTCATGGAGCTAAGGCTTTTGCTACTCATTTTTCACCTGCTCGACTCCTGGTCATGGCTGAGGCAAGGAAAAATTTTAAACCTTCGGAGGAGGCTAAAAAGAGGAAACGCGAAAGGGATCGTGCTGTAAGCTGCATGTCTGTATGAGCGCTGCTCTTCACCTGGTTCCTGGATGTCATCGACCGCAAAGATGTCATTCCACGCAGCACGAGCTAGACGCAGAACTCCCTCATCCAGGATATAGAAGTCCATGTGTGGTAGATTACTAATGCAGCGGTCTGGAGGCTGACCACAGCAGAGTCTCTCAATATCTGTAGGCATGTCTCTACAGTTTGAACACACACACCAGTGCATGCTGTCTGAATACACACTCAAAAGACACCGGCTGACTGTTGACTTTTGCGACAGTGCTGAGTTGCTTGTGGCCACTAGGGGCGCTAAACGTGAAAGTTGCAGGTCTAGCGCCCCTAGTGGCCAAGAGTTACACGGTGTGCCTTTAAGCACAATTGCCTAATAAATATAATATTTCATAGTGCCCAGATATTTCACTCTTTTAGCTTGGGAAAAATCAAGTGATTATTTGGTATCAGTTCCACCAGGTGTGTCTTCAAATATATGATGTGTTTTTACTAGTGCTGTCCAACAATTAAAATATTTAATCGCGATTAATCGCATGAATTTCATAGTTAACTTGCGATTAATCGCAAATTAGTCACACATTTGTATCTATTCTTTATGTCCCTTGAATTAATTAAAATAAAATAAAAATAAAAAAATAAAATTAATAATAATAAAATAAAATAAAAAATGAATGAATAAGTAGATAAATATAATTATAACATGAATAATATGTGCATATGTGCATATAATGATAATACACAAGTCAGGGTAAGCGAAAGCTTATTTTAATGCATGACACGTTTAGTTAAGAAAAACACTTGGGAAAAAGGAACAAAATAAGAGAGGGAATGGGCCGGGCGTGGGCTCCCTCCCCCCCTTTTTGGGGTGGGGGCCTGCTTGGGGGTCTGTGTGTGTGTCGGATTTGGTTTTGATGTTGGCTGGGTTCCGCTAACTGTAGCTTGGTGAAACTCAGGCGGGCAGACTTTATATCTTATCTTATCTGTGGGGTGTATGTGTGTGTGTGTGTGTGGAGTGTGTGTGTTTATGGGTGTGGGTGTGTGTGTGTATGTGTGTGTGGGTATAGACCATAGACTGTATAGAAACATCATGGTGTCATTATGATGATGATAAACAATCTGTAAATATTTTGTAAATGTGTTCTTTCGGTATATCTATGACTGTATACTGTTTGCTTGTATTGCCTTTTTTATTAACCCCTCCCCCCATCTCCCACTTCATGCCCCCCCCCCCCCCTCCTATGTGCCCTTCTGGGTTTCTTCTTTGGCCCCCTGTATCTCCAACTACATATTGTTTGTAATCTCTGTCTACAATGTATCTGAACTAGTCCTTTTCTTTGTTTCTATTTTTTTTTTCAGTATAGGTGTTTGTCTGCAATAAAAAGTTAAAACGTTTTTTTTTTTTTTTTTTAATCGCGCGATAAAAAAAATGACGCCGTTAATATTGATTTGCGTTAACGCGTTAATAACGCGATATTTTGGACAACACTTGTTTTTACATAAGGCATATAGATAGTTACTAATAATGTTAAGGACGCACATGTGTAATTGCCAGAACTATGGTCTCTCGAATACTCATTAGATCAATACATTTTCAATATTATATTTTGTTACCGCCCTAAAGAGGACCATCAACAGCTCACTCAAATGTAATAGAGACCCAAAAGGAGTAGGCAGAAGCAAACCTTCCAATTTCACGTTATTTAATTGTGCAAACAGGTTGATTTTTTAACTTGTTTCTTTTATAATTTTTTTTTAGGTCATGATTGTGATGTATACACTTATAACATATCTTTTATCTATATGTTTTAGGCACAACAGCGCCAGCCCTTCTTAACTCGACATCCAATCAGCTGCTCCTGCACTTTCAGAGCGACATCAGTGTGGTAGCAGCGGGCTTTCACCTAGAATATAAAAGTAAGTTCTCTCTTGCAATACATGTTGTGGGATGCACTCATGTTGATTTACCGTAAACTTCAGATTCAGATATCCAAAGCCACTGACCTGAAATGGTTTTGCCTCAAACCATCCACACACACCAGGACATGCACTTCAACACAGCACCAACAAAACAAGTGGGCTTAGTGTAACACAGGTAAACAGAAATGTCAGATCTATACATGAGCTAAAAAGCGTTAGTGAGAAGGACAGGCAAAACAAATATGTACCGAGTTCTTCTGTTAGAACATACACACAGACACACACACACACCTGCCAGGACACTGTTGTGCTTTTGCTACTTTGTAGATGTTTCGGGTTAGAATCACTTCTAGATCAATGAACACGTCCCCTTTTCTGAGCAGTTCCTGGACTCAGTGTATTTGTAGGTGAGTGCACACATTTGTGGCTTGGCGGTTTGTATTCCTGCCGAGGAAACAACATTGCAATTTCTTTTTCCAAGCATTTTTGGAAAAACAAATTACAAACTGTAAAAGCAAAGCTGAAATGCAGAAATAATGTAATTGAATACTTTTCTATCAGAAAAATAAGTCATAATGATGATGGAAATGCCAGCCATTTGCTTTTAGATCTTTCATTTTGTCATCTAATAGTCTTCTAATTGGACAGTGAGTTCTATTGTGATACTGAAATTTCCCCACTGTGGGACGAATAAAGGATCTCTTAATCTTAATCTTAATATGAATCATGTCTGGCTCAGTTGTCACAGTTTTTCTTAGATAATCTTTTCACTTATATCTTTGTGTTTTTAGGTTACAAATAATTTCATTAGATTTTACGTTTTTTTTCTAGTTTGAAGGTGTTTTTAATTTCATATTTATGAATCATCAATGCATTGCCAGTTTGCAGGGCTAGTTGTCTCAACAGTTTGAGGAGTGATACTCCCTCCGCACGCACTTCCTCCGAAATGTTCCAAGGCCTCTTGAGAGACATAGTCCCTCCAGAGGCAGCGGCTCTACTCCGAGCTCTTCCTGTTTCCAACGGGGAGGATAGGAACATAGATTGACTAAACAGAGTGTTTCGCATTTCAACTTTGCACACTCTTTACCACAACAGACCAATACAGCTCTGACTGCAGACGCTGCTCCCTCTTCACCACAACAGACCAATACAGCTCTGACTGCAGACGCTGCTCCCTCTTCAACACACACTGCTCCGATCTGTCTGTCAATCTCACACTCCATCCTTCCCTCACTCGTGAACAAGATCCAAGATACTAGAAGTCCTCCATTTGTGGAAGGACCTCTCCAGCCGCCTGGAGAGGGCAAGGCATCTTTTCCTGAGGTGCTGCTTTTGATCCCATTATTATGTAATAAGAAAATAATGAAACAAGATAATAATTTTTCTTGTTAATTGTTCCAAAGAAGTGGCTTTTGAGTCTTTTATGAAATTAAAGGTTTTGTCCCCAGGACTGTCCTCAACAAAACTGGAGCAGAACAGTAAATCCAGTCAGTTAGATTTAAATGCTGACATGACTTGTTGTAGTCTGGTGGCCCTAGTGGGGTAGATTGTGGAGCTGTCAGCATTTTATAGAGCATCAGTGCTCCTCATAACCACTGAGTGGAGCGAGCCGTTTGCTGCACATAGAGAGAAAGATGGGCAGCCAAATGGAATAGTTTCATTGATCAGTTGTCATGACAGCCTGCTGATGCTCTGCCTAATAATACTCTGTATGGATGTGTGTCATGCAGCTTTTCCACTTATATTCCCTCGAAAAGTCTTCTTGGTCCCCTTGTGAAAACACAAACTCATTGAAGAGATGGTTCACAGGAGTGTTAGAGCACTGTGGGATTTTCACTGGTTAGAAAATAGATAATGAAGGAACAAGAGCAGATACACAAGCCAACATGCAGATGCACATGCACATGCACACGGACACAGACTCCTCTCTCCCTCTCGCTCTCTTGAGTCGCTCTGCCACCCCTGTGTTGCCATGGAAACGGCTCGAGGGCAGTCTCCTGCGGAAGTTTCTAAAACACACAACTCCTCAGCCCGACTGATGCTATGATAAAGGAGTGACTGCTGCCAAACTTATTATGCATGTTTAATTTGCGGTGTTGGGAATTTTCCGGAGACTCATGGCGCTACACTTAGACATAGATTTATGGAACTTTTCAGCAACTTTTGGCTCCACCAATACACAATGTGTGTGTTTGGAAAATATTTTGTATATCATCAGCATGACATCAACATTTGTGGGTTTTTTTTCCAATTTTGCAACTGTCATGATGTTGATAATACACAAGACATTTTTGAATTCATAGTAAAAGAGTAAATTATATTATGATGCATTAATATGATTAATGTAAAAGTATAATTATTCTCTGGTTGTTAAACCCGTTAGGTTGGTATATATTCTTTATAGTATAGACTGACATTGCAGTGACCCACATGCAGCTGTGAAATGCTTATGAGGGCTTGTTCACACTAAAGGTGCGAAAGTTTTTAATGATTTTACTATTTAGAAGATATATCAGGGATGGGGTTTAACCAATTACTTCCTCTGTCCATTAGTAGTTGCTAGAAGATAACTGTTTTATACGCTAGTCAAGTTTTCGGCTTTAAAGGTTCTTTAAAAGACAAAAAAGAACCTTTACATCTTTATCCATTTGATTATTTTCTAATCTATGATAGTAATTTTAGTCTTTGAGTTATAACCTGACCAAATCCAGATAATTGACTTTGTGTTCACTGTAGTACTGATTTGGGTTTTGTTTTCAGCGGTCGGTTTAACGACATGTCCAGAGCCGATGATGCCGGCCAACGGGATCAAGACAGGAGACAGATACATGGTCAATGAGGTTGTGGCCTTTTCTTGTGAGGCTGGGTATACATTGCAGGTGACTAAACTTACACATCGCTTATTTTTCCAGAATTGATATGAATGTTGATATTAAAGTATACTTTTAATCTCCAGGGACACTCTCATATATCCTGCATGCCCGGGACAGTACGGCGCTGGAATTACCCTCCTCCTCTTTGTATCGGTAAGACACAAACATTTACATTTTATTTTATTCTTATTATTTTCAAACCACTTGAAAAATGTTTCTATTGCCACTCAAGAATATGCATTGATGTTTGTCAATGTGGCTCCTCTGATCTGTACCTTTATTTTAGCTCGTTGTGGTGGAGTGCAGACAGAATTGAGTGGTGTCATCCTTAGCCCTGGTTTCCCTGGCAACTACCCAGGAAACTTGGACTGTACGTGGCAAATAGTCCTGCCATCTGGATATGGTAAGTGCTATGTGCCCTCAGATTATAAAGTGCAATTTTTATATCTACCAAGCGCAACACTGTAATGTTTTGTAGGAGCCCATATCCAATTTCAGAACTTCTCCTCGGAGGATAACCATGACTTTCTGGAGGTCAGGGCGGGACCACAACACAGCTCAGCTCTGATTGGCCAGTTTACAGGCTCTCAGATCCCGCCTCCTTTGCTCAGTACCACTCACCTCACGATCATCCACTTCTACAGCGACCATTCAGAAAATAGACCTGGCTTCAAACTGACTTACCAGGGTGAGTTTTCTACAAGCGGCTATATTTGTACAAAAGTAATTTGAAAAAAGTATTGCTCTTTTTATCATATTTGGAGATCATGTTTCACTGCAAGCTCAGGAAGGAAGTTATTGAACTCATTACCTAACTTCATCAAAGTATTACACTGCATAAAAAAACATTGCGTTAAGTAGTATGCTCACATGCTTTGATCGTAGATGAGTCACATTAAAGACTACAAACCTTATGGCAGGCCTCTCATCATTAAAAGATTGTTAGTAAGTCCCTCTGAGAGACGGGCATCCTGTCCAGAAGGCTTAAGTGACAGCCTCAAGTGTTTCACTTCAAAGACATAAGATGAACTCACACACTGACTTCACTTTTTTCTTTACTTTGAAATCACAAAAAGAACCAGTTGTTCAGCTTGGGTACCCAACTTTTTGAATTTGTACAAGTAATGCCATTGTAAGAGCATTTAGAAGGATCCCTTATTTGCTTATTTGTCCCTTTTCGCTTCTGTTTCAGTTGTTGTTATTTTTATCATTTAAACCCATCAATGTATTTAACAACATGCCAAGATATCCTGTAATGCCATATAGGGCTTATAAGGAGCTGTAGTCGCCATACAGCACCCATCTCAGATGTTGATGTATAGCTTGGTCAAGACTACTGGACCTGTAGGATTTTACCTATTGCACACGTTTTTAGTGGTTTGGCAGGTTTTCAGTGGTTACAATCAATTTAGAGATAAATAATATACAGTGCAGACTAAAAGTTTGGACACACTTTTTCATTCAATGAGTGTCCTTTCTTTTCATGACTACTGACTGTAGATTCACACCCAGGCCAGGCCTTCAACCATTTATATTTTACTTGCCCAATGTCAAAAGTTACTTGCCCAAACATTTCTCAATACAATGAGTTAACAAGAGTTTGGCAATAAAGTGGCACTGTCTGTGGAAAAAAATCCACTCTCAGCCCAAAAAGTCAAAAAATCACTCCCAGGGCTCTTAAGTATGCAAAATAAAATAAAAGACGCCTGTTGGGGTGTGTTCTGATTGATTTGTTCACAAAATGTTACTTTTGTGCACATCCAAAAGTGTTGTGCACGAGTAAATGTGTTTATGGTTCTGTCCGCGCGTCTGTGGTCCTGTCCGCATGTCTATGGTTCTGTCTGCGTGTCTATGGTCCTGTCCGCATGTCTATGGTTCTGTCTGCGTGTCTATGGTTCTGTCCGCATGTCTATGGTTCTGTCCGCATGTCTATGGTTCTGTCTGCATGTCTATGGTTCTGTCCAGGTGTCTATGGTTCTGTCTGCGTGTCTATGGTTCTGTCCGCATGTCAATGGTTCTGTCCGCATGTCTATGGTTCTGTCCAGGTGTCTATGGTTCTGTTTGCGTGTTTCTGTGATCCTGTCTGCGTGTCTATGGTTCTGTCTGTGCGTCTATGGTTCAGTCCGCGTGTCTATGGTTCTGTCCGCGTGTGTCTATGGTTCTGGCCGTGTGTGTCTATGGTTTTGTCTCCGTTTGTCTATGGTTCTGTCCGCGTAGGTCTATGGTTCTGTCCGCGTGTGTCTGTGATCCTGTTTGCGTGTCTATGGTTCTGTCTGTGCGTCTATGGTTCAGTCCGGGTGTCTATGGTTCTGTCCGCGTGTGTCTATGGTTCTGGCCGTGTGTGTCTATGGTTTTGTCTCCGTTTGTCTATGGTTCTGTCCGCATGTGTCTATGGTTCTGTCCGTGTGTGTCGATGGTTGTGTCCGCGTGTCTATGGTTCTGTCCGTGTGTGTCTATGGTTCTGTCCGCGTAGGTCTATGGTTCTGTCCGCTTGTGTCTGTGCTTCTGTCCACGTGTCTATGGTTCCGTCCGTGTGTGTCTATGGTTCTGTCCGTGTGTCTATGGTTCTGTCCGTGTGTCTATGGTTCTGTCCGCGTGTCTATGGTTTTGTCCGCGTGTCTGTGGTTCTGTCCGCGTAGGTCTATGGTTCTGTTCACGTGTGTCTATGGTTCTGTCCGCGTGTCTATGGTTCTGTCCGTGTGTCTATGGTTCTGTCTGCGTGTGTCTATGGTTCTGTCCACGTGTGTCTATGGTTCTGTTCACGTGTGTCTATGGTTCTGTCCGAGTGTGTCTGTGGTTCTGTCTACACTTCTATGGTCCGCACTTGGTACCACGTTATGCAGTGCGTTCACTGAGCTGTTTTCAAAGCGGCTGTCAAAGTGGCCATAGCTGCTCCCGGGGTCAGAGCGGAGCATGCAAATAGTGTTCGAGTCCGTAGAGCAAACAACAGAAAGTGGCTGCGGTCACACATTTCACAGAAATGACATTGTCAGCGGAAAACAGTTGGGAATTGCGGATCCATGGAAAAAATTTAAGAAAATCGGTCAAAAAAAGATAATCAGGCATGTCCGCTCCCGGCTCCAGAGAAAGAAATGCGGGAATTGATTAAAGTAATATTTCACTCGCCCGGTCGTGCCACTTGGCAGACGGTTTTGGGGTGAGCTGGACCACAGAGTGAAGGCGAAAGGGCCAACAAGTGCTAAGCATCTCTGGGAACTCCTTCAAGACTGTTGGAAGACCATTCACTACCTCTTGAAGCTCATCAAGAGAATGCCAAGAGAGTGCGAAGCTGTAATCAGAGCAAAAGGTGCTACTTTGAAGAACCTATAAGACATATTTTCAGTTGTTTTATACTTTTTTAGTACGTACATAATTCCACATGAGTTAATTCATAGTTTTGATGCCTTCAGTGGGAATGTACAATTTTCATAATCATGACATTATAAAACTCTTTGAACTCTGGTTTGTAACTCAAATAATGCAGCTTTAAATCAATATAGTGGTTTTTATAGTGGTAAAAAATTTCAAAAATTTCAATACATTTTCCATCTTTTCTTTTTGGTATTTTCAGCCTATCAGCTTCAAAACTGCCAAGATCCATCTCCTTTCCTGAATGGGGACATCATCAACAGTGACTACAGTGCAGGCCAGTCAGTCACCTTTCAGTGTTACTCCGGGTACGTCCTGATTGGACACCCAGTGCTGACATGCTTACACGGGGCAAACAGGAAGTGGAACCATCCCTTTCCACGGTGTGAAGGTAAGAAACACTCAACAAATAATTGAAACGTAAAAATTGGCATCAGTCCGGATATTTTAAAGATCCACTTTGCAAGTCTGCGGCTTCACCAACTTCATGCTTTAATTTGGGTGTCTTTTTATGGAACACTCCTTCCAGAAAGTTATGTATTGCAGCTTTATCTGAAAGGGATGTGTTTAGTCAAGCAACAACAGTCACACATTTTATTAATTTAAATGAATAGTCAGTCTACACTGACTATTTTAATATTGTCAGAATCATTATGTAACAATAATGATTCATATAATTTATTTTTACAGCACCATGTGGCTACAATATCACAGCTGAGAATGGAACTATCTATTCACCCCAGTATCCTTCTGAGTACCCAAACTCCCAGGACTGTAGCTGGACCATCACTGTTCCTCATGGACACGGCGTTTATATCAACTTTACTTTGCTGCAGACGGAGCCAGTCACTGATTACATAGCTGTATGGTGAGTCACACACATATTCAATGAATGTGCTTAAATATGCTCTTGGCAACATCACTCAAGCCGTTAAGCTATGCATTTATATACTAACTTTCCATAGTGTTTCGGGGGATTTCTTTGTTTTCCTTCCCCTATTGTTGCATTTATGTAAACATGTGTCTCTACTTCACATGAATACAAAGTACTCTTGCTGAAAATGTATACATGAGAAACATATTGACAGCAGATGTATGCATGTTTTTTCCTGTGGTAGAAAAAATACATTTTCTGAGACTTTCTAAAATGTAATTCAGTGTGCGGTAAGATTGTAATTCTGGGAGTGTGAGAGTAATGCATTTACAATGGGACCACTGACCAATTCAATCTAACTCACTAGTCTGGCCATACTCAGAGCCAGAGAGGGCTTAGGATCCCTGGCAGTAATGATGAGATTCAGCGGGGAGTGGGAAATGTAATGAAAGGAGGAGTGCAGGGTCTGGCTTCAAAAATCCAAAGGGACTCCAGTACAATCTGTCAAGTCTGGGTCAGCCTAACAGACATGGCCAGGCTAACACACAGTTCAAGTATGAACTTGGGTTTGCGGTGGCTTTGAAATGACTATTATAAACAAAATTATCAGATGTAAACCCTAGTTTAGGTTTGAGCATCTTAAAAAAATAGAATGAGTAAGGTTTCATACCAAACTCATATGATCTGGGTTGGAGTCTTATTTTATGAACCTTAAGCAAAAAAATAAATACAAGTGGAAAATATAGAATGCACTTGAGTAATGTTTTTCCCCCATATTTCCGTAGTGAATTGAAGCAGCCAAAGATGGTAGAAATGTACAGCCTTGCACTTGAGAGCTTAATAAAATGTCATAGTCATCACTGTTATGCCCAGGATGAATTGAATGTGCAAGAGCTGTGCCTCCCATCCAAAGAATAATTTATAGCTGGGGCCTGAGAGGAGTATCTATACAGTGCAGTTTGTCTCAGTCGTTTTAAATTGTGTCGTTATTTGACTCAGGGATGGTCTGGATACAGCGAGCCCTCAGCTGGGAGTGTTCAGCGGTAACACAGCTCTAGAGACGGCCTACAGCAGCAGCCCCAATGTCCTCATCCGCTTTCACTCGGACTTCTCCACCGGGGGCTTCTTCATACTCAACTTCCATGGTACTGTTTTATTGTTCTCTAGAGATGATACACGTGTTACGGCAAAATATGAAGCATGCACTCATTCTGCATATACATTTCTCACTTTCTGTTGTGCAAGTTGTGTGTGTGTGTGTGTGTATATATATATATATATATAGATATATATGGGGGCTTTCAAACGATTCAATTTTTTTATTGAGTTAATTACAGCTTAAAAATGTATTAATCGTAATTAATTGCATTTCTAACTATCGACAAAATGATGCCATATTTTTCTGTAAATGGTTTTTTGAATGGAAAGATACATGCCAGCATAGTGTACATATGTACTGTATTTGTTTATTATACAAGAAATCCATATAAAATGGCATTAACATTATTAACATTCTGTCTTTCTGTTTAGACTCAGACCAAAACTATTGTTTGTTACAGATGAGGGACATTTCAAAACAGTCAGAAATGCAGAATGTGATAAAATCTGTTTGATTTGCTCACACCATTACTTTTGGGCACAACCAACATGAACTGGTAGTGGAAGGGAAAATTAGGTACCCCAGCTTTAATTTAGCGAGTGCGCTTTGGGAGAAGACACGGAGGAGACTGAGGCTCCGTAGTCCAGCTTCAGCGCTGTATATATAGTGTGCAGCGGTTACACAAACACACGCACATTACAAGCAGAGAATAGTTGTGTGCGTGGTCTTGGATATGACGTTCCAGTGGCGCCGTTCGCCGTGATTACAGCCGCTGGAGGAACCGATGTCCAGAGCGCCCGCTGCTCAGCTCGCAGAGTTCATACAGGAAACAACAGCAAGTACTGTACCTCGCGGTCACGTGTGTTTTCTTTTAAAACTTGGATTGTCAGAGGGTCTACCTGCTCTGACTCCATCTTACACACCCACTCAGTGTTATTATGGGATGCATAGGCATTCGACAATTAATGAAAAAAATTAATTAACGTGCGTTAACGCGATAATTTTGACAGCCCTAATATATTGTGTGTATATATATATATATATATATATATATATATATATATATATGAATAATTTAATTGCCATTGGAAACATATCGGAATAGCTTACAATTGTATCTTTACCAAGTTGTTTTATGTCTATTTTAGTGCCATACACATTATATGTCACCCATTATTTAGGAAATTCTTTCAAGTGTACTGCCAACAATAGAAAATGTTGAAGGTTGTAACTCAAGGAATACAATATTTGGACAACATTTCTAAATGTAGATATCTGTTTTTGCATATGGACTCTATGGATATATAACTTAAAGCCACCACATCGCTATAAACATCACTCTAAAGAGAGTGATGTTTATAGCGATGTGTATAGCGGTTCATGTATATGTTTAAGCGGCTCATATACATTGTGCATTTATTGTTTTCCAACTATCTCACATCAGGTAAAGGGTAGACACGTAATAGGCACATATTTAACATATGTAAGGAATGTGGAGGCTGAAGACACATGGGCTGTCACTGCAGGGATCAGACCACACACGCCTCTCTTGGGTTTTAACGCACCAACAGCAGAGTGTGCTTTACTTCTGCAGGCCCAGGCAAACACGAGAGCCTTCTGACCATAATATTACTGTATTACTGTACTTTTTCATTCAAGCCAAACTGAAGTAAAATAAGTGGTTGAGAAGACAAAATGGGGACAGTCCATTCACTCAATAAATTATTCAATTTAGCGTTAATCACTCTAACAACTGCTTTGAGTTAATAACTGAGATGGGAACCAATTATGAAATGGTTGAAAACTCTTAATTTATTTTGTTTATTTTTTTTGCATAAAAAAAGATAAACATTTCACACCTGTACAAAACTACATCAATGATACAGGTAGATGTAGAGGCCCATGCAGACATACAGGTAGATGTAGAGGCCCATGCAGACATACAGGTAGATGTAGAGGCCCATGCAGACATACAGGTAGATGTAGAGGCCCATGCAGACATACAGGTAGATGTAGAGGCACATGCAGACATACAGGTAGATGTAGAGGCCCATGCAGACATACAGGTAGATGTAGAGGCACATGCAGACATACAGGTAGATGTAGAGGCCCATGCAGACATACAGGTAGATGTAGAGGCACATGCAGACATACAGGTAGATGTAGAGGCACATGCAGACATACAGGTAGATGTAGAGGCACATGCAGACATACAGGTAGATGTAGAGGCACATGCGGACATACAGGTAGATGTAGAGGCACATGCAGACATACAGGTAGATGTAGAGGCACATGCAGACATACAGGTAGATGTAGAGGCCCATGCAGACATACAGGTAGATGTAGAGGCACATGCAGACATACAGGTAGATGTAGAGGCCCATGCAGACATACAGGTAGATGTAGAGGCACATGCAGACATACAGGTAGATGTAGAGGCACATGCAGACATACAGGTAGATGTAGAGGCACATGCAGACATACAGGTAGATGTAGAGGCCCATGCAGACATACAGGTAGATGTAGAGGCACATGCAGACATACAGGTAGATGTAGAGGCACATGTAGACATACAAGTAGATGTAGAGGCACATGCAGACATACAGGTAGATGTAGAGGCACATGCAGACATACAGGTAGATGTAGAGGCACATGCAGACATACAGGTAGATGTAGAGGCACATGCAGACATACAGGTAGATGTAGAGGCACATGCAGACATACAGGTAGATGTAGAGGCACATGCAGACATACAGGTAGATGTAGAGGCTCATGCAGACATACAGGTAGATGTAGAGGCACATGCAGACATACAGGTAGATGTAGAGGCAAATGCAGACATAGATGTAGAGGCCCATGCAGACATACAAGTAGATGTAGAGGCACATGCAGACATACAGGTAGATGTAGAGGCACATGCAGACATACAGGTAGATGTAGAGGCACATGCAGACATACAGGTAGACGTACAGTGGTGTACATACAGGTACAGGCAGACATATGGATAAACATAGGCAACAAAGGAGTAGAACGGAGGAGAATTTGTCAACAGTGAATACAGACGACTCAAAAGAATAACGAATATTAATAACAACTATGGAATAATTGTTGGTGGTTGGTGGTGGTGTATGGTTCTAAAACTCTAAAATGTTGACTTTGCATCATGATTTACCTTTCACATTGTTCACCTTACTTTATTAGCAAAATTACCTGTCATTACAATAATATACATGTTAGTGATAATTAGGCAGGACCGTATCTATCATACAAAAGTACTTTACGTATGATTCACCAGCAATGCTTTTATAAATGTGTTTTTCTTTGCTTCTTATGTCAATAGCTTATCGCCTGAAGAAGTGCCCAACTCCGCCGGTTGTGGAAAACGCAGAGGTTATCTTTGAAGATGAGGACTTTCAAATTGGTAATTATCTTAAAAAATACTGAAAATACTGAAAAAAATATCACCTGTTGGTGCTTTTCAGATCAATATTGTATTTATTGTATAATTTCTCTCTGACATGTATTTAAGGTGTGTGTATTTAAGGTTAATAATAAAAAATTGTTTTTCATGTTTTTATTTTTTTAATCTATAATGGCCAGTGTAAAATTATTCCTTATTGTGTGGATTATGTTCAAAACATGAGTTGTAGCTGTAATATTGGTTGACTTATTTTCCAGGTGATATTGTGAAATACCGCTGTTTGCCTGGGTACTCTCTGGTTGGAAAGGCCGAGCTGATGTGTAAACTAAACTCCCATTTACTTTTTGAATCTCCGTCCCCAACTTGTCAAGGTAAGAATCATTAGGAAGTTTCCTTTGTTATTTATGGAATCACAAAAACCACAAGAAGTTAGTCACAACAACACAACAGCTATAGTAAATGATCATCTAAACCTTTGTATTCCTTAATTGTACAATATGGTGCTTATTTTTGTCTTTTTCATAAGTAATGATCTTTTTTTAACAACATTTATGACCAGACAGACGACGTTGTTAATATTTCTTGCGATATAAAAGCCTCTGCAAGATGGTTAGCAAAAGAAAAATGGATTTTAAAGCAGTCAGCTGGGATTCAGAGATGAAATGTTGGCACTAATGACTATATTTGATGTCAGGTTGTGAGAATTCACTACTTCTTGACTGCATAATTTGTTACACACTGATGTTTTCATTTATGCATTCCTTTTCAGACCTCTTTTGGTAATCTCTTTACTTTTCACTTAGCAGTATCGTAAAGTTCTCCCCGAGGACTTTGATTGAAAACCGTACAATACACAATGCTTAATAGACAATATCTTACAGTGCTGCTTGGATAAACACATAGGGATGAGTGCAATGAAATATAGGTTTTTATAATTTGCAAACACAAACTACACATAAATATCTATCAAAACACAATGCATATAGCAAAGACTTCTCCCAAGACACAGTGTTAGACAATTTATTTCAGGCCAAGCATATAGATACTTCATTCAACTTAAACCTGGACCCACCACTAATAATAATAATAATAATAATGCATCGGTTTTATATAGCGCTTTTTTTGGACACTCAAAGACGCTTTACATGTGTCATTATTCATTCACTCCATACACGGTGGTGATAAACTACTAATGTAGCCACAGCTGCCCTGGGGCACACTGACAGAAGCGAGGCAACCAGTATGTGCCATCGGCCCATCTGACCACCACCAACCATTCACACACACACCAGACTCATTCTAGGCAATGGGGGCACTAGAATAATTACAATAGCTTTAAAAAAAATACTTTCTTTGTGTAGTTTAGTTTATTTATTTAATGTGACAGAGACGGTTTACCAGGTTATAGCTCAAGAGCTTTCCCTTTTTCCACCCGTCGTTCCTTGGCTAGCTGACGTTATCTATTAATTTATTTTATTTTTTGTTAATAATCTTTGGCAATAGTAATATGAGATACAAACCTCAAAACATGTTTGATCACTGACTATTTCAGCCCAGTGTCCAGCAAATGAGGAGCGTCCTTTGTCTTCTGGAGTCATTCTGAGTCCTGGGTTTCCAAGCAACTACCCCAACAGTCAGACCTGCTCGTGGCTGCTGCGCATGGCTCCAGGTGAGCTGTGGTCAGTGTGAGACGTGGGATATGTTGATGACAATAAGGCTTTGGCTTGGAAACAATACATTACAGGAATGTATTATGACCGTTAATAATTCATTATTTCCCATTGTTTTTTCCTTTCTCGTCCAGCCTACACAATCAATATATATGTGGAGATGTTCCACAGTGAAAAACAGTTTGATGAGTTGGAGATTTTTGATGGTATGCTTTTTCTTCTTGTTTTATGTCGAGAGAAATGTTCAAATTTCGGATGTTTGAATGCTTAATGTTTAAATGTTAAGTATTCATTTTATTATGGATGAAATACTGAAACAACCTGATGCAATTAAGAAAATCAAGATAATCCCTGTGAACTATTTATAATTTGTCTCTAACATAAACGTCACAAGAAAAAAACCAGCTAAATTAAGCATGTCCAAGAACATATTGTTCTGTTAATTAGATATTGAATGCCAAAGCAATATAGTAATTACTGTGAGAGGCGTAGTCATTTTTCAATTAATAATAGATAACATGCAACTATCCTACTTATAATAATAAAGTGTATCTCAACTTGACCCTGTTTTCCCAGGATCCTCGGGGCAAAGTCCTTTACTGGTGGCTCTGAGCGGTAACCACTCCACTCAGCTTAACTTCACATCAAAGACAAACCAACTTTATCTGCGGTGGTCCACTGACCACGCAACCAATAAGAGAGGCTTCAAGATCCGATACTCAGGTACAATGGCTGTTGCAGATTTAGTAGCACTATATAAAGCACAATGTATTGTACACATATATCAATGCAAGTCACATGTGAACTATAGTGGGTATTATATAATCATGTATTTGTCTTTCACAAACATGTAAGCCCTGAAAGGTTCATCAGCTCACTTTAAACTTGAGACCAACACATTTATTTTGCATATTTTACTTTGGTATAAATAGCACACTTCTTTCTCTTAAAAACAAATTGGTGCATCAAGGGTGAATGCCCATGCCAATGTGGTTTACGCACCAGGGTAATTAAGATTTGAATTGAATTAGCATAGCAGTTTGTTCATTGAACAATTTATTTGGAACGGAATTGAAAATGGGGGGGTGTAACTAGTCTCTCTGACAGCCATGACCGTGTGGTTTTGCACTGACAGTGATCCTGTGAGGGTCTCTAGATGCAGATCCCAGCCTCTGACTTAAGGAGGCTCTCTGCTCTTGTGTATTTTAGATTCATTATTCACTAGTGCTTGCTTCCGAATTGATAGCATTGTCATTTCCCCATGGTGCTGTATAGCACTAACAACAAAAGCATCATTTATAGCTGAAATTTGTCCATTTCTTTTTACCAAGGTGGTGCACCAATCCTGCATTAGCACAAAAACTGCCATAAACCTCCTGACATATGCATGATGTGGTGACTCTACCCATAAACAGGATGTCACTCTTCTGGTTACATGTTTCAGTATTTCAAGCAATAATAACTATTTGGATGATTTTCACCAGAATAGGATACAATAGATACATGAGGAAATGGATGACATCAATGGCCTGTGCTCATTGGCGCATGGACGTTCCAAATATTAGGGGCTCCCCCAAGAACAGCCAAAGCCCCTATAGCACTCCCAATAATTGCAAGTTTAATAGTAATTGCATTTATTCAAACAATAGCACGTGTGTTGGGAGCAGAGCTGCTTGTATATACTGTACATTGTGCATATATTGTTTTCCAATGATCTCACATCAGGTAAAGGGTAGACGCGCAATAGGCACATATTTAACATATGTAAGGAATGTGGAGGCTTAAGACACATGGGCTGTCACTGCAGGGATCAGACCACACACGCCTCTCTTGGGTTTTAACGCACCAACAGTAGAGTTGGATAGAGCAGGGGTAGAGCAGGGATAGAGCAAGGGTAGAGCAGGGCTGGAGCAGGGATAGAGCAGGGGTAGAGCAGGGGTAGAGCAGGGATAGAGCAGGGGTAGAGCAGGGGCAGAGCAGGGGTAGAGCAGGGATAGAGCAGGGGTAGAGCAGGGGTAGAGCAGGGGTAGAGCAGGGGTAGAGCAGGGATAGAGCAGGGGTAGAGCAGGGGTAGAGCAGGGATAGAGCAGGAATAAAGCAGGGGTAGAGCAGGGGTAGAGCAGGGATAGAGCAGGAATAAAGCAGGGGTAGAGCAGGGGTAGAGCAGGGATAGAGCAGGAATAAAGCAGGGGTAGAGCAGGGGTAGAGCAGGGGTAGTGCAGGGATAAAGCAGGGGTAGAGCAGGGATAGAGCAGGAATAAAGCAGGGGTAGAGCAGGGATAGAGCAGGAATAAAGCAGGGGTAGAGCAGGGGTAGAGCAGGGGTAGTGCAGGGATAAAGCAGGGGTAGAGCAGGGATAGAGCAGGAATAAAGCAGGGGTAGAGCAGGGATAAAGCAGGGGTAGAGCAGGGATAGAGCAGGGCTGGAGCAGGGAGGGTTTGTTGGACAAAAGAGTGGATGTTTAAAAAAAGTTTTTATAAAAAAATAAAGAAGAAAAAATTCTGCTACGACAAAGAAGACTAAAATCCCCACAGCGGAGGATGAGCTGTTTGTGAACATTGAGGTTTATGCGAAAATGGTGTAGCTCTTGATAATGTAGGCTTCGGTATTTCATGGCTTACCTTCATGCTATAGAGCAGCTTAAGAAGGACCCGTTTCAGTTATTATAATACATCTAGAATAGTGATACAGTGATTAAACTGGTTGATTCACAGTCATGAGTGCAGCTGATTCTGTAGCTGCTAATGTCTTCAGACTGACAAAACGTGGCACGGAGGGTCAAGAGAACTGACACAAGCAGGGTAGTTGTATAAATTGGGTTTCTGGGTAATTAGAGAGTGGTTGAGTAGCTGTGGTTTTCTGGAGTTTAGGGGTTGAGATGTGAGCCTCCCAGCTAATGAGAATAAAGTGATCTGCTTGAGAGGATTTTAGTATGAGATGTCCTGCTTTGTTGTTGTTATTTTGAAATATCATCAATCCACTGTTTATGCCAGGTCCAGGTGGACCACAATGCTCGAGGGAAAGCCAAATGGCTCAGTGCTGTTTGGCCGGGTGTAAAGATAATTTTTCATGGTCTAGTGGTTGTAACCAACAGCATAACGGCCCCTGTGACTCTGCCACTGTCTCCCTGGTGCCTTACATTAAGAGACTATATCTTAGGTTTCCAAGGCTTCAAGTTTTCAAGCAATTGAAGAAAAAAAAATCCAGTTAATGAGGTTTAAAGTAACTTTTGTTTTTAAAATGATCAAACCACAGAAAAGTAAATGTTTCTGTACTTTTCAGCTGCCTATTGTAGCATCGACGATCCACCAATTAATGGAGGAGTGGTCAACCGAACAAACCTTCGTCCTGGCAGTAAACTTCTATTTTTTTGTAATCGTGGTTATCGTCTGGTTGGTGCAACTAATGCAACATGTAGACTTCACCAAAATGGACTCTACCAGTGGGACTCGCCAACTCCAATTTGTCAGGGTAAGTAATATTGAATTGCCTTTTACCACTGCTTTTAGATGTGTGTTTTATTTATATATATATATATATATATATATATATATATATATATATATATATATATATATATATATATATATATATATATATATATATATATATATATATATATATAATAATTATGTGTTTGCAGCGATTTCATGTGGACTTCCTCAGTCTTTGGGAAATGGCAGCTTCCATGCGTACCAGTACACAGTGGGCAGTCAGGTGACATATTACTGTAACAGTGGCTTTCACCTGGATCCCGACGGTCCTATGACTGCAGTGTGTTTAGAGGACAGCACCTGGAGTAATGGAGCCTCCCTGCCTCGATGCTTGCGTAAGCAGGGGTTTTAATCAAATTATTCATTTGTAAGCAATGGTATTTAATGCACATACTAATTTTAGTTTTAAATTATGCTGCAGCTGTCCGTTGCCCGTCTGTTGATGGCATCTTGACTGATCACATGACGTATCGCCTCCTGATTGGGAGACTGGGAGAGTTTGGTTCTGCGGTAATGCTGGAATGTGCCTCAGGTCATTACTTGGGCATCGGGCATCGGACTCTTCGCTGTCTGGCCAATGGGACATGGGAGGGCTCGGATGATCCAGCCACATGCAAGAGTAAATACATTTCATGTCATGAATCTCATGAAACTAAAGCTATTACACTGTAGTTGGGTAAAGTTTTTGTTCTTTACCTTTGTTGTTGACGCCAAAACTCAAAACATTTAACAGCATCTGAGCACTGACCTTGATTCAGGAAACAGACTACTGCACCTGTTCACTGTGTTTCTCATTTTAATAATCTCGTAAATGTGGTGTCATTGTTGGACCTAAAACATTCAGATGTGACTTTTATCAAATTTATCTTCACAAAAAAATAAACAACTTGTCTTGGGAAATATACCCAATAGTTGAAAATATCTGCAATACTAAATGACACTTGAAAGGTTCGCAACATGATTCGAATTCATTCGGACTAATATTAGAACAATGTCTTGAGTTTCGCTTTAATAACAATAAAGTTAACATTTCCTTTCAGAATGCTGGATTTTGGATTATCAAATGTTTTCTGCCATCAATGAGTGTGTTTTTTAACAATTGTCAAAACAATAATATGATGTATATAAATAAGATGAGTATATTATAGCTGGGGTACCTAACTGTCTGTGTGCAAAGTACTGGTTTAATGTTAGACTATAATGGCACGGAGTAGCACCTGAACGCAACCCCCAGCCCCTCTGCATCCTCCTCATTGTGGTTTCAGCTTAAATCTATTCCCGCTCTTGTTCCGCTGTTCTTTTGTCTCATTAAAGCTTGGCACGGGCGCCTCATGGATTCCTCAATGTGTCATTCTCTTTACACTGCGTTTGTCTCTGTGCATTGTGCGGAAACATCTTCAGAACAGAGGGACACCACTGAGGGACATTTATATTTACATTTCAGTGTTATCGGGTCATCATGATCAAGAAGTAAGGAGACAATCATTTCATGTTTCAAAATAAAGGATTGTTTAGACTTGATCAATTATAAAAACGAAATGTATTTATTCTTTACTGGGCGGCCCAGTTTGAATGTCCCACTGCTATAAAGGATACCTTCTGTGTATTAGAAATCATGTTATTCTTTGCATACTTACATAAAAGACCCCTTTGAGGAGGGGCTGGCAAACCGGTGCCGGTGTGGCTGCAGGAGCACTTCCTCAAATCTTCAGGTTAAAACTGGACTCTTCTGAGGAAATGGGTGGGGTCTGTTGTGCTCCTGCTCAGGTTGGAACAACAACCACACCGGCCCTTTGAGAATCAGTTTGCTCACCTTTGCCTTTGAGTCATCACTCAAAGGTTTTGGCTACTATTGCTTTTCTGAGCAAGAGTGGTCCTATGTATCTTTTTCCCTTCTTTGCCTGAAAAAGCTGATGCAAAGATGTAACAGAGGCCAAAAAAGACGTTCATGCAAAAGAATCACACTGCTTCGAGAGCTAGGAACCGGTTAGATGGATTTTATGACATTGTTCCATTTTTTTTGTGGTTTGAAAATTAGGTACCCCAGCTTTAATGTAAAGTACTTATGAACTGTATTTTGCTGGGACTTGAAGGACTAATTTAACTATATTTTTCATTGCCTCATGCAGTCATCTCCTGTGGCGAGCTTCACTCTCCTCCCTTTGGCACCAAACTGGGAACATTGAACACTTTTGGAGCGACCGCCATCTTCATGTGTAACCATGGATACACTCTGGTGGGGTCACATGTCCGGGAATGTGGGGCAAACGGCCTCTGGAGCGGGACAGAGACCAGATGTTTAGGTATACATGCCACATGATGGAACACAGCAAAATTACATACCTAGGTTATAAGATAAGATAAGATAAACTTTATTGATCTCACACTGGAGAAATGTACATGTCACATTTAGAACATGTTTGGGATAGATGTTTGGATGAATAGAGGAATATTTTTGATAGTAATTTTAATATGTTTGTAAAATGCAATGATTGTAGTTAATGATCTGTAACTTGTTCAAAGTAATTTGGTGAGAATGTCTAGTTATCATCAATAATGACATACTACTCAAGATTAGCATAGAATGTTTCAGCATCAGTGGAGATTTCGCTGGTGGCATGTCTCTAATATAAACATGACTCTATCAACCTCCTATTGCAAATGTTGAACACAACTATTTCATTGACGTCTTTTCATTCTGTCTTTTATTTTGAAAAATGAGCATTACAAAACATTATTTTGATTAAAGAATGCTATACATTTTGTTTACTGAGTATTTGCGTCTTTAGCCGGACACTGTGACTCTCCAGACCCCATCATCAACGGTCACATTAGCGGAGATGGCTCTAGTTACCGTGACACTGTGGTGTACCAGTGCATGCTGGGATATCGTCTCATTGGCACATCTGTCAGGATTTGCCAGCAGGACCATCGGTGGTCTGGAACAACGCCAGTGTGTGTTCGTAAGTATCTCTGCTACAGTTCCTGAGTAAAGACAGGTCATTTAATTAGACATTTTGATTCTAAAAAAGTTGAAATATGTGAAATGGCGGGATGTTACTTTTTCCTCCTTTCCCTCTATCTACTCCCTCAGCAATTACTTGTGGTCACCCTGGAAACCCTGCCAATGGCCGGACCAATGGCAGCGAGTTCAATCTGAATGATGTGGTCAACTTCACCTGCAGCAAAGGTTATGTCCTCAGTGGAAACGCACGTGCCCAGTGTCGGCTCAACGGCCAGTGGAGCAGCCCCCTGCCTGTCTGCAAAGGTCACTACACACACTTAGTCCAACAGGGATTGTACCTTTGATCCAGAGGTCAGGCCAATGTTAAGTTTGTAAAGATTTATGTTTTAGCATGAGAAATTCTACACGTTTCATACATCTCTGGGTATAGTAGCAGCACACTACACTGTCAGCTGTGAAAGTAAAGAGCTGAAGAATGTTCTTATAATCCTTTGCAAATAAGCACCACGGAACCATTCAAATAGATACTGAAACGTACTCTACTCATAACACAGCATACAATTCATATTATTTCCTCATATTATTTCCTCATTATGTTTAAAACAAATGTAAAAAAACACACTCACACACACACACACAATCACACACAGGTCGAGGAAAGAAACCCTAATCCAATATGCACCAAAAATAAACGCAATTCGTGTTCACCTTGCACACTCGCAGTGGAAAGTTCAGTTAGTACACTAAATATATTATTAATGATTTTTGTTAATCAATGCATCGGTCGAATTACGTTTTTTGGTTCCTCTGCCTTTCACTCTCCTTACCCTTATTTTGACTCTCTTCTTCCAAGCAGCTGCTGTCAATTATGAGACAGAAACTTTCTTTGTTCCCACAGGGTTCCAGCCAAGACAAAGACACCCACACACCCGCACCTCCTCATGCACAAAGCCCTGTCCCCCATGGACTTAAATTTGAGCGAATGTCAGTCTCCCCAGTGACATGTGGAAAGTAAAATTGCTCTCTGGCATCTACCCAAAGACCAGAACAGAACGGGAGGGCTCAAGGAAAGAGGAGAACAACAAGATAAAAGGGGAATCTGGAAAAGTTCAAAAGCTTGTTACATCCAAAAATAGTATCTGATAAAAAAAACAAAAACAAAACTGCATTCTAACGACAGTCATGGACATAATCCAGAATTAATAATTTCTATATAAATATTTGAACTTTAAAACGACAGTGCTTCATGATTGATTAATTCTTTAATCATTCTTTATAATCAAAAGAGCACAAATTCTACAATTGCATTTACAACTCACTCTCACTCTTGCTTCATTCTTGGCCCCAAAGCGAGCATTGTGTCATTTAGATATTTGTTGACACTGAATTGCATGTTGTTGTTGTCTCTGCAGTGGTAAACTGCTCTGACCCGGGGCATGTGGAGAACGGCGTGCGTCACTCGGGCCTGCGTTACCCTGAGGTCTTCAGCTATGGAATAACCGTGGCCTTTCACTGTAAGAGAGGATTTTACCTGCTGGGCTCAGCTCTGCTCACCTGCCAACATGATGGACGATGGGACCGACCAGTCCCACGCTGCCTTGGTATGCTTACACACCTACAGCTACAATAATACTGAAGAAACTGGTCTACTTGCCAAATAAAATAAAAATCTATTTACAGTTCTTTCAAGAAATCATAATCAAAGGATAAGAATTTCGGATGTATACTTGAAAAAATAGGTTTAAGAGGTGAAATAGGGCTATTGTGATGAAACAATGTCCTCTGTATAACAAATGAACCATACAGTTTCAATGTGACTGTGTAATTGCATAAAGTGAAGTGAAGGAAAGTGCGTCTCAAAAGCAATAAATGCTCTTGTCACAATGTGGCCATAGCTGATATAAACATACAGATTAAACCAAGATTAAAAAAGATAAAACAAGTTCCCAGACAAACACAACACCAAATAGAGGACGGAGCATCACAGAGATATAGATAGATAGGGCAGATATCATGGAAGATGTGCAGATAGAAGTTGTGTATTTTAGAGTCTGACAGAAGCCTAATGCCCACATTGCATACCACACTGACTTTGAGGATAATTGAGGAGAAAGGGGGGGGGGGGGGGGGGGGGGGTATATGACTATAGCTATTACAGTAGAAGTAGATGTACTTGGATAAATCATACATACATACACATTACAATGTGACATATAGACAATAACAAACATAAAAGAGAGAGAAATGTGATTTTGTCTACACTGACAAAGTTTAAGCTAAACAATGTTCACCAGCATTACTAAACAAACTGTCCTGAGAACTTTATATATGTTGTTGCACTGAGCCTCGCTCCTCTGCTGTCAGTCCTTCCTGTTACTGTCTCCTGCAGTGACCCAGCTGCAGGCCCAAAGGCAGTGCAATCTGTGATCTATAGTTGGATTGGGTCCCACTCTCACTAACACCAGTCTGCCTCTCTGCTCTAATCTATCTCTCCCCACACAGTCATTTCCTGTGGTGACCCTGGTGTCCCTCCTAATGCAGTGGTGTCTGGGACCCACAGCTGGACATACGGCTCAGTACTGCGTTACTCCTGTCTACCAGGGGGGGTGCTAGTGGGAAACACCACCCGAAATTGTCAGGAGGACGCCACATGGAGTGGAGCACCACCATACTGTACTGGTAAAGCCATTTATCACTGGTTTTTCATGAACATAATTTAATTCTACTCTTTTACATAAATTCCTTCCACACATTATGTTCTGTAAGCCGTGGTTTTACGTGTGTACATCCCTCCCGTGGCAGACGCCACTGCTGCTTGTGCACGCATCCACTGCCCCGTGACCCAGATCCAGATCCGTAACCCCCGTGCTCTCATTCTGATCAGCGGAGACTTCAACCACGCCTCCCTCACCACTACTCTCCCTACATTCACGCAGTATGTCACGTGTCCCACGCGGGAGAATGGGTTGCGGTCACATGCGCCGCCTAAAGCCCGGTTTAAGTGTGCCAGGGCCCAGTTCGCGATTTGATCCGGGCTTTATGTGCCATGTGACCACGGCAACTGGGCTTGGGCACGCTTTCTGCAAGTGGGTCTTGCACTTTATTCTCCGCTTGTGTTACATCTATCAAATAAGCCCCCGGACCGCGTGGAGGGGCACAGGGGGGGGGTGTTGCTCCAGGGCCAAATAAAGCGTTTCACAGTGCGGTGCTATTGCAATGACACTTCAGACATTCAAGAATCAGTCTTTATTTAATCGCCAGAACACACACACACACACACACACACTTATATTCTCCGGCTCCGGCCGCTCTGCTCGTACGCCACACTTTTCTGTCTTTCATTCTCAGCGCTTTACGCTCGTTACTATAAAGGCGCGCTCCCGTGTCCGTGGCGCGGCCGCACACACAGACAACACACACGTGTCCCACCGCTGCATTTTGGGGAAAGACCATGGATCTATTATAAAGACATATCTCACACTTGTTCACATTGCTTGCTCTGATGCAAACAACGCGTTGCATGCTCGAGCCTAATAGCTACAGTCGCAGAATATAAACAGGAAAAGAAGTGGAAACTCAACTCGGACAACGAGGTAGTCGCTGAAGTTAGTATTAGGGCCACCAGCTAGACCGGGCGTTGTACTACAGCAAAGTTGCGCTGGCACGATTCACGTTCATGTGACCGCGGGCCGTTTTCACACCCCTGTGGCGACGATCCAGGCCACTTGGCCTAGTTCGCTTGTAAAAACCTGTGAGACCATGCCCTAAGACTCTGGACCTACTATGTGCTAATTTCCGAGACGCATTTGCCTCCTTCCCCATCCCCCCACTCGGTCGCTCAGATCACAAACTGGTCCTTTTAGCTCCAGAATATATAACTCAGGTGCAAAGACAGCCAGCACAAAAGAAGTCTGTTACAGCTTGGAGTGAAGAGACAGAGGAGAGACTGAGAGTTTGTTTCCAGACCACAGACTGGAATAGGATCTGCAGCTCTTATGGAGATGACTTCAAAAGCCTGACACACTGCATAACAGACTATATTCTCTTCTGTGTGGTTTACACTTTACCAACCAAGGTACAATGTTTTTCCAACAACCACCCATGGATGACCCCTGAGCTTAAAGCTCTCCTGAACCTCAAGAAAAGGGCTTTCATCTCAGAAAACAAAGAGGAGCAGAAGAGGGTCCAGCACGAGCTCCAGTGGAGGATCAGGAGGGCCAAGAAGGACTATGGGGAAAAGCAGAAGCTGGCGCAGGAAAACGCCCGTGACGTGTGGAGGGGCCTAAAGAACATCTCCTGAAGTTCCAGAAGGACGGTGGTTGGAGACCAACGCTGGGCGGATTAATTTAATAAACATTTCAACCGGTTCGATTCTCCCCCCACTGCATCTGCCTCCCTTCCCGCCCCCACCTCTTCACACTACTTCAACCCAGTGGACACCCCCCATGGCCTTCAACTGCCCCAAGCCCCCCTGCCCCCACATACCCAGCCCCCACCTCTGACAGTACACCCTGGTCCCACACACCCCTCTCTCCATCACACCAGACCAGGTGAGGAGTGAGCTCCAGCTACTGAAGCAGAGGAAATCCACAGGACCGGACGGGATCAGTCCCAGGCTGCCGAGGACCTGTTTAGACCAGCTCTCTGAGGTCCTCAGCTACATCTACAACCTGAGCCTCAGCCTGGAGAAGGTCCCTGTCCTGTGGAAGACCTCCTGTCTGATCCCGGTTCCTAAAATAGCACACGCCAAGGAACCGGCTCACTACAGACCAGTCGCACTGACCTCCCATCATCCTCACCCATCTCCGCTCTGTGGTCAGCCCCACCCTGGACCCGCTGCATTTCGCCTACAAGCCCAACCTCGGAGTAGAGGACGCTGTCTTCTACTTACTGCAGCGGACGCTCTCCCACCTGGTGCACGCCGGGAGCGCTGTGAGGGTCATGTTTTTTGACTTCTCCAGTGCTTTCAACACCATCAGGCCGGCACTGCTGCGGGGGAAAATGGAGGACGCGGGAGTGGACAGTAGCCTCACTGCATGGACCATTAACTACCTCTCGGACCGACCACAGTACGTGCGGCTGCGCAGCTTTGAGTCTGAGGTGGTAGTCTGCAGCACTGGGGCCCCTCAGGGCACTGTCCTTTCTTCACCATCTACACTTCATACGACACACACAGCTGCCACCTGCAGAAGTTCTCCGACGACTCCGCCATCGTGTGCTGTGTGTCTGAGGGGAACGAACTCTGTGGAGGAGGTGAGGGAAAGGAGGGTGCTAGCCAAAGTCACCTCCATCATGGGCAACACCTCCCACCCACTGCACAGAACTGTAGAGGAGCTGAGGAGCTCCTTCAGTGGAAGGAGGAGCGCAAGGTCTTCCTCCCCACTGCTCTCAAACTGTACAATAAGTCACTTCAAGTAACCAATGACCAGCACTAGGACTGAGGAACCAGCACTGCTATTGCTATTGCTATTTTTTATTGTACATAATTATATCCTGGACAGACTATATTTTTAACCTTACATGTTGCACACTTCTGTCTTTTTTCACAATTTGGGTGTAAACTAGCTGATTAGTTTACAACGCAACTGCTGTGCGTGTGTGTGTGTGTGTGTGTGTGCGCGCATCATGTGCCTCTACAAGGATCTATTAAGACCTGTGTTACATAAATGAGTTTGTTTAGTTGCTGTACAACAGTATCGTTCTTAACTATAACAATATTGTACAGACAAGTTCCTCTTTTGGCCTCTGAACAAAAAACACAGCAGAGCTGACTCTTTTCTGCAGCTGAGGTCCTCATTAAGATGCAAGGCACTATGCTCTGTTAAACCTACAGTCCCCCCCCCCAATGGAATTAAAGAAACTGTTATTGTGACATGTTCAAATGGGCTGGAAAAGAATATAGTCTAAATATGTGTCTAGACCGCATAATCAATTGCTTAAAACTTTTACGAATAAACTGTAATGTTTGTTACTGTGCTTTTGTATTGTAGATCCTTAACATATATTTTGAATATTTGATATCTCCATATTCTTATTAAATGATGTAAAAACAGATTGAAATGAGATACAGCTGGACTATTTGGACTAAGGTTTTCAGGGCTTCAAGCTTCTAACCTAAAGTAAGCTGTATATTGTTTTAACCTTTCAAATACAATTCGGATCATTCAAATTCATCACCATTTAATTTCATAACAGAAAAACAATCACCTGTCTCAGCTCTTGTCTCAACACCCTCTCTGTTTCGACAATCATGTATCCCATGTAGGCAAAAGGCCTATTTTTTTATTTTTTAACATGTCACAAGAAGTTTCCCTTAAGTAGTTCACATGTAGTTCTATTTCTGCAGCGTTGACGCCATTTAGTGTCCCCCAGGGGTTCAATAAGGCTTCAGTGCAAGTTTTGTCTGGTACATTAGCTTTATTTCTTCTCTTTCTATACAGGTGTGAGTCCAGGTATTTGTGGAGACCCTGGGATGCCTCCCCATGGGGCTCGACTCGGAGGAGAGGAGTTTAAAACCAAGAGCCTGCTGCGTTTTAGCTGTGAGGCTGGATTTAATCTGATTGGTTCTGCTGAGAGAACCTGTCTTCACAATGGCACCTGGAGTGGCACGCAACCACTGTGTCAAGGTAAGAAATCAAAACAACTTCTTGGAGTTTGGGAGGTGAAAGTGAATTATTGTTACATCAAACCTTTAGTAGAGCCGACATTACACTATCCTATTTTATGCATTATGTGAAAGTGTCATGCATGATTTGTATAGTCCATAATTCTTTATTTTATCTGTTGTTTTTTAACCTTATATCTTTTTTATCATCCTTCTTCTGCTCCTGGAGACTTTAGCCATTTCACATTCTCATTGTACGATTTCAACATTTATAATGATTTAGCTTCAGTATCTGCTAAACGTCATCACTATACATGAAGTCTGCATTCTGATAAATCTGGTCTTCTAGTCATGGGTCAATCCTGGGCATTTTGTGATTTAGGTTTTATTTTCTCTTCAGTATTTTTTGTAACTCTAGACATCTATTAAAAGTTCTTCCAAGCCATTTTCTTTTACACTTGTTAAACTTTTTAACAATTAAATGTAATTAACTAAATCTGTCTATTTTAGACATTTTGCTCTTGCAGCAGAACTTTCCGTGATTATAGGAAATTCTCTAATGATGATGATAATGATTATGCTATAGCTTAATAGATTTTTAGGTGGTTTGTCAAGACACCAAATAAGACTTTACGTTTATCGAGAAGCTTAGAATTTTGCTTATTTTTACTGAACAGAACATTGTGCAATACTTGCAGTTCTTTCAAAGTTTTTTCTAATACAGTGTAAAAGTATTCAAATCATTGACATGATCCCCCTGCTAAACAAATGTCCATCCATCCATCCATGCTCTACCCCTTAATCCATTTCTGGGTTGGGGGGGTGGCCAGAGATGCCACGCAGTACACATAGCACCAGCCAATAACTGGTATATATTAAGGTTGTGCGATCGCTAAATAAACACAAATTATTTTTTTCCCAAATTCCCAAAAAGTATTGGGAGGTAAAGTTGGCTCACTTGTCTGTCAGATGACAGACTGTCAAAATACAAAACACCATTTGCAAGAACAAAAAAGTCATTCTGAAATTCGGACTCTTTGAAACTGTCGACCAACATGTTCCTGCCATCCCAGTTGACCCTCACTCTTCAGCTGCTTTCCAAAAGGTCAAAATCGATAAGGCCCAGTGCGCCTCCGCTAAGAAACGGGATGGACGAGTTGCCTATTTTGGTTGTGCTGCAAGTTTTCACAAAAACAGTAGGAAACAAACTTACAAACGCGGGGTTAGTTTTTTCTGACATAAAATGTAATTCCTTGCATAAACACATTTTGTAAACAAATAACTCAACAAATAACTCAAAAATAAATGATGATAATCATAATAAAAAATAATAACAGCGACCCTTAGTCTCGGAGTCCAGGTTTGGGGATTACCGCCGAAACCAACACCAGAGACGCTGCGACCACTGCTAAGAGCTGCTGCATCTGTGATAGAGGAGGAGAATAGAAGAATAGAAGAGGAGAATAGAAGAGGAGAATAGAAGAATAGAAGAGGAGAATAGAAGAGGAGAATAGAGGAGAACACGGCCCACTCAGACTCAGTCGCTCTCCTCCTCCGGGACCTGCAAGAATCTCCCGGAGGTGTGAGTTGAAGTCCGTCTGACAGGATGTGCTGCTAACCGTTCTCAGCAGACCCTGATGATACGGTTGGGTCTGCCACGTCTGGCTTCCTCCCCTGCCAGCGGATCCAACTCACAACCAGCTCCACCCTCTCTTCACCTTTGTGTCAATGAATCATTGACCTCCTCCAGTTTGACATAAGTTCAATTATAATAATAATGCATCGGTTTTATATAGCGCTTTTTTGGACACTCAACGACGCTTCACATGTGTCATTATTCATTCACTCCATACACGGTGGTGATAAACTACTGCTGTAGCCACAGCTGCCCTGGGGCACATTGACAGAAGCGAGGCAACCAGTATGCGCCATCGGCCCCTCCGACCACCACCAACCATTCACACACACACCAGACTCATTCTAGGCAATGGGGGTGAAGTGTCTTGCCTAAGGACACAACAGCAGTTTGGCACTTTACAGCCGCAGCCGCCCCACTGTGGCTGGTGTTCCCAGAGGTTAAGTGTCTTGCCAAGGACACAACGACAGTAGTCGGTGGGAGTCGATGGTGAAGGTCTTGAGCGGGGCTTGAACCCACGACCTTCTGGCTCAAAGGCCAACGCTCTACCAACTGAGCTACTGCCGCCCAGCCAAGAGATCCTTTGGAGTCCGATCTGAGTTCAGTCATTCAGCAAAGGGATCATTGGAGGGCAGAGGACAAGGCATGACGTGAGGTCCTGGAAACTTCCTGACCATAAGGAAAAAGGCCCCAGTAACTGTACTACGGCACAAAGTGCAATTCAGATGTACACTTCACGCCTCCCAACTTTTTAATATTATGAGATCCTGATACTGTATATAAGATATTGTGTACACAAGAACAGGAAAAAGAATTTATTCATAATGTTTAAATCATTGTGCCCCCTGCAGTGTTCGCATAATGAGGAGACCTGGGCAGTTCTGGCACAATTTCTTTTGGAATTGTTTTGAAAATGGGCCTGGAGGTTAATACCAGCCTTTACATTGATCTTCTGTCATGGCAGCTCTCAATGCTGTCCCGAGAACAGACAAATGCATTACACTAATTGTGTTCATTAGTTTGGTGTTTAGACGCTGGAAATAATTATTATTATTCAAGAAAATGATGATTATTGCTATAAGAATAGATGGACATTAGCACCGTCCCTCCATGTTGAATACAGTTACCTAAATTGTAGATCTTGGTTTCCTTCACTTTCACTAAAGGGAAAATCTATACACACACAATGTTTGCACTTCTGTCTATATTATGGGAAAGCCATGATTATTTATGTCTGTGTGGCCTTGTTTTTCATTAAGCTAATACTGGTTAAAAGCTGATTCAGAGAGGATGCGTGATTTATCATTGAGACATGCTCCAAAATCCTCAAGACACGTGCACGCTGCAACATCCGCACACAACAAAACAAATCTTCCACGCACATTTACACAAACATAAGCTTGGCCAGAGCAAAGCTTTTAAAAGCTCTAACTAATGACTCCCATCAATAGGTGTCTGATTGTCTGAGGCTGTCAGCTGTCATGAACTTATTAGTGAAATGTGCTTTGGCTAGCTGCTAATTCCTGTCTGCTGGGTTAATTTGCTGTGCCAGCAAACTGAAGATCAATGACTCACGAGTTTGGAGCAGACACATCTTTGTGTTACCCACAGAACATGTACAACGTGTCCTAAGAATTCTGACATGAAATTTATCTTACCACAGATTCAGTCACACCTTGTGGCAGTTTATTTTGTTAATTACAGAAAAGGTGGAACCCTGGAGGTGCAGGTTCAGTGGGTGTTACAGAAGGAGAGGGGGGTCTGGGTGCCACAGGGCCCAGGCCCCACTGACTGATCTTGTAAAAAAAAAGTCGCACACTGTTTGGGACACTGTGACCTGTTGTGCAAAAAATTCTGGAACATTTCAAATCTATCTCATAAGGCGATGTTCTGACACATACAATAAAAAAGTGACATGAAGACAAACATATGAACACAGCAATACAACACTACAAGCTTAATGCACAATAAAGTCCATATTTTCAACAAGATACAGAGAGTTCAGAGCCCTAATAGCAGTTGGGATATAGGACTTTCTTAACTCCACGTAGACGTTGTTGTTCCTGAGACTACAGGATCTGGGAGTCTCCAAGGTGGCTCTGTGATCCTTCTTCTGATCTCTCAGCTTGAAATCAACAGGGAAAATCAAAGCGTCCTCTAAATTGGATTGCGCTATTAGAATTTGTGTTTAAATGCCTTCCTGGATGCTTTGTATATGATGCAGATATGGAAGATGTACTTTTGTGAGCATAGCAGCACATTGTATACTACAACTCTCACATTTTTTAATAAAACTAAAAGCATGATGCAGACATTTTTTTGTACAAGCTGGAAAGAATGCATTGTTCTTTGGTATAGGCCCACTTTCTCTATAGATGTATGACAACCTATCACGCATTTGAAATCCTGTAGTACATCTGCCAATCAGTCTGGGAACCTCTCCAACAACTCTGGGTCGTTAATCAGAAGTAGTGCCTCCAGAATATATTGAATACAATGATCTCTTTATTCAATATCCAGCTGATCAGCCCAAGTGACAGCCTGGCAGCACTGCTTGTAGTGGGTTACGCATTCTGATTAATCACCACTGTTAAACATTTTTCTCACATCATAGCCGTTTCCTGTGGTAATCCTGGCACCCCTGCACATGGAAGAATTATATTTACCGATGGCATCACCTTTGGCAGCTCCGTGGCGTATGCATGCTGGGATGGTTTTAAAACATCTGGCCTGACCACCAGACACTGCACGACTAATGGGACCTGGACAGGACAGCCTCCAGATTGCACAGGTAGGAACACTGTGTCAAAAGCTTAAGCTGCACTATGTAACCCTCTCTATCTGCTGAGCAAGTGTTAATGTGTTGTTGCTATGAAAATACTTGCTTTAATACATTCTTGATATCCTCTTCTTGATCAAAAGAAATGCTTTAAAAATGTATTTATATTGGGGCGATATTTGCTCAAAGATGATTTAAAAAAGGTTGTGATCTAACCACCAGAAAACAATACAGTCTTTGATGTGTTTGCTGCAGGGGGTAAATATGGCAATGTAAATGTTTGATGTTTCTCATTTTAAACATTCCAGAATCTCCCTTTGTTTCTTAGTTGTTCTTAGTTGCAAGTTAAACATTTCAAAAGTGCATCATTTCAAAGGCTGGATCTGGAAACAACGCAGTGAAGTTATCAACGAGCAAATGCTACTTTTTTCTTTTAAAAAAATGATAATAAAACTAATAATAATGACATTAGACCTCTGGAAGTGAAAAGTGTGATATTTAAGTTAGAGTAAAACATACACAGTGCATCTCCTCTGTGGTGGGGTCTCCTTACTTATTTGTGAAATAGAGAATAAAGTCATTATAGTGACTAAATCTGTCTGCATCCTCTCGTCTCCATCAGCTTTTCCAGGGCACACTGCTGTCGGTACATAACCAGAGCGATGGGGAAGAGTAAACATAAATAGTGAATCGACAGATTGGTATGCTCCAGTGCAGGTATTCTGAAAGGCATTTCAGCCTCAGCACAGAAACAGACTGTGTTTTTGGAGAAAGATCGTAGGAGGTTGATAAAGCTCTTTATATTCTGTGCAAAATGGCTCTAGGGAAGTCAGAGGAGACAGTGTGTGAAGGTTAAGGAGGAGGTGGTTCATGGGCCAGGGAGGAATGGCTTAAAACATCAGCTTTCATTAAATCTTGTGTGCCAAGTCCACCACTATAACACACATTTGACAAGGAATCTTACAGCCAACCTTGGAATAAAGTACACGGTTTTTTCTTTCTATCCCACAGTGATCAGTTGTGGAGACCCAGGACCTATTGCCAATGGAATTTATTTAGGAAGTGATTTTAGCTTCAACCACTCAGTTACGTATCATTGTAACCCTGGAAACTTGATGGATCCTCAAGGACTGGGTCGCAATATATTACTCTGCACTAAAGATGGGACCTGGAATCAGACCAAGCCGAGCTGTAAGGGTGAGTACAAACTGACAAGCATCAATAGCACACTATTGTGTGATGCATGCATTATTCTTTGTGTTGGAGTCAATGCAGCTGATTCAATGCAGTAGACTTTGTGGGCTCATCCTGTAGCTCAGTAAAGACATGGGAGAGGGCAGAACCGGCAAACAATGTGTTAGTGTGAACAATGAGGCTTGCATCATGTGTAAAACGTTTATTTTTATGTGAAAATGGGAACCATCCAATCTACTGAGTGAAGCAGTTTTTTTTCTTTTTGAGCCACAAATACAATACATTACTCTTGTGCCCACAAAGCTTTGATCACATGGTTTTGGGCACAAGAGGCTGAAACAGGTTATTTTTAAACTTTTTTTTAAACATGGTTGAGAGCGATAGTTTGGTTGGGAATAGAAAACCTTTCATCTATTTATTTTTTTGTGAACCATAATACAAGCCTAACTCTCCCCAGACCTCTGAAGTCCCCGTCAAATATGAAATGAACGTACATTTATTTATCTTTTTTGGTCCGATCTTAATATATTGTATATTTGTAAAGAGGACACACTGATGGCTTTACCTACATACTTTAATTTAAAAGTTATGTTAATCCAAACAAACATGTTTGACAACTTTAAAGCAAATCAATCCATTAAAATAACTTGCGAAAAAACTAATCCAATGAATAAAATGTACACAGTGGGGACAGTGGTTCAGTTAGTAGAGCATTGGCCTTTGAGCCTGAAGGTTGTGGGTTTGAGCCCACCGTGAGATTTTCTCCACAAACTCCACGGATGTCTGCTGTCGTTGTGTCCTTGGGCAAGACACTTAACCCTGCATGCCTTGATGTGTATGTGTATTCATCAAAACTGAAATTTCCCCACTGTGGGACAAATAAAGGACCTTCTCCTACACAGATATACATTACTTTATTACAGTTAAATGATTGTACATCAGTAGTCTTGCCATCATAAATGTATTTCTCTGTTTTTTTTTGTTTGATTTGTTCGAGAGAAGGAATAATAATGTAGGACATGAACAAGAAGTAAGATTTATGCTTGTCATGAGCTATGATGCTTCACAACAGCAAAAGGTTGAAATGTTTCCTGAGATCTGCCCTGCCATCGCTTCCCACAAACAGAACATCTCCTGCTGGCTGCTGTGGCTGCAGAGGCTGCAGAGGCTTTGAACTGACATGAAATAAGAGAAAGCAAAGGCTACTGAGACAGAGCGGTGCAGGCATAGGGAGAAAAGTGCAGGAACATTATATAGTTGATGTAAATGAGGAAAGTATCCATGTACAGTATGTATAGAGGTGTGTGGCAGTGTCAGCGTTTTCCCCCCATTGTCTGAAATAAGACTTCTGAATCTTAGTTTCGAGTTGAGAAATTAGAACTTGCAAACATTGAAATGTGGCCTTTCGATTTGCAAATCTCAGAGAATGACTTGGAATGATTGTCATGCGCCACTGATGGAAGTAGTAATGGGAGTTTAATGTGAGTTTATTTGTTAAGAAGACTTTGATGCTGAATAGTTACACCACAGAATACTCGCAAAATACTTAGTGTATTAAAAAAACAGATTGTTTATTTGTTGTTATTATAACCTCATAATCATGTGTATTGCAGCACTTATGTAGGGAGATGTACAAAAGGACATAAAATACACATAATACGGGGATTAGACTTGGTGTAGGAGCAAAAAGGGGAGGACTTGTGGATGACTGAAAAAAGAAGGAAAGAATTATGTGACAAGGCATTAGAAGGCTCTTCAAGGGGAAGATGAGAGAAGGTTGTGCGTGTGTGTGTGTGTGTGTGCGCATGTGTGCGTGTGTATGTGTCTGTGTCTGTGTGTGTGAGTGTGTGTGTGTATGTGTGTGTGTCTCTGTGTATGTGCGTGTGTGTGTGTCTGTGTATGTGTTTGTGTGTGTGTGTCTGTGTCTGTGTGTGTGTGTGTGTCTCTGTGTATGTGCGTGTGTGTGTGTCTGTGTCTGTGTATGTGTTTGTGTGTGTGTGTCTGTGTCTGTGTGTGTGTGTGTCTCTGTGTTTGTGCGTGTGTATGTGTCTGTGTATGTGCGTGTGTGTGTGTATGTGCGTGTGTGTGTGTGTGTGTGTGTGTGTGTCTCTCTGTGTATGTGTTTGTGTTTGTGTGTGTGTGTGTGTATGTCTCTGTGTATGTGTCTGTGTGTGTGTGTCTGTGTATTTGTGTGTGTGTGTGTGTGTGTGTGTGTGTGTGTGTGTGTGTGTGCCGGGGAGTAGGTGAGGGTGAGGGGATGAGAGAAACAATAAGAGACAAATCAATACCTTCTCCTAAACCTGTAAACTCACAGCGGAGGAAAGGAATTAAGACAAAACAATGTGTTGGAGTGAGAAACAAAGGATGCCAAAATAAACCATGATTACTGAATGCACGTAGCACTTATTCCCATTAAGAGTTACAGTTGGAGCAGCAACTTGTCTCTTAGATATATTACTGGCACTTATTGAAAAGAGTAAAATTTGGGTGAATGAAAAGTACAGGTCCGATAAAGTGTTATTTATAGCAAGCCATAAATACAACCCTTCCATTGTTGGCTTAGGTGAGCACAATGGACTAAAGTGAGTTTTAGTTGGTTTGTTATTTAGTCGTACTGCAGGACGGGATTATAGTTTTTTTACACAACATTAAGTTTGACCGACATGGATTTTCGAAGGCAAATTCCGAAGGCAGTTTTGTTAGTGTTTGACAAGCTGAAAGCCAAGTTTTAAGGTAAACTATAAAAAACATAAAAGATAAGGCTGCAAATAACAGGGTCATTTTTCATAATGTGTTGGATGGTAAAAGGTTTATTTTAAAGAGGAGAGGGAAAAGGTATCCAGTAGTTTATTTGTAAAAGTTTTATTTATAACGCTTATTTAGCATATGTGGTTATTTTTACTTCTTCACATTATGGATGATTGAAACAGATGTGAACCAAAGTTAAAGATATCTGTTGATTGATGTATTACTACTATCGTTGTCCATAAGATCTGGTTGTTTTCCTTACAAAATTACCTTTAAAATATACCGCTATTTCAAAAATGAAAATGTTAATTATCATGTTAATCAAATGTTAAGCAGATTGGAAGATTTTCTGTTGGTCCAAGCATTTGGCTGACCACATCTCCATTGCTTCTGAGTGAGGTATTTACCTGTGTGGGTTTGGCATATATTCATATCTGAGTGACTAGAGCGTGAAAGCATCTGTCTCCTGATTAGACCAGTATTACGCTGATGATATTAAATGGTTGAAGCCGTGCAGATGGTTATCATTATCTTGGGGAGGCAGCGGCACTAGTACACACGTTTATCACAGGTCTACACAGGTATAATGGTCACACAATGTTAAATGATGTGGAGTAATTGTCCCCAGACATTAGGAGCCTGGGAAGATGGGTATAGTTCAGTTTAAATCATGCTTTTAGTCATACTTATCTATGGTTTGTGTTATCATTTAATATCTCTCTGTTTCTTCAGAGAATATAGGTGCAATTTAGTAGTAGCTATTGTGGTTATAAAGGTTTTCAAGCTGCCTATTTCCACATAGAGAGTCAAGAGAAACAGTTTTTTCATACATATTTTCTTAATGTGCATTTCATTCAAGTATGGAAAATAAACCCTCAAAATTAGATCCGTTTCGGAGCAAAACTAAAATTGCCAAAGCTATTTAAATTCACCCAACCACTGAAGCATGTTCCTTCATATGGCTGTCATTCATCACTTAATGCTTGGGTGCAGCTGTATTTGAAAAGTCTAAAGACAACCACCTGGCAGGCCGGATGTGTACACTTATACTGCGCTTTTTTGTGCAAAGAGAATATTAAAACCAGTGGCAAATTTGGGAGAGAGGCACCTGCTGTGAGACCCAGCTGCTGTGGGGCCGTTGTCCTGTTTCATGTGTCATGTTTGTGTGTGTTCGTCATAGTGATCCACTGTGGACCTCCGCCTCAGCTTCTTCATGGGAAAGTTGAGGGAAGTGACTACTCTTGGGGCTCCAGTGTCAGCTACAGTTGTTTCCATGGCTACCAGCTCTCCTCTCCCGCTGTGCTGACGTGTGAGGGGAATGGGACCTGGGCAGGAGATGTGCCTCAGTGTCTGCGTGAGTATAGCAGTGGAGCTGCTTAATAATGGATCTTAAACTGCGTAACAATAAACTTGTCTAACAGCATTGTCTCAAGCACAGAATTTATAAAGTATATATTAGGGCTGGGGATCATTTGCATTACAATAGGGCTGTCAAAACTATAGAAAATCAGATAATAAGCCGTATTAAAACTAACGTGAAATTATATATACTGAAGAAAATTACATAAATAATGTGTGGCTCATTAAAATTATTATTATTTGAGCCAAAAAATACAGTTTTCTGATAAATTTGATTTATAATATTTGTATTGTTTTTGTGCATTACAATAGAGAGCCAAAGCAATTTCCTAGTCTGCGACTTCCTGTTACTAACATGGCAATACAAATGATTCTGATTCTGAATAGGGATCAATTTGTTACAATTTGAGATATTTCAAAGAGATAAGATACGATTCAGTAACAAGTAACTTTTGGCCTGATTGTAGGACAAACTTCTCATACAATCTGCAATGTGTGGATCTGACTAGTACAAGAATCAATATATCAAAATCATTAATACTAATAATCCATATATCAAAAAATCTAAATTAAAACCAATTGTATTTAATTGTTACTGTACTTTTTAATCTAATACAGCACCTGGCAACTATACATATCAAATATAAAACAACATTCCCTACATAAGTTGGAATCCCAATAGTTTTCCCAGGTTCCACATGATGATCAACAAAGTAAACCTGTGACTTATTTCACTTTGAAGAACCTTTGTGTCCTCTGACAGCGGTGCTCTGCGGTGACCCTGGCTCCCCAGGCGGTGGCTCCAGAGAGGGAAGCGTCTTCTCCTACAGGTGAGTGTGTGATCCCTGTGCATCCAAATGTCCACTTAATAATCTCTAATGATGTTTTTGTTTTGTCCACTCAGGTCAGAGGTGCGGTTCTACTGCCATGCCCCCTACCTGCTCGTGGGCTCTGTGTCGAGAGTGTGTCAGGCTGATGGCATCTGGAACGGACAGCAGCCCGCCTGCATAGGTAAAGATGGAACAACAACACTGCATCTGCTTTTAGGTTTCTTATTCCAGTCAGTGCTTTGACCCTGCTGAATGTGTGAACAGGAATGCTAATCATAAAGGTATTATAGCCGTAATGCTGTTGTGGTGTGTAGAGATTCTTTTTTATTTATACTTATTTTTATTTATCGCAAAACCACAATTATAATGACGATCACATGTTCCTCTGTACATCAAATAAGGATAGTTCTTGAATCCACTATGAATAGAATGTGCGTTGTTAGGATTAAACAAGAGAGAAGGACTGTCTTTTGTGTGTATTTTAACACATTTGAAGTGGAGTAACAGAGCATATTGTCAGCAATTGACAAAAAAGAACACAATTGCAAATCAAGTTTTAAAGATGCAAATGAACTCTTGGCTCCAATGTGGCATGGTTATATTCATGTCTGTTTGGTGACATACACTGTCTCATTCAAATAAAAAGTAATAAGTTGTAGGTAGCATGCTAATTCAATCAACAAACTGAATAGGTCTTTTAGGGCCAGTATGAACTATGCTCTCTGACTGCACTTCAGCTTTCAAACCACTCTGGTCTTGTACATCCATGGGGCTTTATCTGATCAAGCACAGCACGCTTTAAGATGCTTTCAAACTTATCCTCTGTACGCAAATTATTTATTGTTATGGTTGTGCATTTTCACCCCCCTGAAACACTGTCTTTGTGTAAACAAAAGACCAAACCAAACCCAACTCTACCGTTTTACTGTTGCAGAGTCTTTGTGTAAACAATTGCTTGGACTAGATAAGGACCATATACAAAAATAACTCAGAGAAACCGGCCTGAGAGACATGAATTAACAAGTTTGTGTTTTACTCAATCGGTTTGGAGCAATATTTACGATTCTCTATCCTCCCATGAAAACCTGCTGAATCCATACAGTTCTTTTACCGATAATGTTCCCATTTAGGAAATCCAGCCTCTCACCTGCCAATTACACTACTTCAAAAGGATAGATTGATGTTGCCATTCAAAGTGCGATTATTAAGTATAACTGGTGCGCTGTCTTTGGAGTGTGCAGTCAGTGGTTGCTGGAAGAGAACTGCACTTGGTGCAGACCCGGAGGACTGGATGAGGCTTCACGTCCTAATTTATTCAACAGATAGTGCCCAGTACGAGAGAAGGCAGGTGTCAGAGCGATGCCCTGTGACAGCTTCCAGTCCAGCTGCTGAAAGCTGCGCTGCTGTGCTCCTTAGGTCGTATCAGTTTTATATCGAGAATGTTTGGACACTTAAAGTCGCCTCACATTGCATCATTCATCCACTTATAAACTACAAGTGTAGCCACAGCTGCATTCATGTACACACCAGACTCCTTCCCGGTAATGTGGTTGAAGAAGTGTCAACAACAGTTTAGCACTTTACAGCCCTCCCGCTGTGGCACTTGCTGTTCCCAGAGGTCTCTCATCACAATGAAATTAACCCCACTTTCCCTGAAGCCCCCCACTTATCAAGTTTAATGAATGAATGAAAGGTTTATAAGGTAACTATGTCAGAGGTTCCTGGGTTTTGTTGTCCTGGTTGTAAATGTGCTTCATGGTTAGTACAGTTTTCTGTTGTCAGTGATTGTATGCCAGTGTTTAACTAAATGTTTAACTAAAGTGTCAACAAGAGGTTTGGATCATATGGATGTTCAATGTGTGAATAATGTGTGTGTTTTTGTCTTCTAATAAAAAACCAAACATGACAAAGGAGGAACTTCATAGTTTTTTCACAGCTTTAGGGCCCCTTTGCTCTGCAGTTCTGCAGGCTCTCCAGTCGCTCGTAAAAACTAATCTCTGAGGTTTGTGTGAACTGTTGCTAGAACCAGTTTTAACATCTTCCCAAAACATCTGTGTCCAACAATATTTTAGTGCACATTATCAACGTGATCTATTACTGGGTTTCTCTCAAACGACTGGCACTCAGATACTGATTGTTACTATGGCAACGGAAGAATAATGCTGTGAAAATATAACACAAGTTCAGGGAAGCTGGCAGTATGCCAGAAATGTACATCCGTGTCTTTGGTCCTGCTAACCCAAAGTGCCAAAGTAGCCGAACTGCTACATGAGCTCATGCATCCAGGATATGATCTATACAGTGACCTGGGTTCCCACAAATGTTTCCCTACATGTAGTCTCTTTCTTTAACTATTCCAGGGTTCCAAATTCTTCTGTGAACATGATTGACAGTGAAATTGTGATGTACACTAATTGTTCTTGTACACATTGCATTTTTAAAGTAAGTCTTTAGTTATATCTATCCTTTCACAAAACGCTTCTAATTTCAGAATATTTTCATTTTCATTAAAGACAAACTAATGTAATTTATTTCCTGTCAATTATTAGCCTGCCATCCTGTCAAGTATTTGACTTTATGGTATGCTCTAGTAAACGCTTTGTTAGTTTACCGAAAGTCAGAGACATCATCTTTTAAAACCTGGTACACTACTATATTGTTGTGAAAAAGTTTAGGAGTTTTCCTCCTAATCCTGACAGACATAAACGGTTTGAAACCCAGGATCAAAGGGTCACAATCAGATGAATAGTAAGCTAGATTACACCGATACATCTTTGAGCATGATTTGTGTGTAGATAGGGCTGTCTGTAAGGAATCTGTTTGATAAAGTCTCGGTTTCTTTTTAGATGTTTATCAATCAAAGTCCCTTCTTTTTTATCCAGCAAAATAAATGTCTCTCAATGCCTTTGTGGTGTTGAAATAACCTTGATGATGAAGGTATTCAAGTCACTAATCAAATGTCCTCCTTTGCAATCACACACAATAAACGGATCCTAAACTTGCCTTGATTGTATATCCTTGAAGCAATGTCTAAACAGCGCTACAGGTCACACGATAAACACAGGTGTCATGTTTTCATCTCCCACGAGTTGATTATGTGTTTTGCATGTGTTTTTAGACCCAGCCTTCAACACCTGCAGAGATCCGGGAACACCAGCATACGGAATCCCAGTTCTGGCTCAGGGATTGCAGGTTAGCAATGAGAGATTTCACATTTTTCTTTCACAATGTTCTAATCCATTCGCTACCTGTTCTGAACAAAAGACAAAAAGAATCTGAACTGGAAAAGATTGTAATTCAATAGATTGCACTTCTAATTTGTCTTAGAACTACAGTCTATGAATTTAACAATCAAGAGAAAAAAATTATTTAAACAAAGTAGCCAGTGAGTTTGTGTAAGCCCTCAGTCGTACAGGGATTAGTCAAAGCAAAGGAAGGTTTCTCACCCATCATCTGTACTTCTCAGCAAGTTTTCCCGACGTTTCGTCCTCAACCTGGGGACTTCTTCAGGGAATGAATTCTCGGACCGCGCGTTGGAGATTTATAACCTATGGGTGTGGTAAGCCACACCCTAATCCTGATACTAACTCATAAACAATCTCAGGTCTGCTTGATGTAGAAGGGAGCAGGTCTAACGACCCTGCTGAGGCTAACGACCCTAACTCCTTAGCATGTCACAGACCTATTGTCTGCTGGGATGCTCAAGTGGAGTAAATTAGGAGGGGTGAAACCTGCACTCCACTTGAGCATCCCAGCAGACAATAGGTCTGTGACATGCTAAGGAGTTAGGGTCGTTAGCCTCAGCAGGGTCGTTAGACCTGCTCCCTTTCTACATCAAGCAGACCTGAGATTGTTTACGAGTTAGTATCAGGGTTAGGGTGTGGCTTACCACACCCATAGGTTATAAATCTCCAACGCGCGGTCCGAGAATTCATTCCCTGAAGAAGTCCCCAGGTTGAGGACGAAACGTTGGGAAAACTTGCTAAGAAGTACAGATGATGGGTGAGAAACCTTCCTTTGCTTTAAAGTAGCCAGTGGTTTAACCAGTGGGGGCGGGTCCTAGCTCAAAAGTGGCCAAAATGATGTGCGCTGACATGCTTGCAATACCACCCCGGGCCGATGGGGGTGGACCCAGAAGTAGAATTAGCCAATGCTAACATATAGCATTGGCAGACCTCTCAAAAACGTCTTTACAGGATGGACCAAAAGTTGGCTCTTGGCCCAAAGCTCCGTTCCACATGTGTGTCAACGCTGAGGGGGGTGGATTTTTTTGGTCCACTCTAGTTTACTCGCTGTGAATTTTTGAAGTCTCTCGTTCAAATGAATGGAGCTGCACCGGGTGACGCATGCGCAGATGCGTTTTTTTCACAATTTTCTTGTGGGCGGGACCACTCACGGCCATTTTGGATTGCTCCAGTAGAGCAAATTTGTTGGCCAATTAGTTAGAACGGCGGAGATAGGCGTGACTCTGTCCGTTAATATATACAGTCTATGGGTTTAACACATGACTCTCCACCAGCTGAGAAGTGATACGGAAATGAAACTCTGCAACCTTTAAACTATGTATTAGAAAATGTATACAGAAAATCAAACAAGCACAAAAGTCTTATTTTGATATTGATATTGGATCATTTCCTAGGTACACCAAGCAACATCTCAAGGCACTAACATGCCATGGCACACTGAATTGAATTATGAGTAATCATGTTCCACATTGTAAAAGTTCCCTCTGACTAATAGTTTGGAATGGGGTGTGATTACATGATAGACCACCTTTAAGATTTACACACAAATCAGAAACTTACACTGCAAAAAACTAACATGCAGCCATTTTCCTTATTTCTTTGTTTTCTATCTAGGTTGGTAGCAAGATATCCTTCAAATGCCGCAAAAATTACCACATTCTTGGGTCCACCACAAGAACGTGTATGGAAAACCTTACCTGGAGTGGGACCCAGCCTGAGTGCATAGGTATGGATTTACTAGCCGAGTTGGCCGACATTTTTCCGTTATTAGTCTTCATTGTAAAGCTGGTTGATGCTATTAAGTTTACATCAGAAGGGTACTTTGACATATGATGCATTATGGTGCTGATGCTGCTGTCTGCGGTTTTCCCCATAGCCCACTCGTGTAGGCAGCCAGAAACTCCCAGTAATGTGGATGTTCGATCCATGGACCTGCCCACGCTGGGATATACACTGATCTACACCTGCCAAGAGGGCTTCTATCTGGCAGGAGGATCAGAGCATCGAACATGCAAGAGTGATGGGAGGTGGTCCGGCAAACCCCCTCTCTGCAAAGGTATCGCACACAATCTCAAATGCACAGCTGTCTAAAATGGCCCCAAAACCCCAAAACTGTGAGACATGTTAATCCCACAAACTTTAGAATACATAGATTAGATAAGGTCAACCTCAGGCAGGAGTGTATTTTGCAAGGATATTCTCTTTATCTAACATAATAAACGTGCGTAAAGTGCAGAGACCCAGAGGCAAGCTACAAATACAGGGAAAATGGTTTCTGGTGAAATTTCATTGCTTTTTTTTTCTCTAGTTGGAGTGAAGATCAATCCTAAAAGCAGAGAGTCGGACGTCCAGAAGAACAAAATAAGAGGTACGGCAAAAAAATTATAATATTACAAACAGTACAAACATCTCTCTGGAGCTAAAAATAAGGGTTATGATTGGTTTACAGTGCCTTCTGACGTGTTTTCACCCAACTCTGACTGGAGTGGTTTCTATGAGTATTTGGGGAAAAGACAAGGGACAACGTTCACTGTGACAGGGTTCAACAAAAGCACTGGAAGAGTCAACATCACATTAATGGAGCCCACTGGAGTGTCCATCAGACTGTCAGGTAACAACAAGCATGTGGTCTAGAGCTTTGAGAAATAAGTAGGAACTAGTATTTTAAAGTTCCACTAACGTCTAATCCCAGTGTGTTCCCTTCGTCGTTTACTACTTCATTTTTTACAGTAATGCTTATGTAAATAGTTCTTAATAGGTGCACATCAACAAAATCCAGTGATAATTTTCAGTATTTTGATAACTATATTCAGACTGATATTGTAGCAACCCATAACAATGTTTCTTGGTGGGGGTAAACATTTGCATTAAATGTAAAACAGATCACAGAGATGCAATTTGATTTGTATAGTGAAGATTATGTCTCTAAATATTTTAGGCCAATGGAAGCTCTGCAGTCATCTCAGCTAGTTTTGACTTTTGTTATAATTGTTGAAATGTAGAAATGTTATGTCTTATTTCTCATATGTGAAAATATTTACTCACCATGCCCAAAGGATTTATGGTGATAATTTAAGTGTTTTACAGAGTTGTAAGTTCATATAAAGGTGAATGTTGAATTTGACTAATATTCTTCAATATATTTGCCAAGCTTCTGTAGAGAAGGTTGTATGTGGCTTTCACCATAAATATGTATTATAACGATTGATGGTTGAGCTGGAAAAAAGAAATAGATTATTATTTCATCATGAAGCACTTACAGGGCGGCGTCATGTCGAACAGGAATCTCGTACTGTGAGTAAGTTGTGCAGCCCCCGGGCGGATGTAATTTTTCTTCACCTGTCAGTTGTTTGGTGGAGGAAATAGGGGTTACAAGGTGTCGAAGATCAATATGTCAGATTATGATGTCATTTTCATTTGTCTGAGGTGCAGCTTTTTCCCTTATTTACCAGTGTTTTTTCCCCCTGCGTGTTTGTGCAGGCACTTACAAATTTGAGGAAAACCAGTTACTCCTGAAGGTCTATCAAGTCAAAGGTCCAACGGAGCATTACTACAGCAAGTTTAAAAACGACAATTGGGCCATGGACGGATATGTAAGTACTCTTGGCATTCACATCTCAGAATCAGAATCAATTTATTGCCATTTGCAGAAAAAACTACATTGGAATACAAACAGGAGACACCGGGGGCACCAACACCAAAAAGCACACACACACACAGACACAAAGAATAAAAATATATACAGTATATATATTTTTGATCTATATTCGTCTCTTTAAGATTGCATTTTGTGATGATTTTTTGCAAGTGAAGGTTGGGGCTCAAACATTTCAACTCTTTCCACCTTTAAACCAGTTTCATCTGAATGACAATTATTCTTTTGATATCAGGGAAGTGAGCTTTTGAAAAAAAATAGTTTTAGTTCAGGGTTTGCTCTGGGCATTTAGTGGCCCTGAATAATAATAATAATAATAGTCCTTCATCGGTTTAATAAAGCGCTGTTCGAAGGGGATCACTTTACATTTATTTATTCATTTGTTTAAATAATCCCTTCAGACAATAATTCACAAGAAATAGAATAGATATGAATAAAACAAAAATACATGTCTGCCAATAAATGTTATATATGTACTGTGTATGTGCTTGTTTAAATGATACAATCATATAAAAGGAGGAAATCCAAACTAATTACATTCAATTAGTTCATTTTGTTTTATTTTTAGATGTAATATTATCTACGTAAATGCTCCAATTATGCTTCTAAAATAAGAATGCATAAAATAGGACTGAACCATTTCCTAAACAGCAATAATAGTGGTTCTGAAATGAGGTTTGACCCGACAAAGATGTCTGTAAACTCAGCAAATAGGTCATTTCACATTCATTCATTCATTCATTCATTCATTCATTCATTAATTCATTCATTCATTCATTCATTCATTCATTCATTCATTCATTCGGGCTCTGGCCTTGTTTTCGCCTCACCACAGACGACTTCACATTCACAATTGTATCACGTGTAAGTAATATTCTTTGCTTCCCGTCTCCTCATTCTTGACGACAACTCCTTTTACGTGTCAAGGTTGCAAAAAGAAATTCATTGAAATTCCAGATGAATCTTGTGTCACATTATGCAAACACAAAGACGGCAAATTAACATGGTTTGAGAGAGAAGAAAGTAGTTTTCACTCGGGCTATGCATCCATTTGCGTTCAAAGGTTGGAACTTTAATTCATAAAGGTATTATAGCCAAAGTTGTATGAACTCATCCAATCTATTTTTATTATTGTGGGATTTTTCTGCGAGCACAAGGGCACATTCTTTTGATCGCCTTTCATTTCAGCTTCAACAAGTTTCAGATGATGCTGCTGTAAAAATATTTTGAGTAATTACCTTTTATTGCCACGTTGGAGGACGGAGAAAAGACGCTGAGAGAAAAGAAATGGAGTGGCTTGACAGTGGTGTTGATTATTCTGTCAAAACATCCAAAAACAGACATGCAGTTTTGTTTTAGGTTGTGTGTTTCATGTCGACTTTTGAACTCTGCGTGATGCGATTTTTGAAGCGGGAACCGGTGAAACAAAAGCCTGAACGGGAAACGGATTAACAGTCTCAACATGTTTGACTTGTTGACAGAGGGGAAAAACAGGAGCAATAGAAAAAAATCTTCAGGGATATTGTAAAGGGTGGCTCCCGACACGAATTGATGCAGGGAAAGCGGTGCGAGATGGAGGGGAAACAAAAAGAGCCAAGACAGTTAGCCAATTTACCAGGTTGCAAATGACACTGTGAGGGAGGAAAGCGAAAAATGACAGGCGGATAATGGCCGTGTTATGATTCCAGAGAAACAATCTTTTACAGGTTAAAGATGAAACCCCTATTTTCAATGTGTCGCTAAAATGCCATAGTTATAATTCCCGGACAAAACACTTTGGCCTACAGATTTGCAACAATAAGAAATGTAAGAGCTCTGCGAGTTAAGAAACGTATATTGTTGCTATGGTACCTCACTTTTTTATTTCACAATGACTTATTTTTGTCTTCTAACAGAAAGAGTTTTCTTGGAAGACAAATCAGACATGCTCTGTTACATGCTCTGTTCATGTTATTAGCAAACATCTTGTCCTTACCCATACTTATAATAATAAAAAAAAAAAAAAAGTGAGTCACTATTGACATTTTTGGACTGAGAGCTGAGTGGCTGAGTGAGGTCTTCTCCTTTTCATTTTTCTTCCTTTAAAAGCTGAAAATGTCCTAAAGATGAGGCCAACAATTACATGCGAATGGAAACTAGCAAAAGAACCGAAGCCAGGAACTAGTTAGATGGATTTTATTATGTAGCTCCCCTTTTTTGGTTTTAAAGTTAGGTAATCAAGCTTTAAATTAAGGAATATATAGTTTAGTTTCACTTATTTAGGCTGTTCAGTATAGAGTTGATAGACATGCACTGCCGACTATAGAGCCAGTGCCGTAATATTTATCATAGATGTTGGGAACCCAAAAGAGGAACACTTAAGTGCAAATTAAATGTAAAGTAAATTTGTAAAAAAAAAAAAAATAGTATTCATTTGTTGCATTTCAGGTGACCGCTGAGTCGGATCAGAAGACATTTGTTTACCAAGGACACATTCACAGCAAAGACTTTGGAAAGTTCTACCTGACAAGACAAGGTACCTCTCACCTCTCAGAAACTGCATGAGCTGTTCCTCACTCAAAAATCAATGCAAAGATGTTCATTGTTCAGAAAGGAATTTTCATGTAAAAAGAAAGATAGTTTTTCCCATTGTGTATGCAGCCGAAGTGGCTTCATATGTCTGTGTCCTCAGGTCCTGTTACCACAGCGATAGAGCCATCCAGCCCATACACCAACAGCAGCTCTGTGGCGGCGGCCATCTTAGTGCCGTTCTTCGCCCTCATCCTGTCGGGATTTGCTTTCTACCTCTACAAACACAGGTAAGCCCTCTGGCCTGTTTTGTAAATCCCAGCAGGAACCGCCTTTAAAGCACTTCTTAGTATTGCTCTGCCAGTCACGGCTCCACTCTACTAATGCAAGAAAGAGGATTCGCTTTCAAATATAGTTAGCAGCAACAGAGAAAGACACACATTTTTTCAAGTTTTTGGGTTTGGTGCAAAAATGAATAGCGCTTCTTTAAATCGGAGCTAACTGATTTGTTCCGATTAAATCAATACATAAATCATAAACAACTAATAATGCACTTGCTGTTTCATTTTCCAAATAATAATCATTATAATCATAATGATGAATGATAATGAGACTCTGCAACTCTTTATTTGTATGGCACTTTTCAAAAACAGTGTTTACAAAGTGCTGCACAGTCAGCATAAAGCAATACAAACGGTATAACAATAAAGAAATAATGCAGTTTTGCTCCAGGATCAATGTATATATCTCTAGTATATTACGAGGAATCATCAAAAAAAGTTTCAAAATTAGTTTCAAAAGTTTTCACAAAAGAGCTTTGAGTCCATTTCTGGGGAGTTAGCTTGAGAACTGGCAAATGCAAACTGTTATGAGACTAGTCCTGCTCAAGGAGAGACACAGACCCTTGCTCAGGAGGAACTGAATCTGTCACTTAAAAACAGGCAAACCTCAAAGGACCTCAGAGACATAACAAGGGTTGCCAGGTAAGGAGTGTCTAAAGTATATTAGCCCCAGCTGAAAACAACACTTCAGGGAAGTGCTACAATAAATTAAAGATGAGAGACGACTGAATATTTCACAGTTTACTCCATCCCTTGGGCAGGTCGGCTCATAACCGTTTAGACTTGCCAGCTGTCATCAGATCAGAAAGTGACGCTTGGATGCGGAAAACTTGGTCCAGATGAGGTTTTTTTGAAACTTGCTCTCTGATTGAACATTCCTTGTCTGTGTTTACAAAGCACAAGTGAAAAGGAGATTGCACTATTCCAGTTTAATCCATTTAACAAGACTGTCTATAAACACAAATCAAGCTGGAATGTAGCTATGTCACCAGATGCATTTAAGCCATGGTTATATTCAGAGTAGAGTATTTATAGTAGAGAGTATATACAGGTATTTGTACAACTGCTTTTGATCATTTCAGACTTGCTTCATTGTTTTGTCTTTGTCACAGGTTAAATTAAATGACTTGTGCTAGTGCAGTTGTGCATGTGTGAAAGTCTAATGCTCCAATTAAACAAGACGTACATTTTATGCCATGTATGCATTTTGCCAAAAGAGTGTTTCAATTTGAATTAGAATTATTGTTTTTAAGTTTCATCAGAGCATTTGGAAAATTACGCCGTACAAGAGCAAAATAAACAAAGCTACATCTTCCATATCCTATTTTTCTAAATAAATTTACACATTCAACTAATTACACCAAAGTAATATTATTAGCCAGTACTATGGCCGTGTGCCTTGTAATTCATTTGAAATGTTGCTGTGGATTGCATAACAATGGTGCCACTAAGCTCCTCTTGATAAATGTACTTCTGTGTGTTTATATTAAGCTGGCACACAGATGCATTGGAGAGTCTTGCACTAAAATCCCCTGCACCTATTATGTTGAGTTCTCTCTGGCACAAACTGTGTCCTAGTTTGAAAGCTGTGAAGTGAAATGTCTTTTGAGAGCAACATTTTATAAGTTGGGAATAGAGTAAGTACTAAGGAGTATATAATGGAAAATGCATTAGGTTTATAGCATCTTCTTGATTCAGATGGTTTGGAGTGTGACTACTTTCCCCAAATACATCAAGGCTAAAAAACAAGGCATAAAAAGAAAAATATGTTGGATTTTTCTCTAAAAAGTCAGAATTATAGTTTTACCCAGTTACGCGAGTTGGCCAACATTTGTTCTAACTGTTTATTAAAAACGTACTCTCTACTTTTGTCATAATAATTTCCGTCTTTCAAACTAAATTATAAATAAAATGTCGTCAATTGACACTTTATTTCAAGAGTGAAGTATGTGAATCTCCACAATCACAGCCCTCTCATCAACTGGGTGCCATGCTGGTGACCTCCCAGGTCCTAATCAGACATGCACAAAGGGCCTTCAAGTGACTTGATTTACATACTGAGATGGAAATGTCATCACTTTTGACGACAGTCTTAAAAAATGAAAGTCTGGCTTTGCTAAGTTACTATTAACTATTCAATGTCCTCTTAGTTCTTGCCAAATGTAAGATTGTGCATTAGGGGGATGCAATACACCTATACACACTATTGTTCATGAAAATCCAAACTAATTTAACCTCCACTATCAATACTCCCACATCAGTACAAACGGAAAGTTATATTTGACATTGTATTGAAATTCAACATCAGCCCCACCTCGACTGTGCACGTTATGTGAAAAGTAAACAGAAGTTACAATCGTGAGGTTGAATAAAGCTGATGATTGTACGCAGGGCGTTGTCTGCTGACACAGATGACAATGAAAGACCTAAAGACACCTGGGGGCCTGGCGGCAGGTAAGACTGAGAACTGTCACTCACCTGGTTACCACAGAAACCAGAGCTCAGCCGGCCGCCACATCCTCCTCTGATTTTCTCATTTTTCTTTTCTTCATGTTATTTGGTAAGGCTGCACAGTATGTTTATGCCTTTTTTGCATTTATAGGTCATTTTGTGTAAGTATATTTTTAAAAAGCAAGTTAATATTATAGACTTTCAAAACTGCATTATTTCTAAAAGGATGAATAGTGTAAGATGTGCAGCCCTGCTATGTGACAAAGCATTGTTGCAAAGTAAAAGCTGGGCATGCTTATCTGTCTTTGATCTCTTTGTCATCTCTGTCAGCATGATGGCATAGTGCATACTCTTATTTTATTGTGTCCTTGTTGCTGTGTTTTGATTTACATGACAGTGAATGTTCATAAACAGTCATATCATTGTGTCTTGAGACTTAAGATGGGTTTGTTTTGACAGTATGCCTGAGTCTGCATGTCTGTAAATTTCCTGTCAAATCAATTAAGCTTTTCGGCCCAAAAAAATTAACTTTCTCACCCTAAGCCAGTGACGAGTTCAGTGATTTGGACCAGTGCCACTCAGGAAGGCTGTCAGTGTGTGTTGGCGTGTGCATCGTTTTGTAAAGTAATGGGTAGAACATGTAGGCTAGGCTTACTGCCTCCCCAGGGCTGGATCTGTACCAACACACAAACACATATGCATGCACACACATTCACACAGTTAATGAGGTCAGAATCAAACAGCGTTTCAGCTGCAACAATCCTCCCTGCTAATAGTTCCACAGGGTTCGGGAGTAAGTGATTATATCTAACTGGATTATGGGACCTGATTATCCAAACACGTAATCTGCCACAAACAGATATATTATAAAAGGTATAATATTTCAGTGAAAACCAATTCAGACCCTAGATGATTGAGGCAGAGTTGCTTTCTTTGGCTTTTGACTGTCACATGATTGTGAGATAGCAGAGTTGACTCTTGCAGACATGAAAGGGGCAGATGGACGTTGGGAAGCCAAACCACTGATCCATGGTTTCATTAAATTATTCCCTGAAGTCAAGATTCAACTGATGGGCGTTTTGCCTTTTTAGGGAGTCATTACTTGTACGTGTAAAGTATTTGTGGGTTTTCTACTGTATGTTTCTTGTATCTAGTTTTCTTAAAGATTAATGAATCTAACTCAGAGTGAACTGAGTTGTGATAGAATTCAATGTGTATTGGTTTGTCATCTCTGCTTTTACTTATGATCTATCATGCTGGGAGCTCAAGAAGCTGAGGACGGCTTTTTTTCTTAAAGAAGTGGATGTGAATCAACTAAATTATCCATTTGTTGTTTTTCAGGACTCGTCCCAAGGTCCAGTTCAATGGGTATGTTGGTCATGAAAGTTCAAATGGCCAGGCGTCATTTGAGAACCCCATGTACGACACTAATATGAAGCCGACAGAAGCTAAAGCTGTGCGATTCGACACCACACTGAACACTGTCTGCACTGTGGTATAGTCCCTCCTGCCGACTGCCCATCAGCAGTGGTCCAGTCTAGTGCCATGTCGCACTCTGGTCAAACCAAAGTCAACAGAAGGAGCCACACTCTGGATCTGTGCTGTAGCATGCCGAGCCTCCAGCAATACCTGCACAGATGCAGCTATGAGCTACATCCAGTTGATGACAGTCATCTTCTCTTCAAACATCATGAGTATGATTATCAGCCTCTACCTTGGTTGAAGTGATTCACACGTATAGATAAGTCAGTCTTTCAAAAATCTTGGCAGCCTTTATTTGCGTAATTTGACTTGAGTTATCATTTCTAAATAGAAAGGGCTTACCTAATCTGACCTGGTGTATTCTGCTAACCGCATTATCAATTCTTTGCCCCATCCTAATTCCCATCCACCATGCCGTGTGGAGGAGTGGACCTTTCTTCAATCTTACAAATGTTAAATCTTGATAGAATAGTTTCTTCATTAACACATGTGCTGGTATAACTCCTGCCTCTAGACTTTGATTGGACTTTTGACAACTGAGCGGGACCACTGACTATTTAGGTGCTGTTGTAAGTACCAGCTCAGCCATGTTAGCCGCCACGCAAAAATAGCAACTAGCAACCCACTATTTTTATGGCTTTAGCCTAGTGTGAGTGCCAGATGCCTCATGTTGGACAATCAGAAGTGACTGTTCGAGGCATGTTCCCTATCACTACAATCCCAATGTTTTATTTATTTTGCTGTCTAGTTTTTGATAAGGTTGCATCACAGCTCTCCAAGTGCTACAGTGATGAGCTGACGGCTTTAGACTTCTGTATTCCTCTAAGGATACCAACACTTAAATTAGTCATGCACACAGAATATTCCTCTCTAGCTCCAGGCTCACTGTCCTGGACAAAAAACTGAACACCTGCAGCCCAGTATTTGAAGAGTAGATACCAGAGGCCTGTCGAACACCATCTCTGGGTCAGATGACGGATTCCTGCGGCTGAAGCAGCCAGTCGTCCTGTTTGGTGGCTGACGAGAAGCAGCCTGGAGGCGATAAGCTGTCATCATTGTCGACTGCTGCAACGGGCTTTGGCCTATGCAGAAAATGATTTGTCTTTTTTTAACTCTGACCGAGAATCAGAGATTACTTATTTTTCTACTGAACCTCACCAGTGAATGAGCTGGTGACCAGACCGAAAGAAGACGTGTAAAATATGGACAAACAGACCACTGTGTGTCTGACATCAAGCAGAGACAAGGACAGAATACTCTCTGAAATAGTCTCTGAATGCCTCTTAGGCATTTTTTCTTCAATGAAGATGTTGATAAAGAAACTGTATATTGAAACACAGTGGCCCCAATGGGATTCACAAACCACTGCTGCTGGGGCCCAAAATATTATAAACTTTGTAGAATCTCTAACCGCACAAATTTTGCACTAGTTTTTTTTTCTGAATTTCTGAATTATGTGTTACTTTTGGTTGTTTGGAAGGGGTAAATTCCAAAAGAGAATTTTATTGAAAATTTCTATCTTTCAAAAGAAGACATTGGTATGAATACAGGGTTCCAGAGTGTTTGTATATACACATTTATAATCCACAGCCCCTGTTAGCAGTTGTGACCACACACTACCATCCCACAAGAAACACGTGATGTGAACAGTGTACTATCACTGTACCACACTGTACTGTGGCTATTCAGAATAATTGGTGTTTCTGAAACATTGTGGATGCATGGATCAAAACCATGTGGCTATCCACTATTTTATGTTTCATTTATTTTATTTTCTATTTTTTATTATTAGTTATTAGTAATAATTATTTTTTTACCCATAGGTATATTGAACATTGAGTATATACTGCTACTAAGGTGTAGCCCTCATGAATGCCTTATCGTGGATACGGCCCACACTTTCAGAGACGCCACAGTATTCTGAGCCGCTCTTTTCAAAGATGTGTCGCTTTACCATGCATCATTATAGCACTTACGCAGCACATCTTTTCAAAGAGTTGTTTGACACTTGATCCAGGCTAAGTACAAAATGGACATAAAGACAACATGCACAAATTAACGTTGTCAATCAAACTCCCTGATTCATTGTTTGAGAAATACCTCATATACCATTCTGCGTATCAATGCTGGAAACTCACTGCAGTAAATACACAAGCTTTGCCAGTACAACCTTGCATACAGTTTCTTTCCCGCGACACTAAATCACAATATCTTATAAACACCCCAGAGTTTTCACTGGATCTGAGAAAATTCACACGTCGACTCACTCGCCGAGCTTGTTATTTCTTGCAGTGCCATCTCTAAGTAGTTTATTTTTGAACGATGCTGCATTTGGTTTGGTTCACAGATGTAAGTGTAAGTCATATCTTCACTCACTGTAGGTCCAAGTCATTTTTGTTCTCTGTTCTGTGATTTGATTTGCCATCTATCTGTTCATTCATTGCATCAATGGAACAAGCTTTCATAATCTCAAACTAGAACGTTTACCCGTAGAACGCATACCCCACCCACATGATGAGGATGATCTTGACATCTTGATTGGGGGTTCCTACCATCACATTCCATCTACACATAAAATATCAGATTATCCGTAGTTTTTGCATAATCCTGCCTACAGACATACACAATCACACACACCCAGGTCGGCAAGGTCATACCTGAAGTCACCCAATGAGTGAATCGAATTCCAAAATCACTGTAGAATGTGTTCAGTCCTAAATACTCACTCTGCTTCACCTTGGAAGACTGAGGTACATTTATATAACACCATTAGAGCAGAGCACCACTGCTTTGCTAATTCTTAATGTATCGCGTTTGAACCATTTGGCATGAGACCGCTGTCGCTTTTGTGTATTTAAAATGGTCAGAAATGTCTTGCAAACAAAATAATCAAATATAATCCAAAGGGAATTTGCTGTTGCCTCTTGAGCCTGAGACAAGATCATATTTGCATGCAACAAACAAAAGGCAGTGCGTTAATGTAGATCAAAATCATCACATCAGCAGACAATGCGGCACTGTTGCTCTCTGATTTGTGAGCTTGTTCCCCTTTATTGCTGTGGAATGTAGTGTTTCTATTTAAATTGATTTAATTAATTTAGGAGAGGTTTCCCACTGCGTCAGGAGAACATAATGGGCTGGAAATTGGAGGCTGCAAGATTTCCACTGGCGTAATAAAAGGTCTAATTTCTCACATTTAATGACACAAATCTGAACTCCTGCTGTGCCCCAACTGCAAAAATGTAGACTCTCCAATGTCCTTGTGTCTGTAGTCAACATACATTCTGATGTGTACCTGTGAAATTGGACCCAAATAGAGCACTCCAACCCAGCACAAGAACTATTATACCTGTATTTGAAAACCTTTTGCAGATGGTTCATTTTAGCCAATCAAATCCACACAAATTGGAAAACTCAAAGGATGTTCCTCCACCAGTGCGTCTGCGTTCACATTTCTCCCCAATGCTCTTTCAGTTATATTTATTAATTTTCAAATCAGGTCTCGGTTTAAAAAAGCACATGATATGATCTTGTTGCACCGCTGAGATCAAAGCCTTTTTTGCCTGAATTGTCTAAAAGATCTATGAAACGCAGTATATGCTCGAGACGGATGCACATTTAAATCGTTTTTTTCTATTCATCAAATAATTACCAGAGAGGTTCCAACTTAAAAGGCATCTGGTAGAGTGACGGTTATTTTCAATAAATATAAACATATTCATTTAATAATAATTCATTTAAATTGATGGCATTCTACAGCCTCTTCCATAGGAATCAGAAACCATGAAACCAATTGAATACAATTTCTGATAGAAAAACATATTATTCACATTTTGTTAAACATACAATTTATAGATTGAGAATGGCCTTGGTATGTTGATAAATCGTATTTTACTAATGTTATTGATCTCCGAAACACAGCCCCTCTTTACTCAATTAATGACCTGTGTTCTTAAGTCCTTGAAAATGATCATTCTTGGTGTGTGTCAAGGGTTATGTTGAAAATTATTTATTTTTGTGATTTATTCGTCCACAATGACCATGCGCTCATGCCTATTTGGGTAGAATATAAAACAGTTGGCAGTAATATAAGTGAATGTCAATTATACAATCCAAAATGCGCTCCTTCAAAATGTATTTATGTCCTTTATGTATTTATGTATTCATTTTAGAACTAAAGGCATCACTGACAGTTCAGTTCAGTTCAGTTCAGTTTATTTATTTGCCATTTGCAGTAAAAAACCACATCGGAATACATTAGCAAAAAGTCTCCAGTTTGCACAGACAAATACAGACATAAAACAACATTAAAAGACAAAAATAAAACAAATAAAACAGTAAACAAATGTCACTGTGAAATCGATCGACTAAAACAGTTTCAAAACGAGTGCAAATCATTAACGTCATGACGGACAAAACAGGGCATGCTTGACATTATAGCACAGAGCCAGGTGTTCAAAAATATGCATTCACATTCTAACACATATCAACACACTGCGCTACCACCCGATCTGAGCGTCATTTCATTTCCTGTGTTTTAAAACTATCACTTATCGTTTCAAACTGTACACTTCACAACATGGCTTTATATGGACCTGCAGTTTCTGTTGCACACATGTACTTTGCACTTTGAAACTCTGTTGTTTCAAAGTTTGTGTTCCGTTTGTCACCGCTCCATCCTCATCGTGCTGCTGAACTTGAAGTAGGTGCAAAAGATATAAAAAAAAGACATTTTTGTACAGAAATCTATTTTTTATGGAGAATTTGTATAAAAAAGAAATACAAATTATTATTAAACATACTGTACTTTTTATGAAAAGAGGAAGTCATCAAATCAGTGTTTTTATTGTTGCTCCTTATCAACTATAAATGCGACCCCAATATATCAAAGTGTCATGTGGTTATGTTGTCGCTACAGCTGCTTTTGTACAAGATGGGAACACTAGGCAAATAAGTGATATATAATTCAATATTTACAACACATCCTGTCTGTCGGAGGAGAAATGAGGAAAAGAAGTGCCTAAAAATGGCTCATTGTTGCCATCTTGTTTAGGAAATACACTAATAAGCATTTCCCCTCTCGTATAACAGCAGCCCATATTGGAGAAAAAAAAAAGTTATTTTGATTTCAACCACACCCACACACACTCCCTGTTGTCTAATCTGGCAGGTTTTTTCACCCACACAATGGGCCTCATTCACGAACGGTTCTTAGGAACAGATTTGTACGTAAATCCTACTTACGCGGTTTTTACGAAGAAAGTGGCATTCACGAATATTTCTCGTAACCAGAATTTCTCTTGGGCAAGTACAAATCCTACGAGTGCTCAGGAGCACTCGTACGCATTCAGTGCCGACATGTTCACAGCCGGGGTTGTCCTCTTTGGTGAAGTTGAATAAAAATACAACATTCCAGTGATATGTCCGTCATATCGATGTATGTATTTATTTATTTGTAGTAATCTTTATTAGTAATCTTTATTTATATACCGCCTTTTTCACTGCAGATCTGGCCTACTTTTTAATTCATTTTGAAATGAAATGTGCCAACGCTTTATCAAATACATTGGAAATCTTGCCGTGTATTAGTGACCCCTTCCTATTTATAGGGGGCATTTCTTTATCCACGGGCCACAGAACAACGGCATATATACTGCTGCTGCAGGAGGTTACTGTCCGCGCTGAGTCTCTGCGCTGGTCTCTCCTATGGATCTATACGGGTCTGCGCTGGTCTCTCCCATGGATCTAGACGGGTCTGCACTGGTCTCTCCCATGGATCTATACGGGTCTGCGCTGGTCTCTCCCATGGATCTATACGGGTCTGCGCTGGTCTCTCCCATGGATCTATACGGGTCTGCGCTGGTCTCTCCTATGGATCTATACGGGTCTGCACTGGTCTCTCCCATGGATAGACGGGTCTGCACTGGTCTCTCCCATGGATAGACGGGTCTGCACTGGTCTCTCCCATGGAGCTATACTGGTCTGCACTGGTCTCTCCCATGGATCTAGACAGGTCTGCACTGGTCTCTCCCATATACGGGTCTGCACTGGTCTCTCCATATGGGTGCTCCTGCATGCTCCTGGATCCATACGGGTCCGCGCTGGTCTCTCAAGTCTGGTCTATGCGGTCTATCTTCGGTCCGCGCTGGTCTCTGCGCACCAGTCTTTCCAGTCAGGTGTCTCCAGTCTATGCGGTCTCTCCTATAGGTCCGCGCTGGTTTCTGTGTGCTGGTCACTCCAGTCTCTCCTCGGGTCTGCATTGGTCTCAGCGCTGGTCCGCGCTGGATCTCCTCCCAGGGTCCAAAATATTTTGAGATTAATCTCAAAACATTTTGAGATTCATCTTAAAAAAAATACATAATATATTTTTAAATTAAGCTCATAACATTTTGAGATTAATCTCATCATATTCTTAGATTAATCTCATAATTTTGCTAGTTCGACTTTATTATCATAATATTTCGACTTTTAAGTCAACATTTTATAACTTTATTCTCAGTCTGGTAAAAGAAGAAAAAAGGGTGACTCTTTTGCTCCGTGGCCTGTTGCTTTAGGCCTGTTGCTGTTTCCTCTGCCGTCTGCACACGGCCCTGCAGTCCCTTATATGGGCATTAATGGGCGGTTACTTATGCTAAGTACCTATGCTAATGAAGCACCTGGCACGCGCGCTGTACTTACGAGGAAATGGGATTCATCAATCTAAGAGAACAGCTGCGAACAATTCAGCGGCTTACGAGTGCGTTGATGAATCCCACGTGGGGACTTCTTAGAAATCTACTTAAGGACAACTTGAGAAGAAAGTTGAGTAGTTTCTTACGAAGTTATTCGTGAATGAGGCCCAATATCTTCCATCTCTGAGAATAAGTGAGTGGAAAATAGAACTTCTGCTTTGATTTCCAAATGTGCGTTAAAGGGGTGGGGAAAGGTATTTTTCTGTCCTCCTGCAATTATAAATATGTATTACAAAGTGTTGAATCATTGGATACTGTGTGAATGCAGCCACACAAAAGGCTGGAGATCACTTTATCAGATATTTTGGAGAACATATTTGAGAATAAAGTTTTTTTATACAATACATTTTGTCTTTGTGGTGCATTTTTTTGAACATTTCTAGTGTGAGTTATAATTGACTGAACAAAGGTCTGAGCAAACATGAATGGGAATTCAAAAGCGATACTATTCAGGTTTTTAATAACACTCACAATAGAAAATGTGTTTTCATCTTGTCCAGGGCTGTTTTTCGCTGGGGGTCAGTCAGTGGGTCCATATACCCACTGAACTCAAATACAATTAGATTTTATGAAAAAGCAACTGCAAAACATTACCACAGAACATTTATGTAGAATTAATACATTTTCCTTTTAGTGTTTTGCTGACCATATATAAATGTAATAGTTATAACTGGTCCTAAGTGCAAAAACAATAGTACTCTGGTACCAGCCACACTTTGCTCTTTGGCCTTTGCATCCTGCTGCACATGATAAGCTCAGGTTACATCGTGGGAATGTTTTCTATTCACAGTGTTTGTAGTAGACTGTATTTTCCTGCTTGAGCAGGAGCATCACAGAGAAGAAGGTGGAAAAGGTCATCAGGAAGTCCAGCTCTGTCCTGCAGCAGGTGGGGGGACAGGAGGGTCCTGGACAAACCAAGTCCCGTGTCAGACTATGGCTGTCGCCCGCTTCAGGACACTCTGCCTGCTCTGCAGAGCAGCTTCAGTGCCAGACTGATCCAGCCTCATGGTGATAAGGATTCACAGCTGGGGGGTCCATTGCTTCCTGCTGCTGTCAGACTGTACAACAAGAACTGCTGACCCTGTGCAAGTGCCTTTAACCTATACTATATTGTCTAACTTGTCACGTTATCCAGTACAATTAATATTAATTCTGATCATATTCTGTGCTGCGTAAGTACAATACTAACCAGCCGTAAATTCTGTGAAACCCTGCTAACTACAGAGAGATTTTTTTTAATTATCAGCGTTCCCCATTTCAGGCAAAAGGGCAGGGTGGCATTTGAAGGGCACCAGTGCACACGGAAACTTCTGAGAATAGGGGCATAACCAAGATATCATAATGTTTCAGAGGGCATAAGGTCTTCATAAAAGATAAGTCACTGAATTCCATTAAAATCAAAGTTTTTATGATTTTGAAAACAGAAGTATACATACAATTAAAAAATATTAAAGTTCTCTTCCGCAAGTGCGGTTCTGCAGTGTCTCTGTATCCCGAGACCTTCCAGAGACATTATATTACAGGAGTATCTGCTCACGGAGCTGCACCAAAGATGTATTATATTATTATTAACCATTACTTTTGTATCGGCGATCACGTTAGCAGCCCTTGTTTACAGCTACATTTGAATGTCAACTCGATGTGAAAATATTGGTTCACAAGCACTGTTGGCCCCATTATCAGCCCTGGTTTAATCCTGGTTCAGCTCTTCTTTTGTTCATTTGCAAGTGGGTTCATCTTCTGGCTCTGACCGGCGTGTGTCCCCTCATCTCCTGCGTTTGGCGCATGCATCTAGTTGCCGTACCCACCGCAAACAGAAGCCTGCCATGCCGGGCAAACGTACGTGCCGCAATGTACAGTCAAATATTTGCACCGACATACGCTGCCATTGCCTTTGCATTGAAACTGGACACAGGGTTATTTATCCTATTTAGTTCCTGTTAGGTGCCCCTGGTGATTACTACAATCTGTTTATTTTGACTCTTGAATTGTATTGGATTCATTTACCATTGTGTGTTTTTATGAGGTTAGGTGAAGCTCAATGCCACCATTATAGACGATGGACATATGTTTGACAGACAGACCCACACTTGACTGCAGGTAAGCGTGGAGGCATCGGTATCAATGGCACATGGGCGATCAGAGTTTTGTTTTTAAAGGCAAAGAGGGGGAAGAGGGCTGCAGGGCGGGCGGTTTAGTTGCCGTGACTCCCTGATGTAAGCTATAACTAATCATAGACAAATGACTAAGTCATCTGTATTTGTTCAAAAGGCTGCCTTATAGACTGTCACGCTGGCCCTTTAAGGGGCGGAGCTTGGACCACTGAATACCTGTGTGCGCCCTGCATGCACAGAGCAGTGTTGCCAACTTAGCGACTTTGTCGCTAGATTTAGCGACTTTTCAGACCCCTATAGCGACTTTTTTTCAAAAAAGCGACTAGCGACAAATCTAGCGACTTTTTCTGGTGTTATTGGCGACTTATCTGGTGTTTTGGCGACTTATCTGGTGTTTTGGAGACTCGTGAAGCACGTATTGTTCTGCTGTCCTCAACGTGAGCCCCTCCCCCGTCCCAAAGCACTTACAGGCGGCCAGTCTCACAGTAGCCTTGCGCAGCAGTCCCAGCTACAGTCTATGGGCGGAGCAGAGAGAGAGAGAGGAGACTCAAAAGCACAGGAAGTTTTCAGGCTGCTGCAGACTGAACTTCAGCTCCACCACCACCACACATCCAAAGCTCCCCGGCCACTCCTACCACCGCCACCCCCCACTACCCCCCACTCCATCCGCGGCAGCTCTGTCCGTGACTCTGTTTTCTCTCAGTAGTGGGTCACATTAAATCATTTGTTATGCCAAACTATGAAAAAAAAAAAAAACTTACAAAAATAAACCAAAGTAACTCTGCCAGAGTGTGTCTTTTGGGTCACTTTGCCGGTCCCAAGCCCGGATAAAGGAGGAGGGTTGGTTGTAGAGCTAGCAATTTCACCCTACATAACAATCTTTTGATTACATTTGCTGTTATAACATTTAACAATACAGGACAAAACTGATGTGTGTAATGTGGATCTAGACAAAGCATTAAAATCATTAAATGTTGTTAATGTTGAAATTATTTTTGTACATTTGTAGTTCTAAACATATTTAGGGTGTTTTTACTCACTTTTGTCTCTCCCACGACCTTATTCCTCTCTCCTACAGCGTCCGTTACAGTTATTTGCAAATGGCAAATTATGCAAATTAGGCGATGACGTCATTTAGCGACTTCTAGCGACTTTTGGGACAGCCAATAGCTACTTTCCTTACTGAGGAGTTGGCAACACTGGCACAGAGCGAGAGAGAGGAGAGAAGCGAGCGCATCTTACTCATGGATCTATTATAATAACTGGATAGGGTATTACTAGCTTGGAGCTGAAGAACCCATGTGCTCGGGGGATTCTCGCGGTACTGCAGACTAAACCAGACTAAATTCACGTGGGCTACCCAGAATTTTTCCCCATAGAACTCAATGTAAACTAAAACAGCTCGACCTCAGCTGACAGAGAACCTACAGCTTTAATAAAGGTCAGATTTTGTGGGGATTTTAGTGTCCCTTGTCATCCTGAACTTTTTTCTTCTTAAATCCTTATGTTTTCTTTAAATCCACACTTTAGTGCCACAAACTCTGCTCGTCTGGCTCCCGCTCTAACTCCCGCTCTTATGAACTGTGCACGTGCGTGAGACCCGGTGTGAGACCCACACACGCGTATTTGGCGCAACGCATCATGGGAGTTCATCCACTGCGCCGAACCAGGAGGACCAGACGATGCCCAAATACAGGCGAGTTTCACATGGATCTTTGTGAGTTCCAGTCAACTTCCGCTAATCTTTTCGGCGCCCATGCCGCCACTGAGCACAACCATTCATTTGAATACGGCGCCATCTTGGATCAACACGTGGATCCTTTGTTTAGAGCGACGAGCACGGCGCTACACTATTACATGTTTGTAGAATGTGGATGTAACATGTTAGTGTGAGTTTGTTAGTCTATCCACTAATAGAGTGTTGTATAGTAAGTTTAGTGTGTTATAGTGAAGATGTGAATATAACTTAGATACTGTATTAATAGATGTAGCCCATTATCTAATATTATGTTTATTGTTTCTGTTTTAGGACCACACACTCACACACACACACACACACACGATCACACGCATCCACGCTGTCCCTCACCAGATACCGAAGCTTCATTAACCCATCGCTATTCAACCACCTGACTCATCATTGTGTTCTAACCGACCCACCACATAATTCTGGACATTCCAATCAGCATTATAGTACAGTCACTCCTTTTCAGTATTTGTACAGCGCATTTTTACAGACCAATGTCACCCAAAGCACTTTACTATGTCCAAGAGTTCAGATATTGTTCCATTCACTCCACACACGGCGATGACAGAAGCGAGACCCCTGAAAACTTGAGAAAATCTGTTTTGATAGCTTGTTAGATAAATGCTAGGTACACCCAGCTTTATCAACAAGGACACTATCCATTTTTCACACAAGGTTTCAGCAAAATAATTATGGCTGCGAACATGCTACATAACCTTTTAACCTCTTAAGTTTTTGAAAATGAAATATTTCGGCAGGTAAATCAATTCAGGAGCTAAAAAGTGACTATGATAAGGGATAATCCTTGGTACTTAATGGAACTCTGTGTTTGCCTCAATTTCATGCGTCTTTTGTTAGAGGAAATAATCCACAACCATTGGAGTGTATTTGTGCTTGTCATTGTGTTTGCTTCTCAAAGGGAGATGTGGCATTTCCTTCTCAAACAAATAGTTTTGCTTGGAATGAGAGGCTTCTTCAGATGCTGCAAAAACAGGTAATTCAATCATTTTAACTACAGCAATGTTTGTTTCCCAATGTCTTTTCTTTAGACTAATAACTACCAGTGTTTTTCTTACTCTTGCGTGAGATTTTTGGATTAAACAAGTGTGTATTTTTTAATCCACATTTCCATATTAGTCATGTTTAAGACCTTATTTGACCCGCAATTTAGTCTTGGTCCAGTGGTTCTCAAGATGCTGTTTGTGTACTAAAGTTACGCAGCTGTGGTTCAGTGAAGTTATTTTTAAAGCTTGGGTACTTAACCTTCTTTTCTGCATAAATAATAAATATTGCTTTGCTAAAAATGCTAAAAAATGTGACAATGCCCTACTTGGTCGATACACGTTGCTTGTCCCTGTTCTTTAAAGGATTTATATTTTCTGTCAAGAGTGCCTCAGGCTTCCTCCTTTCCTTAATGTTACCAGTGGGGTTTTTTTCACTGCTGATCCTGATGAGCACCTGACATAAAAGTACCCACTTTAGCGCTAATCTCTCTTGAACATGTACTGTATGTATGGGCATGAATGTACGGCACTTAGGGAAAAAAAAGAAGATTAAAAATAATAATGCATACTACATAAAAAGGGTGACAGAAGAAAGAAGGTTTGGGAAAATCCTGGTCGAAACGGAGCCTTACTGAATGTTATCACCGTTATCACTGCTCTGGTTTCCTCCGGGTGCTCCAGTTTCCCCTAGCACTCAAAACATGCACAGTAGTTATGAATGTATTGAGAGAGTGTATGGATGGTGTTGGTTGGGGGCTTTCAGAGGCACCATCCCCCCTGGCCTCCTTAGACCCAGGGATGCGAGCCTCTAGACACCTTTGCCTGAGAATATCATTTTCTCCACATTAGCCCCTCCAACGGCCAATTCAATGCAACTCCCCTTGCCGCCATGTTTCCAAGTGTCTGCGGGATATATAAGCAGGGTTGTATCTCAAAATTGGTCGTGTCGCGTTTTCCGACACGTTGTCATGGATACAACAGCCGGTCAGAAACTTTGGGAGCAGCAAATCATATCAGTGAGAAATGGAAAATAGGTAATGCAGAAGTAAAGAGATTCCATCAGCCAGCGGGATGAGGCACGGTCACTCAGCCGTGGAGGAGAGTGGAGGCAACGGTTTGCCCAAAACACCCGGGAACCTGATAAGATATAACAGCTCAAACTTTATTTAAACAGTAAGGGACAAAACAAGGGGCCGGCTGTTTTACAAGAGAAAGACAAAGCAAATGTTATGGTAACAATGGCACATAGGAGCCATGCAAAATTATGGACTTATTTGTGTCTTGACAAATTCAATTTCTTTGCATTTTAGGGCAGAAGAAGTTGCATACATAAAACTATTTCCAACTTACAATTAACCAGGTCAATTATTTATTAACAACAGTTTTGTACAGATTCCTTTTCTGTGCAAAACGACATGATTACATTGTTTATTATCACCGTATGTTATTCTTTATGTGTTTTTGTTCAAATCATTTGTTGCCCAAAGTCATCCTAATCTAATGTTATTATTATAGTCTGTGTGTGTTATAGAATGTGTATTATTACAGATAAATCATAGACTAAAGCCAATACGTCACAGGTTTTGATTATGATGTAGTTGTTTTCTCTAGCCTAGTACACAATCTTTTTTTAAGAGCGATTCATGCATTTTAAAGTAATTTATTGTATTTTCACAAGTTCAAACTGGTTCACTTCAGCTGGACCAAGTCTGGTTCACTTCACAATGCTGTTTCAAACAACCTGAACGGACTTAAATAACTATAGTGGACACATGCTCACTTGTTTGGTGGTTTTCTAAGTTTTGCCCCACGTGAACCAGAACCTGTATGAACTCAGTCGTCATGACGTCTGCCTGATCACGCGTTGTTTTCCCTAACTTTGTTCGACAATTTTCTATTCTAACGCTGTAACATGCTGACGATTTTCCAGCTTGGCACAGTCATGTTTTCTCATCGCAGCTTGATCTGTGGAGCAGCCGAGGCTCTGATCTGACCATGTTTCACTTTGAAATGATTGGATTTCACAAGTTTCACTGACGTTGTGTAAAAGGGCAGAGTATGCATGCGACATCAGTCCCTGTATTTCCAACTGAACACGAAAATATACTTTACTCGTCTGTGAAATGATAACTTTAATAATGTCAGAATGTGTAACATGAAAGTCCACTGTCACTGTCCCACTGTCTGCTAAAAAGTACAGATACATACTGTACAACTATGTATTTCTGCGCTAGAATATACAAGATTTATACTTGCTTCTTTATTCTGCAAAATGATAATTATTTTGTACTTAATTCTTGTTTCCTATCATCATCCGTATTATGCTGAAGTACTGTATAGAGCTGTGTTGATTCATCTTATCCTGCGCTGTTTTATTTACCTTGTGCTGTGCTCGTTCCTACTGTTCTGAAACTGGTGACGCAACACTGAAATAACCCCACTGTGGGACGAATAAAAGGATCTCTTAATCTTAAAGTACGGGAACTCGGCTCTAGTATAACATTGTTTCACTCAAAATTAAGATTTCAATTGTAGTACATATACAATCAATAAGTAAGTAAGTAACCTTCATCTGTCTAACCCCTTAAACAGACCAGAGGCACAAAGCACTTTACAATTGTGGGTATTTGTCTCTCACTCCAAACAGTGATGGGAACAGGAGGCACATGCCAGACCTATTGTACATGTTTTTAGTATAGGTGAAACCGGAGCCCCTGGAGGAAACCTACAGGTATATATTAAGCACTGTGGAGGACATATATATTCATACCAGACAGAAGTTCGCTTTAAATAGACATAAGACAAAGAGCAGAATGAGACATTACCATTCTACAGCGACACTTATAGCACAACATCCCAGTGATAGCTTTGATGCATTTAACTTTGTAAGAGTAATTCAATGATACAGTGAAAAGTAAATATTCTCTTTTTAATTCTCAGCCTGGTGCCATAATGGGCTGGTGAGAGTTTTGTGAAGATGCTCTCATTATTGCTGCAGAGCCATCAGTGTGGTGATCGCTCAAGGTTGGATCGCATGAAGTTACCTGAAAGGCATCTCCGTAACACAAGGGAGCTAATTATCGGAAGGTGCTTTTATCCAGCAGCTAAACACAAATTGCTGACATTTAGACAATTACTTTATGATTGGCCCTCCTCAAGCTAAGAAGCACAGTGGAAATTTGAATTCTTTTTGAGCGATAATGTCTGTGGCGGAGCTGGGGGAGACAGCGGCGTAATGTGAGATTAAACAGCAGATATGATTTACTCATTAGGACACACTTTTTCAACAAGTGAGGAGGTTCTAACGTGTCAGCTTTACGAAATCCATATAAATTATAATTATGCCGGTATTTCGTGATTGTCTGTCTGACTGGCGCAATACTTCTACTTGTTAAAGCGGCAGACCCTGATTTGCAAAGTGAGATATTGAGGCATTTAAATATAAACTGTCAAATTCCCAATCTCACAAGCGTTCAGCACGTCAAGAATATATACTGTACATTAGGGCTGGGCGATAAAACGATAGTGATATATATTGCGATAGACACGTGTTCGATATCAATAGAAAACGGGGTCGATAGAACTACAATAGTTTAACTTCACTCCAAGCCCCGGCGATCCAAGATGGCGCCCAATTCAAATGAATGGTTGTGCTCAGTGGCGCTTTGTGACGGCATGGGGGCTGAAAATATTAGCGGAAGTTGCCTGAAACTCGCAAAGATCTATGGGAAACTCGCAAAGAACTTTGGGAAACTCGCAAAGAACTTTGGGAAACTCGCAAAGATCTATGGGAAACTCGCCTGTATTTGGGCATCGTCTGGTCCTCCCGGTTCTGCGCAGTGGATGATCTCCCATAATGCGTTGCGTCAAACACGCGTGTGTGGGTCTCACACCAGGTCTCACGCACGTGCACAGAGGGGCTCGGCTGCGCTCTGACCAATCAGAGCAGTTCATCAGAGCGGGAGTTAGAGCGAGAGCCAGACGAGCAGAGTTTGTGGCACTAAAGTGTGGATTTAAACAAAACCGAAGGATTTAAGAAGAAAAAAAGTTCAGGATGACAAGGGACACTAAAATCCCCACAAAATCCTATCTTTATTAAAGCTGTAGGTTCTCTGTCAGCTGAGGTTGAGCTGTTTTAATATGCATTGAGTTCTATGGGGATAATTTCTGGGTAGCCCACGTGAATTTAGTCTGGTTCAGTCTGCAGTACCGCGAGAATCCCCTGAGCACGTGAGTTATTCAGCTACAAGCTAGTAATACCCTATCCAGTTAATATAATAGATCCATGCTTCACTCCGTTCGAAAAAAACAGGAAGTAATGCCGAGTCAGAAGCGCGCAGCATTCTGGGGTATGTAGGCAAAGGCTTCTCGACCTATCACAGCCGACTAAAAACCGCAAAACTTTCTGGGAAATGCAAAAACATCAACCGCACCATGCGTAGCGTCCATGGATCATGGATCTATTATAATAGCCATGGATCTAAAGATCGTGTTTCAGTGCCGTGTCAATGGTTATGCACCTCTGTGCGAGAAACAGCATGTGCGGCGCGGGAGAGGCAGTGGGTACAGAGACTCGATGCATTCGGCAAAAGCAAGAGATTAACTTTTTCCTGAGCCGCCACAGGGACACAAGACACTCGAAAACAGCCAAAACAGGAGCTAAACCAGAACTAAACCAGGATTAAACCAGGACTAAAGTGGGGAGACTACTTGTGAACATTTGGTTCCAGCCTCATTCCCCCGTGACTGTAAACAAGGCTGCTAACATGTGTTAGCCGACACGACAAATGTATTTATTTACGTTTAAAAAAATAAATAAAAAACAATCAATAAATATCGTTATTGACCGATATGAATTATTTATATTGTGATATGGTTTTCAGCCATATCGCCCAGCCCTACTGCACATACATGTGGTGGACCACTCTTAAACAATCAGAGCTAATCCAGATGCATTTGGTAAGTTGATTTTTCTAAAAACGTTTAAGGTTATCTCAATCAATATACCAACTTTTTTTGTTGGGTGTCTTTCCTACACAAAGCGCCTCACAACCACATCACATCAGGCATAAATCATAAAATCATAAACATAAACATAGAAAAAATACAATACCACAGGGCATTACAAAAAAACATTGAGATCACAAGAAATATTAAAAACATAAAAAATATAATCACATAAGTGATAAAAATCCTTAAAATCACACATACTTGTGCGACTCTGAACCCCTTCCCTGTCCATATCCTACCCACAATGCTACTGTGCAGGAATTTGTATAAATGTAACCACTGTATATGTACTCCCCTGGGTGTGTCACTGGGTGTTAAAAATTCAATAAAAAATAGCAGCAGTGCATTAAAAAGAGAAAAGATGAAATCCTTCAGTTGTATGCACAGCTAAACACAACAGTATTTTGCAAACTAACAAGGAACAGCTATGTTAAGTTATGTTAAGAAGCATCTATGTCAGTGAAGTACCACAGAGTTTGGGAGAAAGGAAATAGTTAGATGGTTTTATAGGTCAACATTGTCAGTAGGATAATGAGGTACCTCAGCTTTAAGTATCAGAAAGAGGTTTAAAATAGAATCGCTGATTACATTTGGAAACTAATTTTTACATCGAAACAGTGCAAACAACTTTGACACTGATCCTGGACTGGTAATTACTTCAGATATCATATCATTAAGTGACGTTTCAGAACATGCTATATCACTGTTTCTTTATTCATGTTTGTACATCATTAAAGGGGGAAAATAATCAGAATTGTGATGTCAGGGTAATGTTAACCTGTGTTATATTGAGCCACAGGTGTTATAGAGTATGTATACTGTTACGTACCAGGGATGTCGCTAGAATATTTAAGAATTTGTAAGATTTAAGTAAATAACGTTTTTTGACTAGTACAGTGTTAGTCCATCATGCAGTTTAAACTATATATGCATGTTTGTAGGAAAGATGGAGTACATTGAGCTCTTGACTGTATGTGTGTTGCCCTTAATAGTCTTTTTTTATTCTTTTTTTATCCAGGTTAGACCAGTGGGGGCGGGTCCCGGCTCAAAAGTGGCCAAAATGACGTACGCTGACATGCTTGCAATACCACCCCGGGCCGATGGGGGCGGACCCAGAATAAGAATTAGCCAATGCTAACATATCATCTTCTTACCTCTCGAAAACGTCTTTACAGGATGGACCAAAAGTTGGCTCTTGGCCCAAAGCTCCGTTCCACATGTGTGTCAACGCTGAGGGGGGTGACTCGTAAAAGTCACTCGTTTAAATGAATGGAGCTCGCGGCGGCTGACGCATGCGCAGATGCGTTTTTTCACATTTTCCAGCCCCCGCGGCCATTTTGAATCACTCCATGAGAGCCCAATTTTTGGCCCATTAGTTAGAACGGCGGAGATAGGCGTGACTATGTATACAGTCTATGGGTAAGACTTGATTCTGGTCTTGGCTTCATGTGTCATTGGGTCTATACTCAGGTTAGACTTGGTTCTATACTCAGGTTAGACTTGGTTCTATACTCAGGTTAGACTTGGTTCTATACTCAGGTTAGACTTAGTTCTATACACAGGTTAGACTTGGTTCTATACTCAGGTTAGACTTGGTTCTATACACAGGTTAGACTTGGTTCTATACACAAGTTAGACTTGGTTCTATACTCAGGTTAGACTTGGTTCTATACTCAGGTTAGACTTGGTTCTGGTCTTGATATTTTCAGAAAGAAACTCCTGAGGAATCATTGTGATCATGATCAGACCTGATAACTCTGGATTCACTAACATCAGGATGAACTCATGTGTTTTATACATGACTCTAAGACCAAGATGAAGGAAGAGAGTTTCATGTTGCTCACTCCAGGAGGTAACTGTGTACAGTATGTGTAGTAGTATGTAGTTTTATTATAAACTGTTACCAAAATGAATAAAGGATATTTCATATCGGTTTAAGTACATTTTGATCATCCTAAAATGGTATTATCCAAAAGAATAATCAGTTTTAGGTGCATTCAAAGCACAGTCGTTTTCTTATTCCAAGTGAGTAGTTGCTTGTTGTTGTATATATATAATATTTCAGAATTCTTGGTATTTGCGTGTACTAAGTGTATGATTGAATATTTCTTAAACTAAGTCACAACATTTTGAAGACATTCCAGGGATAATATCCATGCGCTTCTGGGGATCTCAATAAACTAAACTTAACTCAGACTGGTCAACTTCCGTGCGTCTTGAACATCTTTATATTTTGTGGACTTAAATGTGTTGTTAGAGGAACATGTGTAAACGCAGAACAAACTAATAGAATCAATGTCATCGTGGTGGCGCCACGATGACAATCATTTTGATTGCATCTATTAGTGCAATCTAAAAGCAACAATGCTTTGGGTCCAATTACATGTTAATACAGATACTTTTTAATGGGAAAGGTTCTTTTAATTATTTATCGTTAAATATTTATGTATTCAGTCAACAATATTATAGGGCATGGAAAATCTGCCAAGAATGTTAAATGTTTCTAACAAAAGCACTATTACTCTTACTGATAGTTAGCCATTTAATATTTCCCCACTATGGGACAAAAATAGAATCTCCTTTATTAAATGCGGGCATTACAACATCATTATTGGTAAACTATGTATGAAAGCATGTACTTAAAGTAGCGGTATGTAAGATTAAATCATTAAATGGCCCCAATCTGTCAAAAGGCATTAATAAACCATGCTCTGTTCAAATACTTCTTTTTTTTTTTTTATTATGCAACATTTACACAAACAATACAATAACAATAACAACATAAAAGTCAGAAAGATAACCAAAGACTGATGTTGACAAAATACAAAACAAACAAAAAATGTACAACAAATAAGACAATAACAAATCAAGGAAATTAGTAGTAACTGAGGGAGGTATTCTGTGATTGTTTGTGTACGTGTTTGTGTGTGTGTGGGTGCGTGTGTGTGTGAAGGTAATTGAAATACAGATAAATCCAAATAATCCAGATAATAAATATTATTGTCATCCACACATTATCACCATCGCCACCAATAATAATAATCCACATAAATCCTCATGATCAAAAACTATTTGAGTCTTTAATTGGAGATTATAAATAATTATAATAACAACAATCTTATTAATAATAATAATAATCACTTATTACCATCCCTATTATAACAGTAACAGTAACAATAATTCATAATTTCACGGTGTACTGCTATCTTCCCTCCACCGTCCCCCCTTCCCGATTTAAAGTGTATTATTTTTACAGTTTCACTACTTTGTTGTGTGACATGTGTTCTACAGTGCATTAAAAGGCAGACATGAGGGAATGTCCCGAAGTGGGTTTCTCCCCCCCACGTCCGACCGGCCCTATGTGTTTTTATAAAGACATTTCAGTGCTACTCTAATGTGATGCATTAAAAGACAGGGGATGGTAGGGGATGGTAGAAATACTTCTTTAACTGATAACGATAGTCCAGCCGGGATAATTGAATTTCAAAATTTGTTTTTCAGCCCCTAAATCTTGTTGTTTTCCTTTCGATGTCCTGCCCTCCACCGTTTTACCAATCAAAAAGTCTGTAATCTGGGTTGCCAGAACTCACAGCGTCGAGCTAATCTCACTGGTATCTCACGGTACTAAAAAAGGTCTTGTTATGCTATAAGTGGATTTGTCTGCATATCTGGCAACCTGAGTCAAGGAGAGTGGGAGAGGTTGCTGTACCACTCATGGCCAGATTTAATATATACTGCTCCTTTAAGTACTTTACAAAATTAAGTACTTAAGTAATGCTTCAGGCTGTAAGAAATATTGGTGAATAAAACAGAAATATACCACATGGACATGGTCTGCAGATTAAAAAGGCTATTATTTTGTGTGATGTTGACGTCCGGAATGACAGATGGTCCGCACTGATGTTTTATTAAAGCGTTCATATAAATCACACTGTTTGTTGTGATGCCGAATATGAAATCAATCCTGTCTGTACATCACACTATAGACTTCTCATTTGCACTTGTGTTGCATGCATGATCACTCCCACCATCGCACGCGCATGTATTCTGACAGCAATAGCCCATAATATTAGCTTAGCGGCAGTAAAACTCACGCTGTGTAACAAAATATAAAAAGCCAAAGAGCATATCTGGCGTTAACTCCCACGTGTCATTTCAACCTGATCAAAGCAAATGACACAGAAAATATACTTCTCTATGTACCATTTCCTGGGCTCTGTAAAGTACTCATATAATGCTGTTGTGTCAACCCAGCGTAGTCTTTCCGGAAATATTACTCATTAAGTCATTACTTTTTGCTCTTAGGTGTCCTTGTTGCAAACCATCATCATTTTGTTTCACGTAAAGACCACCATTATAATGAAGGCTTCTCTGAAACGCAGCCGATTTTATACATCCCTTGAAGCTATGTTAACTGAAATCGCAACTATAAAATTGTTCTAAGTATGTTTCTCATTCTCTAAACTGTTTGGTTCTATCTCTATTGTCTTCACATTTATGTAGTTTCGGTCTCTGACACAGCTTTAGATCAGCCTATTCAATGAATTGAGAAGAGTACCAGTTCTCACTCAGCCAATCAGCTCTCAGTATTTAAACTACAAAATGATACAATGGCGTGGCGTAGTGGTTAGCACTTGTGTTTGACGGCAAGTGAAACACAAAGTCATGGTTGAGGGTTGAATGAGGGTGTGTTTGTGAGTGTGACACTGGGAGTACATTTGGAAATAAGCTAAAAGATACTACAATCTTGTTTATTTACAGTTAGCGATTCATGCATTCATTCATTACAAACACTGAAAATACAAAAAAATAGCTTGTGGTCTGATTGGTTCTGAAAATGTTGCTTAAAGTGATAGTCTGGAGTTTGTCAGAAAGAGAGAGGTACATGATTTGAAAAAAAAAAACGAGCCTAAGCTCCCTCCCCCTTCCTTTCTGATTGGTCCAAGCCTTCTTTTCTTTGCACGCCCCAGGTCAATGGTCCAAGACGAGCGAGGAGAGATTACCAATTTAAATATTCAAATATATTAGAATATTTAATCATACAATGTTATACAGTACCTCACAGCAGCAGTTGAACGTGCCATTGATTGGAATGTAGTTTCAAAACGTTCTACTGATCATGATTTCTCGATAACGGACTCTCAAACCAATAATGAGCGCAGCAACATCTGTGCTTGTGATTCAGGTGTGTAAAATATTTACTCTGTGTACAAACTTCAGTAGGTCGTACACTTTCAGCGCCTGCCACGAACCACTACTGTCTCTGAACGGGAAGCTACCGGAGCTAGCCACGCTCAATTACACAAATATCAATCAATCAACACATTTAAATGTTAATCGGAGAATACATTATATACATTCAAAAACGAGTCAAAAAGTGATCGCGGTAAACCCAGACATAACTATTAACATTAATTGAAAATTTTAGGACACATTTGAAGAGGATCTGATTATGGATTTACAGTGCCTTGCGAAAGTATTCGCCCCCCTTGAACCTTTCAACATTTTGCCACATTTCAGGCTTCAAACATAAAGATATAACATTTTATTTTTTTGTCATGAATCAGCAACAAGTGGGACACAATCGTGAAGTGGAACAAAATTTATTGGATAATTTAAACTTTTTTAACCCTTTAAGCGCCAAAGTCGCAATATTGCGACAAGCAACATTGCTCACTTAAACAGGCTGTATCTAAAAATGTGGTGCAGAATCTTGTTAATACTTTTCACCAGGGGTTAGTGGACATGTGTGCCTGTAATATGAGCAACATTTGTGGGTGTGGTTATATTGAAAGTTTTTGAGTAAATTGAGTTCGTAAATCACCTGCGGCGCAGCGGCGCGGAAGCGAAGCAGCAGCGGTAGAGCTGAGAGGAGCGAGAGCAGAGCAGAGGGAGAGAGTGTTTTTATTTACTCACGAGGTCTTCAGTACCAGAGAAGTACTTGGTCTGGTACTGGCTCACTCAGATTCAGAGGAGGAAGACACGCAGGTGTCCAGTGAAGCAGACTCGGGCATTATTGGTGACGGGGAGACCGCGCTCCATAGTCCACAATCAGTCCCTGTACAGCGGCTGCTTGTCCTCCGTGTGGCCGCGGTAGAAGCATTCTGTGAACGCCAAGCAGGGGCCGTGGTCGAGGGGACAGGGGCATCATAACACCGGGCATGTGGGAGAAAGTAGCCGGGGTAGACATCCACGGGGAACACGGGAGAAGTCGCGGGGGAGCCGCGGGAAAAAGCACATCGCTTATCGCGTTTACTGCCTTTACCAACAGCGATGATGAGGATGAAGGCAGTTCTTGAGAGAAAATAATCCACAAAAGTGGACCAGAAGTGTTGAAAAACCTGTTGTTTATTGTTGAGACGATCTGACATGTTCTGAGCCCATTCATTTCATCTCTCTGTTTCTAAACGATAAATCCTGGAGCCTCATTTCCACTGAGAAAAATAGTATGCCCACTACTTCTTAGAAAGGGAAATATTGAAACCAATCTCCAGATTTCATGACTGTAAACTATAAAGAGTGCAGTCTTGATCACTGAAGGTCTTTGAAAATAATAAAATTCCATATGGCTGCGAACCAGTGCTAAAACATTATGTATAATCTGGATCAGGGAATTTATTTCTATCCCAAATTCATTTCATACTAAAGATATATTTCACATTTACTGTTTATAGTATTCCCTGATCTCAAATAACTCCCAAGCTACAGCTTTTTGAAGTCTTTATACAATAATTAACATTTTCCAAAATGGCCGCCACCTTGATGACGTCAGAATATGCAAATTAGATGACGAATCAACTTCCATCCCAAAGTTTGGTTCAGACTGAAGATATTTCTAATTTACAGTATGCCTTTATCTCAAACCATTTTAAAGTTATAGCCTTTTGAAATCTTGAAATCAAAATTGTACATTTTCTTGAAAAAACTCTGGCGCCTAAAGGGTTAACAAATAAAACACTGAAAAGTGGGGCGTGCAATATTATTCGGCCCCTTTACTTTCAGTGCAGCAAACTCAGTCCAGAAGTTCAGTGAGGATCTTTGAATGATCCAATGTTGTCCTAAATGACTGATGATGATAAATAGAATGCACCTGTGTGTAATCAAGTCTCCGTATAAATGCACCTGCTCTTTGATAGTCTCAGGGTTCTGTTTAAAGCGCAGAGAGAACCATGAAGACAAAGGAACACACCAGGCAGGTCCGAGATACTGTTGTGGAGAAGTTTAAAGCCGGATTTGGATACAAAAAGATTTCCCAAGCTTTAAACATCTCAAGGAGCACTGTGCAAGAAATTATATTGAAATGGAAGGAGTATCAGGCCCTGTCCACACAAAGTCAAGCTCAGGCCTAAACGCAAAAATACTTTATCAATCCAGTGTATCGTCCATACGAGGCCGGCGTTTTGGGGGGGTGTAAACGAACATTTTTGAAAGTAGGTCCCAGAGTGGAAAGATTTCAAAACTCCGTATATGCCGCTCCGTGGTTACTGCCTCTCCGCAATGTATCTGAGAGGCTTGCGTCATCGCCCCGCCTCTTGTTAAAGCACGCATGCGCCGCACTCAGAAAATAATGACAACAACAATGTAGCTTGTTGGTTTTGTAATCCAGTGTGACCCGAAGCAACAGTTCAACCTCATCGTCCGTCCATACTAATGTAGTACCAGCTCGCCCACTCGCCATGTTGTCTGTTTACAAAATTCTGCGCATGCCCAGTTCCCGTCACGGAAGTTTGGGCTTGATCCCGTCATTGCGTCACAGCGCCACCAACAGGTCTGGCATAGTTTCACAGCGTTTTCAGGCGTATTGACTACATTCATATGGACGCACACATTTACTGAGCTAACTCCGTGTTTACAGAAAAAGTTTCTGAAATTATAAGCGTTTTGTCTTTGTGTGGATATAGCCTCAGACCACTGCAAATCTACCAAGACCCGGCCGTCCCTCCAAACTTTCATCTCAAACAAGGAGAAGACTGATCAGAGATGCAGAAAAGAGGCCCATGATTACTCTGGATGAACTGCAGATAACTACAGCTGAGGTGGGAGAGTCTGTCCATAGGACAACAATCAGTCGTGCACTGCACAAATCTGGCCTTTATGGAAGAGTGGCAAGAAGAAAGCCATTTCTCAAAGATATCCATAAAAAGTCTCGTTTAAAGTTTGCCACAAGCCACCTGGGAGACACACCAAACATGTGGAAGAAGGTGCTCTGGTCAGATGAAACCAAAATCAAACTTTTTGGCCACAATGCAAAACGATATGTTTGGCGTAAAAGCAACACAGCTTCTCACCCTGAACACACCATCCCCACTGTCAAACATGGTGGTGGCAGCATCATGGTTTGGGCCTGCTTTTCTTCTGCAGGGACAGGGAAGATGGCTAAAATTGATGGGAAGATGGATGGAGCCAAATACAGGACCATACTGGAAGAAAACCTGTTGGAGTCTGCAAAAGACCTGAGACTGGGACGGAGATTTATCTTCCAACAGGACAATGATCCAACAATAAAGCCAAATCTACAATGGAATGGTTCACAAATAGACGTATCCAGGTGTTAGAATGGCCAAGTCAAAGTCCAGACCTGAATCCAATCGAGAATTTGTGGAAAGAGCTGAAGACTGCTGTTCACAAACGCTCTCCATCCAACCTCACTGAGCTCGAGCTGTTTTGCAAGGAAGAATGGGCAAGAATTCCAGTCTCTCGATGTGCAAAACTGATAGAGACATACCCCAAGCGACTTGCAGCTGTAATTGCAGCAAAAGGTGGCGCTACAATTTATTAAAAAAGTTAAAATTATCCAATACATTTTGTTCCACTTCACGATTGTGTCCCACTTGTTGTTGATTCTTGACAAACATTTACATTTTTTTATCTTTATTTTTGAAGCCTGAAATGTGGCGAAATGTTGATACTTTCGCAAGGCACTGTAGGTTGAGTTTATATTTGGGTCACTCTCCGCTGATGTTCAGAATTCTTTGTTTAGTTTTCATATAGTTCCAGAGCCTGGTGGAGGCTTGATTCGGAGGCTCCGTGAAAACAAACAACTGAGCATGAGCGCAGCTATGAGCACGAGCGCCGATGATTGACAGCCCTTGCCGTCACTTGATTGGTGAAAGTGGACGGCATCGTGGATTTTTAGCTATAGCTTAGAGAAGGGAAGGCGGGACTTACCCGTAATATTGGAGGCGATCGCCGAACAATGCTACAACTCTCTCTCTACCGTTGAGATATATATATATATATATATATATATATTTTTTTTTTATTTTTTTTTTTTTAAACCTAAATACTAGTCATTTCATGAATTTGTTTGGATTTTTACAAAAGCCAACATACACATATTGAGAATGAAAAATAGGACAGCAGTTTTTTGGATTCAGCCGAGGGGATGCCAAAGGGACAATGACACCTGCTGACATGGCCGTTCAAACAATGAAGCCAGGGAAAATGCTTTTATCCCCCTCGGGGGAGGCAATTACTTTTAGCAGCCTAACTATAATGAGAGTCCGGTTAGTTACTAACTGAATAATAGTAAGTCATAATCTAAAATTGAGCTGACTTTACTGTAGGTTTACATATTTATTGTGTACATATTCTGGTTATAAATGAAATGTCATGGGCTGAACTTTCTGCAGTCCTGCATTTTGAATTCCTTTTTTCATTTCAACACATGATAATTCCAGACATGAACCATTTTAGTAGTGACCAATCAAATGCCCATGCTCCAGATTGCCTTAGCAACTATCTTAGCAACATGTCTGCCCCTGCTACAGCGTGAAGCTAACAGCGTCAGAACAAATGGCCACATAAGGAAATTGGCTCCAGGTAGCTTATGTTCAAATAGGCTTTGTCTGTATTCAGCAAACTCTATGAGTGACATCAGCACTCGGTTAGTCCAACCATAATCTACGGTCTATGGGGAAGGGTGAGTTCAGCTTCCCCTGCGTATAGCAGACTCATTGAAAGTTAGCGTGGTGTTTTACACTGCATTTCTGCCTCCACAGTCAGAAGTAGCAGAAGGTCCAGGATTGGAATCCCTGTCAGAACACATCGCTCTATATGCTTCTATTTTGTGTGAGGTACTATCAAAATTCTTGGTATTCCCCCAAGAATCACCCAAACCCTACCACCCCCTGCCCTGAATTAACCAAATTAACTATTCCTAGCTTCCAAGCATTAGCAAAATTAATAACAGTATAATTGAAACAATTCTCTCAACTCAGGACAAAATAGTCCTGTTGGCTTAGTTCATGATGTCAACTCTAAACTGCATTATTGACAAAATCAACAATCAAACAAACCAGAAAACACACAAGAACAATGTAATTCATCCAATAGGACAAAAGTGTGATGACTGTGGTGCAGAGGAGGGCATTTCCTCACACAACAGGTTGGAAATAAAGGCTAGTACACAGTGTTCTTTGAAACCACTGGACTGAACATACTTGCTCCGTGTTGTCTCACAAGGTCATTGGAGGTGAAAAACCGGGCAGGTCGCCGTGTGTCTCTCTCTGCTCTACACTCTGTGCCGCTGGGACAACCTGACAGCTCCTCATCCATGAAGCTCATTTTCCCTGTCGATCGCATCAGCTTATTATCAGTCTCATATCATGTTGGAGATGGCGGATTTAAGTGTACGTGAACCAGCGTAAACAAGAGCGAGCCTGCTTTATAGTCATTATCAGACAGGAAGCCTCCGCATCTGTGTCTCGATAACATCTCAGATTAAGGTTTTGGAGCCGCTGTGGCTTCAATCTCACGCTCACAGTTGTTGATGTTAACATAGAAACTTTATTATCATGGTTTTCGGCTGCCAACTCAAATGCAGTTATTATTGCTTTCAATCGAGTGTTTTGGTGTCATATCTAAATTCAGTTTTAGGGGCCCTGCACATTGCCAAAAAACACATCTACAGGGGAATTCTGAAATGCTATTATGTACTTATTGTGTTGGCTATGTGCCTAAAACAGGAAATGGAAATGGGTTTTGGCACCATTTTCAGTGAATTGGGCATGATTATCTTCCTGGCATCGCCCAGTGTTGGCTGTGTGAGTGAATCATTTCCTTTCTTTTTTTTTTCCATGGGATTGTGTGACTTCAGCACAAAAATGGAAAATTCTGAATTCTGTCAGGCAAAAATCCCGTCTCATCTTCCCCTCTCGTGCTCAGCTTTGTAACTCTTTGCCTGTGACGCTGCTCTGTACTTGGCATACGAGGTGGAGATTCAAAACGGTTACACGTCTGGGAAACACTTGCACTGCGGCTAAGACAGGCACATGCAGCTATAATGCAGCCATCAAATACCTAACTAGTCCCTTCAGGATTACTCCCACTTTCTGAGAAACTGTTCTGTAAATTGCCTCGTTTAAAGTAGTGAGGTGTTGCTATTTCTCATTTTAAACCGAAAAATGTCTTATAAAACTATAATCTGTGTAGCCTTTGATCATTCCATTTCAAAATCAATTCTGGAAAACTACATTTAGTCTATATATGCACTGAAAACAAAGACCGCTAAGGAAAATTCCGCCTCTTCGGTTTAATGTGCCACTGGAAATGATTAGTGATGAGACGGAAATATCGATCCTTAACCAATTTTACCAACTTTAATGGCAATGTTTATGCCGTGTGTATTTATAGCCGAATAGTGCATGGATTAACTTTAAACCCATATTTCCACTGATGATGATAATTAGTGTTTAATTATCTGTCTGATGATTTTATGGCTTGATTTTGACCTCAAACCGAGACAGAAACTGCTTTAAATTTGTGGACACAGATGTGATGATATTAATGACCCTGATTGTAAATCCAGGATGTTATTATATGCACTGCTGTTTCTTCTCGACTTAGTTTTCCCCGAGAATACTTTTTGACTCCCATGGAGAGGTGAGTTTCAAATCTGAGAGGATTGGAGTTAAGATCCTTTCTCTCTGGAGCAGGATCAAACTCAATAGAAATCTGATTGCCAAAAACAACATCCTGCTGCTTCTCAACCTTTTTTCTGCAAAAAAAGGAACAGCGGTTTAGTAATCATCAATTAGCCTTTTGTCATGATTATCTACAGTATACCACAATGTCCCATTAAAACACTGATTGGTGAATTTGCCCTTAAAACACCTGCAATATAGTATTTCATTAAATATAGCTTGTTTCAGTCAGGAATAGACATTTATGAATGAATTCCAGATTCATACATATCATTAAAGCTGATCTTGACCACTCATTGTAACACAAAATTTGATTTACAGTAATCTTTAAAAGAATGTACGATGTAAGAATTTTTGACCAATAAAACCCTGTAACATGACATTTGCTGAAGTAGAATAGTTAGGCCAATAGTGAGGATTTGAATACATTTTGTCCAATCAAGAAGCTGTGCGGGTGAGCATGGCTGGGTCTGTGTGGCCTTGGTCCTCGTTCTGTAGCCTGAGTCCTGGATCTATAGACCGTCCCACTGTGAGAGTGGATCCCTTTCTCATGTGGGCATCCCTGAGGTTTCTCACCTTTTCCCATCGGGTTTGAGGGTTTTTCCTTGTCAATGCAGGAGCGGCTAACATAATATACAGTAAGGACATTGGTAATGATCCAAAATTCATTAACATTTATGTTAATGAATTTAACATGAACCAATACCAATGTTTTTTTTCTATCATTGCCTTTTTTGTGTTTAAACTGTTTTATTCACTGATCTGTTTCGGCAAATTTAACGGTTGTGTAAAATCCTCCAAAATAACTATTGTTGTAATTTAGGGTTATACAGGAAAAGATTGAATTGATTTGCTATGGAATTGGGTCTAACTGGTGCTTCAAATACTTGGCATTAACTTTAATGTTCTCCTCATTAGAAAAAAACAACCTTTACTTTAAAAACAAGAACATTTCCAAGTGACCCCAAACATGTTAAAAGCAGTGTACATATAATGGGCACATGCAGGTGTCTCAGTTGACTCACGATGCATGTGATTAGTTTGGACATGGTTTCAGATTCAGCCCAACATACTTCCTCTCCCAGCAGTCACGGGGTCTTACTTTGTCACTTGCTGTTGTCAGGCCTATCGAGTTCACAGGTTTCCACTGAATCAGAAAAGTAATGTCACCCAAAGGTCTGTAATGGTTTCAACACAGACTCACCCCTGTGCATTAGAGCTTTGGATTGTGTTTCAAATCCTTTTCACGGGTGCCACTGCGCAGACACAGGCGCTGTGCAGGTGATGGGTGCTGTGCCATGCAGGTTATTGTGACTTACACTAGGGCACATGTGAGGACCGGTGCAGCGTTTGTGATCGCGCAGCTGTAATACAAAGAGAAGGCACAGAGACAGAGACTTGTCCTTGGATTCCTTACCAAACACCTCTATCCCTGGAATTACATTTCGACTGGGGCTTTTTAACCGTTCAATCCCCACCATGTCCCATACTTCTCCCGCATTCTGTGATTTGAGCTCCTTAGGAAATGATAAAGACGCAAGTCCTGCATCTCACACCTAATAGTACAGCAGTGGCAGCAGTATCCGCCATGCTATATTACCCATGAATACAGATATGGCCTGTCGTACATTATTCTCACAGTAGGAGTTGGGGAAGGCGGCTTGTGGAGGTAGTTGAAATTCCCTGTTCTACCAGTTGAGTAAACTATCTGTAGATCACTTCACTTTGGCTCTTCATGCTGGTAGTGGCCATTTCCATTGTTCTTCATACAACTTTTCCTACACAGTGCAAAAAAGGACTATATTTTTTGTTTTTTTACCACTTGCTTTCCAGGAGATAAGATTACACAAAAATGGTATGTGAGGCCGGGTTAAAGATGATGTCAGTAACTTAAAGCCACTAATAACAAATGTGACCTTTTTAATATTTACCTCCACCATGTTTTTGAATTGTATTCATAGGCTTAGAATTTAACTTTAAAGTGTCCATGAGAGAGGAGTGCTCTCTGTGTCAATGCGCCATCTTGAAAAACAGTGGTGGATAAGGGAAAAAAAGGATGCGAGAATCGCGTTTTTGTTTCACATGAGCTTCTGATATGGTTGCTTTCACCGTGACTTCACAAGTTGGAAGAAGGAACCATGGAGGACCACAGTTATATCAAAGAATCATGGAGGACCACAGTTATTTAAAAGAACCATGGAGGACCACAGTTATTTAAAAGAACCATGGAGGACCACAGTTATATCAAAGAACCATGGAGGACCACAGTTATTTAAAAGAACCATGAAGGACCACAGTTATTTAAAAGAACCATGAAGGACCACAGTTATTTAAAAGAACCATGAATGACCACAGTTATTTAAAAGAACCATGAAGGACCACAGTTATTTAAAAGAACCATGGAAGACCAAAGTTATTTAAAAGAACCATGGAGGACCACATTTATTTAAAGCTGCATTAACTGATTTGTAGAAAATTTCAAACGCGAGCGATGGCCTCCCTCTTTCTGCTCGCCCTCCCCACGCTACTTATTCTTCAACAGGACGTATCCATATCCATGCACTGCATTGGGATATCCCAATGCAGTGCATGGATATGGATTGCATTTTCATAATGAATACGAAAATAAAGTCAGTTAGTGCAGCTTTAAAAGAACGATCCGAACAACAATCTTTTAGAATAATACTTATGCAGAAGTACAAGCCAAGGAAGGTTTCTCACCCTTCATCATCGGTCCTTCTTAGTAGATTTTCCCGACGTTTCGTCCTTCATCTAAAGGACTTCTTCAAAGTGTCAACATCGCAAACCACACGCACCGAAAGACAGCGTTAACACAACAGGAGGCACATCATGTAGTTTGTACACAACAGACTCACACGTGAACAGTACGTAACTTTTTTCACAATAATGAGAACGAGGCAGAATCTACAACACAGTCTCAGGATGTTCTGACCCGATCCGAGCGCAGTCCAACTACTGTCACAAGTTTCAACTAAACCTCATTCAGGGACAAAGCCTCAAATAAAACACACAGAATCCCCACAAAACAGTCGCCAGAATACTTTTTCAGCAGCTCGAGTGTATGTTCTGTTTTCTTACCTTGAGGCAGGGTGCTGTGGCTAATGCTAATGCTAACATGAGCTTTTAGCCATGTCCTGCCGCGGCTCTGTATATCTCCTGCTTCTTTGATCATCGTTGTTTTTAAGCTCCCACAGACGTTCGTCCTCCATGTGTCTATTGTCTTCTCACCACGTTTGAAAAACTATATTTGTAGTAGATCCATGATAAAACTCGGTAGCGCCTCTGTGCAGCGGATCTCAACGCGGTCTTGTTTAATTGTCGGCTCCACGCGACTTTCTAGTGTCTGAGACGTTTGGAGAGATCCGGTTATTTATCAAACTTAAGTATTCTTTCCTTGGCAGTCTGGTGAATGACTGAGAGTTGAGCCTCGACTCAAAGGCTTCCGTAGTACCTTGGACTGCGATATAAGATCTCAACGCTAGATGGCACTAAAAATTAAATTTAAATGTGTTTAATTTAGATTTAATGTATATATTCATAACCATGGCGCAGTGTACTATTGTGTACAGTAGTTTTCAACAATAATACACTTAAAATAGACCCTCCCCTTGGCATAAATGCAACCAGTTAGATTTGTTGGAGGAGGATACTTAAACCAATGACGGACCCTCAAAGATTTGAAATAATACTGTATCTACCACTCAGGTAGCTGCAGAGGTGAGCATGGTCTAACCAGCACAGTTCATACTCCAACCCAGATGTGTTATCTAAATATTGGCCTCATAATGTCCCAGAATCATCAAATGAATATCATGAATGCATGTAGAAATCATAACACTAACATAACACATGCTTTAGGTGTTATAGGTTTTACAGGATTATTATATGAAACAGACAAATGAGGGAACGGGAAGCCAAGTCGCTGTATAGAAAGCAGAGGTGTGGACTCGAGTCATGTGACTTGGACTCGAGTCAGACTCGAGTCATGATTTTGATGACTTTAGACTCGACTTGACCAAATATAAAAAGACTTGCAACTCGACTTGGACTTTAACATCAATGACTCTGACTTTCACTTGGACTTGCGCCAATTGACTTGCAAAGACTTGCGTAACCCGGGCCATTTTTACCTTTCTCCGCATCTCTCTTTCTATCTATGCCGTCTCTGAAGAAACAAAGCCTCGCGGTAGTTGTAGCGCTCGCGCGAGAGTTCGAACGTGAGTTCCCCGCAGTTCGCGCAGCAACACTTCCCTAAACAAGCGGACTGCATTCACCGGTGGGTGTGTTGTCTAGGGGAGCTGGAAATGAGCGAGCTGCAGGTATTTATCGCGACCTAACGTCATATTTTGTTCTACAAACCGTAATTGATATGCTTTCACTACAGGCGCCTCATACAATTGAATCGACGCAGTTGTCACACTGTGTGCCGTGTTTTAAAGAGGAACTGGTGAGTCAAACTAGCGCTAGCCTGCGCTGCTCTGTTGGCTCTTTCTTATATTTTTCTGTGTGGGCGCCGAGGCCTATTATTATGAGTATGTTTTTGCTGTGCTCCTCCTGCTAAAGTTTGCATACATTAGATAGTTGTTTTGATTATGTGCACTAAGCTAGATTAATATTTGCACTATTGTTTATGGTTCATTGATATGAGAATCAGTACTTTGACTGATTGAATTAATTTATATGAGACATTTTATTATGTAATGATATATTGGTAATTATGAGATATTACTAATGCTGGCCCAGTTCATACAGGCCAGGTTCCTTCCCCTCCATTGGTCCCTTAGTCCTTTGGAACAATAACCACTACGGACATTAAACTGATTATATAGATACAGGTCCTAGCCCAATACTCATATTCATATATGCTGCACTTGCTACTTCCCATTAAAAACCCCAAAGATAAAAAGTATGTTGACACGGACTGCTCTGATTTTATGTGTGGTCTGTGCATGTGTAACTGAGCCTGCATCTGGCACAACATAGTTTTGATTTACCAGCAGCCAACCACATGGAACAAACTGTTAGTCCATGGGTCAGAGACCAACGAGAATGCACCAGCAAAATGATTCCTAACATTATTTTGTTTGCCTACAAAAAGTACGTGGAGACCAACAAGAAACAAATCGCAGTCAAAAAGACTCGAGAGGACTCGAAAGTCAAACCGTAGGACTTGGGACTGACTTGAGATTTGTTGGCCTTTGACTTGGACTCGACTCGGGACTTGCCTGTCTTGACTCGTGACTTGACTCGGGACTTGAGGGCAATGAATTGAGACTGACTTGTGACTTGCTAAACAATGACTTTGTCCCACCTCTGATAGAAAGCGTCCTGGAGTCCTGTCATGTAGCGATTCTTCTACTTTCCACTGCAATGTTTTGTTTTATCTCTGAACTTTCTAAAAAACGCATCAATCCAGGAAGAATCAAGGTATAAAACCAAGATCTACCGGACAGGAAGAAATATCGGGTAAAAAAGAAATCTTAACTGTTGAACAAGACAAGAGCACAAGGACGTAATCCATGGAGTAGAATAAGGGGAGTCAAACTGGCACCAGAAAGGGCCGGTGAGGCTGCTGGTTTTAACTCCACCCAAACAGGAGCTTAGACACCAACCATTTCCTCAAGTCTTCAGGTTAAGATTGGACTCCCTTGACGAATTGGGCGGAGTCTGGTGTGCTCCTATTTGTTTGGAAACCAAACTTGAGGACGGGTTTGACAATACAAGATCATAATAAAACATCTTGATTTAAAATTTAACCTAATATCATTACAATATCCATTTCAGTGGTTTGATCAACCTTTTTTACTTGGTCAGCGTTAAAATTAATACTTTTTACGCTTCTGTCTGATTCTTAGGCCAGTCAGTCAGTGATAGATGCTGAGCAAAAAGGGCCATGACAAAGGCGTTTAAAGGTAGGATGTGACAGAGTGATGTCTTCTTCCCAAAGTACCGTGAAGGACGTTGAGACCATTTTACTTCAACAGCTGTGGATTGGCTGATGGCTGTAACATTAAACTGCATATCTTCAGCCAGCACTCAGTGTACGCATGCGAAAGTCCTTGTTTATTTGTGTTCCCTGTCAGAGTTGCCCCATTTGTCTTTGACACACATCCAACTCATAAAAGTGTGTGCATGTACAGCACTACTGACAAAACCAATGATATTCAAATACATTTATATTTATTCCAATAAAGCAGCAGCACCTATTCTATTCTGTTTTTCACTCCTATCTAAAGGCGTGGATTCAATCTCATTCTTATACCCTTGTGGACAGAGAGCAGTATAAATATTTAGTTACAATTTACATATAATGGTACAATATTAATCCTATATCACACTATATCTGTAAGATTTATGAGAAGTGTGTTTTGATTGGGTATGGCTGCTGCATGTGTGGTCAGGGTAAAGGTAATTTATGCTCCTGTCTCTCATAAAGGTGGGTGTTGTGTGGCTCTGTAATGAGCTTTAGTCTTGTAGATTAGACGCTCAGAGGTTTTTACAGCCAAGGAAGTCGGCTTGATCTCCTGCGTGGGCTCCAGGCCAATTAGCAGTTGCTGTCATTATTCACTTTGATAGGTGTTGCCATTTGCTTATGTCCCCTGGCGAGCTCAGATTTAACCTTGCAAAGGCCTGGGGAGGACCCCCATCAAGCCCTCTCTGTGTTTGTCACATGTGTCCAGTGGGCTCGACTGTGGCAGCTTTCATCAGTTATGTGCTTTGGAGATGACACGTGAAGAATGCAGGTGGAGTGAAGCGCTTCCCTTCTCTGCTCTGTTTGACAACAGTCAATATCTTTTTGCCATGTGGCTGCGAGTCAGCAGGTTGGCACAGAGGGACGCAGCATCATCTGATATAGATGACTGACTTGAATTCAGCGTGTGGTCAGCATCCTGCAGTCAGAGTGAGTGGACAGCCAAAATTGTTTCTTTGCCAACTTTGGGGGGCAATGATCATGGCCATTGGAGAAATATTGTTCCAAAGGAAAGATACACCTTATACCTTACCTTACACCTTATACACACTCTAAAAAAAAATGCATTGGCAAAACTTAATAAAATTGAGGCAGCATTTTGCATGCATCTTTTTAAGTTTTGCGAACAAGACTGTGTTTTAAGTATTCTTTGTAAGTCTTTTATCATTGGTCCAGCACAATTTTTTCAATACCACCAACTTGAATAATTGAGTTATAAAGACACTTTGTTAAGTATATTCAGCAAGTGTTTTAGCATCAGCACAACTTAATTTTAACAATACTACCAACTTAAATAATTACATTGAAAATAAATCTTTTTGAGTATAATCAACAAGTGATTTTCAGTCAGGAATATGTAATCTTTATTCAAATACCATCTTTCAAAGATTAGATTCACAAAACGGTTCACAATTGTTAATTTTAGGCAGTAGTCTCTCACTCCACATATATATGAGAGTGGGCCAGTACAGTCACTGGTAAACATGTTCACCTTAAAGTATTTGTTCGAAATTGAAGGGTGACACAGGGAGTATAGGACTGCTTTGGCTTGGCCCTCTCGATCATGGTTGATAAAAATAAATACAATTACTTATTTGGTCAAATTAGTTTATTCAGAATGTTGCTCAAGTATTTTGCTTTAGGACTTGCTTCATATTCAGTTTTAAAATTAATGCTCAAATGTAGAATTTTTAAGAAGTTTGTATTTTTCGCTGCAATGCATTCTGGGTAGCGTCACTGCTTCGCCACATTTTGTTTTCAATCAACACAATATATTTATTTTGAATCAACTCAATATATTTATTTTGAATCAACTCAATATATTTGTTTTTTCATTAATGGGCCACCAGGCTTACAAGAGGATTTTCATGTTGAGCAAACTCAATACTTCTCCGTTGTCCAGTTATGCCAGAATATCAAGTTCAAATTTGTTACAAAAATGAGTTAGGATTCTTGTATTAACTTTTAATTGAGACAGGCATGTTTAAAATGAGTTGCGACCACACTAATTTAAGTAAAACTGGCAAAAATCAATTATTGAGTTTAGTTTAGTATGTATTTTGAGTTCAAAATACTAACCACCTGAATCATTTCTTTGAGTGCACCTTCTCTCTTTAGTGCTGCCAGAATATGGGAATAACAGGGTTTGAAAACAAGTTTGAAACTTTTAAAATAATAAAAAAGGATGTGAACAATGTGTTTGTATAAGGCTATTTTGACAATCTATTTTGTAAACAAGAGGTAAAACATCTAAAAAAGCACAAAAAAGGGCCTCACTCATGTCCATCACCGGCAATTCAAGTTTCAAATATTTATATGCTTTTCTCTGATAATTTCATATCTGTGATTCATAGTGGCTCTAAACTATAACATACAAAAGGTAAAACTGCACACCACTATCTAACAATCGAGCCAAAAAAATAAAATATAGAGGATTTTGGCTGGGGCTGTGGCCACTACCACAAATTCTATTTGGAGTCAGTTCCAGCGGAGTGAGCAGTCCCGCGGCGCAGGCACTCATGGCTGATTCTCATGGCTGCATGCGCTGCTGCTGAAATCCCCACTTTAAGCTTGACAAATATTATCAATTCAGTTTGGCAAAATCCAGCCAGTAAAATAGGCTGACAGACAGGTGGAAGGACCGAGGGAGAGACAGAGATGGATTAAAGAAGGTGGGGGCTGACTCGCAGAGTGGCTGCATGAGCAGGCACAGACACCAGTGAAGTATGTTGGGCTCTAACGAAAGCATCTGTCATGATCACCTGGCATTTAGGCACTGACACTCAAATACACAGGTCCAACACAGACAAATAAAACAGGATATCCTCATACCAGTGGATCAGCACAGACTTATGAAAGTGCACCAGATGCCTCGTATCTTTGATTGGGAAGTGGGACAACAAAAACACACACCAGCCAGCTGCTTACACAACCCACATACTTAATCTCCTGCATTATATGGCTATGTAGGTATATAATCACAGCTTTCTCCGACAATATCTGCTTTTGGAATAGAAATCAGTTGTCAATTAGTTTTCCCAATATTGGTTGGCCACCTGCTCGATTTGCTACCACATTGAACAAAGGTTTATAGCACAACTAATTGACTAAAAATAAAGTATTTCACAGAATAAGGTCACACAAAGAGATTCACAATTTGATGTAAAATCCATTCACTTCACACGGTGTCTACAGAATCGAGATGTCGAATCTACATCTGAGCCGTCTTGTTTACAAATATATACAGAATAAATATTCTCTCAAGTAAATACATCAACATAATACATTTACCATGTATTCACTATTCGCTATGGCTCAGATGGTAAGACTCAGGAACACAACTACAAGTAAAAATTAAAGCCGCAAGGGGCATCGAACGGCCATGATTTGCTCCCGTAACCATAGAACAACGTTTGTAAAATTGTAATGAATATGATCGGTTGGTTTGGCTCCCCATGTAAAACTTGGGAGCAATCAATAGGGGGCGCTAAAGAGCCAATGTAATATTTCACACTTTCAGGTAACCTAGGCCCAGGAGTGAAACAACCGAATCAAGTTTAGCACAAATCAGACTTTGTATGTGAAAACAGGAACACATGTGACTAATCAAAATTCTATGTACAACTATTGATGGTACATGTGTTGAAATGATGTGGAGGGATTTTCAGCTAAATCAGTGAAACAGCGGAGGAGGAGATGATTTCCAACCAACATGTGTGAAAAGGATTTTTTTTTTTCATAAATTTACGGACTTCCTGTTTGTCAGGGGGCATAACCATAATATATATATATTTTTCGTTTCTTGACTTGAGGAACATGTGTACCGAATTTCGTGGCTCTACGACAAACTTGACCTCGGACTCTCTCCCATAGGTGCAATGTAAACTGACTTTTGTAGGGTGCGCTGTTGTGGCCTTTTTTTTTGTCCCATGAATACAAACACCAAAAACATAAAGGTTAAAATTGCAGAAGAATTTTTCGAAAGTCTCTGAGCAAAAACAATATAGGTTTCAATGGCACATGAAACATCATTTTAAAGCGTTTGATTTTTCGCACGTTTTGGTGAGTGACGGGCACTGACGCGTCCGTCACGCACCGCAACCCCTTACATTCACCATTGTGAAAGCAATAGGCATTTATCCCAGTCGGAGCTCGGGCCTAAAAATACAGATTGTCAGTTGTTTATTGTATTGTAACTTGAGCACTATCCTCTCCGCCCTCTCTTACTTATTCTGTCACCACTATGACTTCACCTGTAGTCTGCTCATTGCTACATCTGCTATCTTCGGTGCGCTCCGTTTTCCTTGTTTTTACACATACATTTTGGAGGAGCATTTTAACATCAGATCAACCATCCCCATGGATCTATTTAATGCCTGTTTAGTGTCTGCAGCTGGTTTGGTTCATGTTTTAGCCAAAAAGGTGAAAATGCGCAGAAAGGGAAGGCGCAGAATAGGTGTTTGTGCGACTAGGGGTAAGCAATATGTTGTTATATGTTAGGATCTGTACATGTTAGCAGCAGTATGTTTACATCTGTACTTTAACAGCATGAGACTCTGAGACACAGTGGCTCAGTAAAGTGACAGTGACATGTGGTTCTATATTGCACATTCCGATATGGATGACATGTGAGATCAGGTTGACAGTGTTCATTAGTCCTCATTGTTTGTTTTACAGTCTGACAGCAGCAGGAAGGAAAGAACTGCGGAACCTCTCCTTCACACAGCAAGGGTGAATAAGTCTGTCACTGAAGCTGCTCTCCAGAGCAGAGAGAGTGTCCTGCAGGGGGTGACATTCATGGTCCAGCATAGATGTTTGTTGCACTGTGTCCAGGGAACAGCCCAGGACTGAGCTGGACTTCCTGATGACCTTGTCCAGCTTCTTCCTGTCCCTCTCTGTGATGCTACAGCAGACCACATCATGCAAGGTGGCTGATGCCACCACAGAGTCATTGAAGGTATTAAGGAGTGGCCCCTGCACTCCAAAAGATCTGAGCCTCCTCAGCAGGTAGAGTCCGCTCTGGCACCAGTCCACAGTCTTGTATAACTCCTCTGTACTCTGCGTCATCGTCCTCGAAGCTGAGTCCGATGATGGCACAGTTGTCAGAGAACTTCTGTAGGACACAACTGTCCGTGTTGGTTCTGAAGTCTGCATTGTAGAGGGTGAACAAGAATAGCATGAGGACTGTCCCCTTGGGGAACCCCACTAAACTGGATTGGCCCTGTACAAGAAGGGCCAAAGTTGCCTCCATCTTCGGAGGTGGCTGCGGTCCTTTGGAGTGAGAAGGCCTCTGTTCAGGACCTTTTATGACTCTGTGGTAGCTTCTGCCATGCACTACACTGCCGTGTGCTGGGTCCCGGGCAGCACAGAGAGGCACTGGAGTAGACCGAACAAGCTGGTCAGTAGGGCCAGCTCCGTTCTGGGCTGCCCCCGGGACTCTGTGGAGGAGTTGAGGGACAGGAGGGTGCCAGCCAAAGTCACCTCCATCATCGACACCCACTGCACAGAACTGTAGAGGAGCTGAGGAGCTCCTTCAGTGGAAGACTGAGGCGCCCTCAGTGCAAGAAGGAGCGCTACCGCAGCTTTATCCCCACTGCTGTCAGACTGTTAAATAGTCGCTAAATTGCTTTAGGTCACTAATGACCTGCACTAGGACTGAAGAACCAGCCTACTATTGTCACATTTTTGTTGTACATAATTATATCTTGCGCAGACTATATTTTAAACCTTAACATGTTCGCACACTTCTGTCTTTTTGCACAATCTGATTGATTCTATCTCGACTCATCTTCTACAACAATGAGTCCACCTACAGGAAAGAGGTGAACCGGTTGGTTTCCTGGTGCAGTGGTAACCACCTGGAGCTGAACGGCCAGAAAACGAGAGATGATTGTGGACTTTCAGGGAAGACCCCAGTCCTCCTGTCCCCACCCTCCTTGATGGATTTCTTTGGATTCCTGGGGACAACTATCACTCTATAATCCCTCATCAAGAAGGCCCAACAGAAGATGTACTGCACAGATGTTGGTGCAGTTCTACACGGCCATCATCGAGTCCATCCTCACCTCCTCCATCACCGTGTGGTTCGATGGAGCCACTGTCAGGGACAAACAGAGACTACAGCGCATCGTGCGCTCTGCTGAGGAAGTGATCAGCCGCAGCCTTCCATCGTTGCAGGATCTGTACAACGCCCAAGCTCGAGGGCGGACTGATCGAATCACAGCCGACCCCTCTCACCCTGCACCTGTTTGGGCGGCACGGTGGCTGAGTGGATAGCACTCTCGCCTCTCAGCAAGAAGGTCCTGGGTTCAAATCCCGGTTGGACCAGGGCCTTTCTGAGTGGAGTTTGCATGTTCTCCCCGTGTCTGCGTAGGTTTCCTCCGGGTGCTCCGGTTTCCCCTACCACTAAAAATATGTACAATAGGTATGGCATGTGCCTCCTGTACTGGCACCCCCACCCAACAATTGTAAACCGCTTTGAGACTCCGATGTGCAGTGAAAAGTCGGTATATAAATAAAAGCTTACTTACTGCTTACTTACCTAACTTTCCCCTCAGGCAGGAGGCTACGGTCCATTCGTACCAGAACCTCCCTTCTTCCACTCTGCAGTTGGACTGATGAACATCTATTGTGTGTACTAAGTGCACTTGTATGCACTAGTAAACATTTTGTACTTTAGGTTCAAAGACCAATGCTGTATCAAATGAGCCACTGTTGACTGTTATTATTGCATTTCCTGTGTTCTAATTCCTTGATTCTCAGCAAGTTGACAACTTGGGAAGTCCTCTGAGATACGTAAGTATTTATGGTCTATACTCTTGGTCATATACACAATAAAGATAAACAAGTGCCCCCTTTCAATGCAATGGATGACATTAAGTATACTACGAGCAGAGCCTCTGTCTGAGGTGTGTGAAAGCTAAAAGAATAACAGGTATGGGTGATTTCACAGCTGACCTGCACAAGGAAAGAGAAGATATGACTTTTTGACACTGATTGGCTGCGACAGGAGAAGTGTGGGAGCCACTGCAGGAACAGCCGCCTTGCCAAACAGACACTATCTCCCAACAACTGTCAATTTGTCTTTTATTTCTGGAGGATTTCATCCCCTTGCATAAAGGAGCAAGAGAGAGAAGAAACACAACAAATAGTCTCCAGAGCAGTGATGGCTCCTGCATATTTATGGTACACAATATGTACTTTGAGGAAAAAAGGCAAGGCAGTGCAGCTACTGTATATGTGAAAAGGTCAGCGTTCATCCTTAAAAAATAAACATTAAAAATGATAATGTAATATTAATAATCCAACAACTTGCTTGAGGCACTCTTTAGCCCCCGTATTAGATAGCAAAGGATGCTAATTTTTAATAGTTTAATAGAGGATTGTTTTAATTTGGTTGGCATAGCACAGGACAGGCCAGTGGTACTAAACAGGGAGCCTATGAGAAAACATACCCTGATAATGAGTTAATTCACAATAACACAGCAGACATAAAGATGGTACATGAGGTCAGCAATAAAGTATCCATGACCCTTCTCTGCTGCAGGCTAAAGAGGCTCTCATTAGACCTCTCTGTGTAGAGTGTGAATCAAGGCCAAGTGCAGTCAGAGGTTCCTTCTGCTATTGACGGGGTCACTGTAAATTTATGTCATAGCCACAAGTTTCTAAAGAAAATATAAGGTGTACTGCTGCTGAAGTGGGTTAGTATATGGTTTACATATACTAAACATTACACAATCAGCAGCTGCAGCAGTTTTAAAGGAATAGAAGAGAGAACACCTCAGAGTGGAATAATATAAAGCTGTGTGTGAGTAAATGAAACTAATCCTTTGGTGAAAATACCTTAATGAACAGTAGATTTATATTTTGGCATCTATATTTACATTTTATAGTTTGACACCGGCAGTATCAGAATTCCCTGCAGGCACATGACACCTAAAGATTGACATAGATTTTTGGTTCACCAAACATTGTTATTTAATTGTTCGTTCGTCAGTTCTACTTTATAGAGTAGAATATTTGACACGCTGCTGTCTCAAAGTCTGCCTTACGTCAGGTCTCACACTAACTTAACATACACAACCAAAAATATTTGGTTCTTTTTAGGTTGCGTTGGTAACATAGACTTAACACATTATTATTCACCGTGTGTGGAGTGAATGGAATAATATTTGAACTATGAACATTGGAAAGCTCTTTGGGTGACCTTGTTCTGTAAAAATATGCTATATGAATAAAGATTACTGACTATTAATAGATTACTTTGAAAACAAAAATAAATAACAATAATAATATGATATTCAGAGTTTCTGCATGAAAAATGCACTTCTGAATGTTGGCAAATTATCTGTTTGGTCTGTGTTGAATGTCATTCTGCAGCATCTATCAGTATTTCTCAAACATCTCAGCTGGAGAGCTTTATTTCAAGTGAAGTCAATAAACAGCGCAGCTTCCTGCATGTCACACCACTTTTGGGTGTAAATAGAGTTTGTTTTATATGTGCATATTTGAGCAAAAACACAGACATCAGGAGCGTCAGAGAAAGTCTATCCGGGTGTGTAGGTGGACCAGAGCTGCATAGAATACGAACATTGACACATTTGATGGAAGGATGCAGATAAGTGAATCCATCAATGATAGATTTCTCCATTGGAAATGTCCGGAGGCAAACACCTAAGCCGTCCAATTTCACAGTGATTGGAAACAAGAAAATGAGAAGCAAGAGAAGGAAGAACACTGAATTGATGTAAACAGACACACCTTAAGATTTATCCAAGCAATTTTGAATAAATTGGTATGGACAGTTTGGATTCAAGTGGCTTCATGCAGAAGATTTAAGCCTTGGGACAGGCTGCTCAGGGCTAAATGTTTCACCCGATGCGGAGAGCAGGCACTATGCACAAATGGTCACGGCTGTCTATATTTTACAAAATGACACACTTAGGTCAACAGCATTTTTTAGGGATTAAAAAACCATTTGACATGCATTTTGTTTGTTTCTAAGCAATGATGATGAAAACACCTCTGCAGGTCCTTGTAGTCCTTTTAGTGCAGTTGATTTATTACAGGCTTTTGACACTGACTGTCCATGTACATGAATAGCAGAAGGCGTCCTTGGGCCAAAGAGATCCTTACCAGTGGTGTCACTGATTCCTTCACCCACGACTTATTGTCTATGCACATACCAGATTCACTTGGGTGTGAAGTGTCTTGCCAAAGAACACAACAACAGTTTTCACTTTCGAGCCTCATCCCACTGTGGCACCTGGGATTCCCATTGGTCTCCCACCACAATATTCAGCAGGCCACTGCCTTTCTTCTGACATACGTAGGACAGCATCTGACTTTGGGGCTGTAGAGTTCCTTTACCTGACTATGTGAGGATTTTTTTTCAGTGTTACAGCATAACCTGGGCGGCACGGTGGCTGAGTGGATAGCACTCTCGCCTCTCAGCAAGAAGGTCCTGGGTTCGAATCCCGGTTGGACCAGGGCCTTTCTGAGTGGAGTTTGCACGTTCTCCCCGTGTCTGCGTAGGTTTCCTCCGGGTACTCCGGTTTCCCCTACCACTAAAAATATGTCCAATAGTTCTGGCATGTGCCTCCTGTACTGGCCCCGCTCCCATCTCTGTGTGGAGTGAGAGACTAATGCCCATAATTAACAATTGTAAACCGCTTTGAGACTCAGATCTGCAGTGAAAAGGCGGTATATAAATAAAAACTTACTTACTACTTACTAACCTTAAAAATACTTACTGTTTGTCTTTCATTCCATTATATGAAAGACACAATTATCCATTTACTCACTCCTGTCACTTTAGCACTTACTTTATTAACTTCTGCCCCACATGCAAAGTTCCTCAGTACGCATTGTGTTCTTCTTTTCATAAATCAATAACCTATAATTGCAACGATTGTTACTATATTGAGCTGAAGGTTGTACACGGCTGCAGGAAATGCCTGGAGTCAAAACTCTCCTATTTCTCCATCCCATCTTTACCTGAGGCTTTGTCATGCTGCAGTCTGTTGCAGCCTGTTTCTCCCTTCATACATATTCAGACTTGAATCCTAGTTTGTCAGCCCTGCCCAGTTTGTCCCAGGGCAGTTGTGGCTACAGTTGCATTTTACTACTACTGTTTGAAGTTAAAGTTCCGGTACAACTTATTGTTCAATACAGGGAGTGAATAAGTTGCTTAACCATTATCTCTCAAGTATGTGTCGCCACAGGGCAACATTTCTGGGAACACCTATGGCAATGCAACTTCTTGTGTATTTTCAAGTTAAATGAATGGATATTCATTTAACATTCATTCATTCGTTAATAGATTAATTTGATGCCAGACACAGGTCCAGTGAAAGCATCTTCATGATTGTGAAAAAAGCACTGTCATAGGACGGGAATTTCTGAGTTATCAAATTACTTTTTTACATATTCAACATGGTACATGACAGACAAGTAATCAGTCCTGTATTGAAAAATCATCCCAAGCTTGAAGTAGTAGGAGTAGCTTAAAATTACACTGAACGTTATGAGTTGGAACATGCAGTACTAACTAACTTTGAATTTGAAGAAAATCTCACTAAGGAAAGTTCAACCTTCATTATTGAAACGTGAGAGTTTTTACAGATCCCAGACTATTCAATCAACATTTATTCCTGCCATCTCCAGTTAAATTTCATATTCATTACTGCATGCATGTAGAGCCGTGTGATTGATGTGGGTGTCTGCTGGGACTGGTCGGCTGACGTACTTGATGAATCAGAAATCAACTTTGAATGTTTTACTTTCAGTGCATTGTGTGACTGTGCTATTGCAGCACATCCAATTCTCTGTCTCTGCTGCGAAGGGATAATATTTTTGGACTTGGTTTAAGAAGTTATTGGAAGAATCGGATGGCAGCCAAACCTTTTCAGTAGTGAATGGGAGAGCTATTGTTCTTGTTGATTTTGGTTCAGGATGTGTGTGTGTCCCTCTGTGATGTATAGAAGACAATATGAAAAGACAATATTCTTGATGAAAAAAGCTCCCATACAAAGCCATCGACTGATTGTGCTTTTTTTTTGTTGCTTCCTCTCCAATCTTGACGGGATAAGGCGACTTGACTTCAGGATAGGATTAGGATAGTACATTGAGGTGATTATCAATACGTTAGAGGCGCAGAATTATCTATTCCGAGCATGTGTTTGTTGCTTCTGCACAACTTTACCTTACACCTTCTGCATAGAAAACCTCATCTTATTTTCATATTTTTACACCCTAAACGTGTCTCCCATCTCATTGTTTGAACAGTGCTGCTTTAATTAGGACAGAGCACTCCGTCTGCGTGTGCTCAGCTCACGTGAGAATAAAGTTTATTATGAAGTACCTGAGTTGGACGCATGTTACCACACTGCCCCCGTGTGGCGGACAGCAGAAGGACATGGCTGTGTTTGTCACACTCCGATGACATGGTGGTCTATCTGGAAACACAATTTCATGCTATCAGAAAGAGTCTGCTATTTCATTTAGATAGAAGATGTCCACGTGTGTGTGTGTGTGTGTGTGTGTTTGTGTGTGCGCGTGTGTGTGTGTGTGCGCGCGTGCGCGTGCATGCATCTGTTTGCATCAGGCGGGTCGGAGGTGTCGGTCCAACTTTGCTCAAATCATAGCTCTGGTTGTCATGGCAACATTTAGATCCAGCGTAATTATGATGATTAAAATGTGAAAACTAATTAAAAGTCAAGGAAATCATCACATAACAGATTAGGAAAAACATCACACTCCTAAAGTTAGATTACAAGGATTACAAGGAGCAGTGAATTCAGTTGGATTAGATGTCTTGTTTAGGGGTTTTAGACATAGGCAAGATAAAGATAAACGTATCTTTATTTTATTCTATTTTTTTAAGTACAAGCATTCAGTTGACATGGTTTTATTAGAATGCATGGAACATCTGGGGAGTGCAGGGATGAGATTTTTAACATTGGGGAAATGGAAAAGGTCCATGACTGAAAATATTCTTCTCCAGAATCTAAAATTATGTTTTTGTTAAATATGTGCGACATAATTGTCACAATTCTTTGTTACTTCATACAGTCTATGGTTACTTCATAATTACTGTATTTTGCTCTCTCCCTTCCATCATGCTCACCCCTCCATCCATCCATCCATCCATCCATCCATTTTCTACCCTTTAATCCATTTCTGGGTCAGGGGGGTGGCAATCAGAGATGCTCACCCCTCATTTAATTTAATAAACTACAAATCTCATCAGTTCATTTTGCCATCTCCATGTCCTGCATGTGGAGCTGGAAAAGACCACAAACTTTAATCTGTGATAGTTGAACATATCGTAATAAAATAAAGACCCAAATAATTACGTTTTCAAAAAGTAGTTGCCAGATTGGTGCTTTGATTTATAGCTTTAAAATGAATTCTATGAACATTTCATCAAACAAAGCCCATAACCAAGATTGACTTGGCAAGAAAAATTGATTGACTGCTATAAAATCTATGAATGGTTCAAATGTTTTAAAGGAGCAGTGTCCACTCCTACTGGTTTAATAAACTCTTTGCAACTGCAATCTAAACCTTTGTCTCAAATGACACTCATGTGATGTTCAGTCTGCTTTCTATTCCAGGCAGCACGATGGCAAGAAGGCCCTGGGTTTGATTCCACCTCTAGATCTTTCTGTGTGGAGTTTGCATGTTCTTCCCATGCCTACCACTAAAAACATGTGCAAGCCTCTGATCTGTGAAAGGCAGAAAGGCACTAGATTTAAGTACTTATTACCAAAACACATATTCAGAATCTACCCCCAAACTAAATCTACATCAAAGGGAAACCTGGAATTTAGCACTCAGCGCGTGTCACAAGAGTGTGGATGCGTGCGTCGTCTTGCCATGGAAAGAGTAAGACCATGAGTTATGTAAATGAAGAACTTGTTTATCTGTGGATAAAACTAGTTTCACGGTCAGGAGACGGAGCCAAGTCATTGATCAAATGCACAGCTGGCCCTCCCCACAGTGCAGCCCACCTCTCCGACAGCCACCGCTCTGGCCTCGTCTTCAAAGGCTGCGGCGTGTGGCCAGGCTGTGTGAGGGGAAATCAAGAGAAGTCTCATGCATTAGAGAGGAAACACCGCGTTTATGAGGATTTGATGTCTACAAGTCTTCTTTGTTCTCAACTTAGGGCTACAATCATTCACAAGGGAAGCTGTCTTATGATTATCACACCATGCATTCTGTAAAATACAAATTAAGGTCAAACCAACTCATCTCTGTGCACAATAGTTGCTAGCCTGTCTGTGTCTGTATTCTGCTGTTGTACATGTATTTCCTCATGATTTTAAATTCTGCTCTTGTACATGTTCTGTTCTTGTACATGTATTCCCCCATGATTATAAAGTGAATGTGAAAACTGTTTGTACAAGAACTCTGCTTTTCAATAACTCAAAAGTTCAATTATTTTCAAACATCTGCAAAACTGGAAGCTCTGGTTCTACTTTAACATTTTATTAAATGGGTGTTGAATTTTCTTAAAGCATAACTGTACATGCATTCATCTGTTTTTACTTATTTTTGAGCTCATGTATGTTTTGTTTTTGTAGAATCTATGGCGCCCATGAAAAAGGGTGGTGCTCTCATTGAGCCCACTCTGTATGAATGAATAAATAAATATATATATATATTTAAATGGCAAAATAGTAAAACGTTGGAGGTGAAATTTTTCTTGTTGTTGACATAGTAAATAAGAAAAATAAAATCAACAGGATGGAGAAAACGGTGTGCTGTGAGTCTCTAGCTTTTGTGCTTCCTGTAACTTTAGTATGTGAGTACAATGTGCCATGCTATTTATAAAATCCATAAATACATGCTTTCCAGCAATTGCTTTATTATAATTGTATATTTCTTATTATTTCAGATATGTTTCATATTTTCTATTATTTTGTTTTGACAACAGGCACAGAGCCAAGGCAGTCATGTTTTAGGGACTCCTTCTACTTCCTTCTGGTGGGAGTTGGGCTCTTCACTCCTCTGCCCGCTGCCTTGGGCGTGGGACTGGATGCAGCAGGGGAGGGGCTAGGGGCGGGGCTAGGGGTGGGGGCTTTAGGCTGAGGGATCTCAATGGGCTGTTTAGGAGCGATCAGGGTCTTGGGAGTCAAAGTAGGTTTGGCTTCGGGGATCTTCTCACCGTGACGATACACACTGACCTGGGGACAAAAATGTGAGTTTCAGGTTCCTGTCAAATCCATAACAAAGAAAAATTGTATGAAGTTAATTTGATACATTACATTCAGTCATTTATAAATGAATGTTAACACTTTAGCATAGACCCTAGAGGAGTGGACTAACTGAGTGCTGATGTCACCCACAGTGTTTGCAGAATGTGGAAGAAGCCGAAAGTAATGTAATGTAAGATAAACAAATAATTTTTTACATAATGTACTTTCTGGTTTTCACTTTATATCTCTGCAGAAATATCATGTGAATGTCCAATCAGTTTTTAGGAAAAGTTGTTGAGTTCTTTTGTTTTTCGACTGCTGCAAAGTTTTACAAATGAAGGTCAGAAGGAAGTTAGAAAGCCTTGAATAAGCTCCATAACAAACATGATTTGCTAAATCTAAGCTCCAATAAAAGTCGCACAGGGTCAGAAATATTTCACTGACAAAAGCTTTTTCTACTTATGACACTTACCACTATATCCACTGATTCTCCTCCATATTTGTTCTGGACAATCATGGTGTATCTGCCAGAGTCCTCCATGGAGACACCTTTGATGGTCAGGCTGGCAAACTTCCCCTGGTCTATGGAGACCACATACTGCGATGAGAGGGAAGAGATAGACGGAGCTGTCACTTTACATTTTCCTCAGGATATCTTTCACCAGAACTTACTGACTGTTTTAAGCAGTGAGTGACAAGCCTTGTCTTTAGTGAAAGTTGCATTGACCTCATATCATATGAAAAGCAGATTATTTTGGATATTGGACAAACAGAGATAACGACATTTTCAAGAGGCGGAAAAGTAACATTACATCCACTTTTATCTGAAGATATGGCCCTGACTCATAGACAGAGAGTGGTTCAGAAAAACATATATCTCTCAAAGTGCCCACTTGAAGCAAAGGTTTTGTGGACCAGTACTATTTCCCAAGTACCACTTACGCTGCATTATTTCATTTCTATTTTTAAGTGTGTGGGGAAAAAACATGTACCCTTGCAAATGGGTTATAAATGTTGTCTCACTTTTAACATAGTCTTTAAGAGTTTAATAATTACTGCCACCTACACATACGGAAATCAGTGCTTGACTTGTAAAGCGGGTGCTAAGTGCTTGAGAATGGCAAACTAGAACTGATTACTAAATAAAACATATGTTACTTGATCATTCTATTCTTGACTGTAACAGAGATCTCTTTTGAATTGTACATTATTACTATTCATGGTGAGATGAGGGAAGAAGCACCAACAAGATATAAGCAGGTAAGAAGGCGATGGAATGTTGCAGAGGAAGTCCTGTTGGATTACAAGTTTCTCAATAAAAAATCTTCCAGGTTGCGCAGAGCCACAGGATGCTGATGATGTAGAAAGATGCTCCGCAGGCAGGAAACCAATGTTAAGGGATGGATTAGCAAGTAGGTCAATGAGTCAACAGAGTGAGCTTCAGCTTGCACCGAACATTAATAAGACGAGCTTGTTGCAATAATCAACTTAGGAAAGGTTCAAGACAACTTCACGACTACACACAGCGCTGTCCCACTCTTCTGATAGCTCAAGTCTTTCAAAAACCTAACAACCATATTTAAAAAGTGTGGATTCCATTTGCAGTTTTTTCCTTTAAAAGCAGGTGGCGGGTTTTACATGAAATGTAATTTTAAAAACTCAATACTCAACAGCTTTTAGATTACAGCATATTAGATTTGTATTGATCCAGAAATAGATCCAGGAAATTGTACTTTGTAATAAATCTTCTTTTCCATTTCTTTTATGCCTTTGAGTACAGTCTACAGAAAATAGAGACGAGCTGAAGGAAATGACGCACTTTTGAGGTACGCACTCCAATGTAATCAACCCTTTTCTCGAGCTGCAGCCTCTTCCATCAATAAATTGCAAACATGCTTACACTTAAGTCGCATCAAAGAAACATCGACCTATTAAAAGGCTACTTTGAGTGATGCAGTGGGTCCGGCTTCAAAAGGTATTCATCTCCTGGTTGTGGCGTTACTACATATTGATTTAAGATATACTGTATTCTGAACCAGGACACTGCACCAAAAGTGAAATATGCTCTGTTAAACTTGGCACGTTAATAGATACATACTGTTGCAGGGGAGACTACTTAATAAGGTGATTAATCATGGGGAAGGAGGGCTGGACTGATGGAGGGTACGGCAAAGTGCACAAACATCCAACTATAGCTGAGCTTAAACATGTCTTATTAGTGCGACTTCATCAAAGGCATAAACAGCAGAGGCAGACCTGATCATCGGGCTCCACATCCGCTCCGTTCTTCAGCCATGACACCTGAGGCTTAGGGTCACCGCACACTGTACATGTTAAACTCAGAGTCTGAAGAGTGAAATGTCAGATAAATATAAGTATATACATAAATATACATATACACATGTACAAACAAACAAACACGACCTTCTTTTCCATGATTGTAACCACATCTGGCAGTCCTCCCACCACTTTACCACGGTCTGAAACAAGAATAATTCCGATATATATATATATATATATACAACTATACAACTATAGATAGACTTGAGCAAAAATCTAATAGAAAAAGCACTCACTCTTCTCAGCATAGGCCTCAGCTCTGAGGGATAGAGAGTAAAAACACGTCAGAGATACAGTTTTACAAAATAACTGGTTTGAGATCGTTAAGTACATCTTAGCAGCATTGAATTTACATTTTTAAAGCCTTGACATTGTTACCTAAAAGTAAATACTGGTACACTTTATTTTATTATGTAAAAGGAGAAAGGCTCAGCAGTTGAATCCGTTGCATGTCTGTGTAACAAGGTCGAATGTCATCGACAAGAGCAGATGGCTTAACGGATGCAGTCCTCCTCTTGGCCTCGCCATCAAAGAATTACATGAGGCCATTGATGTGGCCCTTCAAATTGTTCTTTTAAATGTGTCCTTTTGAATCTTAATTAGAACATTTGCTCAGTTATTTGATGTTCAAATAATGTCTTTTAAATGATCTTTAGGAATAATATCATGATTAACAATGGTGTGATTATGAAGCTGACCTCAGACAGACATATTTTGATGAGGAATATGCAGGACCAAAGAAACCTTGATTCAATTATGGAGAAAAATGACTTTCAGATCCTTGAGATCTCAAAATAGTGCCTCGCTGTTATTGAAGAATTGAAATTCAATCGAATTATGCAAAGCTTATTTTTCTGTTGTGTTTTTATCCCATGAGTATAAATTAAATACTGGATACTAGGTCGACAGGGATTGTGGGTTAACAGAAGCAGCACTGTGAACATAAGATCCGTCTAAAAGGTAATTTCAGGACAAATTGAATTTATATGGATACAATTACAAGAGTGCATCCATTTCTAAATAAATTACAAATAAAATAAGGAATACTGTTACCAGCTTGTAAACAGAAAAGGTCTGGGGAAATCATGTTGCATTACATGGAGCTTTCTGTAGCTGAAGCAGCACATATTCAATTGGGAAATGAAATCTGATTCATCATTGCCACAAATATTCACAGGGCGAGTAAATGAAAACATTTCTTACTTGAGTTTCTGGAACTCGGCATAAGCTTTCTCATAAGCTGAAAGAAACAAAAGAAAACTTACAAAACGTACGTACATTTACATATTCCCCTCAATGAAAATGATTTATTTGTTTGGGTTATTCTGCGGTGGACAACATTTGTTATGACAAGTTTAGAAATCCTCAGTGAAGGCAAAACACGAGCTGACAAGTGTCCTGAGAAGCAAAACAAATGCTCTGTACAGCTGAGCAGAGGTGTTCCGGAGAGTGACAGTCTCTCTCTTGTGGCTTTAAAATGGATTTGGCTGCAAAAACAACCCCATTTCGGCTCCACTATATACCACTCCTAATCTTCGAGGCAAGCCCATAAAAGGCATGAATATTCTTACATTCATCGGCTTTCCTTAAGGATGCAGAACGTGGAATAAGTTCATATTCTAGTGTTTTATAGACAGGGGCCAATGCCACTCTCCCAGATCATTGTTTGATAGTGATGAGACAAACCCACCTTTTAACTCTTGTGTCTGAAAGTCCTTTCAAGTGGCCAACATCATGCATATGTGTTGTTAACATTGCCGCTGTTATGATAAAATAATTAGACCATAGTTGTTATATACTGACAAATATTGTGACCGTTTTTGTTTCATGTGGATTGGATCAGTTACCCGGCAATATTTTTCAGATCTCTCTCCTACAATTTTAAACTATAGGTTCTTTGGCATGTTGTGATGTCACATGAACACATCCTATTGAGGGCAACATTGCACTAACTAGAGGTTCGGGATAACTGTTTATTCAAGTCTGTTTATACAAATTTAAATTTAAATTTCCCGATTTTGTTAAACTTGTTCACATTCACATTTTCACCAATTTAAACTGAATTAGTATACACACATAACCAACAATCAAATATCTCTCTATTTTACTTCAGTACAGTACTTTCATTGTTTTTCCTGGTACTAGCACTTCACATGAACTGGTACTACTATATTTCTGAACACTTTTTACTTTGACTTCTTACTTTTAAACTCAAATATCTCTACGTTCAACCTTTTAAAATGACTCGCTACTTGGAAGATGGGAGACATGGCATTAAACAGGTTTGTAAATAGCTAGCCTCATTCATTGTGGTTAGCCGTGCTTCTAAATTCAGATGAACATTCGGCTTCAGTTCTACATGTTTTGTTCGTTGTCAAGTTCTCTGCCAGTTTGAAACGACGCTATAATGTTGTTTCAATGTTGCAAAGTCAAAGCTTGTACTTGTATACTTTCACTCATATGGGAATAATTTGCATGCTTTTATTTTGCATACTATAATCTATACTGGTCTCCATACTGTTATTAAGACTAGCCCTTTTCCTTTAATGTCTACTGACCTTCACCGCTCAAGTCCAGGCTTCTCTTGTGGGAAGTTTCAGGGTCCACAATCACAATAGAGTACATTCCCTTGTCCTTGTCAAATGGCTCAATCACCTAATAACAAAATTAATAACAAATTAGCTTGTAGAAAGAAGCTGTGTAAATGCATTTCTTCATGAATTAGTCAGCAGCGGGCCTTAAGACCATTGAGAAACAAACCAAATGGATGGCAGATCACTGAAGTAATGCTATCTCGTCTTTGTGATAGTTGCGGACGATAACACAACATCTTTGGAAGAATAAATAAAGCTTAAAAAGAGCTTGTTTTCATCCTTTATCAACCTAATTAACCTATCACTTATCCAAGCTTTTGTTTAGTAGAAAATACAATTCTCTTTGAAGGCAGTTTTATCAGTTTAATTAATTTGATTAAAGTCTAGGCATCACCTTGATTAAAGTCCTCCATAAAAAAGCTCTGCCTGAGGTCTTTTATTGTCTTTTTCGGCTTAATAACGTTCTGGGTATGATCTGTTAGACAAAAAAACAAAAAAAAACTAGTACCTCCATTGTTGCCATAGCAGGGGTTCCTCCAATCACACACTTGTCATTGTGGGTGAGTTTCGTCTCTCTGAAAAAACAAAGGAGAAGTCACTTGTTTTGTGAGTGCGGTGTGTTTGATATGAAAGAGAACGTTTGCTTTCTTCTATTAATGAAGGAATTACTTAATCTGCCGTGGAAAGTAAAAAAGTACTATTCAGTAAAGTGATCTACAAACTGTGTCTGTACAGTGTATGTTTGTCGTAAAAAAAAAAACTACCTGATCCTGTTAAAACCATACATCAGTCATTGACAGTGAGACAGTGAGTGGGCTTCCATCTAATTGCAACCTTCTCTTTTTGAAGCCATTAGAACCAGGGGAGAACAGGGAATTTGACCAGACAGAATGAGCATCTGTGAAACTCCTGCTTTTATTTTGACAGTGTGTACATTTCTAGTGGAAATTTTATGTGGCCCAACGGGCATTACCAAAACATGTGAAAATAGGTCTCTACAGAGCTAATATGGAACAAAACACAATTTGGGTCTGTTTTATATTTAATTATAAAAACGTTGCGAGGAGTCATATAAGTTCAAATTTAAGTCTTCTCTGAAGAAAGTTCAAATGTATCTGTTCGTGGTTGGGGTTTATGAAGAACAAAGTACAGTGTTAACTCAGGCTTTTATCGCTCTCTTCTTTTATCTGAGGTTTAAGGCCTTTTTATCTTTTAAACACTTTGGGCGAGTCATGCGCGCTTAAGATGAAAGTGTTTTAAGTCTCATCTTAAGACCTAATTTTATTCTCTTTTAACACTTAGTATGTACTGTATGTATGTATGTATGTATGTATGTATGTATGTATGTATGTATGTACAGTATGTATGCATGTGCATATACACTAATATACTGTATATACATAATAGTGAGAGCATAGCCTTGATTTTTTAGTGGGGGCTTCAAGCAAAGTGGGGTTAAGTGTCTTGCCCAAGGACACAACAAAGGCTCAAAGGCCATTGCTCTACCAACTGAGCCACTGTCGCCCTTAGATGTGGATCTCCTCAAATGAGGAGGCCAAACTCGTCTCCAAGGACAACGGACCAATGTCTCATACCAATGTTTATATGGTTAACAGGACATTTGTTTGAATTAATAAATAAAAGATAAAAAATAGGACAATAAGAAGTCCATGATAATACCTCAGTCAAATCAAAGGGATGTGTTACTGTCTCATCTAAAGATTGCAAACGGACGATGGAACTATGAAACCAAGCAAACAAAGAACTCGGTACAAAGGAGTAGTTACACAATAGCACTTATGTAATACTTTAATTATTTGTTTGCTTTCTACTTTTGCTTAAACTTGTTCCACTGCAAATAATTAAAGAACATGTCCTTATTCTGCCTTTGCTTCTTCCTACAATTTTGTGGTTGACTTTTTTTTCCCTGTCTCTCTGCGTCGCTCCCAATGTGTTTTATAATCTCTTGAGCACAATGGAGGGCTTTAAAGTCCACAAAAATAAGCATCTTTAGAGGAAATGATAGGGATGTGATTCTCGCCCCAAACGAGGCAATTTTACAGCAATAACCAGGATAATGAAAACCTTTTCCAGAGGCCATCTCAAGTTTTATTATGTGGCTTATTGTTTTTCCATTTAAGATGAAAGAAAAGAAAATTTAAATGTCTGTGGTTAGAATCGGAGACGTCTTTTGTATTCAAATGGTTATAGAGTGGCTTGTGCTCGGGCTGCAAGTGAATCAACATTTGAATGGTCTTTATCAAAAACCATTGAAACAAAATATATATATATATATCTTGTCTTTTAACAGAAAAATCTTGTTTATACTTCTTTAAACAAATCCATAAATACAGGTTTAGTGTGAATAAAAATTACTTTTCAAATATGAATCTCAAAAACCAGCATCAAAAGTAGTACATGTAGCTCTTTTCTTAACACCCAAAATTAGTTTATATGGCATTATAATTCACTCCATAAATGGTGGTGCTAAACTACTACAGTAGCTTCGGCTGCCCAGGGGCAGACTTAAAAAAGGGAGGCAACTAATCTGTGCCATCGGCCCCTCCATCCATTATTCATACAAAACCAATGTCTTTTTCTAAGATCAGTCACAACTAAGACAATCACAAAAACATGAAATCAAGATAAGTATAAAATGAATGAAATGGGAAATAATATTGTAAAACAAAGCTTTTAAAACAAGACCAAAGCTTGCTCAGTTAAAAAATCTAATCTAATGTGAAGATGTGCTGTGTAGACAGAAATGCAGTTCATAAAATTCAGGAAATTATTATTTGGTGTTGCATGTTAACACATCTGGCATGTATTTTGTGTGCTCAATAAAAATCTTACTTTAAAAAAAATATTACTACTGTTGATAATGTGCCAACGTAATTTCAGTTTTTCTGAAAAGAGCCCTCGACTACATGTGTGTGAGACCATATTGACTTTACTGCTTACCCGTGGTACCACATGATGTTCATCTCGGAGGTGAAGTACTTCATATGACATTGCAGCTGGATACCTGTTGCCGTGCAGTTAATCACCAGCTCTGCAGCGGTGGCTCCTACAAGAGGCAATTGAGGTCAAACGAGTCGTTCAGGCCACTCTCCACATCCGCCTTATACATATATTCTGCTGCTGGGAAGCAATGAAGTCTTTTATCAGCAAGGAGTAGTAAAGAGGTAAGCAATTCTCCTCACAACCGCCCAAGGTACACATGGAACCGGTTTAATCTATTTGATCCAAAGCCAGTAAATGGAACTAATGATATCTTGTAATCTAAAAATCTCAGCAAATGCATTGCACAGATCGCCTTCAGAGAGGGAGGTCATCGAAACCAATTGCAGTGTGATAGATATGAGAATACATTATACAATTAAGAATATTATAGCAATGTTTAAATCTATCTTACTTACATTGAAATCAAACTTTGTGGATGTTATAAGCTTGTAAGTCGGTACTTCTCAAAGACAATATTACTATTTTTACTGTTTTTCCCAGTGGGGGCGGGTCCCAGCTCTAAAAGGTCCATGAGCACGTGCGCTGACATGCTTGCAATGTCACTCCGGGCCGTTGGGCGTGCACCCAGAAATGAGAGTTACCCAATGCATTTGTATGGCGCCTTCTTTCCTCTACAAAATACGGCTTCACAGTATTTTTATTGGACCAGTCTTGTTTAGCCGCTGTGGACTTAAGAATACACTTGTTAAATGAATGCGGCTCATGCCGGCTAACGCATGCACAAATGCATTTTTTCACATTTTCCTGCCCCATGGCCATTTTGAAAAAGCCCACAGAAGGCAAAAGTGGTAGCACATTAGTTTCAATGTCGGAGATAGGCTTGACTTCGCCGGTTAATAAGAATACTCTATGGTATTTCCCCAGTTATTTGACACAAAATACAAAGAACTAAGAAATAATAAAGAGTAAATTAATATGATAAATGACTCAAATAAACTACTGGAAATAATTTACATTTCATTCATGTTTGGATTGTGGTTATTATTATGATATTTCATTTAAAGATTTTTGCTTCAATAAAAAACCTGAATAATTATAACTGAAAGGACAAAATAATAATATTGTGTTTATTACTTTCTTTTAACCTTTGTGGATGTCTTTTGCCTGAAGGCTTCACTTAAAGGACAGAGATGACATTCAGCAAATACCAGGAATCACCGTTCACTGATCGGATCGGATTATTTTTTTATGGTTAAAACCAGTGCATAAAAATGTCCTTGGGAAACCCCCTTCATGGTTCAAGTAATCAGAGTGGTGCGTGGGCCTCTCGGTCTTCCTGGGACCTCTTCTGTTCAATCTCTACATACTGTCATTCGGTCGATTAATACACAGTAACAACGTGACCTATAACAATTATGTAAAAAACACTCAGATCTATGTCTCACTGACTGCAGGAGAACATGGACCAGTGGACTCGCTCCTTCACTGTATCCAACAGATCAAAACACTTACTTCAGCTAAACGCAGACAAAACTGAAATGATTGTCTTTGATCCCCAGAATCAAAGAGAGAGCGTCATCTGTCACCTCCAGTCCCTCTCCCTAAAACCTTCAAATCAAGTCAGTAATCTAGGCTGAATAATGGACTCAGACTTGAATTTGAATAGACACATTAAATCAGTCACATAAGCAGTTTTTTCCATCATCAAATCCAACATAAATCTAAATTAGATTCTTGTCCATGCATTTGTCTCCAGTTGCAGACTTCTGTAACGGCCTACTCACAGGTCTCTCCAAAAAAGCTGCAGTGTATTCAAAACGCTGCAGAGAACGATAACGTTAGTCCAGTTTGCAGGTCTTTACAAATAATAGACTTTAAAACAGCTCTGGTTGTGTACAAGGCTGTCCATGGCCTCGCACCAATGTCAGTTTGTGACATCTGTGACACATCTATCTGAGAATGTGGGACAGGATTCTACACTAACTATGTTTAAATCCAGGTTCTTTCAACAGTTCTATGTGGTCATTATGTATCCTGTTTTGTCAAGCAAAAAGACATAAAGCCGAGTTGCAACCCCCACTAATATATACTATTTAATATAACAAATATTGAAGCAAAAGATGCTAGATTAATTTCAATGTTGTTTACTAAAGTTATTTTGTGTGCCGGTTTATTTAACATTATATAATATGGGAATTATCCCGTGAACCCACCACGCCTACCTAACTTATTTTTGTTTGTTATTTTTTCATCAAAAACCGAATGACTCTTTTAAAAGAAAAATGTTGTGAACAAATCAGACCACCACATGCTGTCTTCATCTTATTCGACACATAAACAGATATTAACATATCATAATTGTATACGTAGAAAAAGCCGTGTTAGACACTGTTGATCAATGAGATTGGCACTGAAAGTTTTTCACTTTTCAGCCTGGAAAAACTGTGACAGCAGCTGAAAAATACATGAATGTGAAAACTATATTAGAACAAAACTTTTGAGAACTCGTAAATGTCTGATGGATTTTATAACTGGTTTGTGAGTTTTGAGTGGTTTGAAAGGTACACCAGCTTTATTTAATGTACGACCTAATGTTACATACAGACATTTATATAATACAGTAAATCCATGCTATATATAAGTAAAGTATATCACTTGTCCTGTTGCATTACCATGATTCCCTCACATCCCTGTAATAAACCGCACTCTCCTCTGCCTGCCAAGCTGTCAAGTGACAATCTCTTAAAATAGGAGTAAGATGCTCCTCCACACCGTCACTATGACAGCAGCGGCAGTGGAATTTTAACATGATTTCAACACACGACGCTGTGTTGGCCGAATGCCTGCACCTCTGAAGTGAGCAGGCCGCGCAGGAAGGAACTCACAGGACCACGGCGCAGCTTCAAAATCTCACACTGGGTTAAATTTGGATCTTTTGAACCTTGAGCTGTTAATAATGATGGTGTTTGGCACCACTCTCAAAATAATGGTAAAGTTAGTGAGCTAATGATATGACATGTATTGTATCTGTATGTATGTAGGTGTGAGGGGGCGAGACACCTACCCGCCAGCTGGCTGATCTTGTTTATGGCATCCTCAAACACTGGAATAGAATAGCAGAAAGGACATCATGAAAGAGCGCCCTCCAGTGGAATTTTAAAAGACATGAGAACTTTTAATTAAACTTGATATTAGGGATGTGTTTGCATTTGCTCTGCTAACATTGCATTTTTTTAATTTATGCAAATGGCCTGTGATATTTTCTGCCTTAAACAAAAGCGAGTCTTGATCTGTGTTTGCTGGTTAATCTCTCTCTTATGGAGTGATTAAATACTCCTAGTGCGAAGGTTGATCTGAAGAGGATTATAACACATGCAGAGATTATGGAGGGGACATTCACTCTGGGAAATCAAAATGGATTTCCTTCTGAGTAAAAGTAAATACTGTCATGTTGGAGCACTCCCAGTAGAAGTATTGCAAAGTGTGCAGCTTTTGAACCCTTTAAGACAGGGATGTCAAAGTCATTTTGGTCAGTGCAGAATATAGAGAGCTGGTCGGGCGCCAAACGTTTTATGCTGTACTTTATACCGGGTCTCCATTGTTCTTTCTTTTGCTCTTTGTGGAAAAAGACTAATTATCTGGAATAGATGGTCAAATACTTGTCTTCTAAGAAGATAATATAAAACACCCTCAGCTTCTCTGTGGAAAGTTCATCTTTTCCATCTGTGGTTTTCTACATCTGCATTTTAAGTCAGGGAGATACTTCTGTCGGCAAAACAAGTTCAGTTGTCTTTGGAGCGTTCAATGTTTAGGATAGAATCAATAAATTGGTTGTTTCTAGAGAAGATTGGTTTTAAAATGATGTATTACACGTCATGTTGGCCACATGAATGCTCCAAGTTAATATTAAGAATAGAAAATGATATCAAGGGCAACTATAAATATCTACTGTATGCTATTTAAGCTTCTCTGCTTCTCTGACTTCTGCTTACTTCTATCTTACACTTACAACACATACATTTAATCTGTTGATTGTGCAGTGCTGTTGAAACTGTTAATAAAATGTGCTGTATGAATGAAGTGGATTGAATTATACAACCATCATACTTCCACTTTCATCATTATAATGTACATTAGACCATATTCACACGGGGATACAATATTATTCATTCAAACTAACAATATTCAATACATTAATAGATAATATATTGAACAACAGAGAATATATAATAATGAATTCATTTATTAATTAAAACACATTTTTTAAATGTCTCAAATCAATATTTTCTTGTTCAGCATGAATAATAAATGTGTAAGACAGATCAAAGAATTAACATGCGTAGGAAAACACCATTTCACCTTTTCCGGAGACATCGATTTGACTCATGTCTTTCCCTCTGTCGTCGCTGATGGTGGCTTTGTAAATGCCGTTTGTCTTCAGGGAAAACTGAAAGAGGATAATGATACCAGACAGCACCAAATTAAGAATACAATAATAGAACTGAATTCTATCCACAAAACAAATCAATCTTCGGATACTGTGAACATTAGCATTTCTTCAGAGCGGCGAGAGGAGCTTTACCAGTTTGATGGGGAGTTTGCAAACACCTGATCCCAGATCGGGTTTGACATCAGGGATAATCTCTGTGTCTTCTTTGTACCAGTGGAACTCAGATTCCTTCTTCAGATTAGCCACCTGCATGAGCAGCAGAACACCACTCACATCACTGGGAGTAAAGGTAAGATTTGTCAACCAGAACTAAAACCTCTTCAATAAATGATTATCCATTTAGGAGTTTTTGTATTTCATCTGAAAAAACAAAACACACATCCCTGAAATGAGGGAGAGAGGCTTCATTTCAACCACCACAGTTTATCTTGTACTGTGCAAAAGGTTCCTTTGAATAGAGGTTCATTTTCTTAGACTTTTGTTTGGATATTTTGATTGATTGATTTTATTATTATTTTCATTCGAGCAGAAATATTACATTCATCCGTATTTACAATATTTACATTCCTTAGTTTACCTTTTGAACATGTTGCCCTCTGTGTTCTATATATTTACACATGCAAATATCTAAACATAAATATCTAAACAACAAGCAACAATATTTGCCCTATTTTCACCATGTGTGGTATATTTACAAAATCAATATACGGTATGTATTTACAAACTTCTATTTACAATTTGTCAGCTCAAAATGGAGTGGGAAAGTAGTAAAAACCAAAATATTTAGACTTTTCAACAACACTTATGGACATCATCTCCCGCTTATGGACCAATACCAATACTTTTTGTGTTTTATTTCTTGTGTTTGAACAGTTTGATTCTCTGATCGTTTGTGTGAAGTCCTCCGAGATAACTACTGTTGTGATTTAGGGCTGAACGAGAATAACTTTGAATTGAATTGAACTTTGATAACAACAAATCGTCAATAAATAATGTGTAGCCGTGCTTTGTGTACCTTGCAGACCAGAGTTACGGTGCAGTCGTCTCCAACCTGCAGCGTCAGAAACTCGCTGAAGTGAGGTCCTGGGGGGAATACAACAGAAGCACGATGAGCCAAAACCCCATTATCCACCTACTTTAATGGCATTATCTTTACTCTCTCTGCATCATAATCCCTTTACATCTACATGTTTATGCTTTGACTCCTGACTGATATCTCCTTCTTCAACATTAGCTGCACCAGTTGTCTCCCAGGAAATACTCATGCTGTCAACGCGCCTCATGTGTTGGAAATTAAAGATCATATAAATTAAAAGCAACGATGTACTGCTTACCCTCCTTTACTCTGATGTACTCTCTTCTTTGGTAGTCCGCCTCAGCCAACGCCGCCTTGAAAGCTGCGCACACATAAAAATGCACATAAACACTGAATAATTATCAGATCAAAGTGCTGTCAGTGCTCCCTATATATTCTTTTAGTGAATTATCAAGCTTATTAATTAATAGGATGAGCAGATAATCATAATTTATAAATGCACCCATCTATATTTGGATGACAACTTGCCTTTCAGTTGCATACATTTCCATATGTTTAAAAAACCTTTCTGTAAAATAATAAACCACAGGGCCATTCAACTAAATGTACTCGAGGGGTCGCTTAGTCGAAAATGTGTACACTCCCCATTGGTGCCAAAAAAGTATGCTCTTGTTAGAATTAGATTATAACAACAAATATGACAATTATGCTATAAAATGTCAATATTGCTCTGGCTCATTACCAAACCGGTAGACTGAACCAGGAAAATGAAATAGGATTCCAGAAACCAATACATCATGTTTTGTTCACATTTTCAATTTTCAAACTAGATACATATTTATTTACCCAAAGCACCCAACACAGACACGGGGAGAACATGCAAACTTTACTCAAAAAGGCGAATCCAGGGCCTACTTGCACGTGAGTATTGAGACCACAACACAACCTTAGAGCAGCTTTTTCACACAGAACATGTATTTGTGTTTGTCCCTGCACACCTCGGATAAAGTCATTGTAATCTATATGGTTTCCAAAAAAGATGGTAAAAGATGTTATTTATAAAATAGTTTGGGAAAGACAATTACTTCACTGTGGTCAAAAAGTGCCACTTTTTGATATTACATAATTAAATCCTGCACAGACTATATTTTTAACCTTTACATGTTGCACACCTCTGTCTTTTTGTACAATATAAGTGATTCTCTCTATGCCAAATGACATGGAAATTTCTCCATTGTGAGATCAATAAAGTTATCTTATGTTATCTTAAGATGGAGGACGTTTCAAATCTCCCTGTGGACTTTGACCGGAACCCAAACCATCAATAGATCCACCCATCATTTGCCACAAGAACATGTTTGTTGTATCAAAATAAAAATGCATGCAATTATAAACCTGTGATTAACGGCAAGCAAGGTTAATAAATGTTTTATTAAATGACTCTCGTCTGTGTCTTTACCAATGCTTTTGAGATATTTGTGACGTATGTTCATGTCCGACTTGATTTTGTGTGATACGGGCTGAGGACCGATTGTCATGGTAACGGTCCGTGGAAAGATATCAAATGTGATACGCGCTGTTCGAACCAATTGTCATGGTAACGGTCCGAGATGGGAAAATATCAGACCGCAAATCAACCAATCAGAGCGCGCGTACGATCCAAGTCATATAATAATATGGATTATTTCACTATAACCAAGCAACCTGGACAAGTCGCTCATTCGAAATAGAACTTTACAATATCTCCTTCCTTCATGTCACTGCCAAAAGTTCAGCAGCTGCAGTACATTCAAAATGCAGCAGCTCGAGTCCTGACTAGAACCAGGAAGTATGATCACATTAGTCCAGTTCTCAGGTCCCTGCACTGGCTTCCTGTGGCTCAGAGAATAGACTTTAAAACAGCTCTGCTTGTGTACAAGTCTCTCCATGGCCTCGCACCAAAATATATTAGTGACATGTTAGTCCCATATGAACCAGCCCAGACTCTGAGGAGCACAGGGACTGGACTCCTGTTAGTGCCCAGAGTCAGAACTAAACATGGGGAGGCTGCTTTTCAGATTCATGCTGCTAAAATCTGGAACAGTCTTCCTGAAGATGTGAGACAGGCCTCCTCTCTGACAATGTTTCAAACCAGGTTAAAGACAGTTCTGTTTAGCTGTGCATACAACTGAGGGATTTTATATTTTTATCTTTTTTTTTATGTACTGTGATTATTTATGATTTTAATGCTATTTTAATTTTAATCTTATTTTGTTCAGCACTTTGAGTTGCCTTGTGAATGAATTGTGCTATACAAATAAAATTGCCTTGCCTTGCCTATAGTTTGGTGTATATTTGCAACAGTCATGGGAAGGGTGCATTGTGTCCTTACATACCATCCCCAATCAGCACCAGGGAGCTCTGTGCTTTTCCGCCGCCGTCTGTGATCTGACAGGTGAATGTGCCTTCATTCTCCTCAGTGAAATGGTCCATGATGAACTCGATGACACCAGTGGCGGCATCATGACCCATCTTGTTCGGCTGGAGACAGGAGAATAATGCAGATTGAAACTCAAATCTCTTTTACTGTAAAACCTGCACTCATGTATAAGTGGTATTTCGAGAGCGATGCACTGATAGGCTAAGGTTAAAAACGACATCTCTAATGTATCTCAGAACTCTATAGATTTCCATTATCTTCAAGTATTGAGACTTACACTGGCTCCAGACAGTTCCTTGTTATTAGCAAAGAATTTGTAGGTGACTTGAGGTGAAATCTCCTCAGCTTGCAGCCAAAACCTCATTCGGCCTCTCTCCAGAATCTTGTAGTCCAGCTCAGTCTTCAGCGGGATGACTAAAGAAAAGCAGAAGGAGGTGACCAGATAATTACAACTGTTGACTGATTATTTATTAAAGCAATTAGAGATGAGAAGAGAAGCATGACGTGGAGGAAAAGAACAGAGGGACCGAATAGTAGCCAGGCAGGTGATGCAAAAGTAGGTAAGACTTTTTGTGGATCAAATGAAATGAAAATATTGAAAGGTTCAAAGGAGAACGAGAACAAAGGATAGCGATGGCATAGGAAAACAGAAATGTGGAAATAAAAGGAGTGAGGAGGATGAGCGCATTAAAGCAGTGATGCAAAGAAAGTATAGTACAAGAAAGGAGATTAGGGCATACATAGACAGATACTTTAAGAGATTGCACCTACTTGGGTGTCTGATATCGTAACTCAGTGCCAGCATCTTGGCCAGCTCTGAAAGAAACGGAAACAGCAGTTCATTTCATTCAGCCAAGAGCAAAAAATCAAGCTATTAAAATGGAGCTTACTCTTTTTATGCAGACTTTAACACTGATTTAAGAGGGGAAGCTGATATATTAAGGCCATTTGTACGGGAGAAGTTAGCACAGGAATTCAAAATGTGGCAAACAGAGAAATAAAAGACCAAAGCAAACTACCACAGGGGAGAAGACTATGTTTCTACTCTCCAAAATGATAGTTATGCAAGGACAAAGCAGCTAAAAAATGCAGTGTGTCACTTTGGGAGACTTCACTTCACTGGAGACTTTTATAAATGAAGACACAAAGACGGGCAGTTTGTGAGTGAGTCTAAATTAAAGTGTAAAACTCTAGGCTAAATGAAAACACTTTACATCTTTCAAGGTCACATCATGTAGCCTAGTGGCCAATGCTGTAACAAGAAGAAGAGCATTGCGCCACCAAAGTCTTCTCAGTAATGCACAAAACACTTGCAGCCATAATGTGTTTCATCTGATGTGGACTGTGGCTGCTATTACGTTGAATTTTTAAATAGATGAAAACACAATTTGCACAGGCTATGACTGTTGTGCATTGTTACCTTCAGCAGAAACAGAATAGCTGGAAGAAACTCCCTCAGTGTTGGTGACACTGACAGAGTATGTGCCAGCGTCCTCTTTGTCTGCGTTGGTAAAGACCAGTTTCGATCTGTGGACAGACAAAATGACAGTGAGACGGACACAACAGTGACAGAATATCCATAATGTGCATATTTTGGAAGATGCTCACTGGTTGCCCTCAGTCCTTATTACAAGTCCTTTGGAGAAGTCCGTAATCTCTTTATAATCCTTCTTCCAGGTAAACTGGGAGCCATCCTTCATTTGGCAGGACTCAAAAGACAAAACAATGTCTCCAGTTTTCTCATCCACTGCACAGGACACCTCCTGGCAACCTGGCACAACACAGAAAGCATTGTACTATTGGACCACAATAATATATAAAATAAATGTTTGCAAAGCGCACCTTCCACAGCCTTGGCAGTCACAGGGTCGGAGGGCATTGAAGCCATTCCCTTTCCAGCAGCATTCACAGCTCGGATTCTGAACATATATTTGGCACCAGCCTCCAAGCCTGTTACCTTTCAGTATAATGTGGGATGTAAATAATAATGTGTCTTACATTTAACAATGTCCTTAAAATGACAAATGAAATATTTAAACACTGCTTGTCAGGTGACAAATTGTCAGTCCTGCTAAATATGAATTATTTACATAATCCACTAGATGTCAGTGTTACACCAGTGTGCGCACTGTCTCTAGCTAATCACTTTGACATTTTTAGACAGAAAAAGAAGAAAAAAGCTTCAAGATGTTACTTTTGGGATGTGGAAATTAATTGTGAAGGATCCATCCAAATGAAATATTAAAACCATTCACCATGGAGATGGACAAATTGTACGCAATACTGTGAACTACACACAGAAACATTTCTGAGGAAAGTACAAGTATTGGTCACGTTCGCAGAGAAGGACACATACTTTTTCAGTGAAATGTCACTCACAAATTACGCTTTAAAACGGGTCTATAATTCATCAATATGTTAGGTACTGTGGCCAAAACAAGATTCTCAATTAATATGGTGTGGTATTATAGTAAAATGAAAATATAAACTCAATAGAAATATAATCTGACCTTGTAGAAGCGGTGAGTGACAGCTGTCTCATTTGCTGTGGTCCAGTTAGAAGAGCCGATCTTGGCAAACTCAACATGATAGCCAGTGATTGGTCCAGAACCAGTATACAAAGGTTTCTTCCACTCAACCACAACAGAATTATCTCGGACTTCACAGAAAGTTAGATCATATGCAGGACCTGGCACACACAAAGAATTTGACTTGATTGAGATACATTTTGATTACCTTTAAAGAAGGTCATAGAAATGATTCTTACTGACCAGGTTCGGGCATTGTCCAAGCATCGCAGGAGAAATCGGCTGAATGTTTTGATGCTGGTCCGAGTCCCGCAAGACTGGCAGCATACACCTGGAACTGATAGACGGCTCCTGTGGTCAAGCCCTCCACCTGAAGTTAACACCATATTATTTTAACAACTTTCTTTGGACCAAAATGTGTTGCAAAATATGGTATGTGGTATCAAAACGTTACCGTGTAAACTCTTTCTGTTACAGGAGGGATATGAACCTCCCTCCAGACACTTTCTCCACTGCGTCTCTTATCCACATAATAATCCTTTACTTTTGATCCTCCAGAGTGAAGGGGCTTCTTCCAATTCAGGACCATTGAGGTGCCATCACAATTCAACAGAGCAATGTCATAGGGAGCAGAGGGATGGGCTAAAACACACAATAAAGAAATCTTTATGTCTTTTTTGGTAATAACAATATTCCATTACTGCTGATTTTCTAACAAAGCAATACACAGTAAACATCAATAAACACAAGGACTGACTCAGGGCGGCCTTGACCATAAGCGGAGAAGACTCCTGGGACTCATCGCTCAGACCCAGCTCATTGATGGCTTGGACACGGAAAACATAGGTCTCTCCAGTCGTCAGTCCACTCACCACAAATCTGAACGCAAAGAACAATTGAATACAATTTATGTACAACTCACAAAACAGACCATTTGGAAACCAACTTAGAGCTCCTGTGTGGTTTGTGGTTGGCGGAGGTCCAGTCTTTAGAGCCTTTTACACACTGGTCAATGTAGTAGCCAATCAGGTTGTTGGGTTCCTTAGGAGGGGCCCACTGGATAAGCAAAGAAGTGTCGGTCTCTCTAGTCGCGACCACCTGCCCAGGAGCAGATGGCACACCTAAACACAATGACATTATTTTTCACTCAGGATTAGATTTTCAAGTGAAATTAATCCAAAAATAAATACCTTTGAGTTCCTGAGTCTCCACAGGTTTGGATGGCTCTGATGGCTCACTAGTGCCATACATATTGGCAGCCAAAACTCTGAATTGATATTCTTTTCCCTCTGAAAGGTCGAAGACTGCATACCGTGGAGAGCGAATGGGCACCTGAGTGTTTACACGTTGCCAAGCACCACTGCCTACCATGGACTGGAATAGACATGAAAAGATTGGTAATATGAACAGAAGAAAACAAAAAATCCTGGCTTAAATTGCTTATTTCTATAGTACGTGGAAAATGTAATGTAATGCATTAATCAGGAAAGTAGCCGAGCGAGGAGAATCAAAACATAGGGTCAACAGATAACCGGACGAAACAACAGTGATACAACTCAACTAGTTAGTTAATTAGTCAAAGGCATAACAGCACTTACTCTTTGTATATTTGTCTGTTTGAGGGATTTTACCTTCTCTATGTGGTACCACATGGGAGCTTTGCCAAAGTATGGAGGGGCCTTCCAGCTCAGGACGACATAGGTCCTGTCAGTTTCAGAGGCATAGATCCCTGTTGGCGTGCCTGGTGGAGAACCCTCCGCTAGAAAACACAAATTGTTTGACAAACTCTTCCTACTCAGTAGTAAAGTACATTTTGGTTGCAATGTGAAATCTTACCTTCATGGTCATCATGGCAAGACACGACTTGCAGATTTCCACCCAGTTTTTTAGCTAGTAAAGATAAAAACACAGATTTAGTACCAAAATAAAGATATGATTTTTATTTTTTTGTGATCACGATGTTACATTGTCAGTTAAATTAACTTGCCTGTATAAGCCTTGAAAAGTGCTTTGATATGTTAAACAAGAAGCAGGAATCAAAATTACACTAACAGAGAAGCTCATGATTATTAAAGCAGTCTTTTTGTAATTGCTTACTTGCCTAATTACTTGTGTGGTATAATTTAAATCAATACCACTGTGAGGTAATAGAGCAGACATAAAAACATTGGCAAAAGTGAGTCTCACTGTGAAGCCTTTCGAATTCGGTGGGGTCCAGGGCGGCGATGGGCTCGGACATGCGTGATGCTTTGCTGATGCCGTGGGAGTTCACTGCACGTACTCGGAAGTAATAAGAGTGTCCCTCAAACAACCCCGACACTGGGTATTTACAAATCTTGATGGGGTGATCATTACACTGCGTCCAGTTTTCTGTTCCAACTTCACATCTGAGATACACAAAGGAATAGCAGCATGAAATAAATAGACAAAACACAATCAGTATTTACAAAAAGGACACTCAGGCCTACTTGACATTATAACTACCTCCATAAAGGTTAGTTATCACTACAGAAAATAACAATAATATATTTAAAATTGTCCCTCCCTTTGGCAAAACTACGCCCAGTAAGATTTGCTGGAGAATACTTAAACCAATGTGGAGCCTCAAGGATTTGAATTAATTTTGCCCAATAGGGAGGGAGAGTATGGCCGGGTCTAACCAGTGCTTGTCTTAAAAAACGTTCAATATTCACAATTTGAAAAGTGACTGACAGAAAGTAAAACGTGTAGCGTAAGAAAGTTGCTTGTCACAAAGTTGCTCCAGACAATGTAGTTAAAGGTACTACTGGTACAATCCTGCAAAGGCTACCAACTATGTGCCCCTCAGTCACATGCTTAGACACATGCTTAATCATGCAGAAATGGCCAAAAGTAGTATTTTTATTACAGTAATGGATTAACCCATGTACATGTATAGTGTTTGTATTTTCATTTACATGGCTTGTCAGGAATGGAAATCAGATTATTTACTTATCAACAAAGTATCCTATGATTGGACCCTCGGTTGTGGTGTTTGGTGGTTTCCAAGACACAATCACATAGTCTCTGTTTGCATCATGAATCTTGATGTCCATAGGAGCTCCAGGGGCATTGGGCACAGGTGGAGGCCCATCTACAATACATAATTAGTTTATATCATATCGAACAGGTGTTAAAGAAGCTAGTGAATGCATTATTTTACCTGATACAGAGACAAAAGCACTATGTTCTGCACATCCTCCTCTTGTCACCATACGCAGGGTGTAGAGGCCCTCGTCATCTTTATACAGGTCAGGGAGGGTTAAAGTGGTCACTCCTCTGCCAGTCTCAATCTTCACCCATTTAGAATCAGTCAGGCGAACGTCTGGGAAATACAGGAAAAACAATCTTCATTTTATGGAACCGTTTTGTGGGGGCATTTGATTAAAAATAACTACTACTGTCTTTAGAGCTAATTTCACCAGCCAAACTGCCAGATTAAATGAACAATGTACTGTTAATGGTCTATAAAATAAATGCCATTACAAATTCCATTATCATCTGTTCGTGCCTAAGGTTAAATACCTCCTGAATTGGAACCGGAACATAAAATTCATACAGACAATGCACAGAGTCATTATTTAAGTGTTTATGATTCTATTATCCAAAAGTTACCATCTCTGTACCACTGAGCCTCAGGTTGCAGGTTGGCAAGGTTGGGACTGAGCGTCATTGTGGCCGTCAGAGAAGCAGACTCCCCTTCAGTAGCAAAAATTGGACCAAATGCCTTCAGAAATGTAATATTGATCTTAGTGAAGGTGATCTTTGGAAGCATGGAAGCTAAACAGAATGTGAAACAAACCATTAGAAAGTAAAACGCAGAACTTTGAAAAAAAATGTTTTATCTTATTTTAAATATCATACCAGTGAAGGGTATCCATCCATAAGGGCAGCTCTCCTCCTCTTGTTTGTACCCTGCATTATTATAAACAGATATTTAAAACTTAGACATGCAATAAATTACTAGGCGAAGGGGACAGAAATAACTATGAAGATTTTACACATTTGTTAAAAACAAAAAATGTGTAAATTAAATGTATTTCTATAGTGTCTTTCACAGACCAGGGTCACAAAGCGCTTCCCATAAAAACAATATACATAGAAGTCACATTACAATGAACCGAGATGTACAAAAATAGAAAAGGGCATGCATCAGCAAACATAGTACACATATGTAAGGTGAGGCAAGGAAACAAGTGCGTCTGAGGTTGAAAATACAAATGTGACTTACTTTTGACGACGACTGTTGCCTGTGTGGAGGCCTGTCCATGGAGATTGCCGGCCACCGCAGTGAACTGGGCTGTGTCCTCAGTTGAACATCTAAGAAACACCGCAGGACACAACATATAGCATCAATATATAGTCTACATAATATTGATTACTTTGATTAAACATAATGTCATGCAATGTTTGTTACTTGAGTACATGTACAAAACCAATATGTACAAAAGGAACAATATAATATGAAAACAGAGTAAAATTGTACAGAATATTCCGCACATTTTGGAATAAAATGAAAAGCAATCCGAACCCTTAATATTTAAAATGTATGGAATGCAGAAAGTGGAGTTACAAGATGTACATTATCCACTCTATATTTGTGTTTCAGGGCTGTCTATTTTATTTGTTCTGTATATTGTGCTGCACTGTAGGGAAAAGCTCAACTAGGGACAGGATATCTAGCATTAGCTACACACTCTGTGTTGCATCAGTTGCATCTTTAATACATACATATGTACATACATACATAATGCTGTAACTATGTATGGCAACATTGTCCCTGTCAAATAAATAAATGAATAAATAATATACCCTCTATATACCTAAAACTGTACTCAGACTGTACGTAGACAACTGCGTTGTCTAAGTACAGTCTGAGTGCTTTTTTACCTTCCAGGCACAACCATTAGCAAGGGAAAAAATAACTGGTGCAATCCTCAGTCGAGAAACAAAAATCGATTTGAAAAAGCTAAACAATTGGTTGGGAAGTACACAGAATTACTGTTGGTATTATTGCATCAGAGTTTTCTGTATGAGCGGGGATTGCCAACAGGAAAGTCCTGATGTAATAATGTGAGACTATGAAGAGATATGTATTACTGGTATGACAGCTATGTTCAGAGCAAACTTTAATTTAGGTCTAGAATCTACGCTATAAATACATGTATGTATATATGTATAAATGGCAGCTCCAATATAAGTACCTCGGGTGTAGACTTTTACAAAATATTTCTAAATTGAGTAATAGTTTAAAGTCAATGTTATCCATATATTATTAATGTTCTATTATGTCTGGAAATAAATTGTTCTAGCACATTTTCTTTCTGTTTGAGATTGTGAGGATATCATTTATATGCAGCTTCTTCCTCTGCGATGAGTCAAACACTGTGCCCTTCATTTTATCACACGATTCTAAACTCCTCATGCTGTCTGTTAGAAGAGAGCAACATTGGATTACATGTATTCAGAAAGGAAAATGGCCTGTTTATATAACATCTTTGTTCAAATGGAAAGCCAACTTTTTCTTTAACAATTTAGTGATAACACGGTTTTTGAATGTTTTGGATCTCAAAGATAAATAGGAAAATCTGGTGCCATTATTGCATTTAGAATAATTAGTATTGGAATTGCATAAGCATCTTTTGACGTCTTTTAACTGTTTATTATTGTGCTATGAGTGCATGTTATTGTTGTTGTTGTGTTGAACAGGGCACTCGTGATAAAGAGTTCCCCTCTGTGTCTAAAAAAACATAAATAATGAAAAAGAATCAAACAAAAAGCCCCCAAAGAAACAGAAGTGCAAATATTTTCAAAGTGAGTGGTCGTGGTGACTTCAGGAGCAGTATCGCATAGCACTGGGGTCAGATCTCCAACAGCTGAGGCTCCTGTCACTGGACCGCATTCTTTCTACAGACACACTGTCCGCTGACTCGTAACCACTCACGGCCAATACCACTTTGAGCCATCTACAACTACAGTGATCCTGATAACAGTTCATTTACATTTTATTTTTGTGTAACCCTAATTCACAACACCAGTCGCCTCAGAAAATTATCAAATTATTAGCAGATTAGAGACTCAAACAATTAGTATTGGAATGCAATATGGTTATGGTGTTTAAGGTCTTTTTTTCCAAAAAGGTTAAATCCCACAATATTGAGAGGTCTTTTTATTTTATTTATTATACTTGAGACAGTGTTTTTTCCGCAGTATACGTAAAGTTCCCGTTTCCTCTGCAGATACCATTTAGTATGTGTTAGTATAGTATTTAAAGGTAGGGAGGTGGAAACAAGGCCAAAACTGCCAGTCAAAGCCTTATTATGTGAAATCTCAGAAGCTAAGCCGGACAGACGCTAGTTAGCACTGTGATGAGAGACCTCTGGGATAACAAGTTCCACACTCGAGTGGCAGAGACTTAAAAAGTGGTGTGTCCGGGTGTGTAAAATAAGTGTGTATTGCATTTTTTCTTATTTATCCATCATTCCCTCCACTCCAACTCGCAATGGTACATCTAGCTATAATGTCCAGTGTTGGGGAGTAAAGGAATACGTGTAATCCCATTACATATTGGAATACTTTTTCTGAGTACTACTACTTTAAAGCATAGCATTTGGAATAACGTTACTTTCTGAAAATCACAGGAATGCATACTTTCTCACATTACGTTTTAAGGTTTAAAAAACATTGGGTATTCTTAAAGGGAAGATTCTATTTTTTCAGGTTGTTAAAGATTTTGAGGTACTTCGACTTGATTTATAATAATAAACAAAAAAATATTAAATAATTACAGTTAGGTTTTATTTATCTAAATATTACTGAGGTAACTTATAAAGGTACATTTTGAAATTTGTCTTTATAAGTTTTGTAAAGAAAACATTAATTTAAAATAAAATGATAATAATAATAATAAAAGTATTTGGAATACATGTACTTTTTCCAAAGTAACAGAATACGTTTTATGTCATGTATTCAGTGTTCTGGAAAGGAATACATTTTCATAGTATTCCACCCAACACTGATAATGTTTGTGTGATTTTAAACACACCTTGGGATTTCCAATGAATGCACTCCACCTTTGGACTTGACCAAGTAATTCCCAGAGGACATGTCCAGAGTGACTCCATCTCTGTACCTAAAATAACAAAATTAAAGCATACATCAACAACACAGTAATTACATGTTAAAGGCAGGAAATTATCAAATTATCAAATTATCAACGGACCATTTTACAATTGGAGTGGGGTAGCCCTCAACAGTGCAGAAGATTTTAATGGGGGTGTTTTCGAACACTGTGTGGGATCTGAGGCGAACCAGGAAGTGTGGACCTCTGATCATGGGCTCCTCACGCACATACTTGTCCAACATCTTCGACCTCACCTGTAAGGGTAAAACAAAAACATTTAAGCAATTGTAATTAAAATGGTTGGAGTAAAAGGAAGAGCTCTAATGTGAAGTGAAGTTTACCACTTCTTGGATGCAAGCTTGCGTTTTGTACTCATATCTGTCCTCCATCGTCTTAGAGCTAAACATAGGTGACACACAGACGTTAGACAAAACGTGTCATAAACACAAAACAACACAGAAGGAACAAGGGTGATACAAAAAAGATGAGTGAACTGCAACGCTCACAGTCAAGGCTTCAAAATGTCCTTGAAATCATCCTGTGAGTCGCACTAACTGCTCCCAACTCCACAAACACAGAGGATTTATGAATAGGCTCACACAATGGTTCTTTTCGGCAGCGCTCAAACAGATGCTTTGTGGCTTATGAATTCTGTCAGAAACCTTTAGAGAAAATTATACTTTAGCCTTTTCAAAAGAAAGGTTGAAGTCGCAGAAGTTTTTGTTGTAGTTAAATTAATGCAAGATACAGCATGAATACAAAAGAGTTTCCATGGTCTTCTTCTTGTGTCAAAAAGACATTTTAGTTTTTGATCAAAAATAATGTTGTTGATTTCAAAATGTAACAATTTTGAATTACGCCCTGAAGAACACCCTCACTGTGTGTTCTCACTTTGTTTTCCTGTCTCCTTAAATTCAAGTTATCAGTCAAACAAAAGTCTGAACTCCACTGTGACGACATGAAGCCTGTTTGAAGCCATCTGGAAGGCCTTGAGTACTAAGCTACAAATATAATCATGCATTTCATTGATTCTGACTTGAAATAGAACGAGTTCAGAGAATCACAGAACAACATTCAGTTACACAAACAGAGATCAGAAAAACTGAAATGAATGAAGAAAGATGTAAATGAGGATGAGTGGCTTCATGGATTAGTTAAACAGACACAAGTTAAGACACTGGAGGGTCCATGTTGTTTTTCTGTTGTTATGTAGGGGAAAGGCAGCAGGTGAGATCAAGGCTTCTATTCTACTGTTTCAATGTTGTTATCTTCTGAATACCCGTCAAATCAGCTGCTCTAGTCACAGCAAGGCTCACTACAGTTACAAAATTAGCTGATGTTTAGTTGAATTAGCCACAGAGGATACCTGCTGTACTCCTTAACCACATATTTGCTCTCTTTGTGGCGATACTCGTGGTCATAATATCCAGGTTTGATCCACACCGACATGGTGAAACACACCTGTTGAACCACAACACATAACACAAGACAAATGACAAATCACACAGACAATGACAAAAACATCAAGATCTAAACCTGAAATCCACCTGTAAAGGATACAAATATAACCAAAATATACAGGAAAAAAGAGCGCCTTTTGAACACAAGAAGAGTAAACATGGGTTCATCCACTCACTCTCCACAAACCCTCATTAACTTTACCTTGTACTATGCACGCACTTTTGTAAGACAGTAACCAATGAGTAACAATGTAATAGACCCTGTGCTCATTTGGGGCTCAGGCCTAATAATCTACTACGAGAACAATGTTTTCCAGTTTTTCAATACCATAAACTGTACATTATCTCACCCATTACAACAACAGGGTGAGGGTCCTTGGTCAGTGACGGGTAGAATTTTATACAAACAGAAAATCACTCACAGGTAGTCTTGTTCACATAAAATTGACTGAATACACAGGATCACAACTTTGCACTTAAACTAATTAAACAATGAAGTACAAATACGTAACAAAAGTGAGATTGTTCAACAACCCTAACCCTGGATCTGCTAAATATGAATTCTGACCGTATCTTAATGCTGCTCGACATGACTGCTGTAGCTCTCACTGTATATACTGGAAACACTTATTGCTTAATATATATATACTGTACTTATTTTTAAGTAAAATCTAAGCTGTAACTATATATATGTAACTTCAGCTAAAGTATACAAGTATTTACTTTGGCTTAGGTTAAAATGATTCTCTATTTTTGATAGCTGTATATAAAATCTCATTGCATTGTTTTGAATGCTGTTGTATTCCTGCTGTTGCTGCTATCCATTGGATGGCTTGGAATTATGTTGATAAAATGGTGAATTCACTAATCCTCAATGGGTATACATAATTATAGAACAGCAATATGAGAAGACTGTCAGACAGTAATCCATGTGATGTTTCGGTTACACCATTATGTTCACACTTCACTGCTGTGTCACACTTAATTCCCTTGTGGCCAAAATACAATGACACAAACAAACGGAAGCATGTTTTGTCTGATGAGTAAGTACTTGTATGTACCCTCATTGTAACATTAACATTATTTTAAGTTCATTGTAATGCTATCTCAGATTTTCAAAGCACTAAAGTAGCAACACCTCTGCAAACACAGTGTACCAGCAAAGATGCCGACTGACACTTGAGTCACACCGTCTGAAACTGTAGACCGCTACAGTTCTCAAACCATAACTATGCAAATCCCCTTAATGCAGCAAACAAAGTAATACATCAAATTGAGAAAGTGATATTCACACAATAACATTCAAGTCATATTTGAAAAGGGCCTTGTAAATCCTTTAAAGATTTGAAAGAAGATATTTTGACCATGACTGGTGAAAAACTGCTGCACTCATGTAAATCAATTTCAAAACAACAATTAGTAAGAGCATTGGTCACTTGACACATGAATTAGCCCCTGTTGAAGGACCATAATAGCCTCTAGCTCCAAATCACTGTAGACAACATAACACCTGCGTGTTTACAAACCGTTTGGATTTAATTACACATATTTCGGACCTATTTTATCAAAACATATTTGATTAAATGATTGCAAAAGTATGTTTTACTCACCCTGTTAGATCCCCTAAGAGCAACTTCGGCTGTCAGCCTGAATCCACAGGGAGTCAGCCTAAGCCCTGGACCAGGCCAACGAAACCACCACCCGGCTCCACCGACCCCCACCTGGTGTTCCTTGAGACCTTATAAGGTGAGGGAGCTGCCTATATATAACCTGTAGTATCCTTCAAGACTCTCTGTCACTGACTGCAGAAGAATAGCAAATAGCACAGATGAGAGATCCACAGACTTTGGTCCTAAATGCTTCATTGGCAGTACATCTACATGTGCACCTGCAGCATCTGTTGCACATCACACAGTGGTCTCTTTACTTAACTGACATATTGCCACTATAAAATCTTCTGAAATCCAATTCTTTCCAACAAAATACGATGGTATAACATGGTTAAGTTAATTTTGAGAGTATGCAGTGAATATTAGTAGATCCTCCAACATTTCGCCTGAGATTTCCCAGGAGATTGTTCCAAACTGTGATGTATGCTGAACTTTGGCCAGAGACTATTTTTAGAAGCAGCTGTAGTTACTTCTATTCCTGATATACTGGAGGAGCATTGGAGGTCTCAAGATGATCTGTAGAGGGAGAGGTTCACATGAAAGCAACATAGCACGATCATAAAGCATAAAGAAAAGGACTGTGCATAACAAAAATGTTGACCAATTTGATTTTAAATGTTAAAATCGCATACATTTGTAAACACACATTTGGGAAGAGTTGACATCCGACACTTACTTTTCCGGTGACAGAGTCGAGCATGAATATATGCCATTCAGGAATCGAGCATGGTCGTTTGTTTTGCTCCTGTGTTGTTGTATGGCGCTCTCTGCTGGTCATTTTTAGAAGTGTTGGTGTTAGAAATTGGTGAAAATAAACCTTACCTAAATAAACCATACCAAACTAAACTTCAAACAACAATATATCATTTAATTAACGCAAGACAGAAATAATTAAACATGCGATAAACCGACGGAGGAACAAAAGAGAGTCTGAGAGTCACGTGATGCAGGGTGCAATGTGATTGGCTAAACGTTCGTAGCCGAGCGGAAGTGTAAGACGTAAACAAAATTGTCATAGATCCTTGACGCAAAACTGTTGACTTCGATGAGCAGTGTCTGTAGGTAAGTATCGGGGCTTTCTATTGCAGCAAACACCACAGGATGCATGCATTATTGCTACTGTGCGAACTTTGTTTCTTGTTCTGGTCATGTGAGTCAGACCCATACAGTGGCTCTGTATTGACCGCGGTGAAGTTAGTTTGAAGTTGGATATCCGACAGACATTCAACGGTCATTCCCTCTCGGTACACCTCTCCTTCTCTCTGGGTTCAGAGCGACTCGAAAGCCGCTCCAACATTTTAGTGCACCCCTACTACACACAGTACGGTAAACACGCCAAGACATGTACGCTGGTCTAATATTTACATATAAAAATTCATTAAAAATACTTAAAACACTTTAATGGTAAAAGAAGAGGTGTACCCCCTGCAGCTAGTGGAGGACTATGATCCTGACCTGATTTGGAGTCAATAGGTCACATGACCTGGAAGCTATTGAGCTAAAATGCTAATATTTGCCTTTAAAAATTCATTAAAAATTCTTAAAAAAAACTTAAATGACAAAAGAAGAGGTGTACCCTTTGCAGCTAGGGGAGGACTATGATCCCGACCTGATTTGGAGTCAATAGATCACATGACCTGGAAGCTATTGAGCTAAAATGCTAATATTAGCCTTTAAAAATTCATTAAAAATACTTAAAAATACTTAAACGACAAAAAAAGAGGTGTACCCCTTGCAGCTAGTGGAGGATTATGATCCTAAACTGATTTGGAGTCAATAGATCACTTGACTTGGAAATATTTACATGTTAAATAAATATTTAGAGATTGAAAATGAAAAAAGTACTTGTACTATATATGCAGCTAGTGGAGTAACTATGATGCAACACTAGTAGGGCTACCATGAGATGACTTTATTTTTTTTCATCATCGAAAATATATGGAACATAAGACCCTGTTCCCCTTGTGTCTCTTACTTTCACTGCGCATAACACACATGCCCTGCCTTTTCCATTGCATTCCTCCAGGTCCTTGCTTTCCAACGATACACAAGAATCATGGAACCCACCTGTCACAGTCATCAACTGTATCTGTTCATGAAAAACAAAAATAAGTAGTAGTTTTTTTCAGCTTGTCATAAAAGAAATCTATTTTTAACAATGGAGCTGAAGGGTCCATCTAATTTTCTCTTTTCTTTTTCAGAGGCATGAGAGTAAAGTCAGATTATTAACAATATACAAGATTAATCAAAATCAAAATATATGAATTAATCTCAAAATATTATGTGTCCGGTTCGGAGACTCACAGCCATGGGTTCTGGTTAGAAGGCCACAAGCCAGGGACCGGAAGGGTCCTGGTTCGGGGACCACAGGATTTCATCTCTACTGTTTGCGGACAATGTTAAGTAAGTAAAATATAGTACGGAATCTTTATTTATATTCCCCTTTCACAGACCCAAGTCAAAACGGTTTACTAACTGTTGTACTGTTGGCTTCAACAAACCAGACGTGCAACATGCACAGGGACGGTTCAACCAGTGTGGAAGCGGCTGGGGAGGAGAAATCATCACATCAAAATCTGAGGCCATGGTGCTGACCGAAAAAGGGGCAATTGCCCCTCCAGGTGGGTGGGGAGGGCCTTCATTTTGGTTTGTTTTTTTAAAGCGTTGAATGACTGGCCCCTCCTTACAATCCTCGGCACCTCATCCAAAATCCACCACCCGCCCCGCGCGCTGAGGTCCCCAGAAGGCCGGCTCCAGCTCGTGGTACCTAAGACCCAGACTTAAGCCCCTGGGGGACACAGTCCTTCTCTGTGGCTGACAAATAAGGCGGGGGCAAAGCGTGGAACGCCTGGGCCCCCCCCACGTCATAACAGCCTCCTCGTTGGAATGTCGGATGAAGGGGAAGAAAATGATGGATGATATGGCAAATTATTATGAGATCCATTTCGAAATATTATGAGTGCCTGGGGCCCATAAGAGACCTGGCTTGCGACCTGGGGAGAGACTTGCGGAGCGCAGGAGAAACTGCAGACAGACAGTCCAGCCCGAGCACCTTGGGGGACTCGTAATTTTTTTACCAATTGCTCAGTATGTTTTATAAAAAAAAAACATATTATTATTCTACATTTACCTGTTTATTGAGGACAGAAAGGACCAGCACAAGGTCCAGTGAGTATCAGGAGGGCCAAGAAGGACTTTGGAAAAAGCGGAGCAGAACGGGCTCGGGACACGCCTGCGACAATGTGGAGGAGGACTAAAGAACACTCGCGCTTTGGGCAGAGTGCCAGTGGACAGCGGATGGAGACCAGCACCGGGCGATGAAATTTAACCAATATTTCAACCAGTTTGATTCTTCCCCCCTCTCCCATCTCCCCCCTCCCTCCCCCCCCTTCAAACGTGCCCAGCCCGGGGGACACTGCCTGCGGCTGCCCCGGGCCGTCCTGACCCCCACAGCCCCCGCCCCCCCAGCCCCACCTCTATTCTGACAGTACCCCCCCCCCCCCCCCCCCCCCCCCACCCCCGCCCCCGCCCTCTCCATCACACCGGACCCGGTGAGGAGTCAGCTCTCCAGAGACTTTCTCAGATTAAATCCACAGGACCGGAAGATCAGTCCCAGCTGCTGAGGACCTGTTGCAGACCAGCTCTCTGAGGTCCTCGCTGAGGTCCTCAGGCCTACATGTACAACGGAGCCTCAGCCTGGATAAGGTCCCTGTCCTTGGGAGACCTCCGGTGTGATCCAGTTCCTAAAACAGCGCACCCCCAAGGAACCCGGCTCACTCAGCACAGACGCTCTCACCGCCCACTGACCTCCCCCCTGATAAGACCAAGGAGCGGCTCCATATTCCTCACACCACCACATCCGCTCTGGGTACAGCCCCACCCTGGACCCGCTGATTCGCCTACAGTCCAACATCGAGTAGAGGACCCCGTCATTTACTTACTGCAGCGGACGACGCTCTCGTCCCCACCGAGCCGTGCAAGGGACGCTGTGAGGGCTATGTTCTTTCGACGTTTCCAGTGCTTTCAACACCATCAGACCGGCGCTGCGCTGGGGAAGTTGGAGGATGCAAGAGTGGACAGTAGCCTCACTGCATGGACCATCAACTACCTCACCGCATGGACCATCGACTACCTCACTGCATGGACCATCAACTACCTCACTGTATGGACCATCGACTACCTCTCAGACCGACCACAGTACGTGCGGCTGCGCAGCTGTGAGTCTGAGGTGGTAGTCTGCAGCACTGGGGCCCCTCAGGGCACTGTCCTCTCACCGTTTCTCTTCACCATCTACACCTCAGACTTCACACACGACACACACAGCTGTCACCTGCAGAGGTTCTCCGACGACTCCGCCATCGTGGGTTGTGTGTCTGAGGGGAACGAACTGGAATATGGGTCGGTTATCAAGGACTTTGTCGACTGGTGTGAGTGCAACCACTTGTGCTTGAACACCAGTAAGACCAAGGAGATGGTACCTGTGCTAACACCAGTAAGACCAAGGAGATGGTACCTGTGCTAACACCAGTAAGACAAGGAGATGGGCATCGACTTCAGGATTAAACCACTTTCCCACACGCTGCTGAACATCCAGGGGGAGGACATTGAGCTGGTGGACAGCTTCATGTACCTGGGTGTTCACATAAACAATAAAACTGGACTGGTCCCATAAACAAACGCCCTGCACAAGAAGGGCCAAAGTCGCCTCTTCCTTCTGAGGAGGCTGAGGTCCTTCTGAGGAGGCTGAGGTCCTTCGGAGTGAGCAGGCCTCTGCTCAGGACCTTTTATGACTCTGTGGTAGCTCTGCCATACACTACGCTGCCGTGTGCTGGGCCCCGGGCAGCACAGAAACGGGACAGCCCCCTGGACTCTGTGGAGGAGGTGAGGGACAGGAGGGTGCTAGTCAAGCTCCTCCAGCAGACTGTTCCAGAGACGGGGCCGTAGTGATGGACGTAAAGCGCTTTGGGTGACCTTAGTCTGTAAAATCGCTATATAAATAAACATTACTTACTCACTTACATATGCCTCAGCTTGAGTGTGTGTCCTGGCTTTGGTAATGGAGGAGTCTGCTGCAAGAACTGGGATGGTTCTTTGGATAAAAGCAGTTATGAGTAATAAGAAGGCCCAAGACCACGAAGACATGAAAAAAACCAGTGAAAGAACCTAAAAATTGATCCTGAAACACACGGGAAGCCAATGCAACAAATTTAAAACCGATGTAATAAAACTGTACTGTATTAAAAGTCAGGATCATATTCCTCCCCTAGCTGTAGGGGGTACACCTCTTCTTTTGTCATTTAAGTTTTTGTAAGTATTTTTAATGATTTTATAAAGGCAAATATTAGCATTTTAGCTCAATAGCTTCCAGGTCATGTGACCTATTGACTCCAAATCAGTTTAGGATCATAGCCCTCCACTAGCTGCAGGGGGTACACCTCTTCTTTTCTCATTTAAGTTTTTGTAAGTATTTTTAATGAATTTTTAAAGGCAAATATTAGCATTTTAGCTCAATAGCTTCCAGGTCGTGTGACCTATTGACTCCAAATCAGGTCAGGATCATAGTCCTCCCTTAGCTGCAGGGGGTACACCTCTTTTTTGTCATTTAAGTATTTGTAAGTATTTTTAATGAATTTTTATATGTAAATATTAGCATTTTAGCTCATCAGCTTCCAGGTCATGTGACCTATTGACTCCAAATCAGGTCAGGATCATAGTCCTCCACTAGCTGCAGGGGGTACACCTCTTATTTTATCATTAAAATGTTGTAAGTATTTTTAATGATTTTTTATATGTAAATATTAGACCAGCGTACATGTCTCCGTGTGTTTACCGTACTGTCTGTAGTACGGGTGCACTTAAATGTTGCGGCGAATGTCTGTCGGATATCCAACTTCAAACTAACTTCACCGCGGTTCTGTACCGAACACATACAGCCCTGGATCCTATCAGCAAAACAGGGAAGACCAGACTACACGTTTCTTTCTCTTAGTTTAATTTGGTCTTTACACACTGTCACTACGTATTGTGCCCAGGCCATGTTATCGATTTTCTGACGTACTTTTGTACATCTACAACTATTGTGGCTTTAGATCCAACATGAGACTACTTCTCCTACACTTTTTTGCGACAGCAGCCACTGCTTCTGCCTTTGTCCTGACTCCTCAGTAAGTGCACTTTTGTTACAGAGTAATTCACGATGTCAACCCACCGGTTTACACTGTTATTGTGATATTTTAGATATACATGGACGAAACTGATCTTGACACACCACTGGCCCACAACCTTCTGTGGGGTGAGTCACGGGACTGTTCTTAATGACTGTGTTTTCTTTTTCAAAGCAATGGAAGAACTTTATGTCATGTGTTCAGTAAACTTAGTTTCAATCAAATAATTTTCTTTCAATAAATTGTCATTGAGTGAGTTAACCAAATTGTTTGTAATTTGTCTCAAGTTTCCCCTTATCTAAAAACATTGGAATCAGTACATATTCATAAGTGAAGATTTTGTTTTATTGTTGCTATATTTCATTCCCAGTCCCATTTACTGCTATGTAAATGTATGTGTGTAAACAAATTTAAGTTGTATCAAATTGTGTAAGAAAATTAGGATGTCATATTCACATGAGCCCATAATGGCAGTAGCTAATGATTATGATGATTATTATCATGATAATCGATTAATCTTGTCTCGAATATGTCAATAATCCCAGAAAAATGTTTTAAAAGAAAAGGTGAGATTTACACAGTTCTCATGTTTTATTATATCTTTAAATCACATCTTGTAGCATTTTCCTCAATCAATTGATAAAAGAAATAGTTCCAAATTTGAAACAATTATTAACAATTAACTGTTTAATTGTTACCTCCTATTATATTTTATATTTCAGATGGAGAAGTGCCATTCTAAAATAGACACTTGGACTTTACATGGGCTTTGGTAAGGTTGGTTATTTATATATATTTTGTTTTCCGTTGGACTTCTGACAAGCAAAAAAAATATATAATTTTGTTTGTCTTATTTTAGGCCTGACAATGGTATGGACTGCAATTCAACTTGGCCATTCAATGTGTCTTTGATAGAGGTTTGTTTCAATATTTGTATTACTCGTAATAACTACATACAGGAATAAATAAAATGTAATCCTTTTTTTAAGTGCCATGACATTGCTTATGTTTTCTTTAGGATTTGCTTCCGGACATGGAGAAAAGTTGGCCAGATTTAATCAGCCCTGAATCTACATCTTTTTGGTCAATATATATTTGTAATACTACATTATCAGCCATTTCGTTTTTTTGTTTTTTTTTAATGATGTGAAATATACCATGATTTTATGAGTGTTAATCATTTCAGGAAGTATGAGTGGTACAAACATGGAACATGTGCTGCCAAAGCTGAATCTCTGAATAGTCAACACAAATACTTTGGCAAAGCACTGGAGCTATACCATAAAGTGGACCTGGACAGGTACAACTGTTTTGTAATCTAGAAGCCACCTTTATTCCAAGTTCCATCCCTATTTAAAATGCACACTATTATTCAGTTTGCATCAGCTAGCTGCTCTAAAGCCAATGTATATATGTTTGTTTGATTGTTTTTTTTATGAAATATGTTTTGCTAAATTACCAACACAGACTTACATCAGTTTGTTTAACAGTGTTTTAAAGAAGTTTGACATTATCCCTTCGACCAAGTACTACCTGGTAAGAAAAGCTTGTATCCTCTAATCAATACATGTACATGATCATCTTTTGTATTTTTTTTTCATAGTTTAGCCACATTCAGGAGATCATTGATGGCTTCTATGGCGTCAATCTGAAGTTCCAGTGTGTCCACCCATCAAAGGTATTCCCATGGGAAGTCTTTTTATTGTTCAACGATATTCTTTTTATTGTTTTTAATATGTGGAGCATTTGTTTTCTACAGAATGCTGGCTACCAGATTTTGGGTCAGATTGAGATCTGCTTCACAGCTGACTTTTCTGTGATGCACTGTGAGAGAGAGTCCAGAGCTGTGAACTCCTCGCTGAGGGCAGAAGCAAAGCCGGGGTTCAGCGTTTGTGACCCTGAGGTCCCAGTCTACTACCCCCCCATGACCATGCTCTAATCTGCATTTGTGTGGCCATCAGTGGGCTTTTTCTTATGTTGTGGAACGGATGGCATACTTTAGGAAATCTGTTTTTTTAGGAGATACTAAGTCACTTGTAACGATTGTGTAGAACTATTTTAGAATCATTTAGCCGCAATTCTTCTGTTATACAATCACAATTTATTTTTGTGTCAACTGAACTCACAATGAATGATAATGTCATTCATAACAAACAGTGATACCTCTTTTTATGAAATTATATTTAACTGCCAGTGCCAAGTGATGCTCTCTGTGCAAGTTTTTAATGTAGCATTTTGGAACATAATCATTACCTCCAGTGATTGCTGTAATGACCTGTCTCTGTTTGCAGAGGTAAACCTCATTATCTATTTTTAAGTGTAACATTAATAAAATGATTCACTTTTGTATATAAGGTGTCTATACTAATTTATTGCGCACAATGTTTCTTCTAATTCAAAGCTCTAATAACTGTTTTGTTTGACAGTCCGGCCATTTCCCTGACAGTGTATAAATATGAATGTTGTGATCTTCTTACAGAGCTGTAATCCCACAGGGACAAAGACAGACCATTAATCCTGAACACTGCTCAGCAGACTGGCATGTTTCATTACATTATGTGGGGACATATTGTGAAAAGTGCAGCACAGATCTATGCTTTAATACCGTGTGCTAAATTTGCAGCACATTTCATCATATTTATATGTCCGTGCATGTCCTGATTCTAGCCCTAATGGACTATTTGAGAACCCTATGATCACCTCTCATGCTCTGGTCCAAATCTCTCTGGCTCTCCACCTAGTTATGTAACACTGCAGTTCAGCAAAGCTGCTGATGCCATATCTAAATACCTCCACATTCATAACTCTCCTACATGGTCAACATATGACTTGGTGAACGTGGTAGCGGTAACCAATTGTTTTTAGGTTATCTAATCTCCTCCGGTCATTATCTGGCGCAATATAATCTATCCAATCCCAATTTTTTTATGTGCGTCATGTTGGAGCCAGAGAGAAAGGACAAGAGGAGGCAGACAGAGGTATCAGCACTGACCGTCTGACCTCACCAGCTGTTGTTGAATGCTGGTGGGAGTCTGTGGGAGACACATAACCCTCACCGTGCAGAAGGGAAGGCACTGGCAGTGTTCAGTCCTCTGCGGTGAACACACAGACACGTGTGCGAGGCTGAAGCAGGGCTCACAGCAGCTCTCCTGAATCAGCGAACACGTTTTCTGTCATATCTGAGCCGCAGCATCACGCAGCATCACGCAGCCTCACGCAGCGGAGGACAGATACTGTGACCGCTCTGCGCTCGGACTGCACGCTGCTGACAGCGCAAAGAGCCGCGGGCCAAAGGACACGATGAAGAAGCTAAAAGGCAACACTCTGGAGGAAACCGTGAACATGCTGCAAGACCAATAAACGATCGTTTCAAAAGTAGCGTATTTTGCTTCTGCATCTATCGCATGGACCACCAGTGAGGTGTCATGGGCACCATTATGGGATAGAGACGCACCGCAAAAGTCCACTTCCATGGATACCAGCACGCGTAAATTCACGGTGCGGAGATGGTTTTCCATCTACCTGAAGAACAAAGCAGCGAGGAACAAGAACAACACAAGCTTCGGTCAACTAGAGGTTTGTCTTTTCATCCTCGTAGCCGAAAAGAAGTTAACTTTGATCAAGGATGTATTAGCTGCAATCCGCTTGCGTCGCCACTGTACTTGTGATTAATGCTTGGTCACAATATGTACTTAACAGATAGTTGCTTAGTCAGGAGGAGATTAAACTATTGTTCATATAACCTCTGTGTTAAAAGGCTATAATGCACCCCTATAACTGCACATGCCAAACAGGCTAACAGATGGGCACAGGCCAAACTGAAATGCTCTGTCAGATTGGTACTGAGCAAACGAGCAGTCAGCGGGATGGCAGACAGTGAACAAATTGATCTATTGAACAAGTGTCCACAACATTGGAAGATCTATGTTCATACTTGGCAACCCATCAAATGTCAGATGCAGCTGTCCTCAGCACATCTACCTGAACTCGATGTTAGATTAAAAGGAGCCAGGCTCCTGGCTGTTTACCAAATGAAGGTAATTCAAGTTGAAGCCTGTCTGCCTGGTCTCATGGCTGCTTGTCTGTGGTTTGTTTACCTGAGCTGCTGCCTACCCATATCTGCAGTTCTCCTTTGATGTCATGAGGATAAATGTCACCTTCTCTGACGTCAGCTTTTTTTGCAATTGCAACTATTAGTCTGGCACACATTACACATTCTTATTCATATGATATTATTCCTAATTCACTTATTAAAAGGATCTTTGCCAAACTATCTCTACTGTTTTGTCTCTTGTAGGATGATAGTATACTGAAGGAGTTTGACATCAGCCACCATGTGAGGGAGGGCTGTGAGAAGGCAGACCCGTCACAGTTCCAGCTGCTTAAGGTGCTTGGACAGGGATCCTATGGAAAGGTACGCCCACACACACTGTTCAAAAGATGCCGATAAACGCTGCTGTTCATTGTGCGAGCTACGTTCTAAGAGACGGGCACTGGATATAAATAACCCCTGACACTTGGCTCAGCTGTGATGGCATCCTGCAGTCTGGCCACCTGTTCCCCCGAGCCCACCTTGGACGGGTCTGCAATTCTGGACTATTAATGTGATGTGTCCACACTGTGTCTACTATGTTGTGTTAAATAATCCTCAATCAATTTTTCATAACTGGAATTCATAAATATTTATTACAGGTGTTTTTGGTGAGGAAGATCCGAGGAGCGGACAGAGGGCAGCTGTATGCCATGAAAGTTCTTAAAAAGGCTACACTCAAAGGTAAACTTGAAAGTTGAAGAAGACTTGAGCTTATTTGTAATTTTCCTTTTGGATGTTTTGGTTTGCCATAAAAGGGTGTCCTTGCTGTGGCCAGGGTTGCATCTTCATAAACTTTTACTTGGGACTCTTACCGCTTATTAAGATATCATAAACCTTTGTCCCTCAGTGGGGAAATTTCAATGTCATTGTTTTGCACATTACAGCAGAATAAAAGGAGGAAATAAGAGTTCTCAGATTCACACTTCTTGTGCTTGTGCACACTTGGTGCTGCTCCTACGACCCGGCAATGGATGAAGCGGAAGAAAATGGATGGATGGATAAAATAAATTAATAATATAATAGAATCACATTTTTAAGATAATAAAATGAAATATTAAGATAACAAAATGAAATAAAACTCTTGAGCTAAAATTGCACTTGGTTCAAGGATAAGCACTGATGGATGGATTATACACTAACAGGTATTCACAGATTTTCATATTGCACTTTAGCAGCAGAGAATTTGACCAGAATAAGCATCAGTCATGATAGCAGCAGGAAAAGTGACTAGTGAATTATAAGTTGAATGCACAGACTCAGAATTTCTCATTGTACAGACTTCCATGTTCTACAGTTTGCCACAAACAAACATCATGCGTGTTCCTCAGGCGAGTTCAGCTTTCGAATTTTTGTCACATCATGCAAGGGACTATCAGTTCTTTTTCAATTCAAATTATTTGTGTATAGCCCTAAATCCCAACAGTTATCTCTGAGGACTTTCCACAACTGTTGAATTTGCAGACGCAGATCAGAGAATCAACAGTTCAAAACAAGAAATGCAATGATAAAAACACTTGGAGCCATTGGTTCATAAGGGGCAGATGATCAATGTCCATAGATGTTGTTGATTCACTGTACTAAAGTCATCAATTATAATAGTTAGTTTTGATTTAAATGTTAGCATCAGTACGACACAGAGTGGCCTATTTTTTAAGGGATTTGGTTAAGAGGTTAGTTTGTGCATCCTGTTTCGTCAAGGGGATTATTTGACACTTTACAGAAGCTGCGCAAAAAAAAATAAGCCTCCCTACCTGCATTTCAGTTTCAAACCACACAAGAAGGGAATTGTGCATTCCTAACAGCTTGATTTTTTTTAACTAGTTTAACATGATTTCAACGGTTTTGTTGTCCTCCGAGATAGCTACTGTTGTGATTTAGGGCTATAGAAGAATACATTCAATTGAAATGAATTGGATGTATTTTTTGGTACCGTCACATCTTTAGATCAGAGTTTTCAGATAAAAACGTGAAACAGATCCTCACTCACCCAATCAACTCTCAGCGTCTAACATTGCTCTTTCTGCTGATGCAAAAGATAAACATGTTTTCTTATAAAGAGAGTGATCTTTTCATAAAAAGTAGCTTTTTGGTACATTTGAAATGCAATATTTTTTAAAAGCTCAGTTACCTATCTCTTATTACATTAGTGTAACAGCATAATGTGCACCACAATTAGATAAATCTACTGATAATTGATTCAATAAGTCTTGTTGTTTTCAGTCCGAGACCGCGTGCGCTCGAAAATGGAACGAGACATTTTAGCAGAAGTGAATCACCCCTTCATTGTTAAGCTGCATTATGGTACGTTTTGGCTGTACATGTATTAGTAGCAAATGGAATTTAAACATTACATGAATACAAAAAAAAATGGAATCTACTATGTGCATAAAATTGGAAGACATAATGTGCTGTATCACTGTTTTTGTGCGCAGCTTTCCAGACGGAGGGGAAACTCTATCTGATCCTCGACTTCCTCCGAGGAGGCGACCTTTTCACTCGCTTGTCAAAGGAGGTGGGTTTGCTCAAATCCTCTGTGCCTTCATTATTAATCTCCTCAGAAACCACATCTATTTTTAGAACTCATTCAAAGTTTTCCATTTGGTTTTAAGTATGAAAACTTTAGGGGTTGGAAAGTTCTGGCCACTTCCGTCCAAGGTGAATGCTGATAGTGTTGAGGAGTCAAGAGTCCATACTTCTCTCAGGAAAGCATTATGCATTGTTCAAACTTTCATTATCAAGTTGTTATGTTGTATGTGCATTAGAATTCACAAACAATGAATTTCAGATTCAGATTCATTTATTTGCCATTTGCAGTAAAACCACATTGGAAAAACTGTGCAAGACCCAGTGTGCACCAGACAGAGAAGACGACACACACCAGAGCTCTTGCCACGGCGCCATGCGACAAACAGTAGAATAAACAGCAGAGAGCAGTAACATACATATCACAAGACAGTTTGGATAAGACGCATTATGTTTTGGATAAAACACGGACGTTTTTATTATGGAAGTGAACTCCGGCCACCCTTCGCTTGTATTGCATTACAATCTTTTTTCAAGTATTAAATGTGTGTATTATTTGTGAATACATGTATGTTTTGGCTGACAAATATAAGGACAGTATAAGATTCCAGCAGAGAACAGTAGAAGGCGGGGGCTGCAGGGCGGGGCTCTCCACAGCCTCTGAGTTTCATCTACACACAAAAATCAAATACAAAACTGGGGTTTAGTTAAATGAGTTGTGTTTGAATATTGGTGTGTCATCTCATAAAGTGACATCACATTTAACATGGTGAGCCTGGTTGATATGGACTTGATCTCAAAACAGATTTTTGATCATAAACACACATAGTCTTGGCTGTTATTTTAAATAGCTGTTGTAATAAAATTGCAGAATTTTTCTTTTTAAAACCTTTTCTAATGATCTTTTTCATTGTTGTAGGTGATGTTCACAGAAGACGATGTGAAGTTTTACCTTGCAGAATTGGCCTTGGCTTTAGACCATCTTCATAGTTTGGGAATCATCTACAGAGACTTAAAACCAGAAAAGTATTTCACAGACGACAAGATGGAGAAGATTGACTTAACAAAAATAATTACTGTGTTTATTTTTTGCTTTGTCTCTGAAATAGTATTCTGTTGGATGAAGAGGGACACATCAAAATAACAGGTCCGTTATTCCACTGCTGGCCTATCTGACTTAAACACTTGAACTTCTGTTTGTTTATTGTTCTGTCTGTACATCAAAGTGAGTTTCTTTTGTTTCTTTGTTTTCAGATTTTGGACTGAGTAAAGAGGCCAACGACCAAGATAAAAGAGCATATTCTTTTTGTGGGACTATCGAGTACATGGCTCCTGAGGTCGTCAACAGAAGAGGGCACACTCAGAGTGCAGACTGGTGGTCCTTTGGGGTCCTCATGGTGAGAAAGCACAGGTGGTTTAATCACTGTTTCCCAACTGGGGGATCGGGTTCTTGAAAGGATTTTCAAAACTTGAAGCATTGCTAGTAATAGGTTTGCATGGTCTGTAAGGGATTTCAATCTGGAGAGACTACAAGAGACCAGCTGTGGCCTTGCTCTGTGAGGATCTGGGCTTCAGTGCAGATCATGATCCTCCGGGGCCTAGACACTGGTGGCAACAGGACAAGGTGGACAAGTGTGAGCGAGTGACAAAATCCTGAGGTGGAGGTGGGGAGGAGGTGGTTGTGGCTTGAAAGGCTGTTTGGTGTGTGGTGTCCAGCTTTTAAGTGCTGGCTTGATTTTCACGGCTGGCAGGGAGTTGATGAAGCTGAGGAAGGCGTGGGCCTGGTGCGATAACGTAGGTAATCTACCACTTTGAACTTCTGCTTTAGCTGCATGTTATACACCATTTTTAAGCCAATTTTCTCAAGAAATATATTATATTCTGAACATTGAACCCCATGTTGTTGTATACTTTATTGTTCTTGTGGACGTTTTTTTCCGATCAATTTAAAATTGATAATAATTTGATCAAAATACCTACATGATATGAAATTAATACCATAAAGGCTAAAACAATTCTTGGCCTGGCCAAAATGATTTAGACCACTGGGGTATTTGTGAAGGATTAACTTTATATTTTCTATATTTTTCTTTCAAAATGAACAATGGAAAGAGTGAAACATAAGTGGTGTTTTTTAGTCAGAATCCTACAACTCAGTTTTCACAAGACTTGGATTTTTTAATGAGCCTAATGCTGGATCATTTCAGCCGCCACTTTTTCAATATCTTTTAGTCTCCCTTTGTTGTTACACAAATACTAGACTAGTACCAAGCATATTTAAACCAGACCTCGAATCAAACTAAGGCTTGACAGAACCACATATGAAGATTTTTGTTTTGTCATATTTTGAAGATGTCAGGAACCAGCTCGACAGCCTTGAAAGAGTCTTATCAGCCTGTTGGATTAAAGGGGAATGTTCTGGTTTGGTCATTTTCCTTCGTCTGCCAGAACGGCTGCTTAATGAACAAATCTGGCAGATTAAATCTCATCATTTTCAATAACCGCGCATCTGCTGATACTCCACTTGTTTTGTTCGGGCTTATTTATCTAATACAGAGGAGCATTCAGGGATAGCAGCTGACTGCTTCATCTTTGTGTGGGGAAAACATCTCAATCTTCTGCTACTACTCCTCTACTGTCTGGGGCTTTTCACATCAAATAAATGTTCTCTGTTTTATTCTTTTAGTTTGAAATGTTGACAGGATCGTTACCTTTCCAAGGAAAAGATCGCAAGGAAACCATGGCACTCATTCTCAAGTAAGTGTTAAAGAAATACTTCAACTGCAATTGATCTACAGCTGTTCTGTTTTAACATCGTCCTGTTCTTTTGAGTAGGGCGAAGCTGGGAATGCCACAGTTCCTCAGTCCTGAAGTGCAGAGCTTATTAAGAGCACTCTTCAAGAGAAATCCTGCTAATCGACTCGGTACTTTACACAAAAACTCAATTATAGCCATTCAAGCAACAATCTTAACAGCTGACCCACTTCATTTGTGCCATTTTTGAAAGGCCCTTTTAATATTTACCTGCTATCTCTAAAAACTATTTCAACATTTCCAATTATATTCTCTTCATTATTTATTTCCATTCTCAGGTGCAGGGCCAGATGGAGTTGAGGAGATAAAGAGACACCGCTTCTTTGCATCAATTGACTGGAACGTGAGTTGAATGGACTTTGTTATTTTAGTTTTTTCCAATAACTGCTTGGACTGCAGTACTGTTACCAAGTAGGATTGCTGCACATGGCTGAATACATTATGGGAGTTGTTTTCACTGTAAATGTCGTTTGTCGAGGTACTCTTGGCTTGATAAAACTTTATTCAGTTATCAAGTCTAGTGAGACTACGGTAATTTCATTTTCTTTCACTGGACCTCGAAATTGGCTTGAGTTGAGCTCATTTTATGCTATTATGCTTAAAATAAGCTGGGCGGGCACGGTGGCTGAGTGGATAGCACTCTCGCCTCTCAGCAAGAAGGTCCTGGGTTCAAATCCCGGTCGGACCAGGGCCTTTCTGAGTGGAGTTTGCATGTTCTCCCCGTGTCTGCGTAGGTTTCCTCCGGGTACTCCGGTTTCCCCTCCCACTAAAAATATGTACAATAGGTCTGGCATGCGCCTCCTGTACTGGCGACCCCGCTCCCATCTCTGTGTGGAGTGAGTGGACAAATGCCCATAATATAACAATTGTAAACCGCTTTGAGACTCAGATCTGCATTGAAAAGGCGGTATATAAAGGATTACTGTCTTACTACTATTATTGGTTGAAATCCGACACATGACATTTATTCCTTTTTAATTCTTTCTCCCTGAAATGTGTTTAGTTCTATCACTAGTTTTACATGCATGTATGTTTTGGCCTCTGTCACATCTGTAAATCCACTTGTTCAGAAGTGTTAAACAGTTATTCACAAGGCTCAGTTTCACGTTTTCTAATAGGATAAAGACAGGATGTTGTGGTCTGATTTGTTCACAGCATTTGACTTTTACAGCTCTCTTTCTATTGCATCAACAACATAGTAAGCAAAACGCTTAGGTCCCCCAGCTTTAACTTTGCTGTTGCAACATGTACACTCATCTGTTAACTCTTTGAGACCAACAGCCTTAATTACTTTGTAACTAAATGATGTAATTCTCAATGGGAGTGGCTTCTTGTTGGGGTTTATCCACACTGATGCTCTCTTTTCTGACCAAATCCACTTTGTATCATCTGTTCTGTGTCCCTGCTTACCCCGCACTGCACACCGAACCAAACAGACCCTGCCAAACCCTGCATTCTGCCACTTACAGATGGTGATGCTGGCTTCAGTCTTTCCCTCTGCAGGACACGGTGCCAGTGAAATCACTTTAACAGCGATAATCAACTAATTTACACTACATAAATCTGTTTACGTTTCACTTTTTTTTTTATATTCCAGCATATAATAGATTTGATTTATTTTTTTCATCTATTGAATTTTGAGCAGCCGACAAGCATTTAAACTGAAGCATCTGCAAATATGAAATAATTTGTCATACGGCTGGTTTTGCTCCAGCCGTATGACAAATAGAAGTAGAATGAATATTGACATATTGATACTAATAAGATTATAAAGTAACATTTGGAAGCTGATATTATTTCAATGTAACTATAAAGCTGGAATAACCCAAGCCTTTCCAATGGCGCCTCCTGCTGGACATTTACAACACATGCAGCATGATGAAATCTTTGACGACCATTTGTCATTTTTCTTTGTTTTAACTGCTGTTTTGTAGAGATTGTTCAAAAGGGAAATGAGGCCTCCGTTCAAACCGTCAGTTGGGCGACCTGAGGACACGTTCCACTTTGATCCAGAATTCACCTCCAGAACTCCCACAGGTACGAGTGTCCACACGGGCTGGGACTCATGGCTGTGGACAGTAAGACAATTGTGACTGTAAATGAAACATAATAATACTAAACTTCACCTACTAAGTTAAGGTCAAGTTACATATTTCATTATGCTTAATACTTTTGTCTGTTTCAGAAATACTTTTTGTTTATCCTAGTCGAGTCTTGAAATAACATAATGTGTTTTACATTTTATTTTACACACTACATTAGTCTTTGTACAATGCACATTATACTCAAGCTCTGCTTGGCAGAAAACAATGTGAAGGCCAACATTTTTTATTATTTTCAAGATAGAGATTTGATGCTAGAGATAGAGATTTTGTATTTTTTTAAAATTAGTATAGCTATTGTCCACTTATCTTGTGCCGTGTGCTCCTCTTTATGTATAACTTGTGAAGCAACACTGAAATGTCTCCACTGTGGGACGAATAAAGGAAAGGATCTCTTAAATTCTGTAGACGCATGTGAAAACTATTCATAGAACCAAGCTATTTAATAGACATGGATTTGATCACATGTATTTTATGTATTTAAGGAGATTGTGCAGTTATATTAAAAAGATTGCTACACCAGATTTAGCACCATGTTACTTTACATAGTTATTATGTGTGTGTGTTTTCAAAGTAAGTTACTCCAGCTTCAACAGAAACACATGTTTTAACAACACAGAAGATGTGACCATGTCGCTCCTTCTTTTGTGCCTTTTTTGAGAAAACAGAATGATTATTAGAAGTACAAGTGAAAACATAGAGAGATATTGGTCTATCCATACATGGATAGACCAATGTCATTTCCCAGATGTGAGCCCTCCTTTTCTCGCAAATCCAGTGAAATAAACGAGCTCTTTTATATTTCTGTCTATCTTCTATGATCTTAGTGTCAGAATGTACAAGTCCTTAAGAGCTGGGGTTGTACTTGTTGTAGTTGAAATGTTGTAATGTACTTTTTTTCCTTTGTTTTTGGAGATTCTCCAGGCCTTCCTCCTAGTGCAAATACACATCAGCTGTTCCGAGGATTCAGCTTTGTAGCAACCAATCCAACTCAAGAGGCCAGCATTAATGTTGTAGCACCTTCACACAATGAGGTCAACATCAACTCCACGACACAGGTAATCATGGTTTGTCTTAAAGTAGCAGTATGTAATATTTGCATGTCAAGTCATCATTAAATGGCCCCCATATTTCAATAGGCGTTATTAAATCATGCTCTTTTCGAATACATCTTTAACTGACAACAGTAGTTCAGCCGAGATATTTGAATATCAGTATTCGTTTTACAACCCGTAAAAGTTGTTATTGTTTTGATTTTGATGTCCTACCCTTCGCCGTTTCGCCAATCAGGAAGTGTCATGTAAGTCCGTGATCGGGTTGCCAGAACTCCGCGTGGCTCATTAATCTCATTAATCTCATTAATGTGGCCGCAGAACTAAAAAAGGTCTTGTTATGACTATCAAATCATTAATGACAAAACAAAGACTAAAACGAGGATTTATATCAGGACACCTTTGAACAATTGAGACAGCTGATAAAAGTTTACGTGTGATGCAAAATTTGCAAACACTACTCTTCAGAGTAGTGATTATTGTGTGAAGTGGTGGTCTAATGGTTAAGACTGTGCGCTCACGATGTAGTAACCCGGGTTCGATTCCAGGCAGGGTCTTTTTGTATTTAATTGCATGTTATCACATTCTATGACAGATTGCTCTAAAAACGGTAAAAGACGAAGGTCAAGACGTTTTTTTGCAGATTATAGCTTAATTGTAAAAAGAATCATTTGAGACCACATGTACCCAATTAAAATAATGTTAGTCTCTTTTTGATGTGGGACTTATACATGTTTGTCTAAAAAATAGGGAATAAATAAAATGTAAAGGTCATATCCTCTGGAGCAAACCCTGATGTTGATACACTGAAGAAATATGTTCCAACATCCATTCTTCCCACTCCTATTTTGGACATCAATTGCTTATTTACTTTGGATAATCTATAATTACATTGCTTTTAATTTGTTTTGTGTTTTTTATCTCAAATGTCCAAATAAAAAAATAAAAAAAAACATTAATTCAACATTAGCACGCCTCATGGCAATGTGAATGGAGACAGACAAACAACTGATAAAATAATTCCTTGTGTTTGCTGCTGGATTTGGTGTGTATCTGGCAACCTGAGTCAGGGAGAGTGGGAGAGGACTACAAAATATTGACTGTGACTGCAGTACCACTTTTGGCCAGATTTTTACATATTGTTCCTTTACATCAAACTACGCAACTTTCCTGGTTTAAAGTCCTGGGCATTTAGATTGTCTAGGTCCATCTTAAAGTTCTTGTTTTGTCTGGAATCCTCCATATTATGGCATTCGATTTTTCATCAATGTTGAATATAAAAACATTATACCGTTTATCAGAATTTTGTGATCATTTCCTTACCTTGTATGTATGTATTATACATACAATGTATGTATGTATAATACATACATTCCGAATGTATTTTGTTACTTCTGCTGGTGATGAGGTGTTGTAAAAATTATTGGCAAGAAAAAAAATATACTATTATTGCAAATATTTGTGCCTCTGCATGTCTTGGTTGAGGCTCAAGATTCACATGGAACATACAACTAAACCGCAAAGTTTCAGGAAAAAGATTTAATATTTACTGTTTCCATCAAATCAATTATAAACATTAATGTGCACAATTATACATTATGGCTATTATCCTAAGCATTAAAAATATGTGCCTAAATATGGTTCTGATTCTTGATTATAATGATTTTTTTTAAATTACAAGATATTATACGTAATATTATGAAAAAGGAGACAAAGGTTTACTATCGATAGAGCTTGAAGGAAAAGCACAGTGAAGTGACCTTTCCTGGGCGGCACAGTGGCTGCTTTGGTTTCCTCCAGGTGCTCCAGTTTTGGTGGTGGTTTGGGGGCTTTGATGCGCCAGTGCTTTTGGCGTCTCTCTTCCATCATCACCGTGTGGGGAGAATGGAACAATATCTGCGCTATATGAATAAAGATTACTGACTTACTTACTTTTCTGTGCCCGCAGCAGGTCCGAAGCGATGTTCTGTTCACTGATGTTTATGAATTGAAAGAAGAGCTTGCACAGACTGCCACCGCCGTTTATAAGAGATGTCTACACAGAGTCACTGCTGTAGAGTATTGTGTGAAGGTAATTCATTTCATTTGAAGACATTATTATTGTTCTTTGGTAACAGACTTAAAATTGTATTATTCATTCCCCCCTTGGAGATTATTGACAAAACGAGAAAAGATCCAGCGGAGGAGATCGAGATCCTACTTCGCTATGGCCAACATCCAAACATTACAGGCCTAAAAGATGTAAGCAGCCCACACAATCGTTAATAAACTGAATAGCACTGACTTTAATATTATTTTGCTTATCTGGTCTGTGCATGTGTCTAACCTTGATTTAATTTCAGGTTTTTGATGATGGGCACAGTGCATATCTGGTTCAAGATCTCCTGAGAGGAAATGAGCTCCTGGACAGAGTTCTGACGTCTGCAAACTTCACAGAGAGAGATGCGTCAGACATTATCTGCACACTGACAAAAACTGTGGAGTATTTACATTCGCAAGGGGTATGTCGCATTATCTTTTGTATTATTATTATAGATATAGCAATACAATGGGTTTCTAAGCAGCACCATGTATAAAATATTGATAACACAAGAATCCTCACGCTTTGGCGTCATACAATAGACAAATACAAGAGCTCCATAATGAATCTGTAACACAGTATTGATATTGTGATGCTTTGCAGATGCCATAAATCTCACACACACAAACAGATGTTGTAACAGAAATATCAAAACGATCTGTTCTACATGGCTCCTTACATCAGGAGGTACTGGGTACGCCTGGTTATTAGAAATGTCTTTCAAAACATTGATAGTAAGAGGTTTATATCTGCTACCATGTATAAAGTAGCACATATAAAGATGAAAGTAATTTATTTATTCAAAATTTTAATGAGTTTGACACCCCAGGGGTATATGAAACAGTTGGTACTTGTTCCCTGTCTAGGCAGGTGGTACACGGGGCAAAAAAGGTTGGGGACCACTGCTTTATATGAATGTAATACAATGTAAATTACCCTCAGGTTGTTCATCGAGATCTGAAGCCCAGCAACATCCAGTATGCTGACAACCGGGGCCTGCCTGAAAGTATTAGGTTGTCAGATTTCAGCTTTGCCAAACAGCTCCGAGCTGAAAATGGTTTACTCATGACTCCCTGCTACACTGCGACATTTATGGCTCCTGAGGTAATGGTAATATTATACTTACATGGTTACATACCTGAATAGATCCAGGGTCATACTATCCATGCGGTATGCAGGTTCTGAAGAAACAAGGCTACGATGCAGCGTGTGACATTTGGAGTCTCGGCATTCTTCTGTACACCATGATTGCAGGGTCAGTCCTCTTTTACTCAAATACTCATGGCCAGAATACTTTCTTAAGCTCTGATATCTTGTTTGTCTGATTTAGTTACAGTCCATTTGCCAGCAGTCCTAATGACACAGGAGAGGAAATATTGGCCCAAATTGGAAGTGGTAAAGTCGTAATCACTGGTGGGAATTGGGATCTGGTGGCAGACACAGTGAAGGTAAAAATGTGGATTGGAAATACTACATTATTTTTAGTGGTGTGTTTACATGCGTGCTTGTACATGTGTGGAATGTAGGATCTGGTCACAAAGATGCTGCACGTGGACCCACACCAGCGGCTCACTGCTCCTCAGGTAAATACTGACATTTTTTGTTTTGTTTGTTTTTTTAACACAGTAATTAACAAGGACATGTATTGTGTGAATGTAGATCCTGCGTCATGCTTGGATTGTAGAGAGAGAAAAGCTTTCTGACCGAGCGCTTACAAGACAAGATGCACTCAGAGTGAAGGTACGTCAAGTCTATATCTTTATGGATATTTATGAATGTAATTGACATGTCTCTGTTGTCATAAAACCTTTAGTATGAGTGTTGTACCAGCGCATTGTTGTACGCTGATTGTCCAGTAGATGGCTCTGTTGGCATACGCTGTATAATCAGCCACTGCTTACTGACATGACATCTCTTCATTTTTGCACTAGGGGGCGCTCTCAGCCACATATTGTGCGCTCAGACGCTGCTCTCCGGCTCCTTTGCTTGAGCCGGTCCAGTCTTCTTGCCTGGCTCAGCGCAGAGGGACAAGGAGAGTCCCGAGTCCCAGCATCAGTCCCCTCGCTCAGACCGACTCCAAAGAAAAGGAGCAAGCCGGTGACCACACTCCCGTTACTCAAGGTTAATAACAGGACTATTGCTAGAACCTGGGTTGGTTTAAGTTTGGGTTCTGTTATGTTCAAATCCCCACAAAGGTCCTGCGTTCAACCAGGTCAGGTCTGGATTAGAATGAGAAGAACCAACAACCAATCAAAAAATCATCTTTGACACAGTGACAAATCTTAATTTTTATTTGTTTTAAACTATGTTGAAGACACAATATAGACAATTATGCTTCACGATTATTGTCAAATTACTTTACTTTTAATCTGAAAATGATCTAGTTTATGTTTATTTATCATGATCAGGTGTACTGTGTATTATAACTAATATAAGTGTTCATGGCATGGCATCCAGCTTTAAGAAACTCATGAACTAAACTTAATCACATTTGTGGTTTGGTTTTAGCAGCTTTTACTCCACAACTTCCAAGTTTACTGGATTCTAGCAACTGATATATTGTGTAAAACACTTCAGTAGCAATGGGGCCCATGGGCAGCTGCAGAGGAAAAACATATTCAGTAAAATAAATATATATTATCAAATGGTTACTGTACACTCAAACATGTGTTAATCATGCGCAGTTGTAGAACAAGTTTCATATCAAAGTATTCTTGATCATTCATTATTATCACCAGCCCTTACACAGATCTCTAGCTCTGAGCTGTACAAACATGACACTAAAGTCTGTGTAACTTTAAACGCAGCAGTGTTGTCTCCAGAACAGAACAGAGCGGAGCAGGAGCTGCAGCAGCGACAGCGGCTTTATAAAGGCTGATATTTTAACCTCACTGTCAGGACCGCACCTTTATGTAGGAATACATAAATGAGTACAAATTAAAATAACAGCTCTCTGCTGCTCTGTGCAAACAAACCGAACAGGATTTACCACTTTTCGCCTGAAAGGATCATCTCCAGATTGGGAAAAGAGAGTGACTGTACAGACAGCAGCGCTCCGATTGTAGCCGGGCAAACGCCGGGTGGAAGAACATGTTTTTTTAAAGGCCTCTAGTTATTAATCCACAAACATTTTATTGTAAGGATTAAGGGAATATAAATACATACTGGTTTTCCATTTTTATTTTTTGAATGACAAAAAGACTTAATATAAAAAATATTTGTTAAATGAAATATTTTATTTTATGTTTTACTCATTGTGCCATTTCCCTTTTGTGCATTGACAATAATTATGCCAAGCAATTTAAAACTAGTGCAGAAACAAATGCTATGCTGATTCTCTTTCTGATGACCTTCGTCAGTTGTTGTATGTATTCCATGAAACCCTTGTGTACATCAGAAGCTTCACCTGCCGTTAGTGGATCTGTCTCTAGTTTCAACACTATTGGTAGCAATAGATTCAGAAAATCAGACGTCTCTTTGTGTCTGCCATGGTAGCACCAGTAGGATAGAACAAGTTGTGCTATAACTTCTTCCGTCCCATAATAATGGCAAAACTAACAAGAGTAGCATTGTTCTTTGTAATCTTATGTGTTTACCAAATGAAAACATTGTGCGACTAAGCATAAATGACACTGTGCATTACACATACTTGAAGGAACTGTGTTGCAAGTTTGAAGAAGTGCTGTAAATATGGTTTAGTAACACAACTTGTACAGTAAATATATCTGTATATTGTGCCACACAAATTTATGCAGACAGACAATTGTTGTATATATTAAACTTGCTTTGTAAATATTGTGAATAAATTAACAGAAAGTTTATTGGTTTGGACTGCCAAGATTTTACTAATAAAGATGACGACAGATGCAAATTGATTTCTGTTTTTTTTCACCTTAAGAAATAAAATGTCTTTTGCAACAACAACAAAAATGACACATCATACATTAAATCTGCACAGTAAAAATAACCTACAAAACATTTACAAACCGCTGCTTGTAGTTCAAATTCATATACGACTTTTAATTCAAAATCCTTCTGGAAATCATAATAATGATCATATGTTTATTATTATCACAAGCAGCAATGTTACATGTAACAATGTCCACACTTTTTAGATCACAAATTCTCTATTAGTTTGTTCTGAATATTATTCATAGTTATTGTGATCGATGATGAAAATGTGCCTCGTAAATGTACGTTTCGCAATCAGCCTGGACTTGTGTGTTCTATATGAAGTTCTAAAATTCTATAGATTTATCCAGAGGGCAAATGATTCCGTCGAATGACATTTCCAAAAGTTGTCTGTTTACAGCCATAATCCCTGCAACAAAGTTTAATTTGTATCATGCTGGAGCCTCGCACTTTGGGCCATAAAAGCTTTTAGCAGCAGCGGCAGATGTGTCAGGTGGGTGTGGCCGCCTCATCAGCTCTGACATTTAAGTGCAGTAGTGCTCAGAACACACTGCATTGTGGGATATGAGTACATTCAGATGACAAGCCCCCTGCCTGGATGATTGTAGAGGAGTGACAAGTCGAGACCAAACAACAGATAAAGGAAGGGGAAGGTGATGGCAGGGAAGACGTGCCAGGCAAGACGAGAGGACAAGAAGCTTTGAAAACAATAACTCTCCAACAATTAGAGCTTTGTCATAATTATGGACATCACAGACAACAATGAACACGAACTATTTTCTCATCTCAGGCTCTTCCTGGTCATTCAATATCTGTGGGATTTAATGTCACTTGAACTAAACACAGCAGCTCTAAAGAGATCTTATAAATGTTGTTTGGAAAAATATATATTTACTACTTATCATCATTATAAACCTTGAAAGTTTCAACGTTCACTTTGAAAGCAACTGCATGCTGACATCTAGTGGCAAATTTGCAAACAGCACTAATTTGATCAGTACCAACATTATTCTTAAACAAAAGGATAAATGATGAGAATTTCCTGTAATGCTGCATCCTAATTAGAAAACCTACGTCTTAACTAAACCAGTGGTTCTCAAACTGTTCACACCAAGTACCACATTTGCCAAGGTGCACCACATTCAACCCAGGTTGGAAAATCTGCCATTTCTATGTGGAGACTAGCATCCATCGTCGGTTCTCAGCAAGAAGGTGCTTTCTGAGTGGAGTTTGGAAGTTCTCTTCATGCCTGCTTCGGTTTCCTCCGAGTGCTCAGATCACCAAAAACATCTCTGGGGCCAAGACTCGCCTGAAAAAGTACGAAGATAACATTAGGTGGGATTCCCAAACATCTCCTAATTTATATTAGACTATAGTGTTCATTATTTTATTATCTCCCATCTGTTTGGTAGTGATGTGATGATATTTTTGGTTAAAACAACCAATCTGTAAATTTTCTTCCAATCTATATCGGGTATAACAACAAATTATTGACCAATGAAGTTATCCAACCACCCATCTGACTCACTGTCTTACCTATGGACACAATGACATTTTGCCACTTTACAGCTACAATACCCCACTGTGGCATCTGGTAATCTCAGAGGTCTCTCATCACAGAACTAACCGGGTCTTATCCTATACTTAGCCTCTGAGGTCTCACAGGATCAGGCTTTCACTTGCGAGTAGCTTCACAATAGCCAATCTGTTTTGCTATGGTGCCAACTGAGGCACATTTGTAATTCTGACCAACATATTGATCAATCCAAGCTATATCTGTTTAACCAATTAGACCGGTTTACCCGCAACCAACAGATATGTAATTTTTTGACCAATACTTGAGTTTGTCTAACCTGTATCGACTTCAACCAAATAGAATGGTAGTTTTGTGTTTTTAGAATACATGTCTCTTGAAAGAGATATCCCACTGTATAAGTTATCACTCCAACTAAGGTTATGCCAGAAGTTTTCATGCCCTACCCTTCCGGATCATTTTTGTCAGATGTTGGGCCTTAGAATATAAAATACAGTGACAATGACAGACATCCCACCACCTTCAGTGCAGACAGAGCTAAGGACCGCCGATGGCACTATTCAGCTCAACATGCCGTTCGGACACTTACCAAATCAGACGTATAAATGCGTAGCAGACGGCTCCTGACAAAGACATTAGGGGTGTGACAGGGGAAGAGTGTGCTGTGGTGTGCAGCAGTGGGACCACACGAGGTGGGGGCGCAAGGAGTCAACTCTTTGTACATTCACACATTTGACTCTTGTCTTCAACATTTGCTAAAAGTGTGGGTGGAAGAGCAAAGGGAAGTGGTGTGCATTTACTCAAGTAGTTTAAGTCAACTTAAAGCTGGAGTGACTTTGAAATCACCAAAATAAAAAACACGATATAAGAGGACCAGACTTCAACAATCAGCTCTCTGTGTGTAAAAGATCAAAATTGCATTCTATTAAGATAAAGACAGCCTGTTTTGGCCTGTTTTACTCACAAAATATTTCTTACTCAAGACTCTTTCTGTTGGGAAAAAGCAAACAAAATAGGCAGAGGCGTCCCGTGCCAACAGGCAAGGCAGGCAGCTGCCTGGGGCCCCCAAACTGGCAGGGGGCCCCCGAGGACCGACTGATTTGACACAAGCGATCGACTTCTACAGGCTACAACAGCTACCTGCAGTGAACTTTTTGTCTGATGCGAAACTTGCCACGTTCTTTATTAACAATTAAAAGCCTTTCTGGGGGACCCTTTATATCAGCAGAACCGGTGGTCTAGTGGTTAAGACGCGGCGCTCCCGACATGGATACCCAGGTATGAGTCTGTGCATGGCCAGGTTTTTGGATTAAACCATATATTATATTAAATGACAGATTGCTCAAGAACAGTAAAAGGTAGAAACAAGCCGTTTTTTGCAGATTAAAGCTAAGAGCCTAATCTTTAATTTAGACTTTATAAACACTGAGGGCCAAATGAAAGATTAGATTTTGTAGGATTAACACACTTTAATAGGTAGTTTTTGTAATTAATGATAACATGATGAGTGTAGTGAACAAGCGTATAAAAAGACATGCTAAATTATTTCTCATTGCTTTGTGTCACGATAAGTACTGAAGTACTCACAATTTTCTATGGTAGACTGTACAGTCTGCCAGGCAGGCCCCAGGCCTTAGCATTTATTGTAAAAAATAAGAAATTATCTACATTTAATTTATATAAATGTAAACAAGTAATAGATATTGCATTTTACCTTATTTATAAATATATATTTATACCTACTGTAATATAAACCTTTTTACGTTGTTATGTTGTCGGTATTGGGGCCCCCAAGGACTATGTTGCCTGGAACACCTCTGAAAATAGGTAAGGTTCCCCAGCCTTAATTATACTTGGGCTGCACAATATTAAAGAAATACATAACTAAATGTTTTCAGATAACAATTTGGATTATGAATTGATTTGCAATTCTGTTATGAAGCTCAGGCTAATGTAAGTGCACAAGGAGAATTTAAAATTGAGGGAAAATTCAAACCACAACATGCACGCACATACATAAACACACACACACACACACACACACACATATACACTTATACACAAACACACACACACACACACACATATACACTTATACACAAACACACACACACAAATATATACACTTATACACAAACACACACACACACACACACACACATATACACTTATACACAAACACACACACATATACATAGCAGTGATCATTGTATTATTAAGTTAATTGAGATAATTTGCTGTTTGTAAAGAAAATAATGAACTGCGGTCTTTGAGATTTGCTATTTCTGCTTCCATTGTGATAATTGTGCAGCCCTAAATTATACTTCCAAAAACTATGGTGAGAAATGTATTAAAAAAGCCTTTTTTATTATTTGCGCAGACTGGTGTTATGTACAATTGAAAGATAGTAGTAATATAATGCTTTGATTTTATACAATGCTTTTTTGAACTCTTGTTTGTTGGACAACTGGTGTAGTTTAATAGATAGTAGTAGTTTAATAATAGCGAAATGTCTTGCCTAAGGACAAAACCGTTTTGCAGCTCAGCCGCGTCACTGTGGCACGTCCTGTTCCTAGCAGACTCCCATCACAGTACTATCCAGACCCCTCACTGCTTAGCTTCCAAGATCTGACAGAATCAGATTTCAGAATATTTGACGAGCAGGTATGGCTATTGAAATGTGGCTTGGAATAATATTAAAGGGTGAATATTGCTTAAAATTTTAATTCCTCTTATTCCAATGAAAGATCATTTTAAACAGGATAAATCTAACATCTATTGAGATCATTTTACCTTTTTATTACATATACATTGTATCCGTTCGTGCATTCTATGTCAAAACATAGAGCCGGAATACTTCTGACGATCAAAAGTAGATTGGTTTTACATAAAGGGAAAGCCAGAATGGCAAAGTTTTATGATTTTACTTTAAATGAATGGTATTAGTCAGACATGTTATGGAAAAGTTCAGGATAGTTATTATTTATTTTCCCAGAAGCTTCGATGCAGTGAAGAGCAGTGAAAGAGCACAAATGGACCATGAGGCCAAAGTGGATGGAAGGCTTAATGGGACACAGTTTGATGTTTTTCAGACACAGTTTGCAACAGGCCACAAATTGCAGCAATAACGTTGACATAATCATGTAATCAAAACACAAATACACTGACAAGTCAAAGGTGGCAGAGGAGGATAAGTGAAGCTCCACAGAAAGTCAATTAATCTTTTCAGCGCTCCCCCTCGCCTCCGCCCTGCTTAAAAGCTTCATTTGCCACCTATGGAGAAGAGATAGAAACACCATTAGTGAGATGATGGCAGGACTGGAAAAGGGGAACGGAGAATCTCACAGATGGATGAGCTGAAACAGTACAGGCCCCATCTCCTCAAAAAGTGTGCACAGGAAAAAAAAAGCGAGAATAGTACGCTTGGGGGAACTCAATTGGATTCTGTCTTGATTATCAAAAGCCAATGTTGAACAACTTTAATACGGAAGTGCACCTCAGGAGAAGGAGGAGTGGGGGGCTGGAGTGCACGTGTGGCAGGATAGTGATTGAAGCCATACATTAGAAGACAAGACCACTATTTCCATACCAACATAATGTCAATGTTCATGCGTGTATTTGCATGTGTGCACGTGAAGGAGGACCCCAGCTGGATAAATGCACTCCATGTGTGTTTACTTGCACACAATCAAGTGTGTGCGAAATGCCAGTGAGCATATAGGCCCCGCTTCAGTGAGCCCGGTGGGCGACTGCAACACAATTGGGGGTCTCTGTGGAAGAGGTCAGCACTCACACTACAGACACAAATAAGGAAGTTTGGATGGCCAAGCAACATCAAAAATATTCTAATTCGTGACTCTAATTTTCAGTACATTACACCAAAGAACAATGCCTTTATTCAATAACACTGAACGACTTTTTGCTCAAGTTGGAAGCAGAAAACTTAAACCACAAACGGGTATTAATATACAATATTCAAGAGTCAAAAAAAAAAAATCAGGTACACAATGTTATCACTGAGTTTTAGAGTACTTTAAATGATAACAGAGAAGAAGGAAAAGATTTACCACTGCTTCGCATTTCTTCTCAAGATCAGTGAAAGTGTTTGGTTAACCGTCAGGTGTTTCATCTCATGGACGTGTGTTTGAACTGTGCTGGTACAATGGGTGCACATGTGTTTTTGACCCAGTTAACACGGTCCCTGTCGAACCAAACGTACTTGGCATTGGTCAGCTGATGCTGGTGTTAATGTGCAGGGTGCTGCGTTTATATGAGCATATGTTTGCTGGATGTGGAGCCGGGGGACAGCCTCATGCTGTCTGCCTGGTCTGGTCCTTCTGCACCAGTAGAGCTGGCACTGCCTCTGCACGAGAGGCTGTGCCAGCTGGGTGCAGGGGCTGCAGAGGACCAGGTCAGTTGTGACAACGGATCGCTTCAGAGCTCTGGGAGAAATTTAGAAAAAGTTACAGCTTTTGTTTTTATTTGGTAAAAAAAAAGTTGGCACTTTTTATTACCACACTGCCATATTTAATTTCCTTGTTTAAGGACTCTGAAACCAGTGAACACCTTTCTGATACGCATAACTGTTGGAGAGGAGTCTGCTGCTACCACTTCCTTGTATCATGATTTCTTTACAATGAATATTTTTGAACTATGGCATAAACTGTTATCATGCATTTATCCAACTCCAGCCATTGGACCTGGGTTTGGTCACTGGCCGGACAGGGTCTTTCTCTGTGGGGTTTGCATGTTCTCCACCTGTACGTTTCCTCCGGGTGCTCTGGTTTTCTCCTACCACAAAAAAACATGTGCAATAGTTCAGGGTGAATTACTTTGTGTTTTAAAGTGTAATTGTGGGATAATGACTAAAACTTTGTGGTGCCACCTGCACGTGATGGCCTGACCCTGTTAGAAGCTAAGCAGGGCAGGGCCTGGATAGCACTGCGATGGGATACCTCTGGAAATACCAGTTGGCATTGTGGGGAGGCTGCGGCTGTTTGCCTAATGTGCTTCTAGTGTACAGACTAATGGTGAGGGCATGAGGGTCAGGTGAGGGGCTGATGGCATAGGTTGGAACAGAAAATAATTATTGCGTAGTGGTGACGGATATTTGTCTATGGCTTGCAATTGCACACATTTCAAGACACAGATAATGATAAAAATAAATACATGACAGTTCATTGCAGACACAACAGAAAAAATAGGAAGTTACTGCACAACATTCTGCTTGCTTCCGTCCACTCCAGGGGCAGCTCCAGCGAGAAGTGAATAAATAACGCACAAAGTCAAGATGTTTTTTGGATTGTCTCATTTTCAGGTCTGCATTATGTTTCTTTTGTCTCATTTTGTTTTTGGTTTTTGTTGGATGAAGTGCCATGTGTTGTATAACTTTGTGGTCAAATGTGACTGATCTTCACCAGTTTGAGATACTATTAGCACAACCTACAAAAATTTTGGGTTCTATGAGACAAACCTCTCATCACATTTACATTCACATATTTATTTACATAAGGTAAACAAATAAATTAGGAATAAAAGTATAGCAGTGTGGTAATAAAAAGTGCCAACTGTTTTTAACCACTACTTTTTGTGTGTGTGTAAGTTTAGTTCATAGTATATCTTCAGGTTATTGGTGAGAGAGTTTGTAAATAGTGACTTTGTTAAAACCAGGACTTAAACTTATTAAAGTAGTCTTTCCAACACAGAAGATGGTGTCTGAGAAAGCTGCTCTCCCCCTCGCCCCCTCACAGGCTGTGGGTCCAGGACTGGGACACGATGGCACAGCTGCACCGGGAGCCATGCTGTCACAAGCGGTTAGAGTGACAGCCACTCACACTTCATAATGTCCCTCTCACAGGTCAGCGAGCGACAAGCTGGGTCACTCTACTGCAGAGCCCACCCCTCCCCCCAGGGGAATCAGCATCCCACTCCGACCAAGCCCCACATCCTCCAAACAGCTACGAAGACAGGTGAGGGAGGTCCTCACCCGAAACTGCAGTGGAAGTATACTGGCACTAGAAGGGCAAATACTTACTTGCAAAATGATAAATATGATCAGTGTGTATACAAACTTAAAATAAGCACAAATGCATTCATCATTATTATTTTGTAACTACCTTCATTTTGGCATCATCATTCATTTGCAGCAGGGTGAAGTAATAATGTGATAATAGGATGTCCATAGAGCACAATGTTCCTGATGCATGTGATCCAAATGTCATTAATGTGCGTTACCTCTGCTCTGGCCCTGCTGTGATGTCTCATCTCGGCTGCTCAAGCCACAGCACAGTATTAAAATGTACATTAGTGAGCTCACACTGTCACTCTAATTGCTTTGGCATTTTCACCTAATGCACAGCATTCAGGTCATCACTTCAACTGTCAAGTGTGTATTCCTCTAATAGAGTAACTGACTCTTGATGACTCTCATTCTCAATTGTACATGTCAAGAAATTAAGGCTTCCAAACTAAAAAGAATAGATTATAATAATAAAAAGAAGATAAAAAGTATGGGCCTATTCTACTTTTCAAGGCCGCGATACATATTTCCTGTTTTGCCCATTCAGCCCACCGCATGAATCCAGGGCCATGTAAGTTAATTGGAGCCAATGTCTACAGTTGGCTTGAGCTGTGAGTGAGGACACTCATACCTAATTCCCGTTACTGAAACAGTCTCACTCAGAGTGGGTAATTCAGTGAAGGGCGCACACACCCACTGAACAATGTGTAGCAATTAATTGTGCTCTCCCTCCCACATCTGGCGCTTCACAGTGACCCTGCCTCAGCGACGCCGTGTCGCTCCAGCTAGACAAGCCTCTGCAATTTCACACGTATGGGCCACCAATGAAACGTGAAAAGAATATGTGCCATTGTTAAATTGCATTAAAGAGTTTAAAAGTGTAGATCCGTGGGTTCCCTCCCAGTTCGTCCCAAACAAAGCAGAACGAGCGCTTCAAAGCTCACTGATGAGAAGTGACATAATGTAATATGCACCGAGCAAGCACTCCACAGAGGGGAACATTTCATTAAAGAGGTTTCACCCACTCTGAGTGAACACAGCCCAGCAGGGGCATCAGCAGGAGCATCAGCAGGAGCAGCAGCAGGATGACTGACAGGGCTCAGGCTCAAGACCACAAACCCACATTAGTTTAATTATTGAATAAAACTCAAGTCAAAGTTTGATTTATGACTGAACTTCAGAAACATCAGAAATATGTGTTCAACTTTTAAGATCAAATCAATTCATTTTTGTATTGTCCATTATCATAACCGTTGATTTGTCAATAGCAAATTAAAAAAATCAAACAATCAAAATAATTTGGAGAGCAGAAGAGACTTATTTCCATTCCTGTAACAAATCCAGGTGATCTGGACATTACTTGAAAATGTTGTCAAAATTCTGCCCATTACATATTGCAAGCCAACAGACATACTGATAAACTCTGCCCATTACACTACCTCCTTAGCAAGCAGATTCTTCAGTTGAAACTTTTATGCTAAAAATGAAAAATACAATGGACTATCTAGAAACTGTATCTAAAATGCTGTGGTGTCTACAGCGCCAATTAATCGAGTAGTAGTTTAGAACATGCTGAGGCCGCTGGAGAACTTTCAAAGGCATAATATTTTCAGACAACATTTTGCTGAAAACTAAATTGAGATATTTCTTGTCATATATTTTTTTGTAATTACTGCTTTGTTTATGTCTTAAAGCCACCCTGTGTAATTTTTACAGCTGCTCCATATACAAAAACATGTTAACTAATAACAAATGTGACCTTTTTAAGAATATTTACCTCCACCATGTTTTTGAATTGTATTCATAGGCTTAGAATTTAAATTATAAATGTCCATGAGAGAGGAGTGCTCTCTGTGTCAAAGCGCCATCTTGAAAAACAGTGGTGGATAAGGGAAAAAAAGGATGCGAGAATCGCATTTTGGTTTCACATGAACCACTGATATGGTTGCTTTCACCGTGACTTCACAAGTTGGAAGAAGGAACCATGGAGGGCCACAGTTATGTAAAAGAACCATGGAGGACCACAGTTATATCAAAGAATCATGGAGGACCACAGTTATGTAAAAGAACAATCCAAACAACAATCTTTTAGAAATATAATTATGCAAAAGTCCAGTGTCATAGCAGCAAAGTGTCAACATCGCAAACCACACACACAAAGACAGCGTTAACACAACAGGAGGCACATCGTGTAGTTTGTACACAACAGACTCACATATGAACAATATGTAACTAGTTCACACTGACAGTAATGAGAACGAGGCAGAATCTACAACAAATCTCAGGATGTTCTGACCCGATCCAAGCGCAGTCCAACTACTGTCACAAGTTTCAAATAAACTTATTCAGGGAAAAAGCCTCAAATAAAACACACTCAGAATCCCCACAAAACAATTGCCAGAATACTTCATCAGCAGTGTGTGCGAATGTTCTGTTTCTTACCGTGATGAAGATCGGGCGCTGTGGCTAACGCTAATGCTAACATGAGCTTTTAGCAAGCACCGGTGATCCAAGATAATAATAATAATGCATCGGTTTTATAGAGCGCTTTTTTGGACACTCAAAGACGCTTCACATGTGTCATTATTCTTTCACTCCATACACGGTGGTGATAAACTACTACTGTAGCCACAGCTGCCCTGGGGCACACTGACAGAAGCGAGGCAACCAGTATGTGCCATCGGCCCCTCCGACCACCACCAAGCATTCATACACACACCAGACTCATTCTAGGCAATGGGGGTGAAGTGTCTTGCCTAAGGACACAACAGCAGTTTGGCACTTTACAGCCGCAGCCGCCCCACTGTGGCTGGTGTTCCCAGAGGTTAAGTGTCTTGCCAAGGACACAACGACAGTAGTCAGTGGGAGTCGATGGTGAAAGTCTTGAGCGGGGCTTGAACCCACGACCTTCTGGCTCAAAGGCCAACGCTCTACCAACTGAGCTACTGCCGTCCAGATGGCACCCTATTCAAATGAATGGCTTGTGCTCAGTAGCGCATGGGACTTCACAGAGACCGGGAGATTAGCAGAACTCGCCTATATTTGTCTGGTCCTCCCGGTTCTGCGCAGTGGATGAGCTCCCATGATGCGTTGCGCCAAATACGTGTGTGTGGCTCTCAAGCAGGCGCACAGAGGGGCTTGGCTGCGCTCTGACCAATCAGAGCTGCTCATCAGAGCAGCGGTAGAGCGGAGTCAGAGCGGTAATGAAAGGAGCAGAGTTTGTGGCAGTAAAGTGTGGATTTAAAGAAAACTGAAGGATGAAGAAAAAAAGTTCAGGATGACAAGGGACACAAAAATCCCCACAAAATCCGACCTTTATGAAAGCTGTAGGCTCTTTGTCAGCTGAGGTCGAGCTGGTTTAATTTACATTGAGTTCTATGGGACTTTTTTCTGGGTGGCCCTCGTAAATTTAGTTTGCAGTACCACGGGCGCCCCCTGTGCCCATGGGTGGGACAGCTGTAAGCTAGTAATACCCTATCCAGTTATTATTATAGATCCATGGCTTTTAGCCATGTCCTGCCGCGGCTCTGTATATCACCTGCTTGTTTTATCATCATAGTTTTAAGCTCCCACAGACGTTATTCCTCCATGCATCTCTTCTCTTCACACCGCGTTTGTAAAACTATGTATTATTATAGATCCATGGTAAAACTCAGTAGAGCCTCTGCGCAGCCGGTGCCGCGTCTGAACGCGGTCCACCCCTCCTTTGAGTTGAGCTCTGTCTTTGACAGTGCTCAACTCAAAGGCTTCCGTACTTAAATAGACGGCAATATAAGATCTCAACGCTAGATGGCACTAAATATTGTACAGTGTACCTTTAAAATTAGTCTTAAAAAGCACTTAGGTTGGAGTCTGTAAACTGAGATAAGGATTATTAGATAACGAATAATCAATTAGTAAAATGGTTGTTGATTTATTGATTAATCGTTACAATGTCGACAGATTGTTGCATTTGACCAATATGATCTTGGTCGGCCTTTTATTTCAAGAGCACACCCTTTCATTACAGCACATCTCTCTGTGCCACTGTGCCAGTCACCCGCTCAAGGGCTCTGGAGATATTTCAAACATATCTGGGAAATCAATCTTACAGCAAACTGAAGGAAAACATCGAATGTCATTGAGCAATAAGTACCATGTCTATCAGAGGTGGGGCTGAGAGCAGGGCCTGCGGCGAGTTTAGCCTCACCATGTCCCACTGAGAGGTCTTTCAGCTGGGCCCCCTGCTTGTACACACACACACACACTTACACGCATACACACGCACACACGCACACACGCACACACACACACACACACACACACATATACACACACTGCACAGCCGACTCACTGGTGGGACATTTTACTTTGACAGTCTTCACAGCGTAGAATTCTCCATTATTTTGTTTGTGTTGCTTAAATACAGTGGGTTAATATTAATAATAATAATGCATTGGTTTTATGAAGCGCTTTTCAGGGCACTCAAAGACATGTCATAATTTTTTCACTCCATACACGGTGATAAACTATAGATACAGCCAGGCCCGTCCCAAGGGGGGTGCGAGGCCCTGTGCGAACTCGAAACGCGAGGCCCTGCCCTGACACTTTTTTCCCAGATCTGAGGAAAGTTTTTCCTGTTATAATCTTTGACATGAATTCAGCACCACCTCGCGCGGTGCTTGACGAGATCAGCACGCGTGTAACCGAGTGTCTTCGCTCCTATGCAGCGTTTGGCGCGCGCACGTACACACGCACACACACACACTCTACGTGCAATATTGGTCGCGGTCTTTTTAGCTGACATGTCTCTTTCGTCCTGTGGCAAAATGGTAGAGCAACTCAAAAGATTGAACCAAAAGGAGTCTTTTTCTTCTAATAGTTAGATTTTGGCAAAATGCGCCAAAATGGCTATGAGGCGGAGTCAATATTATTATTTTCTCATCAAATAACGTTTTTGCCATGCCTCCACACACTGACAACATACACTCCTCCTCCTCCACACTGACAACAACAAAATACTCTTCACCTCCTCCTCCACACACTCTGACCACAACAAAAACACTCCAGCTAGCTAAAGCTAGACATACAGTGTGTTTGCTAATGCTTTTAAAAATATGTTTTTGATGTGGATATTCGGACTAAACATTGGCAATAGCAGCGCTCACACACCTGTCACACCGCTGATCCTCCTCCTCCTCCTCTGCTCACACAAAGGGGTCTGCTCCTCTGCTCACACCTGTCTCACTGCTCCTCCTCCGCGAGTATCCATCTCTCCTACACTGCGATCATTCCCGTTACTTTCTTTGTATCTCACTCAGACACTGCTAAAGTTATCTGACAGTTTTTTCGGAGGACCCGTTGCATACATAGCTGCCCGCGCGCCTGCCTGTTTACAAATCGCTTTTGGTGAAAATTTGACTTTACTTGTAAAAATGTTCTTTTGATCAAACGAAATCAAAGAGGTCCAGAGAAAGGGGTTTAGGGTTCCAAATTTGGAGTGCAGTCTGCCCTTTGGGGACCCTTGAACTAGTGTATTTATAAAATAAAATAAAAGGAAGGAAGATTGCGAGGCCCCTGTGTGGTGCGAGGCCCTGTGCGACGGCACAGGTCGCACAGCCCTTAGGACGGGCCTGGATACAGCTGTCTTGGGACCCACTGACATAGAAGTGAAGCACCCAGTATGTACCATCGGCTCCCCAACTACCACCAACCATTCACACACACAGCAGAGTCATTCTAGGCAATGTGGGTAACGTGTCTTGCCTAAGGACACAACAACAGTTTGACACTGTACAGCTGCAGCCGTTCCCAGAGGTCTCCCATCACTGGTCTAACCAGGCCCTACCCTGCACAACTTCAGAGGGTCGGATGGGATCTGGCTTTCGCATTCAAGCATGGCCGCAATGTCTTAATGTTGCCATCCTTACATTTTGTAAATTCTTACAGAATTCTTACATTGTGGCTCTCCTTCATTAACCTCAACTATTATTGATTAAGCTCACCTAATGATCAAGATAACTCAGAAAGAGTGGGTGTTGGAAAACAAACATTCATGGCCTCATCAAAATTGCGTGTAGTCAATGTCGTTAACAAAACATAATAACAGACTAGTAAACTATGTCAAATATAATGTCATCATCAAAATGCATAATTGCTGTGTACACGATTATCATTTTCCATCCATCCATTTCTTGGTCGGGGGTGGCAGTCAGAGATGCACCCAGTTCACAGAGCAGCAGCCCCTCACTGATCCTCCTGTATGTGGTGAGTCCACAGGAGGATAGCTGCTCTAGTCTGAGCTGCCTTGATCTTTCAGAGGGGGGTTCAGGCAAAGTTGGGTTAAGTGTCTTGCCCAAGGACATAATGATAACAGACTGTTTTTCTTTTGTATGATGTGTTCTCCTGTGTCTTTATGAGTTTTACTTCCTGTTCTGTTGATTTCCTGTGTTACACCTGTGTCTCCCACTTAAAATATTATTCCTATTTGTCTCGACAGGCTTTCCCGCCTCACTGTACATAGGCCTATCTGAAGTGTGTTTATGATTATTCTGTAAACTGACATGTACTTACTATTTTTTTCATCTATTTTTTATTATTATTGTGAAGCGCTTTGTGATCCTGGTCTGTGAAAGGCGCTATATATATAAACTTTACTTTCTTACTTACTGTGCTCTTTCCCTCTTGTTGTCAGTCCATTAAGTGTTTGTTCTGTGGTTCTTGCCTTCGGCCTAAGTTCTTGTGTTTTACATTCAGTTGAGTTTTGTATTTGGATTCTTGTTTATTAAATTATATTACTTCCTGCAGTATAACATTTTTGGTCCTTCCTCTTTTTTTGATACATGACAATAATAGTTGGTAGGCCAAATTTTAAACACCACAATTATTCCATTAGAGAAAAAATGTCAGCACATCAATTTGACTACTTTGCTGTGCTTTGGAATTAGTCTGATGTTTACTTTTTGGGCTAATATGAAAACACACAATATAAATACACTTTAATGGAAACACTTCATGATTAATTATAGAATTTCATATTTTCATAGAAGTTGATACATGGATGCAAGCAAATAGAAGTGTGTTTTTTTGTGTGCTGTATTTCAAATCTTCAACAACTTTGGATTTGAGAACAAAAGTTTGAATGGAGATTGAAAAGGGGAGATTTCAGAGGATGGGTAGAAATATAAGCGGGGGACAAGTGAGCCCAGACAGACAAGTGAAGGGAAGCAGAAGTTGATGAAACAAGATGTCACCACTGATGGGTCATTACACACAAGTAAGCATGGGACACTAGCTGGGCCTGTGCTGACCTCCTCCGCTCCTCTTTGCAGTTTGTCTCTGTTGACAAAGTGAGACAAGCAAATGTTCTGTTGCTTTGGCCTCTCCCTTTACGACAGTGGCTCATCTTTGCGGAACAGCGGCTCTGCACTTGTGTCTTGTAGTGTTTCTAATTGGCCCTCTCATAAGCATGTTAGCCTGTTTACATGGCAAGGTCAATTGAATTAGGTGTTATAATGAGCCGGGGTGCTGAATATGGCGCAGCAGAGCATGCCAGGGCAGAAATCAGGTGAATCCAGTTAGGGGTGTTTACACTTTAGAGCGCATGCATCTAGTGATCATTGCACGGTCCCTTGTTGCTCATTACCGTCATTCTAAGCCAGGATAAAGATCAGGAAGGCTTCGTCAACAGGACCGAGATATGGGATCAAAATGCGACACTAATGTACTATTTCGGTAGTGTGAGAGTTTAATAGTAAAGCTCACCCATTATGTGTTTAAAGCTTACTCATTATTTGGAGCACAATGCCCGTATCTCATGGCCACTGACCACATCCGCAGAATAAACCAATTAGGTGTGTGGCATGAAGTATGTGCCATGTGAACATATACAGGGCGCTTATAACGCCATTATTCAAAGTGTGGAGATGTGATCAGCCAGTGGTTTGGAGACAGCTTTTGAGGGCATGTGAAGGATTTGATGGCTCGGAGTGGTAAAGTCACAGCGATGGAAACGATAGAGGCAGCCAACAGTAAAATACATGTATATGTTCATTGTACTGGATCAGTTACTTCACCCAAATACGTAACATACAAACTTAACACATCCCACTACGTGTTAAGTTCAGTTTAGATGTGAGGATTGCGTGTGCCGATAGTGTAATATATGCAAGAATGTTCATTAAAGTCAGGTATAATCTATAACTGCAATTAGATAGCATGCATCCTTGTGTTTTGAGTAAGACTAGTCAGTGGAAATAAAACCTGTCCATCGAACCAACAAGCCTCTCCATTCACACAGGACACACATCTGTGACAATAACAATTAAATTAACCATGCACAGACAGGCATTGGTGTTGGTAAGGCGTGAAGTCAGAAGTCAGAAGCGCTTCGTCAACTTTGGTCCATTGGTTCAACAACAGCGATGTTAACAACAAGACCACACGCAGCATTGCTATCCTTTACCGTGAAATTAGACAGGAGTGTGAAAGCGGAAAACCAAACGGGCATGATGGGGATGAAGCAGCGCATCACACAGTGGCGTCTCTCTCGCTGCAAAGATAAAAAATGGCAGAATGTTTTATTTTTTATTATTATTAAAGTAGTGTAGCATCATGTCACAGAATTTGGTTATTTCAAAACAAATGAAATGTCATAGCAGAATATTTTTGGTGCTAAGATTAATATTAATGGCAAAATATTTGTGGTGTTATTCTTGTATTAAATATTATCAAACAGTTATAAAAAAACACATTTGAATTGTCTATCAGCAGTTTTGACCTTTTAAATTCTGTTCCGTCATGCTTTTATAATACCCTGCAGACAAAATGACAGAAGTGACATTGACCTTTCCATTAAATAGTAAGCAACTCAATTCAAGTCCAACTTTTTATGATATGCAATAGGTCTGCAACAAAAAGTAAAATAAAAAGCTTAAACTGTACACTTACAACAGTAGCAACAGTAAACAATAATACGTATGATAAAACAATGAGGAAAATGACATGTCAGTAAAATAGTAAGTAATTATTTAAAAGCTGGTGCACACCTTTTCAGTCCCAATGCAGTCTCTCATTAGGCCATTCTGGAGGTGAGGTGCGTGAAGCTGTGATGATAAGTATCCAATATCTCCCATAGTGTCATAGTCAGATGAAGTGGTCCTGGACATGGGCTGGCGGAGCACTGGTTCATGGGACTCTCTGCGCACCAGGCCTAGTTATACTGCGTCTGTTTGAGGTACAATGATTACTGATATCACACACACACTACCTTCACTGCAGGGTATGTGTAAAATCACTATGCAGAAGCAGGTCGCTGCATTAAACACAAGCATATGCTAGCAAGGAGTCTTACCATGATCTTGCACACTGCACTCCAGTAGACTGGGCTTCACCACGCTACACTAGGCCGTATTTGCGCGCATTATGTTGGGCCGAGTGTGCTAGCTCGTGTCGTGGTTCTGGGACGATGGTGGAAGGCCTCTCTGAGCTGGATGCAAGGCAGAGGCCTCCTGCAGTCATTGGTGTGAGAGCCCATTTTCACAGTTCACACCCGACCTGCTAATGGTTGATCATTCATTCACGCTCTCTGTTGATTGTGCAGGCAGGGGGTTTGCTAATGTACCGTACGTAGTGAGGATAATCGGTGAGAGCAATAAGCATACTAATGGTCTGTTGGCCATGAAAACCAAAGTCTGGTAATCTGGGAACTCGAAAGAGCAAGGCGTTTAGCTGAAGATTGGATGTACAGTATGTTTGTCCAGTGAGTAGTAGATGTTAACTTTGACCACATCAATGTGAACAGGAAATATGTAAACTGAGATCAAATTACTGACGCAGTGGTTTCAGTCCGTTTTTAGAGCAGAACATGGTCAGATGGCCTATCTGACCATGTTCTGCTCTAAAAATGCTGGCTGGGAAAAAACAACGTAATTGGTCTCCTATATATCTACATTGGTTTAACCGATCTGGATAGATTGACAATCATATTGGTCATAAAATTACTCCGAGCAAATTGGCCAGCCTCGTTGCCTGGACAATTCATTGTGGCGCCACCATGAAAATGTGAGCACTTTGGCCTTGATCCTGTTTCCATCAGCTGAATTGAAACCTGGCCTGGTTAGCACTTTGATGGGAGACCAGGTGCAACAGTGGGGTGGTTAAAGTGCCAAATTGTTGTATCTGTTGGACACTTCACCCACATTGCAGAGTATGAATCTGGTGTGTGTGTATGAATGATTGTTGGTGGTCAGCCCACTAGATTGGTCATTCTGATCTATTTGCATTGATGGCCACTTTAACCAATCAGATTTTAGAGTGTACTTTATCTTTGAAACAATGTGTCATGACATGATGTAGGCCTTACTTCATGCATTCCTTTCTTCACCAAATGCACCTGAGTAGTCAACAGGTTCAGAGGACTGATCTGTACCATTATGAACCATTATTCCTTCATGTCTTCAGTGTCTGCAGGTGACGGACTTCAGGAAATGGAATCATGTTGTAACAACATGCCTTTGGTTACATTTGTCCGGTTAATGAACTTCACTGTGTAAAGTGACACTTTGCAGAGGGTCTGTTTGAATTGTAAATGTATATCATGCGTGCTAACATTAGTGTGTTCTACTTCTCTCTTTTCACAACACGTTAGGACAACCTTGTAGAAGCAGTTTTTAAAATCACAGTGTATTTTCTGATCCACTTCACTTCCTTAGCCTGTGGATGAGACCTCTCTGTCCTCTTGTCCTGCAGAGTCCTGTTGTGCCAAACATGACAAACTTCCTCAACTTTACTGGGTGATGTCAGGAGCGTGCATCTGTTGGCTCTGCAGGCGAAAAAACAGATAGACTTGGTGCCAGAGAAGCATAATTAATGTTCTTAATTGGTTCTTCTCTTATAGTGCTACTGATAGTCCACTCATAGTCACTCATGTCTCCAGGGCCTCTGTAGTTTGTACTTGTCAGATCTCATATAATACTCACTGCACAATTCCGACTCACAAGAAATGTGTTTTTAATATATGTATTTATGCACTATACACTGGAACCAGATGCTTACATACACTGTGCAAAAATAAAAAAATGTCTTACTGCCTGAATGAAACTTTTGACCTTGTAGAAAGTATGATAAATTCTTATGAAGAATTCTATTGAGGCATTGACCTAAAAGGCTGGTTTCTACCATTTATATTTGCTATTGCATTCATTATATTTACAAATTAATAATTGTTCACTGATTACTTTGATTATTAATGGACTGTTTAAGTGTTTGTATCTTTATATTCACTCTATTGTGGATGTACTTTATTATTCTATTATTGTTTGTGTGTATCGGTGTGCATATTGCATGTACAATAATTCGAAGAATGACATTGAAAAATTTTTGTATTATGTATTTCTTTAGTATCACGTTATCATACGCTTAAAACCATAAGATTTTATTTCAGTAGAGACGATACTTTTACTACCATCTTCATGCAGTTTTTCATAACCAAGTGAAATGGACTATTACTTTGAGGTTCAGAACGTCACATATATGGTAAATGTTTTATTTGTTGTGTTTCTATAAGTTTTATTTTAGTAGTAACCAGCAGGGGTCAGTGGTGTACCATTATCTAAGCCTAATGATAAACGACGGACCGTAGGTTCTCCTTATTCACTTCAGCTTATTAGTTATTCAGAAGATAATAATCATATTTAGTACCATATAGTCCCTTTTTTTATGTACTGGACACAATGGATTATTTAAAAAAAAACAATAATAAAATTATCAATAAAAAACAGTTAGTCAAATTATCAATAAAAACTATTTTAAAGATTATATATTTGTGTGTGTGTCTGTGTGTGCGTGTTTGTAGTTGTGTGTGTGTGTGCCAGTGTGCGTGCCAGTGTGCGTGCCAGTGTGCGTGCCAGTGTGCGTGCCAGTGTGCGTACAAGTGAAGCATATGTACTGTTGTCTGCCGATTATTTGGATGATTTTATGTTGTGCTAAGCGCTTTATGAATAACATTTGATTTTGATTTTATTTTAAAATACCTAAACAAACTAAACACACCACTTAAGAATCTGGGTTGCTTGACTTGCATCAAATCATCCAGCACAAAGAAAGTCTGACACACTTTCTGTGCTTCCAGCCTCAGGCAGAAAGCTAATTAGGAGGCCCCTAGTTTTATTTACTGTCTGCTCCTGGCACAGGGCTGTTTGTCCAGTCTGAGTTCAGCCCATGTGGCTTTGCCATTCTTGCTTGTGGCAATTTCCCAAGGCACCAGGCTTAGGCAATTAACAGTTCGTGTATAGAAAATAATGATAATATTATTACTGAGCAATTGATAAATTAAAATAGCTTGCATTCACATGTCATTGCAGCATTCTAACTTCCACATATTTTCAATAATATTGGAGCAAAAATAATTCACTGTTAATTATTAAAAGCTGCAGCTACATTGACCGGATTCATGGTTTATGGTTGAAACATTTGTTTAAACTCTTAATGAGATATTTTAGAAACAGCAATGTCTTTATTGCAAACAATCAATCATGGAAATATTACTTCACACACTCTTCAGAGCAGAATCGGCACCAAACATTTTAAAACACAGTAAAACATGTGTTTGAATCAAAGCTTTTTTGTAAACAATAAATTGGATTGATTGAATTCAGGTAATTGTTTCAGTACTGGCTATAATTTGTTTTTGAAGACAATTGAAAAACTAATAATGAGACTGTTTAACATTTATAGATTATAAAATTGGACAGTTCTTTCAAAAATGGGGGACCCTGCTCATCATCTCAAAATGTGTGTGCAGGTGTGTTTGTGTGCGAGTGAGTGTAAGTGTGCGTGTGTATGTGTATGTGTGAGAGTGTAAGTGTGACACAGCTACACTGTGTCTGTGTGTGCGTTGTGCATGTACTTAAACTGCCAGTGGACGTCCTCTGATGTTGATCAAACAGAACCTGCAGTGTCCCACTGTCCCTGAGCTGATTCGAGGCACAGCCCAGTGGGGCGCTCCTTCCAGGGTTCCAGGGCAGCTCCATTTGCCAGTGACAGCAGTTGTGCGGAGGTGATACGCCATGGTGACAGGGGCAGCCTCCCACTGCCTGCTCCACACAATCCCCTGTCCCAGCGCCAGTGCCCCAGCGAGCCCCGCACCTCGCCCACATCAGTCAATAACCGGCAGGCGGCCACTCACAACACCACCTGCAAATATGGACTGAGAGAAAGGAAGTGATAGATGATAGAGGAGTGGAGTGTCTGAGTGGTATCTGAACACAGCCCAGCGAGAAGAACTCCTATTATTGTGTCCGACCGAGCTGGCACTATTGCTGTTATAGCCGGAGGATGACCCCAGTGACCCGGAGAGCAGGGCGTGGCACTCACAGCTGTGGTCACCGTCTCACTCACAGTAATTAATACACACAAAACAGACCAAGTGTGTCTGTGCACAGAAACATGCTGAGGTTCGACTGCTTATTACAACCAAACAGTGAGTTACAGTCTGACAACAGAGAGCTGTGGGTAATTTCCCATCATGCCTCATCAGGAACAGCGGGGGGCCAAGAGCTTCACCACATCAGCTCACACTCGGACCTGGGTAGAAAATTACCATCATTAAACAGTGTATGTGAGAGAGGAAAACAGAGCCAAAATGGAGAATGGTTTTATTGTAGACAATGGGACAGAGAAGATCCAAGCCGAAGAAAAGATTTAGATATCTGAAACGTTTCTATGTTCTCAACAGAAATTGGTTGGTGGGATTGAGAAAACTCCTTTTTATCCAGTCTCCAATTGTAGCCAAACAGCTATTTCAGTCCAGACAGAAATGCATATCTCAACAAACCAAAAATCTTATTGTCCTGGATGTGCGCTGCAACACTGAAATTTCCCCACTGAGGGACGAATAAAGGTTCTCTTATCTTATCTTATCAATCATATCAGACTATCTTAGCTTACTTGACATTATATGTGTACTTTTAAAGTTTTTAACATGACAACGTGTGTAACATAGAACAAGAAAAGCATGATTTTCTTGAAGACAGATCTATAAAACGATTTCCCCCTGACAAATACATGACAGAATTGCGCTTGTTTTTTTCTTTTCCGCAGGCCCTTCTCCAGCTCTCATTAGGGAGCGCCTCAGATAGTATTGGATTGAAGTGTGACTGTATTGATCGCACTGGCCTCGGAGGACTAATGTAATCAGTGCCCTCTGCCTCCGAGGAGCAGCAGGCGGGAGATTACATGTGGACAGGTGGGAAAAGAGCCAACATCTCCTTCTTCATCAGCTCTGGAACACCTATATCTATAGGTACAGCACGCACACGCAGAGGGTAAAAGAAGATTTGAACTGGTCTCTTTACTTACTGTGTGACAGGGGTGTCCAAACTTTTTAGTAAGAGGGCCACTTTGCTTCACCTAAAATGCACAGGGGCCGACAACATGTGTTAACTGGACTAAGGCTGTTCTGAGCTCTAAGATTAAGTGTGAAATGTCAATATTGGTTCATCTTTGTCAGAGCTGAAGTTGGCTGAATGACTAAGGTTTACTCCTCAGATACATTAGTATCATACAATCAAAAATAAATTAGTCAAACAAAGTCAGCCGATTCCAGAAAAATTGAACTTCACAACCAGGAAGTATGTCTGGATTACACTGTGAACTTGATCTATTTTTGGGTTAGCAAGGCTGAGGGCCGTATAGAATGACAAAGAGGGCCGCAATTGGCCCCCGGGCCTTAGTTTGGACATGCCTGCTGTATGATAAATAGATATCAGTAGTAAGTGTAAAATGTGTTTGTTTGTTTTTTAACTCACAGTTGTCATTGTGCCTTACTCTGTTTACTGGGCGCAATGGTTAGCATTTGTTCTTCATGGCATGAAAGTTCTGGGTCCAATCCCTGGGAGTTTGCATGTTCTCCCTGAGTCTGTTTAGGTGTCCTCAGACAGACTGCAGTTTCCCTCACCACCAAAAGCATGCACAATATAGGAATAAATGAATGAGTGAGCAAACGGACGGTAATGGTGGGAGGGTCTGGTTCGGCGTCTTGCTTCTATCGTGTGGAGTGAAAGAAATTACATCAAAATTGTAAAGCGCATTCTGTGACTTTGGTCTATGAAATGTGCAATATAAATACAATTTACCAGTATTACTTCGTATCCACATACCCACAATCTCTTTAATTGAATAACATCTGCATTGTGGAGTAGGGATTGAGGCTGGGTTAGACAAAACTTGAATCTGGTCAAAACACACATGGGCCTGTTTTCTTTAACTTTAGTTGAAGAGGACAATAAGTCAATTTACAGTTGAATCGTTAGTTCGGTTGGCAAAATATTTGAAAGCTTTACAAGTGGCCCTTCACCAAGTGTTTTATTGAAAAGATCTATTTTAGTGCCATACAATTAAATTTTCACCCCTTCTTGAGCACATTATTTCAAATTTACTGCAAATAACAAAACATGGTAAGGATTGTAGCTGGAGGAGAACACATTTTACGGATATATCTGTTCTTGAAAATTAACTCATAAATTAGATTTCATGCAAAGCCTTCTGTGTTGGGATGTCTTCTGAAGATCAACAAAAAGGCCACAAACATTAAACCTGTTCATCTGATGCATGTCTCTCACCTTGGTGTAAACGTTGTCATTCTTAGCAGATCTGCCCATCATGACATTAAGTTTTGCAGCTTTTCTGGTTCTTGGAGGGACTCAGAAGTGTTTTGTGCTACTACGCGTCTCCCTGGTTGTCCTGACAGCTCTGCTTGGCCTGTGGCGTTGTTTCTGTCTCCTCTGTCTTTCTATGTTCCTCAATGCGATGTCCAGCGTTTAGCCTCTTGTTCTCTGCCAATGCCTTCTCCGTTTCTGCTTGTATGTCTGAACTCACTCCCAATAGGTTCCCAACATCAATCCCACCACTTTTCTCTTTATTGCATTTTGGGATTCAGATTAGGCTAATGAATTGAGAAGTTGTGTTACTCTGCAGGGCCTCTTTGACTGAGGTCCATCTTGTTTATATTGAACACACATACAGTACATTTCAACAGCAGATGCGCTCTTGTGTTTGTTGAAGGAAAAAGAGAAAGCCTTTGCATGCATGACCCAGTTGGGCTTGTGCCAGTGCTGGAAAAGCCCGAAGCCAAAGAGTGTAGACCTGGACTCCCCCACCACTACCCCAACCATACACACACACACACACAGAAACATACCATCTGGTCCCATGCCTTTTAATAACTAAAATAAATGCCATAAGATGTAGGCAGCATGGAGCATCCGATAGATATTAGGAAGAGAGTAAGTTGTAAGAGTAAGCAACAATGGGGCTGAGAACACGGGGAAATGCATGTGATTAAGGCTTGAGTCGGAGAGGCCATCTTTTTGAAGTTCTCAAATCAGGATCTTCAAATAACTAGTTCATCATAGGTTGCCTGCATGATTTTTCTTTACCTTCTTTTCTATCCTCTCTAGTCTTTCTCTCCCGCTGCGTACAGGAGCCAGGCCGACTTTTGATCCTGACATCTGCGTCTTGCAGGAATGTCTGTCCGCTCCCTCTACTCTCTGATGTAGCTCCAGGAACTAATGGAATGTGAAAGAGACAGACGGGCTTCTGGTCTGAAAACACTGCCCTCGCTACATACACGTGTACATGTATATTTACATGTGTGTCCAACAGGGCACCACACAGATCCACTGTCTACTTCAATACTCATATTTCCAGAGCATCTTTGAAACGTGAAGTCAAACAGAATGGGACAGGCGGAGAGTGGATGATAAACCAGAGGTAGATTTGCACAAAGCGATATGTTGCATGGTTTGAGATCACCTAACCTTTGTGCCACAGTGTACCGGGTTAACCACAACTCTTTCCCTTTTTCTCTGCCCGCCGCACTCCCTCGTTCTATGGGGAGAGTCTGAAGGTCTAAAAGGGTGTTTACAATTCGCTAATCTGACTTCAAAACCAGCTTAACTCCAGGAGACATCAAAGGTGTGCGCGTGATGGCCCCGCTGATCCCAGTGAGAGGGGGATGTATGATAGACTGGAAACATAGTGCGAAGGGGCAGGGGAGAAAGAACTGGAGGAAACAGGAGGTTTCAAAGACCTTGTGATGACTGTCTCACTTGAGTCAGAAAAATAAAAAGTTATCATTGTGACATACAAAATATTAGTAGTTTTCTTTTGTTAGTCCCAAAGGTGGGGCTAAGTCCTTTTTTTGCTAATAAAGTAAGCCTCAGTTATCTTGCCTCACATCGAAATTCCACTTGCTCGGAATATTGGAGTATTGTGATTGGCTCGTAATAATTACAGATATCCAGGCTCAGATGTTTGTTAAGAGAACATTGGTCACTAAAGTCCACACAAAGTCCACACAAAGGAACTCAATAAAGTGTTTAGGGGTGAAGTGGTGGAGAAGTTCTAAGGTTGGTTACCTCACAAAGATTTCCCATTCTTTGAACATCTCACAACAGAGCACTGCTGAATTCTTCATCCTGGAATGGGAATAGTATGGCTCTGCAAATCAAGAAAGACACTTTGGCCAAACTAACTGGCAGAACAACCAGCAGCAGTGAGATGAGACAAGAGGCCCATGATAACTCTGCAGGAGCTACAGACACCCACAGCTGTGCGGAGGGAATCTGAAAAGGTACATTTTTGGCATGAATCCAAAACTCTATATGTGGTGGAAAACTGATCATCACTCTATTCATGTCAGCCCCAGTGTCAAACCTGGTGGACAAGAATGCGGATCAAAATGAGTTTCCTTCACAGTGTCTGTTTTAAAAACTTCCTAGACCCTTTCTGAACACCTTCCTAGACCTTCTTAGTCCCTATTGCTCCTCATGGTTAACCTCCTGCTGAGTTCAACCTTACGGAGAAGGTAGGAGAAGGAAAGGACCTTATGATTCTTATGTCTGTCTGCTGGCCTGGGAATGTTTCGGGATTGGGCAAAAAATGGGAAAGAACATAGATGGATGTGTTTCTCTTGTTATTTTCATCAGATCTGTACTGCAGTGTCAGAAAAACAATTGTTAAGACAAGACAATACTGTTTCATCATAGTTTATTTTTGACACAAACATAGACAACTTTAGCCACTACTGTAATTATGCTTATGCCACCAATGAGGAATGTGCAAAGTGCAGTAAGCCAGTGCTGTTGACAAAGGCCTGGGTTCCATGTGTGTTTGTGGCCCTAACGAGACTAAACATGGAAAGCCTCACATACTTTTGCAAGCTCGTTACACTTGCACGGCCTTGTACGTTCATATTTTGGACTCTTTCTTGCAGATTTGTTGACACTCGATATTGATTTATGTTTATATGCTTTAGATTTACTTTTGGACTTTCAAACTGTAACGCTTCTTTATACAAGACATAATTCAGAAAAACCATTTCTTTACACCACCAAGTTCATCAGTGTCATGTATTATCAAAGTTGAGCTTATCTAATGGTATAAACATTATTATGATCTGATTTCTCTGTACGGTTTCAGGAGGTGGACGTTGAGCTCTTTGTCCCTCTGCCTCAGTCTAATGATGTCGTGCTCATTTGGAGCTGCATGAAAATACAGACGGAAGGATACAGGGCCAAGGTAATATTAGCGAGTAATAAATGAACATCGGTGAAAATATATCATTAATTGTCACACAGGGGTCACGGTTCATTAAATTACCATTAAAGAGTTTGGCAAAATATATTGGGTGTTCAGTGAAGTATGCTGGCTTTGTGAGGTAAAATGTATAAATAACAGTTATGTGTTTCAAGGACTTATTAATATCAGATAAACCGTAGAAGCTCATTCAACGCAGACATTATCAAGGGCTGAGGCTATTAACAGATGTATTTTTCCTCCTCCTTGAACACGTAGAAATAATGCAAATTGTAATAAATTGTCATGTAATGAATAGTCTGAACAAAATGGGGCCAGTGTGATTTGATGGAGGTGAAGTGATTGCGGCGGTGGAGTTAGTTATTCACAATGTGGGCTGAATGTCTATGCAAAGTTCCCCTTTTGTAATATAAAGTTTGTCCCACATTTCTATTGAGCTATCGGGGACGACATGCGCTACTGCCTGGGGCAAACATCTGCTCACACATGTACACATATGTAGAGCCATGCACACGCTGACATACATGCCTGCATTGGACAGGAGAAATAAAACAAAACACAATGGAGGATACAGTGGGAAGTTATTTGATCTATTTGAAGCATATGATGAAGAAAGGAAGAGAAAAGTGTCTTCTTTTGTGCACAACTGTGTGTGCAAGGCAACACAAGACAGGGAAGCTTGGGTGGACAGACAGTGATTCCCCCAGGTGCATGTTGGGTAAGTCTTCAATAATGTGGAGTGACAAGGAACAGAAGGAGCCGATTTCTGCTCATGTCATATCCTCTTTCTCTTCTCGCTTCCTGCTTCTTGTCAACAGGACTTTAAACTGGTGTTTGTTAAATTGGATGTCAGGGTCAAAAGAGGACTTTGTAACATGGGCTGTGGGTGTGCAAATGTCCATTTAAATATAGTTATAGTTTGTTGTGCGTTGGCCTGTCTAGCTACATTCTTATTACTTATTTCTCCTTTTAATATTTGTTATTTGGAAAAAATCATTTTAAAGCCATTGACAAATATTGAATCTTTGGTATTATAACTTATAATTTATTGATATTATAAATATATTTGTTTTTTATCATACTGAAGAATTTACTCTATAGTGTAAAGCAAAGCCCTGGAGGTCGGAGTCCAGGCCTGCCACTGTAGCAGGTTTTACCACCGCCTTTTCCAGGAAGCCCCAGATGAGTATCGAGCCCCTGGACATCTCTGCTAATCACTCATCCCTAAACAAGCACTTTCTAAATGACCTTAGAGAGACGCAACTACACCAAACACACAGCCAAACAGAGGCCCCAGGCTGCGGGGCAATTTGAAATACCAATTAGGTTTTTACATGGTCTCCAGAGGTAAAAGGTGTGTGCATGACCAAGTGCAGCTACAGTCAGGGAACCTGCTCACTGTGGGGATGGAAAAGGTCATTCCCTGTCACAGTCGTGAGAGGTTTTTGTTCTGACTAGTCTGTGTGGATCTGTTATGACTGTGTTTGTTACAATGGTGTACGCCTGTGACCTTTGACTGTAATGAAGATTGGATTTCATTAATGTCACTGTCAAAGCAGCACATTCTACTTCTGAGTATTTAGCTGCAACTATTGTTTTTCTTTCCAAAATCAAGTACCTTTTCCCTGAATACACAGCATATTACCTTGGACTGGGTTATTGACACACACCTGTGTTAGAATGTGTATGTGGTTGATAAGTATTTTCTGTACATGTGGGTTAAAGTAATGCACTGAACACCAGATGGACACTCCCCTTTACCTTCACAGTCCCCATAACAGGTCAAAGCAGGTCCCACCTGAACGGGGCAATTCTGGTTCACAGGTGAGGTCCTGCTCTTGATCTCTTGAACATGATGTGGGTTTCTAATGGAGCAGGTCACAATGGCCTGCAGACCAGATGGGTCTGCTGTTACCGTAAACATGCTGCATACGTGTTTCATAAGTTTCTATTCTTTATACATGAATCATTTATTCATATTAATGTGCAGATGGTGCAGTGTTCACACCATTAATGTTACTACTTCTGCAGCCAATTTATGGCCCAACTTTTGACATACATTTGAGTCATTCTATGACCTCCCCCCAGGTGGCAGTGTTGCCATCCTTATAAGGGACCAGCACGATACCGTCAAAACTCCTTTTTATAATTAGTTATTGCACAATCGTACATTGTGATTTTTTTTATTCCATTATAATTTATAATATTAATCATTTCTATTGTTGTTATATATGATCTCAATAAATCATTTAGTTATCAGTTCCTAATCATGAAGAACTGGATTATATAATATTCTACTGATGTTGTTGTAATTAATATAATTATTATTATTATTATTATGATTATTATTATTATTATTTAGTATTAAAATTATGATCACTATTCTGAAGGTAGATACATACATAAACAAATACATATTAGAAAAAAGAAACATCACCTACATCTTGCTGTGTATTTGTTTTATGCATCTTTCACAGTAAACTCTCGATAATGTTGTATGATCTCACATCACCCTAATTTTTTAATAATGGTTTTAGCTTCATTTTTTGTTTTGTTTTACTTCTATCTGCATTACAGCTGACTATGTGCCTATGCTATCAACCTTTCTGAACACATAAAACAAAACTTGCATTTAATTTGTTTTCAAACCATTGATATAATATCAATAAACATAAAGATATTTTGAGAAATGAGAGAAGTGCAAAGTGGGCACTCCTGTGACTTGGCACCCTTCAGAGACATGACTCATGTACACATGTACACATTTGCTACAACAATACCACAGAAACACATAAAACAAGCTGCCCTATTCAGGAGCCCTTTAGCCATCCAAGCACGCACTCACTTATTGTCTGTCAGCAGCACATGGCATTTGGAAATTGAGCCAAGGTTTTGGAAAGAGGAAGAAGTCTCATTTGTTTTCCAAATGTGACACAATTGAACTGAAATCACTCTACAGCTTTTAATGATTGAGATCTGTATGTAAAAATATGATGGTTTCCCTGCTCCTGTAGCTGCTGTCTGTCTGACAGCAGTTTGCACTATGTCATAGTGTGCACTGATTGTCTTATCTACCCATTTATCACAGTTGAATTGGAACCAGCCTTGCCTGAAACCTGCTTTCAGACTTTGTTCGGGTGACTTGGGATGCATGATGCTGCAATTTGAGTTGAAGTCTCTGAAATGCAGGCTCCATTGCAAATATATTCAGGGTCCGTGTTTTATGCCCTGAAAAATATCTTATAGTAAACTATAAACATCACAGTGCTGAATGCAATATTTGTGGGAGTCTGCTGACTGGAAAATAAATATTGTATTTCATCAACTTTTAAGTTAAAAACTGTATTTTATTTGATGAACAGTCAGCCAGTTGTTACAGCCGAGAACAAGAGAGCATCGACAATAAAGGAGATGCCTTACCAGTATTTAAAATTCTCTGCAGTCCTGTTTGCACATAAATGCACCTGTCTTGTGTCAAGACTAATTGTGATAAACATAGATATCTACATGCGTTCATGTTGTGACAGGTGCATGATTGAGGCGCTTAAAAGCTCTCCTTAGCTGTCCCGCACGGTCACTCAGACTCACCTCCTTGCTGACATTAGTCGCATTAGCTCACTCTTATCTTATGCAGCGTTTTGTGGACCCTTTTAATGTGCATTTAGTCGGCTTCATCAAAATCGTTTCTCCTTTTGCTCGGATCATAACAGTACAACCATTTAGAGGAGCCTTTGTATATTAAAAAGATCTATCTTCTTGGTTATTATTGCCTGCAAGGTGCGCTACTATACATGGACCTTCTCACCTTTTCTCAAAGACCTTCCCTTTAGGACAGTATCTAAAAGAGATTTGCTGGAGATAAAGATTAAATATGCAACCAAATCTTCTGCTTGAGCAAGTGTACTGAATCTGTATGAATGGCTAATGCTTTGCTGTGACTGCAAGCAACTGGATTGATCACTCATTACGATATCTGCTCCATTGGCCATTAACACCCGCAAGGAGCCTAACTATGGGTGCCCCATCACACAACAGGGTTAAATTGAGAGTGAAGATTTGAAGTGTGTATATATGTCTGTGTGCAGAGGGGAAGGTCCAAATATGGTCTTTGCCATAGCAGTAGAAAAGCTTTTCAGGTGCAACAGTTTAAAGTGTACAATAGACCTATATCAACAGGGATGCTTTCAATATTGCATCAAGGACATTACACAGGATTTGTCTCAATATGTATCTCTTTTTTCACCCAGGTGCTACATGAATAGAACATTTGTGTACCGTTGATATGAAAAATGTTTGGCACTTGGGAAGAGGCAGAGATGTTGTGCATGAGCAGTTGGGTTTATAATGAATTCCAATTAGAACACTTTTCAGTTCTTATTTTATTGAATGAGATAATTACATTAAAAGAAGTCTATGAACCAAAAGACAATAATAAGCGTTGTGTCCTTCTGGTCTGCACATCAATGCTATTCATCAGGTCTGCACTTACAAAACTCTGCTGAAGATTTTTCACATTTAAGTTCCAATTAGTCTTTGTAGAAAATATATATTAACAGTTCAGGAAACATTCAAGTGTGTTTGTGTTGGAGAAAATGTATGATAGAGTCGAAAAGAAGAGGCATGAGGCGCTAACTAAATGTATTTTCATTTTCATAATTCAGATAAGGAAAGGACAATGGACTATATCAGTAAAACTGGGTTCAGACTTCCCCAGTTTGAACCCAGTTTCAATCTCATAGTCCTAGAAATTAATTAATGCATCGGTCAGGTTTGTTTTTAATAATAATGATAATAACAATAATACATTTTATAATAAATGTTTTTGCTTCACATGTCCTTATTCATTTACTCCATATTTGGAGGTAATAAACTACTACTATTTATGTGCCATCGGCCCCTCCGACCACCAACCATTAACGCACACACTAGACTCATTCTCAGTAATGTGGGTTAAGTGTCTTGCCTACGGACACAACGACAGTTTGGCACTTTACAGCTGCAAACGCCCTACTGAGTGAGTTAGTAAGTTTGTAAGTCATCTTTTTTCTTAGATTATTCCTGTTCTGGTGCTGAAATAGTTCCAAGCATAGTCCTAATTTGGATGTGACGTTTACTAACAAATCAATGCGGAAAGGGAAACATTGTAAATATGCTTTATGGCTTTAGATTTCAAGTGTTAGTTCACTTAGTTGGTGTGCTATTCAAGTCTTAATTCATACTTTTCATGGTGTCAATCAAAAACAAATTCTTTGGTTTTGCTCATCGCTCTGATATGATCATATTAGACATGTGGGAGTGGCCTGTTTTTGGTCCCTCTACTCCTCCAAGAACAACACATGCAAATGGGAGAGTGACTCAAGAGTCCTGCCTACGCCCACTGCCAAAGGGTTGTTGTCAAAAGAAGAGAATTTAATAAAGGCGTGCATTGACATCTGCACACTCTATGTCACACACACACACGCACACGCACACACACACACCTGCCCGAGTGGAGAAGGGTTTTACCTGAGTTAGCACACAGCACATTGAACATGCCAATCAGACTCTCGGAGCTCACTGCAGCTGCCTCTCTCGGTGTGTGTGGCGACTGTGAGGTGTCTGCATTCCTTTAGAAATGAACTCAGAGATATGCACGCAGCTTTCACACGCAGACACATGGGGACAAATGTCGTGACAAGCCACTCACTCATTCTTAGTCACTCAAAACTGATAATAGTTTTAATTGCCATGTCAAGTGTAATTAATAAGGTACATGGATTTACTATTGCATTTGTCTATTTTTCAATGTCAGTGCAAAAGGAAGCACCACAAGTTATGATGGTGAGAATTATGGTTGTGATGATGACAAATTATACCAATTTGACATTCAAACGCCTATAGTTTATACCATTCATGTACGCCTATATTTATCATTCATGTACTGATTGAAGTATACCTGACACAAGAAAACCAGTCCGGAAGTGTGCATGCACTGTGTAAAACTGTCTGAAATTAGACTTCAGACTTATGAATGTGATATAAATACGGTTATTAAGAAAAATGACCTTTCTCAATATTGAGCCAGTAAAAATAAAGTTTGTTAATTATACAACTACTTAAAAGTAAAGTATTTTATTTAAACTACTCTTTTCAAAGCAAATGTTTATAACATTTCATTTATAATGTCATTTTGCATATTATACTAACTTTTTAGAGAACATTCAGTTTTACATTTGAAGGAACGAGATGTTGGGAATGTTTACGTTAAAACATTACATTTGTGATTCCAGATCTGCAGCAAATGTGGTCAATTCTTCTGAGTAAAAATGTATCACTAATTTATTAATCAGTGCAAAAGACAAATCAATCCCATCAGAGAGAAGAGTGTCACATAATCCTCATTTGTTTTTTAACCAATTCAGATTCCTTTATATTTGCAAAAACAGCCTAAAGGGAAATCTGGCAAGTGCCAGAACTCTGTCAAGTTCCACAACATTTTGGAGTCTAAGTTCTTTGTGCTTTCCAAAATACTGTTAGAATTTAGCTTCCCACAGAATAGAGCCACCTCGATATGCCCACAGTTTTTTTTACTTTGTTTGCCAATTCTAATTTTGAGTGTGTGTTACACGGACGCTTTGGCAGTGTTGTGCAGGCGTTTCTGCAAAAAGAAAAAGCATGAAGGAGCCTGCAGTAAGGAGTAGCGATAGCGGTACTGAATACGGAATTGTATGGTGCACATCTCTTTTTTGTCATTGTTCTAGATCAATATTGAGATTTAAAACATATGTTTTGATTCTTAGCAGGCAGAAGTATGGTGAGTCACCAAAGCTGAACTCTCAAAGTCTGCCTCACACCAGGCATTAGCAGCGGTATTGTTTCTTGTTTTTGTTTGATACGAAGATTCGCTGTTTGTTGTGCCTTATACTTCATTGCTTCTGCAAAGACTGCAGGGCTCATATGGAGCAAGGGGACCCCTATTCATCTCCTCCCAAATGGGATAGCATCCTCCAGGGGAGAGGGGCGACACGGTTTCTGCCAAGGCGATGGCTAAGTTCTGGGCTGATAATGGCAGTCGATGGGGGGAACAACCTCAGCAGGCAGCGGGCCAGACAACTGTCAATCATGCAACCTCTGCTCCTTTCCTACCTCCTTGTCCACATGCCTCCTTTCCTCATCTCGCCTCCTATGTCTCTCACAGTCTGGTGCTGTTCTCCAGATCTTTTGTGATGAACCATGATTGGCTGGGCAGTGATGAAGACAAACACCATTTGCAGATGTGTAAGTGTTAATAATGCATTTAATGGGTCAGTTAATTGACTTTAAGGATGGAGCTGCATAAAAATAGAACAAATCTAGCTCCAGCTGAATGACAATTAACATGGATCCGTTTTACCCAATTAATTGCTACAATGTAATTACCACACTGATAATTAAACAACAATTATAAGTGAACATCTCAACGTAATTTAAATCTAAATAATTATTCTATTGAGTTTAAATTACACATCCTCGGAAGACGAACATGCCCAGACAAACATCAACGTTACAATAAAAAACTTGCTTTGCCCTGAAGAATAGAAATGAGTCGTCCATTACACCAATATCGGAACAAGTGCAAGACTCAGAAGGGATTAAATGGCCCTCTCTATCAGGATTAGTATTAGTATTGGTAAAAGCTATGTCAAAAAAATGAAATAACTTGACAGCACCCCCTAGAATCTCCTAAAACTTAAAACTAAGTGGGATGTGCATATTTTGGAGTAGCCAAGCCAAATAGCAAAACAGTGATGTAGCTGTTGTTTTGTTTCTTTTAAGTGTGATATTTCCAGTGTTTTTGACAACCTGGCCTGGAGAGCTGTATATTTGATCATGGTCATAGAACGTACATAGATGTGGACAATGCCTGCTAGCTCAATGAAGCCTAATAAAGAAGTGCTCATGGACAAAGTTTAACATCATTCATTTACATTGAAAAGTACATTCCTCTGAAAATGTTTGTGTCACAATGACAGCCTAAATTCTGGCCTAAAAGAATCTGTGGTTGAACACACTTTGTGAATCTATATGAGCCCTAACAACTAACTAATCAGCAACCTTTTGTCCTCCCGGATTTCAGGATGATTTTTGCAGGATCTGCCTCAAAAAATGTTGCACCCACATGAGCAAAATATGACTCTAAATAGAGGGGGTATGTCACATAGTTGATCACGAGGCGCACAAGGAATCCTTTAAATCCACTTTTTTGTGCACAAACTTGAACTGTTTGGTTATAAATTTGAGACGGGAGAAACATTCTTACATTTTTTTCCTGAAGTACCCAGTTTGAAAAGATTGTCCTCAATAACTCGTTCTATTCATACTGAAATCTCATATGTTGTATTGTACGTGTTTGTTTTGTCACTTACTCTAGTCAAAGTTGGAGAGAAAACGCTGTGCCTTTTGCTGTAAGCCGTCTATTAATGAGCCATCAGTCCATCAGAGGAGGCCTGTTATGACAACTACCCCCGGCACAGTGCATCTGTGTTCAGGGCCCAGATCCAACACTGAATAATGCACATTTCAATGTTTGATTTTGGTAAATATAGAGCTACAGTATGACATTTGTGAACATGAGTGAGAGAGTGCCAATGTGATGCAGGGCACAGGAGTAATTTAACTCTATGTGACGGCAACATGTAGGAACAGAAAATATTACAGTAAAATTAATTTCAGGTTTATGTTTTTTTTTTTCTCCCAGTGCAAAGCAAAGGTATAATTAGTTGACCCCAAACTCCTGATTAGAGTCATGGTGTGCGTGTGGTTCGCAGTGTGTATAGCAGATATTTGCGTGTCAAGGAGTGGCATGGTATAAAAGGAAACCCCAAGACTCATGAAATATATATGACAGCCCATCTTGCTGATTTTCTGATTTGAAACAGTAGCTCACGCATATACATGAACCCAGTGACTCATTGGAGCAATTGTAAATTGTTTGTGAAATTATGGTTTGGAGATTGTGGCAAGGAATTAGTAGATTAATAATTATATAATCAATGATCAATTATTTAAGTATACGGACACTGTGTATTACATTTCCTGTATTTCTAATTGCTTGATTCCCTAGTCATCACCCCACCATCAAGGAGACACTGATGTTACTCCTTTATTAACAAAACAAAGTAATTCTCATCAAAGTGTATTATATAGAAAAACAGAAAAGTGTTCAGAAGTATTTCAAGTCTTCTAAGTATTTTTTTCACATTATTTTGAACAAGTTAAGTTGGTGATATTGGATCATTTCCCAAGGACATCTCAAGGCACACTAACTTTCCATGGCACACTGGCTGAAAAACACTGCTCTAATGTCTTGGTGAATTGACAATTCATTTAATTGATCTGATTATCTCTTGATTTGGGCTTGCCATACATCTTCAATGGTAAATGTGAGCCAGCAAATGATTGTGAAGAGTGCAAAGACAGGGATGTATACGGCATGAAATACTACTGCATATCCCCTTTTTGTCACATCTTATGTAAAAATTCAGGTCTTATGCTTTGATTTTCATCTCTAATGGTCATTAGATAACATAAAGTGAAATATTTTGACCAGAAAATTGATTCAAATGAATCAAGGGAATGTTGACCAACACAAGTGATTTCAAGGAATTAATTACATTGGCGCAGTTTGATCCAAGAGTCTGGCTTTGTATGTGTTCAGTGGGAAGTTCAAATACTATAAGTGGCTCTTTCACGTCTCTCATCAGAGGTCTGTGAACACTCTCCCCTCTTCAATCTCACCCAACATTACCCAGAACTAATTTTATCAATCTTTACAAAGTTGCATCTATCAACCAAACCCCAAACACTGCATTTCCTCTAATAGCACAATGGGCTCCAGAACTTGCCAAACTCCCTTAATCACCAGCCTTCCAAATGGCCTCATGTGACAGTTGATGTTTGCGATTGCCCTTGGTGTATAACCCTCTACTTCTGGTTCTCCCCTTTCAAGTCCCCATTTAACAACAGTGAAAACATCAACAAAAACACAAACAAAAACCTCCCCCGTGCTCCAAGCACGCACAGCCAAAGCTGACATTCTAATTAGTTTTAAAAGTAATTGCTCGAAATGATTAGTTGAGTTGGGCCACTTTCCCTTGTTACCTCTGAATTGGAAATATAATTGCGACAGACAGTAATTGGCCAGCCATAGACTGTTGGGTTATTGTAGTCTGTTGTCATCATTACCAAACCTTGGACACAGTTCAGCTTTTGAACTACAGTGACCGCAGAGAACACAAACACAGGCGCACGCAATGCTCTGTTTCCCAATGCCCAGCACTTACATCTATTGCCACTCAGGGCCCCATGCCCTACTACAAGGATCTAAGTCGTTCTCCTTTCACGGCCTGTCTTTTCTTCTACTGTCCAGTCTCTCCTTGTACCCTGGAGGCAAAATACGCACTATTTTTGCATTGGCAATGGAAGTCTTCAGCTGCAATGTATTGCAAGATGATAATGTCTATTGAGAAGAAAATACTGGACACAGAAATGAGCAGTTGCAAAAAAATCATCCTAATCTTTGGTTAATCATAGTGAAAATCCATAAAACCTAATGCCATGTGCAATCTGTTCACAGTCTGAAGCCTTTTACCTTTGTCCTAATTCAAACTTGATAAACCAGTAATATTGTAGAACTTCAATGTTTATAGAACAAGTGTGAGAAGTTGAAACTCGAAGAGAACCCTCGGACAATGTATTCTTATTTTAATCGGTGGACTTCCGGTTGGTCAGTGTTGCAGTGTTGATTGAGCTCTTTCACGATTCAGAAATTAGTTTGTCTACTCCAAATTATGTACATCAGTTGCCCATTGGGGTCCTGTTCTAAATGGCATGGTCGAGATGTCCATTTTATATTTTTTTCTGGGGAGGTGAAAAATATATTTGCTTCATCTGGGAAAATAAGAAAACCCTACCAGAGTAATATCCCCCTTCCATATTTCAGACTGCTCCGGATTACATGAAATAAGATGGCATATAGTCATGCAACGTGCAGTGATTATATGTGAGCACTTGCTGTCGGTTATTGCCTGGATCAATGCCGCTCTGTTTATGTTTGTTGTGCAAGAGTTTCCTTTGCTAAATTGTGTGGAAGGCCGACCTCCCCCATCAGCAAACCAGGCAGAAAGAGTTGCATGTCCTGACTGAGCCGGGACTGGGCAGAGCTGAGCACGCAGCAGCAACAACACCTTATTCTCACCAACTCGCACATATGCTGCCTCCTACTAATTGAATGGCCATTAGGGTTGGAAACACATTCGCACGTCTTACAGTGAATAGATGTGTTATTGTGCTGACAGGTCATTATCGGCCTGGATTCTACTTCCCAGCTAATGCACGTTTTGAGAAAATATAAAAGGATCAGTCAATGTGAAATGATAACACTAACATAATGGGTTATTTTCATGGATGTATTATATTAACTGGATAGGGTATTACTAGCTTGTAGCTGAATAACTCACGTGCTCAGGGGATTCTCGCGGTACTGCAGACTGAACCCATGGATGTATTATATTAACTGGATAGGGTATTACTAGCTTGTAGCTGAATAACTCACGTGCTCAGGGGATTCTCGCGGTACTGCAGACTGAACCAGACTAAATTCACGTGGGCTACCCAGAATTTTTCCCCATAGAACTCAATGCATATTAAAACAGCTCAACCTCAGCTGACAGAGAACCTACAGCTTTCATAAAGATCGGATTTTGTGGGGATTTTAGTGTCCCTTGTCATCCTGAACTTTTTTTCTTCTTAAATCCTTCGGTTTTGTTTAAATCCACACTTTAGTGGCACAAACTCTGCTCGTCTGGCTCTCGCTCTAACTCCCGCTCTGATGAACTGCTCTGATTGGTCGGAGCGCGGCCGAGCCCCTCTGTGCACGTGCGTGAGACCCGGTGTGAGATTCACACACGCGTGTTTGGCGCAACGCATTATGGGAGATCATCCACTGCGCAGAACCGGGAGGACCAGACGAGGCCCAAATACAGGAGAGTTTCCCATAGATCTTTGCGAGTTTCAGGCAACTTCCGCTAATCTTTCAGCCCCCATGCCGTCACAAAGCGCCACTGAGCACAACCATTCATTTGAATAGGGCGCCATCTTGGATCGCCGGGGCTTGGTTATTTTACTCAAAGACAAGAAACCTGTAGTACAGTGGTTCTCAAACTTTTTACACCAAGTACCCCCTCAGAAAATACTTGCGTCTCCAAGTACTGTACCACCACAAATGACCAACACCACACAGTAGCGTAATAAGCCTAAGTATTCATCAAAAACAAGGCAGAGGTTTCATTCCTAAAGAAGCTTTTGTATATCCTGCTGCTTCTACATGGAACGTGTTGCAAAAAGACTGGAAATGATCTGAACTTATTTCATTGAATGCTTTCAGATCCAGATTGAGAGCACTTGAGACATCTTCAGTGAAATGTAACTGTTTTTATAATCAGTAATTTCATGAAATTGTATGTTGACTGTTTTATAATCTTTATGTAACTATTTTATAATCTGTAATTATATGTAATATTTGTACAGGACTCCCTTGAAAAAGAGGTTCTCATTGACTGCCAGCCATTTTTGATGACTTCACTGATTTTCAAGACTCACAGAATATTGTGTGCTATGAAAAATATGAAACGAGAGTCTGAAAGACTGGACTGTCTACTTTCAGCAGCAATAATATTTTTGTTTTTAGCTTGTTTCGTTTTCCTGTGATCTCCAGTCGAAAAGAGGGTGTGACAAAAAGCACCAGTCTTAGAAAAAGAGCTGACAAAATGAGGTGTTTGTGAAAACAGACGAACAGCCTGCAGAAAAGTGACTGTAACACTATTTAGTTTAACTTTACCATCTCCTCAAACATGTCCAGGATCTTACATGTTAGAAAACAGCAACAACAAGTTATGAGAAAGTGTTTTTGATGCAAAATAATATGTTTTATGGCACACAAGTGTTGCTCGAATATTTCAAAATGTACTTATCCAAAAAACGTCAAAATTTACATGTTGAAAGTAGAGCCCATGACAAACTATCCCAGAAAGAATGGCCTGTATTCATCCATTAGGTGGCGCTATATTTATGTCAATACGAGTAAATCAGAGATAAGCAAAATTACAATGATAAACACTATACAGTAAATGACAATAAATCAAAGTGAGCAGACAATATACTTATACTATAAGTGTGTCTTTGTTTGTTTGGGCGCGTAAGTATGTGCGTTTATGCGCACGTTTGTGTGGTTACATCTACAGAGTGTTGTTCTGTTTAGTCCAGTGAGCACTGTGACCATAACTGGACTTTGCCGCTGGTTCCTGGTGCGGAATCAGTGATTTAGCATTGATCTTAGCAATAGTCCACTTTTTTGTGGCTTTTTTGGGGTGCACAGCTGGTCTGCTGCTCTGACCCTCCACATGGTCTGTGTCAGCTCTGGAGACACATTTACTGCTCAAACTGCCTCCAAATGTAGCCTGACCCTGTCTATATTACTCCATGCCTGCTTCACCTGTCTCTCCAGGGGGACACGTCTGGCACTGCAGGATTTGATTCCCTGTTGTCGTAGTGTGTTACTGATGGTACCTTTGTTACTTTGGTCCCAGCTCTCTGCAGGTCAATCACCAGGTCCCCCACGTGTGTTTCTGGGATTTTTGATCACCGTTCTCATGATCATTTTGACCATCTTGCGTGGAGCCCTAGATCGAGGGAGATTATCAGTGGTCTTGTATGTCTTCCATTTTCTGATAATTGCTCCCACAGTTGATTTGTTCACACCAGCTTGCCTATTGTAGATTCACTCTTCCCAGTCTGGTGCAGGTCTACACTTCTTTTCCTGTGTCCTTCGACAGCTCTTTGGTCTTGGCCATAGTGGAGTTTGGAGTCTGACTGTTTGAGGCTGTGGACAGGTGTCTTTTATACAGATGAGTTCCTACAGGGGCCATTAATACAGGTAACGAGTGGAGGACAGAAGAGCTTCATAAAGAAGAAGTTACAGGTCTGTGAGAGCCAGAGATCGTCCTTGTTTGAAGTGACCAAATACTTATTTTCCACCATAATTTACAAATAAATTCTTTAAAAATCCTACAATGTGAATTCCTGGATTTTTTTTCACATTCTGTCTCTCACAGTTGAAGTGTACATATGATGAAAATTACAGACCTCTGTCATTATTTTAAGTGGGAGAACTTTCACAATCGGTGGCTGACTAAATACTGTTTTGCCCCACTGTATATGATACACAGACACAAACAGACAAGAAAAGATTGAAAAACAATGTTGACGTCAATGACGTCAAAGAGTTAATCTCAATGGTACTTTCCTGGTTAAATAAATAATTGTCTTTTAAAACCCCACAGAGGGACCCCTAGAGGGAGCCCCGCGTACCTCACTTTGAAAACCACTGTTGTAGTATAGTATAGTAATATGAAATGTATGCAGCAGACCTAGATTGCTTTTATTAACATAACAATCATTAATTAGTTTGGTTAGAAACCCCAATAACTAAGTCATTTTGTTGGTGGTGTTACAAAATGATTATAGTAATATATAACATGACAGTTACTTTCTAAATGTATTAACTAAGTAGTGTAATTTCATTATTTATTGATTTAATTGAACACTGCAGGTCGAATAAATGAAAAATATATGTTTACATTATGTACCACTGTTTCTTGTGTGCTAATTTCTCTTCTGTTTCTATGAAGAAAAGGGGATATAGGTCAGGCCTGTCAGAGCAACTCTTGTGTCATCCCCCACTGGACGGCGCACCGTTCTCGGCTCCTGTGCATCAGCACTCGCCTCGGGACAGAGCTCCCATAGACTTCCATTAAGAGCCCTCCATAGTAGTATATGTACAGCAGCACCCCTTACACAGCAGACACAAATCCCACCCACTCACACCATTAGGAGGAAAGCAGTGCGGAGTCTGCCTTCAGGGGTCAAACACCCATAGCAAATGCAACTAATGGCAGCGTGCCACTCTTCTCCTAACCTTAATATTGTTCTGCAACTATTCCATTGAAACAGAAAGTGTCACTAATTAGTAATAACCTGTCATGGAGCGGCAAAAGCAAGTCTGTAGCACACATACCTTACACAGCACAGATTTTGATTCTTTGATATTCTCATACAAATAAATGACTGTGTGTCTCACTGTGTCAAAGTTAACATAGAAACTTTTCTCTCTCTCATCCATTTGACAGAGGTACTTCAGTGGCTCAATACCAAACTTTGTTGTTTGGTGTGCAGTTGTTTCTCTTTGATTACTGGATTGTGAGTATTGACAGGCGGATGCATGTGATCATCTCCAATAGTCTCTCTGCCCAGCCTCCGATACCATCTGTCTTGTATGGATCTCTGGAGGTTAGAGCCTGAAGTTACGCATCACAATTCTCCAAGGCTGGCACTATAGAAGGTGTGTTTGGGCCAATTGAAGTAACGCAGTCATCTTTGCACACAACAGAGGCTGGAGAATCCCTATTTGCTTTTTTTCATACACTGTCTTTCACACACATCCACACAGCGATCAAACAGGCTTGTGATGTCTTAATTAAGAAGTACTAACAGGCTTGATTAAAAGAAGCAAATGAAAGGATTTCTCAATGAAAGAGGCAATTCCCTCTTCGGCTAATAGCTACATGTGTGGTATAGGATGGTGAGGCAAAGAAAACCTCGTCATAGGAATATGCAAAAAGAGGGCAATAAGTGAAGCGTGGCAAGATGTGATTGATATGAAGTAGAGTGGGTGTACTGCTTCTTATAAGTTCATACGTAGAGGTGAGGTAAACTGCCAAAGAAGTGTACATGCAAGTTAAGATTATATGTGAAGATATGACAGCAAACAATCTATTACCAAAGAGCCGCAATTCTGTTCTTTTTTTCTTTCTTTGGCCATATCTTGCTCTCGATCTTCTGTCACGAGTCTCTGCACTTTAAAGGCCTCAATTAACCCGAAATGAAAAGAGGAATCTGGCAAAACGATACATTGCTCCTGTTTGCTCTACTCTTCACTTCCTCTCCATTCACTTTTTTCTTTAACAGCTTGATTTTCTTGACTTATTTAAAATAAAATAAAAAAATACAATTTCAATAAAGAAAAGTAAATGAACGACTGTGGTCTTAGCATTACCAATCATTATTCATATAATTATCTGGCCTTGTACCATTGCTCAATGTACAATATTTAAAACAGCTGTTAACGCCAAAGATTAGAACATGAATCATTGAATATGAATATGAAAAAGCACAGACATATAGATACAGGCATAAAAGGTCTTCTAAAGCAGGCTACAGCTTGTGATGTCAATGATCAGTTGTAGACTTTGCCCACTTTGATACTGGACCTATGAAATAAGTGTCCATTAAAAAGTCTCTTCCTGGCTGTGCCCCCTACTGATGGTTGTGGCGGTGCATCCCAGGAGCTGACAGCCACAGCCTGTGCTGCTGCTGCAATCCTCAGCACAGCTGTCTGTTGTCTGCTGCCTCCAATCTCAGCTTTGTGAGCAGTCAGCAGGAGTCATACACACCTCAGCCCCATCATCTTTCAAACTCTGTCCACTCATACTACTAGTCCATGAATGACAACCTAACATATGAAATAATAGGACTAAGAACTAACATTTTGCTGTATACAACGTAATAACTTTATGGCAATATCCAACACAGATTTCAGCGGTCCAACTAAACAGCTAGTGTGAGTGCTAAAGGGCGACATGTTTAAAAGGCCACTATCACTTGTGTCAGCATTTCATCTGAGCTCTGGCACCATGTTGACGTGCAGCAGATGAGTATTAAACCTTGAGAAACAAAGATGTGCTTGAAGCCAAACTATGCATACATATTATCCACACACACACACAGTAAGGACAGGCTCTCACAGTCTTGAGCATCTCTCCCAGCAGGCACACAATCACACTCAGGCAGATAATTCAGTGTCACAGGGAGGCTGGACTGACCCTGCGGCCCCCTCCAGAAAGGGGCAGCAGCTGTACAAGGACCCACGGCCGCAGAGACACTCTTCCCTCTGGGAGCCCCGACCACAGCGCTCCCTCTCTGGCCTCAGAGGATGACCAGCTGAGCTTTAACACTACTCTGTGTGAATGCTCCGCTGTTGTGGCCAAGACACAGAAAGCAGCAGTCAGAGGCCATGTGTACACCCTACAATCGCTCATCCACTTTTCATAGAAACAACAAATAAGATGAGGAGTTGGTCGATGTTTCTCCTTATCCCTATTATCTACTGAATGTCACTGTATGCACACCTGCCAGATACTGTATGCATCTAACTTTACACTATATATACAGTATATCCATCCATCTATTTTCTTCTACTTAATCCATTACTGGGTCAGGGGGGTGGCAGTCAGAGCTGCACCCAGTTCACACAGCACCAGCCCGTCACTGATCCTCCTGCAGGTGGTGAGTCCACAGGAGCTGAGATCTTTCAGAGGGGGTTTCAGGCAAAGTGGGCTTAAGTGTCTTTGCACACACACAATGCCAGCAGTCATTAGTGGGAGTCGTGAAGTAGGTCTTGTGGTGGGCTCTACCATGCTCACCATAAGACTGTGAGTAAGAAGTCTTTCTAAGTGGACTTAACATGTTATCGTGTCTTGTCTTCTTTTCCAGTGTATTTTATAGATTTACAGAATAGCTGTTGTTCATTACTAGATGCGGTTCCATTCAATTACACAAATAAGGCATATCTTGAGATCATGTAGAATCATGCCTGCAGAAAGTTGACAATAATGCAGTGTCTTGTGTGCACCTAAATGATTGAGGCACACTAATGCTTGCAACGCACACACAACGCTACTAAGTGCTCATCAATATTGTATACTCAAATGTTAACTTTTTTCCACTCAATGTTCTAATAAAATATTAAAACAAAAAGCATTTGTATTATAACAATGAACAATAAATTATTATTTTCTATTAATAGGGAGACATATTTTATTATGGATCAAAGTTGGAAGGTAAATAGAGTAATGTTACGGCCCAAAGCCTGTAAATTGGTACTTTTTTAGAATGTAATGTTTTTGTGACACTTCCCTTTTGTTGAGACAGCAGTAGGTCTAGAGTTTAGTTTCTGTGTTAGATCAAGTCTGTCCTCATTTATTGTGTCCTTTTGGTTTATGTCACCTTACCATTTACCTTCCTGTAAAAACAAATACTTGCTTTTCCGTTTAACATTTTTGTTTTTTGTTACCTCCCTTAACCTAGCAGAGCTGGGTCATAACAAGTAACATCATATAATGTGGATTATTTGAATTGACATTGTACCAAGTCAAAGGCAATCTCATTACACAGTGTGAGTAACAAAACAAATTATTAACTATTAAATATCCATGAGCTTTATTTAAAAGGAAAAAATATATACAAAGTGTGAGGTCAATCTGAATCTATAGAGCTTTTTACAATCTGTTTGTTTGGGTTTTCTCCAAGGGTTCCAAAGGTATGTGGCGGCCAGAGCTGCAGACAGAAAAACAAACACTTATTTAAAAGTCTGCATTTCAACAACAGTTTAACCCTATTGTTGCCCCAACTTATTCTTGGAAACATGGGGTTTTATGCTATCAGCTGTCGTCATAGGGCCTCCAGGAGAGTGCGGCTGTCCAATCAGGAGGACAGAAGGGTGGCTGACCTGTTTCCAGGGTCATGGTTGCTATGACATCCAGTAACGTGACAACACGGCAGAATGGAAAGCTAGACAATATGTTGTCCAGGCTTCGGTCAATCAGACGCACTCACTTTGAACTTCAACTGACTCATGTGTTTCAATAGGGTTATACGCGTCGCAATATGGGCGAATGTATTGTTTGAGTAGTAACAATAACTTCATGTAGAATGTAGGAAATGGACTCCTCTGTGAGAAAACCCAAGCCTCCAAGATTGGGGCTAACACAAAAGACCCTTTTGGACCACCCCCAATAGGCCTGGATGATTGTCTATTAGTTTGGATAAAGCTAGAGATAAGCCAAAACATAATTTTATTGTAAGTAGAACACAATTTTGATTTTTACAAAGATTCACATAAACTGATCTCTTCATAATGCCTTGAAGAGGTAACATTTTCAGAGAGTTTGAAAGTTAAACCTAAACTGAAAACCTGGTGCATCCCTATAATTATATGAGTTTACTAAACCAGCCCAAGCAGGTACACTAGTACACCCTTGTACTAGTTAAGGATGGCTAATGAAAACAGTTAAAAATGATGAGTGGAGTCAACTCCCTTCATTGGGAGCCCTTGTAGCTGGAGATGCAACTTGCAGTACAATCCTGTAGTAGTATATAGTAGTAATGAAATACCTTCAGGCAAACCCGTCCTCGAATTAGGCCGTAAGGAATTGGGCCATAGTTTCTGGAGTCTGTAGAATTCTTCAGGTTATCCCCTTCAAGCCATACATGGCCTTTTGGGACCTGAAATTATAATGTCATAATAACAACAGAATGTAATTTTATCTCATTAACACAGTCATAAATGCATATATAGATTCTTATATGAAATAATCGGCTTTATGTCATCGGAGTCAACTACTTATATAGTAGTTTTTAAGAGTTTTGCAAAGAAAGTTTAAGTAGTTAACGTGTCATCAGGATCGTCTATAAATGCCAGCTTTTTGCCCCTAACAATTTCCCTCACAGATTTAACGTCAACCTGCCTATCCCTCTTTAGCCTGGCCCCGTCTTAGGAGTGGGGTCATGGGTAACGGGCAGGGTCAGAAGGAATTATCAGAACTTCAAACAGGGTCATTAGGCTGTTGGCTGAGATGTGCGCCCCTCTTACCCGAGGAGGGCCACGCTACACTAGGGCTTGAGTTAGCCAGGGAGACACAGGGAGGATGGATGAAGAGGGCTAAGCCGCGGCTAGCAACAGTGTCCAAGGGTCTGCACTGCGGTCCGAACTGCCACTGGGGCGGTCATCCAAGCAGGCTCTAATCCACAGTGACACCAATTATGATTAATCTCATCACTTTAGGAGAGTAGGCTTGTCAAGGCCCTAATTAAGTGCGCTGTCCCCCTATATATGCAGACAGGATCAACAACACATTATATTGTCATAATGGGCATCACAGTCCACGAGTCTATTTTTGTGTTGCCTAACTTTTTAACGATAAAGGTCTCCTGGAAAATATATGAATTGCAGAAAACGATCATTATCTACATGGCTTATTTCTCATCCTTTCTTCCAATCACACTTAATGATGGCTCTGCTAGTTTGATACTCGATAATTGAGACAGATGATGTGTCATAATCAAGAGGCAGTGACATGCTGACCTAACACGAGGTAAACAACTCAATGAATAACGACGTCACAAATGAATATGATTAAAGGAGTCATCAGAGAACCATATGCCAGCATGCTGGATTCCCACCATTACACCTCATTAACATGGTAACATATGCTGGCTCCCAAGCACTAGCAAAAGAAACATCACAGTTTGTCATCTGCCAAACATGAACTCCCCACAACTTCCCATCTAATCTCTGCAATTCTGTAAGTCAATGTAAGATAATTTGATGGAACAACCAAAAGTGACCCGCCAGAAAGGTCAATCCATATTCTTAGTGGCAATTAGTATGTAAAAAATGCAATCACAGAAATGGATCAGCATGCATACAAATGATAAAAAGTACTTTAAAGATAGCAAGATATCAGTATATATACATCAACAAACAGCTACCCATCGCAATTGTGAAAGTAAAGAACCCCATGTCAGCTCTACTTTCTCCATGGCAGTGATGGATGGCGCAGGCTGCTCCTATCCTGTGGTTGCAGCGTGGGTTGACATAAGGCATTGTGTACCTGTCAGAAAGACCTGTCGGAAGGTGCTCCTACTCACTGCAAACGTGTGCTGTTTAACGGCCTCCACATTACAGTGTTCATTATGTTAACATGATTGAAGTGGTTCATTTTGAAAACACTAATACTGAATGTCTCATCTATCTCCAGACTATTTTAACACTTGATCCATGAGAGCGGGTGTCATCTCCAGCCTTGATGTCTTTTCTATAATATACGGGTTCAAATGTCTTTGTTTTGACACCAACTTTTCAGACTTGAAATTATTCTAAAAGATGACAAGGCAATTAGTATGTTGTGTGGGAAAGGGGTGGAGAGGAGTTGTCTATCACAGAAAAGTCACAGACAGTACCCATCCGACTGCACCACACTTTACGAAACCTATACGAGTTGGATTCAATTCTGTCATGTATCAATTATATTATACAGTGTATGAGTGATGACAAATAAAATCAATAAATAAAATGTAAATGTTTGCATATATGCCCACCAAAGGGTATGAAACTACTGACAAAGGGTTAGGATTTAAATATCCTCCTTTTCTACTTTGACTTATTCTATCACTAAACAACTTGGATCAACATTTAAATAGATGTGAAGCATGAAAAGTGGAGGACAAAAATCTTTTAGATGAGATAACTGTATTTCTCCTAAAACAATCAAAGTTTAATTGTCAAAACGTTTAAAATAAAAAAATCTTGAGTATGGGTTTAAACGCCTTGTACTTTTAAATGCTATGTCGTGCTTTTAAAAATCTACAAGCTATGTCTTTGTCTTCCCCACCTTGACCTCCACTGTTCCTGTTCACTGAGTTTTCTTAATTACCTTTTGAACAAAGAGAAATGTTATCTCTTTGTTATCATACTTTGTGAGCATCCATAATTTTCAGATTCAGGGTTCTAGGCAACTACTTAGACCAGTGGTCACAGACGTTTAGATCATCCTGATTCAAGTGCTATAGATCTCCAAAGGATTTAGTCGCTTAGGAAGTAATACACGTGACGTATACATGGGGGAAATTAGGACTGTTGGTAAAAGTTTAAATTTAAAACTATTTATATCTTTTGAATGGGAAAAAGGTTGTCAAAGTATTGCATATAACAAGAACCTCAGACTCCATTCGCCCAGTACTAAATGTAAATGTGTAAGTTTAAATGTCTAGCATTGTCATGTTAGACGGCACGGTGGCAGAGTGGATAGCACTCTCGCCTCTCAGCAAGAAGGTCCTGGGTTCGAATCCCGGTCGGACCAGGGCCTTTCTGAGTGGAGTTTGCATGTTCTCCCCGTGTCTGCGTAGGTTTCCTCCGGGTACTCCGGTTTCCCCTACCACTAAAAATATGTCCAATAGTTCTAGCATGCGCCTCCTGTACTGGCGACCCCGCTCCCATCTCTGTGTGGAGTGAGAGACAAATGCCCAAAATTAACAATTGTAAACCGCTTTGAGACTCAGATCTGCAGTGAAAAGGCGGTATATAAATAAAGATTACTTACTACTTACTTACTTGTCACAATTGATGTATCTATATTATATTGAATTTGAACAATTATCAAATCGGGCAAAGGTTGGCAGCCGATTGTCAATCCCACCCGATTGTCTGAGGTTTCAAAATTATACATCAAAATGAAATCAAAAAGTACTTAATTTAGATGACAAGATCAGAGTTAAATAGCAAGGACACATAAAAAATATTCCCTGATTTACGTGTTTAAAATTAGGTAAATATGTATGTAAAATATGGATCATCACATCATACTTTCCACAAAATAAAAACAAATGTTAAAGTTAAACGGAGACTGTACAATGGTTAATGTCGCACGCAAGTATGGATTCATCCTATATCTCAAGAGGCTGCTCAACAGACTATGCCATACACAACCAATAGAGGAAAACATAAATGCAACCTTTGCTTTGAGAATGTATGTACACAGTGTCACAGGCGCACCCCCGCCCACCCATCATTCTGTCCAGTCGGCTGGCACTAACTCTAACAGGCTTCAGAGTGATTGCAGGCCGAGGCTATGGGCGTTGGAGGGAGTAGTAATAGAAAAGCAATGACAGTGGTTTCGCCGACAGAACCCCTGCTCACTCTCTGGTTTTATCACTGTTCCGAGGAAATATAGGTGTCGGCAAAAGCTAATATTTTGAGCCATGACACAAAATGGATGTGTGCTGTCTAAAATGTAAACAACTGTGATGGTCTATAGACTGTGCACACTAAAAAGCTTATGTCAAAGTGAAAGGGGCTTTTGCATAATGCATGGAGATGGGATTCGCCATTTTAGGGTGAAACAAACTATCAGGTGTTTTGTTAGGGATGAATGCCTCACTCAATTGCCATTTGACTGACTGGGAAATATTTTTTGAAACAGTCTCTTTTAAGAATTCTCTGCTTATATAGCTGGTTACAGAAAAAGTACATTGAACTGAAACTTACTTGGTAAAAACGGGTAATAGTACACTACACAATGGTACAACATATATACAAATATACATTGTAAGTACGTAGGTTAAAAATGCTCACATATGTGTGGGAAGTGAAGAGGTCGGAGTGATTAGAAACTTTGTCACCTTCCACACCAATGACTCTTTTGCAGATATTCATAGTTGGATCAAATTGACTTTTTGCAATGACAATATCACCCCTGAAACAGACAGACATACAAAACAGAAAGTGTTGAATTGCACATTATGTAAAAAATAGATTACCTTATATGGGAATTAGAGAGCTATACAAGTGATCTGGCCTTCTGTAACTCACAACGACCCGATTGTGTATCCATGTTATGACTCTGATATGTTCTGATTGTCTCTTGATGCTACGCGTATGCCTTTCTGTGTGTGACGTATCTCTGACGTAACAATGACTATATACAGTAAACCATGTCCTGACTTTTTTCTGTCTGAAAAAAACTGAAGCAACTGAAACCTGAAGGAAACCGAATAAACTTCCAGAAGCACTGGTGCGCCTCGATCCCGTCTCTGTGTGCTTAATTTTCCACACTCACTTTTGTATTTTGTAAAGATGACGACTCATCCTCTCTGAAAACACAATGTCATTGCTGACAATGGTTGGCTCCATGGAAGGACCAGAGCACTGTAACAAAATCAAATCTCTGCTTAGAAGAATAATCTGGAAATATACACTTGATAATCAGATAGTATTGAATACAAACCACTACAAATTCTCCAATGTATTCAAAAGCACAATGAGCGATGCAACCATACTGTACAGTGTATCCTATAAAGCCCAGTGTCTTCCCTAGTAGGCCCCGAAACATCTTGACCTGTAGAAAAAATACACAATATCAATCAGAAAGGTATTCAGACATGACTGGCATGGTGAGTGTGTCCACTTATGGTAGGCTTAGGGTCTCTGCATGGGCCAACAAAGGCTTTTGGGGGTTTGTGGTTTTACTATGAAGGTGCGGACAAGGTTGTCACAGATGGCCTACTGCTAAAATGGCACAGTGACATGAAACGGGGTGTTTCATTCTCTGAGCTTCAACACCCTCTTAACACCAGAGAACTGCTCTGAACTTTGATCTGCAGTAGAATGAACCAATCAACACCTTGTTCTCAGGTGACGGACAAACACTGAAGCTGTGACACTTTTAGCAAAGCGGTTCTCTATCATCCTCACTTGGTACCTGACACGGTGTTGCCTCTGAGCGTGCCACAATCAGCAGAGTAGTTATCAACTTGTGTCAGCACCATAGAAACAGAAAGGCAATCCTGAATAGAACACAACCAAACGCCCTGCAAACACGTGGACACACACAACACACAGAGCATCTTCTATAAGCAAACAGCTGACCACACTTAGGATGTTGACTTTTACTCCATCTGCAGGAGAGACACAGGTAAGTGAGTTAATTTTTACACAGTGCATACGTACACAGCGGCACACATCACAAACTGCAGATTGTGACTGTTTTTCTGCCAGGACACATCAAACTCCTCCTCTCCTGCTCCTCCACTCTCCTCATGCCTCCTCCCAGGGTATTATTAACCAAAGCAAGCAGAGCGGAAAGTAAAGCCCCCAAATCCTCGGAGCTCTGGGAATGACTTCCCAAAGATGGACACGGATTAGTCCCCTCAATGTCTCCTTTTGCCCTGCCACCTCCAGTCCTCCCTTTCCTTGCTGGGTCCCAAACAGACCGAGTGTCAGGTGGCTCTCCCGGTCTAGCCAAAGGTGTTACCCCTAATCCCATTACCCCCTCTGGTCTTCTCACACATACAAATACATAAAAAAGCATGCTTCCATTTTAGCCATAAATATTCCAATTCATGAACCCCCAATTCATCTGTATTTCAAAAGCGGAGATAGTCTTTGATCGACCCGTCATAGAATTGCCACAGCTATGTCCAAAAACAAAAACATGCTTTTGTTGTTATTTTGCACCATTATAAACAGATAAACAATCACAATAAAGCAATTTCATTTGTAGGACTATAGTTGTTAAGTCAATTGATCGGTCAAAGGTTTCTTGGTAGAGAATTAGCAAAAATCAGAAGCAATTAAATGAGGATCTTACTGTGATATTAAAGCCAGATTTAACACCCAGTTCACAAGTTTATCAGTGCTTACAGAGTATATTGTCACATACATAACAGATAGTTTTCAGAGCTTTTCCACACCACCGTCGACTAATTGATTGACAAGGCCAAGAAATGATTTAGTCGACTAAAGATGTTCAATTACAGCCCTATTACTTGTAGCCAAAGCCAAAGAAAAAAACAGTATAGGTAACAGTATTGAAATCTGTTTCTTATTTGAATAATCTGACTTGAAAAGGTAGATAAAGCCTATGCCATGAAAAGTCTACTTTCAGAATGACTACCCTCCCAGCTGGTGCTGCAACACCTCCGGCCCTATAATTCTTCTGTTGGGATGCTTTGAGGCTAAAGGCTAATACGAGACTCAGACCTGTGCAGATGCAATATGTTCAGCTCAATTCGTCTTGCTCCCTGCTTTATCCACAGCCATTGCAGACACCTATGATCTCATCTGTGCTCTCCTTTCTAAGCTGGAAAAAGGCTTTATGCTATGGCACTTACTTCCAAAGCACAGTGGACAGCAGTGACTACAGCTGCCCTCATATTGCCTGTTCTCCCTCTCCCATTCCAGTGTGCATTCATCATAGGTGGGGATTAAGGGATTTTGCATAACAAGATCACACGGCCAGTGACTGATATCAAGCGAGTCCATATGCAGCCGCCTGGTTTTCGGAGGCGCCCCCTGTTATTGATAGTGTGGCTGGGTGTGTGTTGTGTGAATGTGGTCACAATGGGCAATCCTAGGTGGCTAATGCAAAGTGTATGTGAAACTCCTTTGGGATGGACATCTACAGGGACCACTGATTAGATCTATATTACCACCTAGTCCCTTGAGCACTGAGGTGGGCAGCCAAGAATATAGTGAGGCTAATACCCTGCTCATGTGTGCACCAAGAGTGGCAACATTAATTGAAAGTAGCATTACAGCTGTAAATTAACACAAGTCTCTGTGTGTAATCCAGGATTACACCGTAAACACGTTCATGTGAAAACAAAGCAAAATCACCAGAGCCCTCTCAGCAGAACCATCTGTAGACACCAGCCTCCTGCTGTCACAGTGCTACAGTAGAGAAAATCCTCATTGAAAGGCCACCTATGGACAGAGCTCACTGAGAACCCAACTCTCTGATCCTCTTAGGACAGACATGATCAAGATTTCTGTTGTCTTGTCTTTTGACCATAATCTTACAAGTTGGATTTAAAAAATACATCTCTTATTTACAAGGGTCTTACTTAACAGATATTTCGGAAGGTTTGTTATAACAGGGTTGATTTAATTAGATCTTATGTACATAGGATCGGAATCTCTTTTTCCTCAACCCATTCATATTTTTGAGCAGACAAATAAATATGTACAACTTACTTACTTTGTATTTATCAAATTGACAGAAATATTTTTTTGTTTATTTAATATAATTCATTTAGGCAAAAATAACTGAAGTTAAAACAGAAACATATTTTTTGTGTCTGTTGTATTTCTCTACGATTGAAATAAATTTGAGTAATTAAAATAAAATCCTTCTGTATACTGCATATCAAAATAAAATAGTGAGATTAAAACAACTAAATTTCACTGTTGACTAATTGCAATTAAATGAGAATAACATGTATTTATTTTTTCCTTTGACCATATAGCTCAACAAAAAATGAAACATTAAGAATGTTGTACTTTACAATAATCCAGGCTTGTATTTTAAAGGCCACATGTCATTCCTGGAGACTTATTGAATATTCAATAAGGAAGACATTGGCCTCTAGAGAGGTAAGATTTGCCTTGTGGGTCGTGCTAATTGATATACATAGACAGTCTATTAGACCAACAAAGACCAAGTCAATCCAAATAGCACACAAGGACATTGCAATGGCCACCTTACACCACTAAATTAGGAAAACATGGGCTGAGAGCAAACTGGGCACCAGGGGGGCTAAGAGGCTTACAAGCCCCTTGTCAGATATCTCACTTGTCCCCAAGGATCCCAGATGGAAAGGAGTCTGGAGAAGCAGGCGCAGCAGCCAGTGGCCAGATCCCACCTCTGATGTTGAACACTGGGCAGCAGAAGGCAGAGGAAGGTGGGGCATTAGTCCTGTTGCGCTGAGCTTGAATTGAACTTAATGTGAGCTATAAAAAAGAAGGCGCCCCATCTTTTAGGGGGGTCTTGATTTCTGAAACTTCTATCAGATCAATCAGGGTTAATCCTGTTGGTTTAGACACAGACACCTGGCTGAATGGAGAATGACAGATGTGACAATCCCAGCGTCTTGCATCCGAGCCTTAATTGAACCAACTGATCTCCATATTGCTCTTTTCATTGTTGCTAGTAGCAACACAGCCGCCAAACAGCTGAATGTTACTATTTGAAGAGTGGAGGGATTAAACCTACAATCAATGGGTCAGACCAAGACAATAATAGCTAAGTAATATGAATAACTATGAGAGTAAATGTGGGTTGAAGAACTCCCCAGACAATTACATACAAATATGTCAATAAGCCTTATTGTATTTGTTTTCCTCGCCCTGCAGGTGCACTGAATAAATATGTTTTACCATTCTCCATTTTTATAAAAGGAGGTGGGACAAAAAATAAACAACAAATGCAGTACTAGATAGACAGAATATACTTTAAAGCTACACTACTTAACTTTTCATAAAAAAAAATAACTACAAGGTTTATGTTTCTCCCACTTCCCTTTTGGTTATTCTTTTCAGAATAAACAAAATCTACATTCTCCTTTGGAAAGTATACACGCACTAAGTTTGACTTATTTTCATGCTGGTTAAATGTCTTCTTGGGAAAGTTGCTTTATAAGAATAAGAATGATATCAAAGTAGGTCATGTCTCATGTAAAAGTAAATAAGAGCTGTATGAACAAAAATATCAGGCGTATTGTGTGTGACCGTAGAATATAACTTTCCTTTCAACACTGACCAAACAAATACAGTAGATGGCTATCTGCTTTCCTTAGACACAAAACTTTTACCGCTTCTCTTTTTCCATTCACAGATGGCAGACATAAGATCCCAGCAAGAAAAACAGTTGAGCCAGGAAAGGACTGACATGTTATGACTACAACCATTATTTAACTACATCAGATACTGATATGCAAGCTGGTAAATAAGGCAAAAACAGATGCAGCGGATGATACTTTGAATGGGTACGTCAGTCCGGAAATGCTTATAGAATACATTATACGGTCATTGTCATGAGATATGACTTATCAAGAGGTATTTAATGTTTAAGATTAAGAGATCCTTTATTCGTCCCACAGTGGGGACATTTCAGTGTTGCATCACCAGTTACAGAACCAAGATATGAGGAGCATAATTTAGTCTAATAAAGAAAATCGATAGATAGGTACTTTATTGATGCCGTAAGAAAAATTCCCGTAGCAGTAAAAACACATCCATCCAGACAAACTTAACAAATATATGTATCATTCTAAAAATTTAATAAATGAATATTCTAAAGCAAGAAATATATATTGTTATCTCAAGAAATAGTCAATCCCCACATAACATGTGAGAAGCAGGTCAGTACATATCTTATTTATTCAATTTAGGCTCTGAGGCTTTGCCAGTCTTAACATCCCTAATTGGTTGGCTGTCATTGCAAATAGATTTCAACTGTGGTGGCAAAACAACATTGGTGGAGCACGAGACTTTCCTTGTCCTCTGGCGGGACATGTGACATCATTTTAAGTCTTTAGCATGCTTTAAGATGTATTACTTTCAAGATAAAGCCATGATTATTCTCATTTAGGCAACATGTTTTGTGATAACTAATAAAAATAGCCCACTGGTACTAGATCATCGTTAATGAATATGAAGTCCAGAACGGATTTTAACAAGACCAAAGCGACCCATGTTAGTCAAATACGTATATGTATTGATAACTAACAATAGCAAAAGTACCTGTTAAAAAGTAGCGTTCCAATTATGTGGAAGATTTACAGATCAAATGTGTCCGGCACGAAAAAAAGAAGCCGAACATCCCAAACTTCCGGGTTATATTTCACCTCGGAATATTCCTCTTGCTTATTGGACACATTCCAGTGTTGAGACTTTCTATTGGTCGATGTATTTGTGTCATTACGTCATAGACAACATGGCGACCCCCGTGGGTGGCGTGAGCAGACCTGGAGATAAACCTTCATCCTTTAATTCGACAAGCTTTCAGAAGAAAACAAGAAGCAAGATTCTTTCCATACCCGGCACTAGACCTTCGGTTCAAAACGGGCAGCTTTTAGTGTCGACTGGTGTCACTTCACTCGACTTTTTACTCGGTTAGTCTCGGAGCAGCATGTTAGCATTAGCATGTACCCTCTCACTAGTGACGGTATCATGCTGCATGGAAGGGAAATGTAGTCAGACAGCACCATTCTGCCACCGCTCGTTTAGCTTTGGCTCAGGATGGAACACCGACACACAGCAACAGAAAGACTCATAAAAAGGGTTATTCTTTATTGCGAACAAATCGGACCACATTATTCTGTCTTCATCTTAGAAAATGTGTAATCTGTTCCATACTTGTAAGAAATATGTTAGAGGCTAAACATACATGCATGTGAAAACTAATAGAACCACATTTTTTGTTTCCTGCTCCCAACATTTCATTATAGTTCTCTATCTACACCATACATCGTATTGTATGAGATGTACACATAGCGTATTGTCCATAAATGTGATAAGTGCATTAAGACATAAATAAGATGCCGTTTCGTACACATTAAATGATTTCTTACATAAATAAGAATGTTGCGTTTACTGTCTTCATAAGAATTAAGAATACGTTGGTCTTTGAAATACAGAAGTGTAACTTCAGCCTATTCCATTAAGGTTGTTTAGTCAATCTGAGGCAGTTGCTGTTGTTGTAGTTAGTCTCTTTAACTACATATTTGTATTTATTACAATAGCTTGGGTACCTAACTTTCGAACCACAATGAATGGAACTATGTAATAAAAATCTATCTAACGAGTTCCAAAGCAGTTTGGTACTATCGCTAGTTTTCATATGTGTTCATTTTTTTGGATCATATTTTTCAGACAAAAGGGTGAAAAACAGAGGATCACTCTTGTTTACTTTAGCAAGACTCTTTCTCTTGGAACCAACAAAATGCATTTCATGAAAAAAGTAGAAGTTCAACCATTTAACCTGAACCATGTGTTTCCAGTATAATAATAATAATAATAATGCATCGGTTTTATATAGCGCTTTTTTGGACACTCAAAGACGCTTCACATGTCATTATTCATTCACTCCATACACGTATCTGCATGTTTGATTTGACATATTGGAACACAGATGTTCTTAAAAATAAAAAGTCTGAAGTATTTAATAAATGCTTTATCCAGACCCACAGAATATCAAGAACAGTTGCTGGTTCAGGCAATTCACAGAATCTAAATTGATTTAAAATTATTATATACAAAAATTGCCTGGTTGAAGGATTGAGTACATCAGGGGTCTAAAACCAGGTCTAGGCCAACACGACACATCACTTGCAGGCATCACACTGAACTTTGGCAGTCACAATAACCAATATAGGCCTGACGCGCTTGTTACCATAAAAAAGATAGTTACAATATGTGTTTTTTTTCTTGCAGGTGGTGGATTAGCAGTTGGAGCAGTACTTCTTATTGGTGAGCTATACTTAAAAAAAAATACTTTTTTAAATAAGCATAGAGTAATAAACATGTGTCATAAATATAAACACAGCAATACTGTGTAGTCAAAAGAGGAGCTTAAACTATTCCGTTAACAGCAATTATTGTCTTAAAAAGTACCAAATTAGTAACAAATTAAATATGTTAGTCACATCACAAGCTTTAGCTTACTTTAGATTTGTCTACTTATCTACCAGTGTCTACCAGTCAAATATTATACATAATATTAAATGTTTTAAAGTCTAAACTATCTTTAAAAAAAAAAAAAAAAAACATCTGAACTTGAACCCAAAATGCATTTAGTAATTTGCCTTTTTTAAATTAACTGTCAGTCTACAATATTCATCCTCCCTTATATTATATCATCAATCTAAACTGAGCTGAATTTTATTCTGAGAAAGCAATAGATCTTTATGTGTCATTGTGTTCAGAAAAGCCCCAAAATATGCAGAATATTGAATCAATCATGTCACACTTCACACTTTTATGGTAAGCACTAATTAATATGCTCCGATACAGATGTGTTTGAAGTTTTCAAATGACATTCAAAACAAGTGGCTTTCCTACACATTTATGTTTTCTACTGTGTTATTAGCATTATTACTGTTCATCATAGACTGGGCTATATTCACAGACAGAGAGAGGTTAAGATAGTCTTGTTTTCCCTTCATGCTGTAATTTGTGTGTAGCCAAGGCCTATACCAACTGATGATATTGCTTTGCCCTTTAATTCATCCCCCCAATCGATGCAGGAGTCAGTGATTACACACTAATGCGTTCTTCCCTTCCATTTTGTGAATCAATGTACGGTTGGTTTCATCTGGTAATGAGAGACACAGTAAAGGTGAAATGCGTCTGTGCTCTTCTCTTGTGTTAGTAGAAAGAGAGGCCTGTCTGTGTGTACTGCACTATTTGGTTGTGAGGAGGTGTGATGGGGGACATGGGAGAGTGTTGCATGTTGGGTGTGTGTGTGTTTTTGTTTGTTTCAGGCACTCATCCTACAGCCCTTTAGCGGCGATGGTCTCTTTGTGCAATGCAGACATAATATTATCAGTGGTCGCTGTCTGCCTTTGAAGTGTCTGGAGCTGTCCATGCGGATTTGTCTATCCTTCACTGCAGTATGGTCACGAGCTCGGCAGTTTAAGGAAGGCATCTTGTGCTTTTGTCTGCTATATAGTTATGGGTCATTCTTTCATCCGCCAAAGATGCTACAGACAAACAAGCCCAATGAAAACATAGCCTGACGCTGTCTTTACATTTTCAGAAAAGCGTAGAAATGGGCACAAATTATGTCCATAAAAAGTAATTAAGAAAAGATTGATGTCCAAAACTGTATTGATTTACACTCATAGCTGCTGATTGCAGTCAAAATACCTGCCAAATCATCTGAATATCATAGATTAAATACATTAAAGACCAGTGCGAGAGTAAGGGTAGTATTACAAAATGGGGTGGGTTGGAGGAAGGGCGTTTTGCATTCAGGATAAGTTACTAAAACATGTGTAAATCATTCTAAAAACAACTTGAGAATGAAAATGACACTGGAAAAACTAATTCTTGAATTTAATGTTGCATAGCTTACCTTTCACCAAAACAAGACTCTCCTGATGCTTACATGATGTATGAAATTTAAGGATAAAACCTCAATGTATTTTTTAAAATTATTTTTAAGTGTATCCAGTCACTCTTCATTTGGTTTACTTTGCTCTGAGCCCTGATGGTGCGTACCCCTACGAGTAATGCCTGAGCAAACACTTACAATAAATTCACTCCTGTCTATCAGCTTTTCATCAGCTCCATTGCTCTTCTCACACAGCCTCATGTCATATATCTCATCTTGTAAGTCATATGATGGTAAAAATCTCTGTTTAAAACAATTATTCTACACAGCCTTCTGAAGAGCAGTGAGATGCTGTAGTGAGTGTCGTGCAGTTTTGTGTTAATCGATTGATCGCAAGTAATCAATTATTTAGATAGTGGTCAACTAATTTAGTAATTCATTACATGTGTTTTGAACCTTGCATAGCCTTAATCATGGTAAGAAGAAGTTTTTTTTTCTTAGATAATTGCATAAAGACTGCCGAAATAAATTAAAATGTGTTTACAGAGTCTTAATCAAACAACCCAATGTGTAACAAATAATCTATGATACATTGTTTAGCAAAATGTATAACAAATTCCATACTCACTCACCTTTTGGGATTGACTAACTAATTGATTAATTTAGTTGATCCCGTCGAATAGTGGAATTTTGTTGGCGAACTAATCGATTATCAAATATTTATTCATTAGCCTTAGGTCAGTGTGTTGCTACGGTTGATTGACATCCATCTGATGTCATGCTGCTACTTTTAGGTCAGAACAGACTGCGCCTCACAACCAGCAGTGGGTTTCATACAGTCTGGTTTGGTGAAGTCGAGGGCCACTCGTCGCCACTTGCTGCTATATTTGTTGTTAGTTGTTGCTGTTGTAAACTAAACCACTGACAGTTAAAAAAAGTTTTCAAATCAAGAACCATTCGTTAGTCTTTTTAAGCCACTAATTCGAAGTATTAAGTGTAACATTGATATATAATGTACACACTCATTCAGGCACATATTTCCACATATTTAGATCAAATCAAATTCAAACATTTGAGGGTTGATGGCCAGCAGAGACATCATTTCATTGATTCATCTAAATACAATTATGACACTTTTTATGTCATAAGTTACCAATATACCTCACTGGTCCTAAGGCCTGCCCCCACCCCCTGTTGCTCGTATATCCCGCTACCTCCTGCCTCCTCCCCTTATCCCCCGCCACAACAGCCTAATAACTCCTGGAGGTTCCATTTGTAAGGGTCCCATAGAAACACTGCCACAATAGGCCCCATCTTGAGAGGGCCCATCTGGGAGTCTTTGTGGGGCCATCTGAAAGACACAAAAGCATGCTGACCTAGAAACCCATCAATAAGGGAACGGGGAGCCCCACCGACAACAAATTGAAGAGCCATGGAATTTCCTGGTCTAAGTTAAAGTCCGTAGGTGAGAGCATTACAGAAAACGTGGGAGGGGAGAATAGTAGAGATGCTTAGGATGACATGTCATTCTGCTGTCAGCTGCATGTCTGTGTCCTGACACCATCACAACCGCCATTGTCTGTTGTTTTGTGGTTCAGCCTGTTTTCTTATGGTTGTGGAAATACTGACGGGAAGTTGTGGTGACATGCTGGGTAGATAGAAAGGGATACTAAGGGAGGTACATGCTTCCCATAAACTGTGGTAGCTTCTGCCATACACTATGCTGCCGTGTGCTGGGCCCCAGGCAGCACAGAGCGGGACAGGAGTAGACTGAACAAACTGTTCAGGAGGGCCAGCTCCACTCTGGGCTGTCCCCTGGACTCTGTGGAGGAGGTGAGGGACAGGAGGGTGCTAGTCAAAGTCACCTCCATCATGGACAACACCTCCCACCCACTGCACAGGACTGTAGAGGAGCTGAGGAGCTCCTTCAGTGGAAGACTGAGGGACCCTCAGTGTAAGAAGGAGCGCTACCGCAGGGTCTTTATCTCCACCACTGTCAGACACTGTGTAAGACTGAAAGAACCTGCACTACTATTGACACTGTTTCTTTAATTGCCATTGTTTTATTTTATTGTACATAATATATCCTGAACAGACTATATTTTTTGCCTCTAACATGTTTGCACACTTTTGTCTTTTGCACAAATCTGAGTGATTCAATCTATGCTGTAAATTTCTCCTCTGTGAGATCAATAAAGTCTATCTTATTTTATCTTATATAAAGTTGTATTGTCACTGTCAAAATAAGATTATTACATGGATTATCCAATACTGGGACAGTAGGAAATTCTCTTCAAGTCTTATGTCAGATTGCATTTTGAAGTCATCCCGTGTCCTATATACTCCCTCCATCGCCTTGACAGCGTGACCACTTTCTCCTCCGGTGGGAGGAGTCAAAAGAATTGTCTCGACAGGTGTCTTACTCGCACCTGAATTGCAAGTAAAAGTGGACAGGAACACTGTTGAGACACGAGAGTGGGAGTTGTCATGTCTCATGGTCACACCAAAGCAGCAAAAGCCCTTCTGTGCTCTATTACCAGGATTCTATATGCCACATTGCTTAAAAGTTACAGTTCTAAAAGTTACTTACATCGATTATTGTCAGGTACTGTGATATGGCACACTGATGAGACCTGTGATGATGAAATGAAGCCTGACAGATGTGGTCTCTAGTGATGTTGAAACCTGTTAGACTAAACTACGTCGATACCTTGTCTTCTACTTACACTTCAATATATTTGTGTATGGAGACAGTGGCGGTATTTCTCTGTTTATACTTTACAAGCTTTCATTCTAAATTGTTTCTTCTTTTTTTCAGAGGAGGATCGTTACGATAGCTACTCCCGGATGATTTTAAAATACTTTCTGGCTGAAGGAGTGGTGTGTCAGCATGAACTTTTCTTGGCAACAGCTCAGTATTCTCCAGATGACATACTGAAGGTATGCTAGATTTTATATATTGTGTTTTTAGCTTTGATCAGAGGGTATGGGACGAGATCTGCTCAAACATTTGTCTGTACACTTTGTGTGTATCTTGTTGCACTTGTCAAAAATACACTATGTTACCCTGATAGTGGAGTCACCACTGTCGTTGACAAAGGGACTCTCTTTAGTATGCTTGTTTTTTGTATCATGTTTATGTAGTATGTCCACTAACTGAAAGTGTTAACAAATATAACATTGTTGTAAGGAACTTCCATCCCCTGTTATGGATGATGTCGCTATTCCTAAACCAGTGGAGCATCCCAGGATGTCATCTGACTCTCAAGATAGTGTGGACGCAATGAAGATAGCATGGCGCTATCAGAACCTTCCAAAAGTTCAGGTAATGCAACCCCCTTTAATATCCATTATAGATTCTTCCCTGATTTACACATTAATACATGAATGGTCAACATTTTCTGCATTCAGTCTATCAAAGGCTCTGGTTGAGATAATTACATGCATATTGAAATCATGATATAGGGCAATTTTGATAGTAAAAAAAACTACTACACTAAAATATTGTGACGTTTTCATGATTTATCTGTATTTTGAATTCACTTTTCCATGAATTATCATGTTCCTCAAATTCATGTATATTTTCAAGTTCAGCCAAAACACCACGACATGTCATTTCTAACCCTGAAGCAGCATAATATTTATAGAAATGAAAATAATTCATATGCGACTCTTCATGCACTAAATACATTTAAATAAATGAATGACATTGTGTTTACGATCTCCTTTTACACATATTAATAATAAATGCTTGGATTATTTTCCAAGTTTTTGTATTATATGATAATACAAAAGGTGAATTCTGCAGATTCTGAGCTTTACATGCTGCTATCAATCAGATTGTGATTGTGATTCATATTTGAACATTTCACTGCACTTACTACATTTTACTGCATGTTTTCACTGTGTGTGCTATGTGTCCTTTATATTGAATTTGATTATCACTTCTAGAGCTTGCCCTCCCATTTTCAGCTCTAGTCGAGACAGAGACAGATAAAATAAGGATCAACAAAGAGCTCATCTATAACTGCGTAAAAGAGCAACATCTCTATCTGGAAAAAAATCGATACTAAAACTCCTAGTACAATACAATACAATACAATACAATTTATTCTTGTATAGCCCTAGGTCACAACAGAAGTCATCTCAGAGGACTTAACAAAACCATTGAAATCACCAACACAGGTCAGAAAATCAACAGTTAAAACACATGAAAAATATAAAGCACACAGAAGAAAATGTCCATACATGTTGTAGAAGTGTCCTGATCATCACCAATCCTTTCTGTTGGACACTAACTGTCCAACAAGACCCTCCTGCATCGACAAGGAAAAACTCTTAAAAAACCCAGTGGGAAAAGTGAGAAACCTTGGGGAGAACCAGGGAAACCCACAGGGAGGGAGACCCATTTGAAAAAGGGATCTGCTCCTCCGGACGGACAGGCTAATGATCTAGGACCTAAGCTAGCTACAGAACGTGGACCAGTGGCCGCTGAACGTGGACAGGTCCGGTGCAGGACTGAAGCACTCCCAGGCGGGTCAGGCGGGGCAGTCCGCAGGTGTAGATGGAGGAGGCCAGGCTCAGAGATCCCGTCATCGTACCATGAAACAGACAATGGGACAACGGGTGAATAGCAATGAACAAACTACAGTCAAAATCCTAATAATGCTAAACAGATAAAGTAGGAAGGAGGAGAGGATAGTGCTCAAGTTACCATACTTCTCCCAGCAAACTGTCTCCCTATGCAGCTTGGTCAAAAAGGACTCCAAGATTCCTCACAGTGTTACTGGGTATAATACTGACATTATCGAGAGTGATTATCTGGTTAGTAAGGGAGTCATGCAGGCGCTTTGGACCGAGTAGGATCACTTCTGTCTTCTCCGGGTTGAGAAGTCGGAAGTTAATAGTCATCCACGTTCTAAGGTCCTTTATGCAGGCACTAAGCTTTTCCAGCTGATCCGTCTGATTTGGCTTCATCGACAGATAAAGCTGTGTGTCATCTGCATAGCAGTGGAAATTAATTCCATGCTTTTTAATAATGTTTCCTAACGGCAGCATGTAGAGAGTGAAAATAATCGGTCCGAGTACCGAAACCTGCGGCACAGAGTGATACTAATAGCTAGTTTTAAAAACTTAGAACCGATGTATTTATAAATATTCTTGTTATGTACCTCTTTATAGTAAGAAAAAGGTTTAGCAATTAGCTTTTATCTGAAATCTGAAGCTGAAGTTTGAAAGACCATGAACTCACTTCTACTGGGTAACGGGGTATATTTCATAGGGTAAATGTCATAGTTTCCTCCCTTAGCTGGAGCAAACTGATTTATTAGATTCATATTTATACCCCAGTGGCTCCCAGTTCAAGCCTGTATTGACTTTAAAATCCTTCTGGTTGTTTATTAAGCTCCTGTAGTCTGGCTGGTCAAATAGTTCTGATTTCCCAAGTCACTGCGTCACCTCTCTTTCTGATTGGCTACATGTCGTAGTCTACAAGCTTGTGCTCCTTTCCCCTCGCTGGACACCCCACACTCGGGGATGTTCCGCATGTTGAACATCCCCGAGTACAGATCGGAGCGGTCCCAACGTCCTTCTGAGCAAAGAAGAGCAGTTTTACCAGACCACACATGGCAAGAATATGTTATCTATGAGATTATTTCATGATGATCAGGCATCCTTACAATTGTCAGATTGTCCATCCCACGTAAAGTTACAGTTGGGGTGCTCTGTTGGTCTATCTATTTTCATGACGGCTTTTGTTATTATCAGCAGTTTGAAAGAACCAACCACAGCTTTCTCGTCTTAGATTGGCAATTGTCCTCACACTAAATCCTTCAGCTTCTAAACTCCTTTGTGAAGTGAATGAGTTCTCAGCCGCTCCTTTCAGAGCGGCACCAGATTACTCACACTTAGCTGGTGATAGGTAGGCTTTTCACTGCCCTCAGCTCATATACGTACACACATGCACACACGCCTGAACCCCTGCCTAGCCTGGGAAACAGCGGTACTCTGCAGTCTGAGCACTGGCATGTCTACTCGCTCAGCCCTGTGACCCAGACCTGTGCCTCTGTCTTCCCCAAATCCCTGCCTTTCCCTCGCTGGAGTTGGTAGGCCTGCTCTTTGAGGAGAGGTGACCCTTCCTACTACTTCTCTACAGTCCCGGCACTTCTATAATCCATATCGCTATGTGGATTAACAGCACACAGTGCATCCCCGGGGATCCTTCCCTCTTTCTCTCTCCTTGGGTACTTCTTTATATCTGTGTCCTTTCTTCACCTCTCCCCCTTACCCTGTAAAATCGTCTTTACAAACCACAAGTAAGCCTCCATCGGAGGATTTGCATCTCAAATTCACCCCCAGAGTCATTGCTTACTTTCCCTTTACATACACCTCTGCTGACACAACCCACTGAGTCACTCCCGATGAAGACGTCAGATCAAAGGTGAGGCCGTCAGGGCGGGGAAATAACACTAAGCGGGTTGCCCGGCTCACAAAGAGAAGATGAGCGGCTGACCCCACTGGCCCGCTGACCTCCTCGTCCCGCCAGGAGAGGGACACACCGGGGGACCTAATCCAGATTAAGAGTAGATTAAGGGCCCCTTTAACAATGGAATCCCTAGTTTCTCTCAAAGTGAAAAGCTAAAACTCTCTCTCTCAGCTGCAGGAAAACATCCGCTTTCCCTCCATCCTTGACACTTCTGCTTTCACAGTCAGAAGTGGACATCTATGTCAAGAAATTAGAGAAAAGATTAGTGGACACAATTATTGTGTTTTTTTAAACTTGTATGCTGCAGAAATGTTGTGGAATGACCCATAAACAATGCAATTGAGTTTTCACTGAGGTAGGACACACACTCTTAACGCTTTTTAACAAAAGCAAATCGGTCAGATTCACATTGATTCATCTGTAACTTCTCCACCATTCAACAAACAACATACTTTTGTTTTATTCGGTTAGTTGAGTAAAGTAAAAGTAGTTTGTTTTTCCCTTCACAGAGCACGCTAACAACGTCATCCCGATTTGGCCACTATTATGATGTCTCTAAAACGATGGAGGCAGAAATTCGTCAGGGAGCAAAGTGCCATTGCTTCTACCTCCCTGATCATCCCTGCGAGACAGCTCCGTCAAACAGGTAAAGCAAAAAAATCATCCTCTCATTAAAACACAGTTATAAATATCATATACTTAAACTCCATCATATGCTTAAAGGTTTGCCAGAATTTACAACATACTAAATGTGTGTGCTGTGTGGGCAGATGTAGAACAGGGTTAAAACTGTTGAGCAAACAATTCCGGAAACTTGGTGCACGCAGTTTAGCACATAGTGGTCACTGTTGTCGTTGCTTAAAGGACTCGTTTGTAAAGCTTGTGTATATATTCTAATGAGGCCCTTGTTTGCTCAGTGTCTTTAATTTTGCCTGCGTCAAGTGTACTTAAGGTTCAAAGGTCATACTGACTCTTTACTCTGAGTGCTGCTGAGCAAACATGGGCACACGACACACACGCATCTAAATACAGCAGTCACAGAGCACAAGGCCTATATAGAATAACACTTTCTTTTTGTCAAACGAAAGAGCAGCCAGTATTAGGATGTACAGTGCCTGAAAGTATTCGGCCCCCTTGAACCTTTCAACATTTTGCCACATTTCAGGCTTCAAACATAAATATATAACAGTTTAATGTTTTGTCATGAATCAACAACAAGTGGGACACAATCGTGAAGTGGAACGAAATGTATTGGATAATTTAAACTTTTTTAACAAATAAAACACTGAAAAGTGGGGCGTGCAATATTATTCGGCCCCTTTACTTTCAGTGCAGCAAACTCACTCCAGAAGTTCAGTGAGGATCTTTGACTGATCCAATGTTGTCCTAAATGACTGATGATGATAAATAGAATGCACCTGTGTGTAATCAAGTCTCCGTATAAATGCACCTGCTCTTTGATAGTCTCAGGGTTCTGTTTAAAGCGCAGAGAGAGCCATGAAGACAAAGGAACACACCAGGCAGGTCCGAGATACTGTTGTGAAGAAGTTTAAAGCCGGATTTGGATACAAAAAGATTTCCCAAGCTTTAAACATCTCAAGGAGCACTGTGCAAGCAAATATATTGAAATGGAAGGAGTATCAGACCACTGCAAATCTACCAAGACCCGGCCGTCCCTCCAAACTTTCATCTCAAACAAGGAGAAGACTGATCAGAGATGCAGCCAAGAGGCCCATGATCACTCTGGATGAACTGCAGATAACTACAGCTGAGGTGGGAGAGTCTGTCCATAGGACAACAATCAGTCGTGCACTGCACAAATCTGGCCTTTATGGAAGAGTGGCAAGAAGAAAGCTATTTCTCAAAGATATCCATAAAAAGTCTCGTTTAAAGTTTGCCACAAGCCACCTGGGAGACACACCAAACATGTGGAAGAAGGTGCTCTGGTCAGATGAAACCAAAATCGAACTTTTTGTCCACAATGCAAAACGATATGTTTGGCGTAAAAGCAACACAGCTCATCACCCTGAACACACCATCCCCACTGTCAAACATGGTGGTGGCAGCATCATGGTTTGGGCCTGCTTTTCTTCAGCAGGGACAGGGAAGATGGCTAAAATTGATGGGAAGATGGATGGAGCCAAATACAGGACCATTCTGGAAGAATACCTGTTGGAGTCTTCAAAAGACCTGAGACTGGGACGGAGATTTATCTTCCAACAGGACAATGATCCAACAATAAAGCCAAATCTACAATGGAATGGTTCACAAATAGACGTATCCAGGTGTTAGAATGGCCAAGTCAAAGTCCAGACCTGAATCCAATCGAGAATCTGTGGAAAGAGCTGAAGACTGCTGTTCACAAACGCTCTCCATCCAACCTCACTGAGCTCGAGCTGTTTTGCAAGGAAGAATGGGCAAGAATTCCAGTCTCTCGATGTGCAAAACTGATAGAGACAGACCCCAAGCGACTTGCAGCTGTAATTGCAGCAAAAGGTGGCACTACAAAGTATTACCGCAAGGGGGCCGAATAATATTGCACACCCCACTTTTAAGTTTTTTATTTGTTAAAAAAGTTTAAATTATCCAATACATTTCGTTCCACTTCACGATTGTGTCACACTTGTTGCTGATTCTTGACAAAAAAATAGATTTTTATATCTTTGTTTGAAGCCTGAAATGTGGCGAAATGTTGAAAGGTTCAAGGGGGCCGAATACTTTCGCAAGGCACTGTATGTGGTATATAGCTTGATATTAGTAGATGGTGAAGAGCAGCTGTTCAGTGTGTATGAGTGGCATGGTCTTATCAGCAGGAAACTACACCTGCACTCCACTATTGTGCTCACAAGCTGTATAACACTCAGCATTTTTCACACACACCACACAAACTCCCAAGCAGGCTACTCCCCCGTACACGTGGCCATAGCCCCATGTTGATACCCTTGCTGTTAAATTGCACCATTTCACTTGAAGACATAATTGGTACAAATTGCTCTCTAGGTGATACAGATCCTCTTGTTTAAAACCACCGACCCCCCCCTTTGTCCCCTTTTTTATTCTTGATTGAATGTGGGACAAAATAAAAGCTCTTCTCTTGTATGATCTTAGTTGGGTAACACTATAGCCCCAAATCAATGCACCTAGATCTCATTGCTACCTGAATGAGAGATGCCCAGTAGGGGTAGCTTAAACACAATGCTCTCCCACAATAGCTGCCAACAACAGGAAACCTCGTGCCTAACTACATTTCAAACCACCCCAACCCCCTGCGTCTGAGAGCGGGCATGGGCAGAGAGGCCAAAGAGGGTAGGTGCCCTTGTTTCACCAAACCGGCTGTATCATTAGACACAGCAGGGTTAGGACACGCTATTGTTGAGCAGAATAACTGAAACGGAGTACATAGATGTACTTGGTGTAAGTGTAATCAAGACGAGTGGTGTATTACTGTTCTTTATGTAGGACTATTGACGTGTGACCAATCTGTGCTTTTGCAGCATGGGGTTGAATCGACATCTGACTTGTAGCTCAGTATGGCTCTTTGCAAAGTAGTCATTACCATGATGGGGATTTTCTAAGTGGACAATTCTGTAAAAAGATAGGGTTAAAATTGACATTAGCTTTTACCATTTTGGAAGTGGCCCATAACTTTCTCCTGAAAAATACCAAACTCAATTTCCGTGTTTGTAATTGTCATATCACTTACCACTTCTTTATATTAGTCTTTGAAAAATGTGTGAATATGACGTTTTCTGTTTGTCGAGGCACAATAACATCCTTGGGGAGCTGACAAGAAAATCTGTCACGTTGTGATTTAATCAACCAAATATATTAATTGGATCTGTTGATATGGGCCTGTCTGCTTCAGTGGCTCCAGTAAAGCACAGTCAGGAAGAATATACTGCAGTTGTAAAGGATTAGGTTACTGATGGTTATGATGAGCTAAGCACAGTTATGTTAAAATGGTTGCACTTACTAAACATGTTTCTCAATTTCTCCTCTTCCTCTAGTCCAATGCTGGAGTCCTATTCGTCTTTGCTAAGGTCACTTCAGGAGGTCATTCAGATGGAGGGATTTGCAGTTTCTGCCTCGTCGGTAATAAATACTCAATTGGAAGGGGCTAACACTTGATTAGCTTAGCAATGACGCTAATTTGCCAAGATGCTTGTGTTTGCAAAAGGCCAAAATCCACAGACTAATATTTTTTGACTAAAATATTTCATGATTGAAATACTTTTATTTTATCCATTTACTCCATTTGTGATACATCCTGCAACCCTCAGTTGCTGTGTTTTATTTGCCGAGAAGATTCAGTGACCTCCGTGCTTGTCACCTGGAGCCACCTCTCCCCCATCACTCAGATACAGGGTTTAACAGGCCTACCCCCCACCTCTCCTCCCCACGCCCTGTCACTCACACGCCAGATTAACTGCTGACATCATTAAAGCAGTGTGGCCGCCTGACATACTGTTGGCACAGTCCAGGAATTCACAGAGCCACATGGGCACTGACACAATAGTGTCCTATATGGATAACGATTTATATATCAATGTACATTAAACATTATAATATAATTGTATTATTTTATATATTACACATGTTTTCCATTCCATTTATGGAGCTTCTCTTACTCTTTGCCAAAGTATTGGCTGCACTTAACTGGCACTGCTTTTTCTGAAGTCTAGCTGTAGGACCCATGTTTGCTTATGGTCTCTGTTATAGTCACAGGAACCTCCACACCCTGCTGAACACCACATATTTTATTTTAACATATTATTATAATATTATATTATATTATATTTTCAGTACAGTGTAGCATGAAGCATAAGAACTGTCAAGTGCTGCAGTGGATCTTGTCTGGAAAATTTGAGTCAGCTTTGAAAAAGTCACATGAACAATGAGGTTTATTTTTCTTAGAAGCCTGTAACTCTGATCCAGATCTAAATATGGTCTAGCTTTTGTTAAACAAAGCAATGGAGAGTTGGGTGGAGATAGTGGGAGACTAAAACATGGAAATATAACATAACAACAACTTGAATGTCTTCAAAATAAGCAAGCTCTAAAATAAACAATAGTTGTTGAAAACAATCTCTTTGTTAGGACTTGCTCCTTGCAATATACTGTTGTAATACATTATTGTGTTTTGTTGTTATTGATTTCTGTCTACCCTTACTTGGGCCTCTTTGGCTGAAGAGTACGACTGTATTGCCAAGAATGTGCTGGGGTTTCTGGGAGGCGGCCATATTGGAGAATAGACTGACAGGTCTATTGTGTCCGTGTCAGATGGCCCCTGTGATTGGACAGTTGTGTCCAGTTACATTTAAGCTCAGTGTCCTAATAAAGTTGGACAGTCCCACTCAAATACCAGATTATTCTTTTCAAAACATACATATTATGATGTTCTTCACATTCATTTTTCTCAGATTTAACTACATTTGTAGTGTGTTATCTCATGTAAACTGGACAGGCACACTGGATATTGTTTCAATGCATACATAATTTTATCATGATCTGTTTTACAGGCAAAGTCAAGAAACATTCTCCGTATTGGGCTTCACTCCCTTGGCTCGACTCTTTGGGGTGATGACCTGTGTTGCTGTGACAACCCAAAGCATGCCCACGCCCTCACAACTTTTCTTTACGGTCTGCGGGCTTTGCTTAGGTCATCACTGGCTGTGGCTGTAGTTACTGTGCCATCACATCTTATTCAGGTAAATTCTTACTCAACATTATACAAAATAATACAAACTAATACTACTGGGCTCTTGCTTATAGTAGCTTCTTTAAGTTATGTGTTTTGATTGGGGGTCCTAGTCCTTGTGCGCCTGAGTCCAGTCTGGCCTCTCAGTGTGAAGGTGGAGTCATCTGCTGAGGCATATGGCAAACCACAACCCTACGCCAGAAAGTCCACAAGTACATGAGGGCAGAAGCAGCTGATGCTATCCTCCTCTTACATTTATCATAATGTTGGACACATATAATTCAGATTCATGTCTTTAAGATCTATGTTCGTCACACAATGTTCTTGGTCCTTGTTCCATCTGCAGTAGTAATCAAGGTATTAGAAGGTTGAGGTCTAACTGGCAGATGTTCTCTGTGGTGGCAAAGTTCCCTCTGTCTTTTGTTGGCTCGGACCACAAAGCCTTAATCTTCTCCCACCCTTCTGGCTCAACCTTAAGGAAGAAGCAAACTGCAGACAGAGAGGAGGGAATCAGGTGTTGGGCGTTGGAGCCCTTTCTGCCCATAATGCCTTGTCCATAGTTTGTTTTAACTTTGCGATTTCAAATACTGCATTTCCAACGTTCTCTGGCCTGCCACAACCAGGGATCTATATTTTGGCCCACCCCAAGAAAATTATAAAGGCTTTCATTTGTCTGCTAAGTTTTTATACTTCCAAAAGTTTTCGTCTTTCCCCTCTTCCTTCCCTTTTTCCTCTTTCTTCTTGGCGGAGTAGACAAGGAAAAAGAGTCACTTTTAATTGTCATAGACGCACGGACGCAGGAGGGACAGTGACAGCACTCGTTATCTGGATGTAAAGTTGTAAAACACTATGTAGTTTATTATAATCTGACCCATATTAGCAGAGAAATAAGATGAATGACAAAAGTCATTTACAGTGGAAACAGTTTACATACACCCTGTAAAAAGTTATACATTTTTACTAGGGCTGGGATAAACGATTACTTTTTAAACGATTAATTTAGCAATTATTTTGTCGATGCATCGATTAATCTAACGATCAATTTTTTCACTTTGATTTGATTGTCGATTATCTCCCCATTTATTGACTAATATCAATGTATACATTGTGTGTTGATTTACATATCTGAATGAAAAAACATGACTTCCTTAACAAAATATATTTATTGCTCTTAAAATTCAAAAGTAATAATTCTTAGAGGTAGCATAAAACCTTGAAGCCTTGAAAACACATCTTGCTTACTGAAAAAAGTGCATCTTAGTCTTCTTTCAGATGAAAATACACTTGATGTTTAGCATTCGATAAAATAAAATAAAAAGTTCACCCAAAATACTTGTTTAGAGCAACTGAAAGAATACAGTAACCAATGTAAAAAGAAAAAACAATGAAAATGAACCTTTAGAATTCAACAGTTATGTTGGACATAGGCCTAGCTGACTGAAAAAATCTTCTTCATTCAAAAATAACAACTTGACTATGACACTTTCCTTTCCCCTTAAGAATACTGTCTGTCTCTTTGTGTGTGCTTGTGAACATTCCTCCAGCTAAACTAGCACAGCTAGCATGTAGCGCAGCTAGCATGTTCGTCGATGCTGAAGTACCGTCTAAAAATAAAATAAACGGATGGCGCACCGCCGTGAACACATACTGTTGTTATATAAAGTCTCTGGAAGGTCTCTGGACACAGAGACGCTGCAGAGCTGCAGTATTGGAGAAGAACTTTACACAAAAAGCCGCTATCTTAACTCCGCTAGCTTAACTCCGTTAGCCCAGGACTTCTGGTCTCAACACCCCATGCCTCTGTAATTTAGAGAATGTGCGTCTACTGCGCGTGGAAACTGCGTTCCAGCGTTGGTGGCATGGATATATAATAACTGGATAGGGTATTACTAGCTTACAGCTGTCCCACCCATGGGCACAGGGGGCGCCCGTGGTACTGCAGACTAAGTTCACACAGGCTACCCAGAAAAAAGTCCCATAGAACCCAATGTAAATTAAAACAGCTCGACCTCAGCTGACAGAGAACCTACAACTTTCATAAATATCGGATTTTGTGGGGATTTTTGTGTCCCTTGTCATCCTGAACTTTTTTTCTTCTTAAATCCTTCTGTTTTCTTTAAATCCACACTTTACTGCCACAAACTCTGCTCCTTTCATTCCCGCTCTGATTCCGCTCTACCAGCAGCTCTGATTGGTCAAAGCGCAGCCAAGCCCCTTTGTGCGCCTGCTTGAGAGCCACACACGCGTATTTGGCGCAAAGCATCATGGGTGCTCATCCACTGCGCAGAACCGGGAGGACCAGACAATGCCCAAATATAGGCGAGTTCTGCTAATCTCCCGGTCTCTGTGAAGTCCCATGCGCTACTGAGCACAAGCCATTCATTTGAATAGGGCGCCATCTTGGATCACCGGGGCTTGGTCGGTGGTCTGAACGCCCCATAAGACCGCACTCGCGTACTACTGCTACTACTCGCCGCCATCTTTGTTTTGAGTATGACGAATCGACGCTCATATTTTGCGTCGACGTCATCGATTACGTCAATGCGTTGTCCCAGCCCTAATTCTTACCCAAAAAGTTCATTGGAGGCACAGCTGTGGAAGTATTTTACCACTACATCTCAAACGTTCTGTAAACAAAAAATCAAATGAATTCAGTTTTTCCAACAGCCCATTCATTTTACCGCACAGTAGGGCGACTGATCCAGTGCCCAGGGAAGGACATGTTTTTGTCTGAAATGTGAGAATCAAAACCAGAACAAACCAAAGCTAAAGAACTGTTGGTTGATGAGAATGTAACATATATGACATGTTCTGTACTAGCAGGGAATGAACAACCTCTCTGCAAAGAAGCCATTTCACTCCTAGTCTTTTGGTCTAAAGTGGAACTGTTTTAAATTTGGAGGAAGCATACTTTGAGACATAGGCAGTCTCATGTTTTGAGGCTCGTTGTTGCAGGATGAACTGCTGAACTTCCTTAAATAAATCGCATCATGAAGAAGGAACAGTGCATGAGGAAATGCTAAGGCAACATTTCAAGACAAGACATAAGCAAAGAAATTGAGTGTTTGGGGAAATGGCCAAAGTAGTTGCAAAGTAGAATTTATTGGCCCACATCACCCACTGTCAAAAGATCCACCCACACATCACTATTTATGCACTAAGTTTGAGCTCCTGTGCTTCCTTTATTGTGTCTAAACATGTTGGTCTTTTCTCCCTTGCCTCAGTTTCTCAATCAGTATGTGTATTTGCTGTACATCCATTCACCTCTCCCAATATTGTATTATTAATCCAATTGAAAATAGATAAATAACTGACTTAACTTTTTTTTCCTTTTTTAAATACCTCAGTACAAAGAAAAGTTAAAAAGTTAGCGGATCTTTGAAAACAGACAAAGAAGAGTGTATGTATTTAAACGAAGGAAAATGACACAAGTAATATCTCTTCTTTGCAATGTCTTCCCTGCTCACACAGCGGCATCCACACGTTGTGTGTTGAGTGGTGGACACAACCTTTCTTTCTTCGACTTGTGTGAAAATAAAAAGTTTAGAACATGTGTAAGGAATTTTGAACATTTTGTTAACAGAACGGATAAGAACGAATCAGAGACCGGGTATGAGGAGCCATCCCTAAATGTGCCCTCTCTTGGCGACACAATTATAATATTTATTATAATAATAATGCATCGGTTTTATATAGCGCTTTTTTGGACACTCAAAGACGCTTCACATGTCATTATTCTTTCACTCCATACACGGTGGTGATAAACTACTACTGTAGCCACAGCTGCCCTGGGGCACAGTGACAGAAGCGAGACAACCAGTATGTGCCATCGGCCCCTCCGATCACCACCAACCCTTCACACACACAAGACTCATTCTAGGCAATGGGGGTGAAGTGTCTTGCCTAAGGATACAACGGCAGTTTGGCACTTTACAGCCGCAGCCGCCCCACTGTGGCATCAGGTGTTCCCAGAGGTTAAGTGTCTTGCCAAGGACACAACGACAGCAGACAGTGGGAGTCAATGGTGAAAGTCGGGCCCCAACCCACGACCCTTTAGCTCAGGGGTCACCAACCTTTTTGAAACCAAGAGCTACTTCTTGGGTACTGATTAATGCGAAGGGCTACCAGTTTGTTACACACTTAAATAAATCGCCAGATATGGCCAATTTGCTCAATTTACCTTTAATTCTATGTTTTTACTAATAATTAATGATATTTATTTTGTGGAAAAACTTTTATATTTTCTCTAAGTGCACATTTTTCAAATTTAACAAATGATCACTTCTAAGACAGTCCCATTTAATCGCAATTAATCACATTTTAATCGCATATAAATATTTGACCTGAGAACAGTGAGAAGTAATTTTTTTCACATGGATTTTTAGTTTACCATTGAATAATGACTGAATACATGAGGCTTAAGCAACACATGTTAATATGGAGTTTAAGGGATAACTTCTAAACATCAAATAACGTTTCTGTCATTGCCTCCACACTCTGACGACAACATATGCTCCTCCTCCTCCTCCTCACACTGACGACAACATACTCTTTTTAAGCCCAAAATCCACTGCACACGCTGTGAGCACTAAAGCTGGGCATGCGCTGTTTGCTAAAGCTTTTATAATACGTTTTTGATGTGTACATTCGGAGTAAACATCAGCATTAGCAGCTCACACACCTGTGTCTCGCTCCTCCTTCTCCTTCTCCTTCTCCTCCTCCTCCGCTCACACAGGAGTCACTGCTCCTCCTCCTCACACACAGAGTCCATCGCTCCATACACAGCGCTCATTCCCGTCTAATTTACTCGAATTTAAAGTTGGTCTCTGCTTGTAATAATGTACTTTTGAACAAGAAAAGTCACGGAGCTCCGGTTGGTGCGTCAGTTCAATTGGTCCGTCTGAAACGTATTCAGTGAGGAACGTTCCGCGGTGCAAAAATACATACGATTAAAATGCGTAATTTTTTTAACGCGCTTTTTTGTGTGTAATTAATTTTTAATCTTTATTAACTTGTTAAAGTCCCGGCTCTAGTTTATATGCCATTTGTAAGTTGCATGTAAGTATGATTTAAACAAGAATAGCACTGGTAAATGCTGCCATTTGAGCTATTTTTAGAACAGGCCAGCGGGCGACTCATCTGGTCCTTGCGGGCGACCTGGTGCCCGCGGGCACCGCGTTGGTGACCCCTGCTTTAGCTCAAAGGCCAATGCTCTACCAACTGAGCTACTGTCGCCCTTATCTGTGCTCTTTCATTCACCTTATATGTCTTTGTATTAATTACCAATAAAATCCTCACACAGCAGCTTGTGCTACTTCCTGGGAGACTGGAGCTGTTGTGGAAATGCTCATGCTGTGGTTATAATGAAGCCAAGCCAATGTAAGCAAGACAGTCTGGTTAAAAGCACTCCTGCACTGTGTCCCAGTATATTTCTCCGTCCTGCCTAGTGCATTGTAATTAGTCCGATATCGGCGATAACAACTGGGAAGGGTACGCGGGATTCTGTTTTCAAGGTTTAACACAACTTTGTGCCCATCAGGAAACAACTTGTTCTCTAAAAACACTGTAGTCCCAAAGTGTTTGCTCAGTAGTATGAGAAGCCCAGGTTGCTTTGATAGTGGTTTTCACTTCAATTCGTGTTAGGCAATGTAGTTCAAATATAGATTATCTTTTTAACTGTGGTTTTGGCACTGATACATTGCAACAGATATGTTACTGCTGCGTACGTGTGTGTGCGACAGGTTTGTTGACTGTCAATATGACTGTCAAAAGGGAAAACGCTCTCTCCCTGATTCCCCAGCACTGGTACACTGCTGTGTAAAGTTTCCACAGGTTAGGGTCTCCATCTGCAGATGCTCTTTGAACCAGATGCACTGTGCAGACTGGATTGCCGGGTGTATTCACAGCTTTAAAAGAATTGATGAAAATGACCAATTAAAAATTTGCTATTACCTTTAAGAAATGTTTAGGTGATTCAATATAGTCAGTATTTTTCTTCACTTCACTTTTGTGGAATTTATAAGTCTTTGGTGATTGTGGTCAAACTATTGTTCTCCCTTACAAAAAGTTGGGATTGTCTATACAAATTGACATACAGTGCATCTAGAAAGTATTCACAGCACGTCAATTCTTTCACGTTTTGTTATGTTACAGCCTTATTCCAAAATTGATTCAATTATTTTTTTTCCTCACAATTCTACAGACAACACCCCATAATGACGACATGAAAAAAGTATTTTTGAGATTCTTGCGAAATTTATTAAAAATAAAAAAACTAAGAAACCACATTTACATTCACAGTCTTTGCTCAAAATTGAGCTCAGGTGCATCCTGTTTCCACGGATCATCCTTGAGATGCTTCTACTGCTTAATTGTAGTCCACCTGTGGTAAATTCAGTTGATTTGACTTGATTTGGAAAGGCACACACCTGTACAGTATATATAAGGTCCCACAGTTGACAGTGCATGTCGGAGCACAAACCAAGCATGAAGTCAAAGGAATTGTCTGTAGACCTCCGAAACAGGATTGTCTCGAGGCACAAGTCTGGGGAAGGGTACAGAAATATTTCTGCTGCTTTGAAGGTCCCAGTGAGCACAGTCGCCTCATCCGTAAATGGAAGAAATTTGGAACCACAAGGACTCTTCCTAGAGCTGGCCAGCCATCTAAACTGAGCGATCGGGGGAGAAGGGCCTTATGGTAGAGCCCTGCACTTGAGCCCTTGGCCCGAGGGCCCCGACGGCCCGACAGCCCGAGGGCCGGGCTTTGGGCCGATGACCGCATAATGACCTCGGACACGGGCCGGGCTCGGGCTCTTCATTTTCAGAGCGGCAGAATAGATTTACGAGCGCACCCACTGAATATAGCGTTCTATCACGCTGTAGTGTTTGTTGTTCTGTGTAGTGTTGTCATTGACGACACATAGCATCACTTACAGGTGTGTTGCAGCATCTGGGCATCATACAGATGCGGCCGTTCACTCTGCACCCCTCCGCACACACAGAACTCATTGCAACACATCACTACCATGTATAACTCCGCCCTCTAGCTAAGTCTGCGTTCATATCAGTGCGCGGCACTATATACTACGCTAAAACATTGTTATGGGAGGTTACAAAAAAAAAAAAAAGGCGGGCTTGATGCGGGTTTCGGGCCTGAAAATTCAGAAACCATATCGGGCCGGGCCGGGCTGGGGCGCCACCCCCTCGGGCCAGGGCCGGGCTCGGGCCCAGATAATAGGCCCGTGCAGGGCTCTACCTTATGGTGCTTTCAGACCGGCAACGCTAAAACGCACGTTCTCTAGTTTTCAGAGGCAGGGGTCTTCAGACCAGAGGTCCTGGCGCGTGCCGGAACTGCCGGAAGTAGCCGGCCGGCTCTGATGCTAACAGAGTTTAGCTAGCAACTTCTTGTGTACAGATCTTCTCCAATAATGCAGCTTTGCAGCGTGTCTGTGTTCGGAGACCTTCCACAGACTTTATATAACAGTAGTATGTGTTCATGGAGGTGCGCAATAAGTTTATTTTATTATTAAACGGTACTTCCGCATCGGCGAACACACTCGAAGCAGTTGCATAAAGTCACAGGAGCATGAAAACTCACATGTTAACAAGCATTATATCCCCCATTGTCAACCCTTGTTTAGTCCTGGTGTAGCTCCTGTTTTGGCTGTTTACGAGTATTTTCAGACTGCTCGCTCAGACCACTAATGTCCCCGTGACCACTTTGCGGCTCTCTGATTGGTTGCTGCACGAACGTTCCGAGGAAAGGTTGAGTATAATCCATCTCCTGCGTTTCTCCCCTTCGACTTCCCAGCGCGGGCCGTGCATGCATTCCGAGACGTTCATGCGTTTTGACGCTCGAGCGCGTCACTATTGACTTTGCATTGAAAGCCGACGCAACGCATGATCCGGTCTGAACGCGGCATTAGTCAGGGAGGTGACTAAGAACCCGATGGTCTCTTTGTCAGAGTGGAGCTCTGTTCCTCTGTAGAGAGAGGAGAACCTTCCAGAATGACAACCATCTCTGCAGCAATCCACAAACCAGGCCTGTATGGTAGAGTGGCCAGACGGAAGCCGCTCCTTAGTTTGGAGTTTTCCAAAAGGAACCTGAAGGACTCTCAGACCATGAGTAAAAAAATTCTCTGGTCTGATGAGACAAAGATGGAACTCTTTGGCGTGAATGCCAGGCGTCATGTTTGGAGGAAACCAGGCACTGCTCAGCACCAAGCCAATACCATACCTACAGTGAAGTATGGTGGTGGTAGCATCATGCTATGGGGATGTTTTTCAGCGGCAGGAACTGGGAGACTAGTCAAGATAGAGGGAAAGATGAATGTAGCAATGTACAGAGACACTCTGGATGAAAACCTGATCCAGAGCGCTCTTGACCTCAGACTGGGGTGACGGTTCATCTTTCAGCAGGATAACGACCCTAAGACCACAGCCAAGATAACAAAGAAGTGGCTTCAGGACAACTCTGTGAATGTCCTTGAGTGGCCCAGCCAGAGCCCAGACTTGAATCCAATTGAACATCTCTGGATCTGGAAATAGCTGTGCACCGACACTCCCCATCCAACTTGATGGAGCTTGAGAGGTGCTGCAAAGAGGAATGAACAAAACTGCCCAAAGACAGATGTGCCAAGCTTGTGGCATCATATTCAAAAAGACTTGAGGCTGTAATTGCTGCTAAAGGTGCATCAACAAAGTATTAAGCAAAGGCTGTGAATACTTATGTACATGTGGTTTCTTAGTTTTTTTAATACATTTGCAAGAATCTCCCAAAAACTTTTTTCATGTTGTCATTACCGGGTGTTGTGTGTAGAATTGTGAGGAAAAAAAATCATTGAATCAATTTTGGAATAAGGCTGTAACATGTGAAAAAAGTGAAGGGTTGTGAATAATGCACAGTAATTATAATTCATGTATTATATGTATTATAAACTAATAACTTATATCACTTATTAAAGTGATAGTCTGGAGTTTGTTAGAAAGGGAGAGAGAGGTACATGATTTGAAAAAAATCCTGATTGGTCTTGAAGCTGCGCCTACTTTTCCGTGCACTCGCCAGAGGAGAGATTATTAATTATCTTCTCTATTAATTAAATGTTTAATAATAATTTATTATACAGCTCCTCACAGCAGCAGTAGAATGCTCAATTGATTTGAATTACATTCAAATCAATTGGCAACGCGTGTTTGTACTTCAGGTACTACTGAAGTGTTTTTTAACATCACTGGTTTTATCCAGCGTGAGACCTCTGTGAGAACCGTGAGGAAGCGACATCTAATCCCTGAAGTGGCTGCAAATTTTATAGACATTCTTAATAACACTCCTCACTTGGTTTTACCCGCCCCCTGTGATCTGTTAGCAAATGATTTTAACAGTAGACTCAAAACTACGTTAGATCAGGTTGCTCCTTTGAAAACAAAAACTACCGGAACAAAATCTGTACCCCCATGGAGGAACGAAGAAGTAAGGAGAATGAAAAGAGAGTGCAGGGTGGCGGAACGTAGGTGGAGGAAAAACAAAACAACAATCAATTACGAAATGTACAGTAACCAACAAAAAACATACAACAAAACAATTAGGAAAAACCGAAACAATTATTTCTCAAAACTAATCACCCAAAACAAAAACAATGCAAAAGTCCTATTTTCAACCATTGACACCATTTTAAACCCTGATTTTAGCATGTCTCGTTTAACCCCCACAGACTCCCTCTGTGAGGATTTTGCAGTCCACTTCATGGGGAAGATAAACACAATCAGATGTAACATTTTATCCAACTGCACAACTGTTTTTAACACATCTGATTGTTTGTCTTCGCCAGAGGAAACACTGGACAGTTTTGTCCTGGTTGATGCTGAGATGCTTGATAAAGTTTTCTCCTCAGTGAGGCCCACCACATGTCTTTTAGATCCAGTCCCCACTCCATTTTTTAAGTCATTTTATGAATCTTTTAGAGAGGAGCTTTTAAACCTGATGAATTGCTCTCTTCAGACTGGGGTCTTTCTTGCAGCCTTCAAAGCGGCTGTGGTGAGACCCCTTCTGAAGAAGAGCAATTTAGATTTTAATGATCTTAACAACTACAGACCGGTGTCCAACTTACCATTTTTAAGCAAAATTTTAGAAAAACTTGTTTTTACCCAGCTCAATGCCTTTTTAGATCAACAGCAAATTTTAGAGACATTTCAATCAGGTTTTAGGGTGAACCACAGCACAGAGACGGCTCTTTTAAAGATTTTAAATGATTTTAGATTAAATTATGATTCTAAAAAGGTGACTGTGTTGGTTCTACTGGATCTTAGCGCTGCCTTTGATACAGTAGACCACACCATTCTTTTATCCCGCCTGAAACACCTCGGCCTCTCTGGTGCTGTCCACAAATGGTTCACTTCTTATTTATCAGACAGATCCTTCATGGTAAGTTTGGATACCTGCTCCTCTCAGGTCCATAAAATCACATGTGGTGTGCCCCAGGGTTCCATTTTAGGTCCAGTCCTTTTTAACCTGTACATGCTCCCTCTTGGCGGTGTCATCAGGAGACATGGAATTAACTTCCACAGTTATGCAGATGATACACAGCTGTACATCTCCATGTCTCCTGATGACACCAGGCCAATGGATGCTCTTTTTAACTACATTTTAGACCTGAAATCCTGGATGGCAGAAAACTTTCTCCAGCTTAACCAGGACAAAACTGAGGTTTTAGTCATCGGTCCTGAGGCCCAGATTGCTTGTGGTCTGGGGAGGGTTTGTTGGGCGGTCGGGGGGAGGGCATGGGCAGGATTGTTTTTTAGCCAAACTGTAAAGCACTTTGTGTTGCATCTGTTGTATGAAAAAGCGCTTTATAAATAAACTTTGATTGATTGATTGATTGAGGTGTGTAAAATACTATGATTACTCTGGACTGAAGTTTGTACACTTCGTCACAATGGTCTTTCAGCGCCTGTCACTACTTCTGTCTGTGTGAGAGAAGCTATAGAAGCTAGCCATGCTCAATAACACAAATATCAATCAATGAACACATTTAACTGTTAATCAGAGAATACATTATATATAGATTCTTAACACATGTGCACGGAGATTTTCATAAATATCTTTTAACATTTTTATAAATATCTTAACATTTTCATGACAAAAATACTGTTTTAATGAGTCAAAAAGTTATCACGATAAACCCAGAAGTACAGTGTACTTGCGAAAGTATCCGGCCCCCTTGAACCTTTCAACATTTCGCCACATTTCAGGCTTGAAACATAAAGATATAAATTTTAAAAAAATTTTCAAGAATCAACAACAAGTGGGACACAATCGTGAAGTGGAACAAAATGTATTGAATAATTTAAACTTTTTTAACAAATAAAAAATTGAAAAGTGGGGCGTGCAATATTATTCGGCCCCCTTGCGCTAATACTTTGTAGCGCCACCTTTTGCTGCAATTACAGCTGCAAGTTGCTTGGGGTATGTGTCTATCAGTTTTGCACATTGTGAGACTGGAATTCTTGCCCATTCTTCCTTGCAAAACAGCTCGAGCTCAGTGAGGTTGGATGGAGAGTGTTTGTGAACAGCAGTCTTCAGCTCTTTCCACAGATTCTCGATTGGATTCAGGTCTGGACTTTGACTTGGCCATTCTAACACCTGGATACGTCTATTTGTGAACCATTCCATTGTAGATTTGGCTTTATGTTTTGGATCATTGTCCTGTTGGAAGATAAATCTCCGTCCCAGTCTCAGGTCTTTTGCAGACTCCAACAGGTTTTCTTCCAGAATGGTCCTGTATTTGGCTCCATCCATCTTCCCATCAATTTTAGCCATCTTCCTTGTCCCTGCTGAAGAAAAGCAGGCCCAAACCATGATGCTGCCACCACCATGTTTGACAGTGGGGATGGTGTGTTCAGGGTGATGAGCTAATATTGCTTTTACGCCAAACATATCGTTTTGCATTGTGGCCAAAAAGTTTGATTTTGGTTTCATCTGACCAGAGCACCTTCTTCCACATGTTTGGTGTGTCTCCCAGGTGGCTTGTGGCAAACTTTAACTGAGACTTTTTATGGATATCTTTGAGAAATGGCTTTCTTCTTGCCACTCTTCCATAAAGGCCAGATTTGTGCAGTGCACGAGTGATTGTTGTCCTATGGACAGACTCTCCCACCTCAGCTGTAGTTATCTGCAGTTCATCCAGAGTGATCATGGGCCTCTTGGCTGCATCTCTGATCAGTCTTCTCCTTGTTTGAGATGAAAGTTTGGAGGGACGGCCGGGTCTTGGTAGATTTGCAGTGGTCTGATACTCCTTCCATTTCAATATAATTGCTTGCACAGTGCTCCTTGATATGTTTAAATTTTGGGAAATCTTTTTGTATCCAAATCCGGCTTTAAACTTCTCCACAACAGTATCTCGGACCTGCCTGGTGTGTTCCTTTGTCTTCATGGTTCTCTCTGCGCTTTAAACAGAACCCTGAGACTATCAAAGAGCAGGTGCATTTATACGGAGACTTGATTACACACAGGTGCATTCTATTTATCATCATCAGTCATTTAGGACAACATTGGATCATTCAAAGATCCTCACTGAACTTCTGGAGTGAGTTTGCTGCACTGAAAGTAAAGGGGCCAAATAATATTGCACGCCCCACTTTTAAGTTTTTATTTGTTAAAAAAGTTTAAATGATCCAATAAATTTCGTTCCACTTCACGATTGTGTCCCACTTGTTGTTGATTCTTGACAAAAAATTAAATTTTTATATCTTTATGTTTGAAGCCTGAAATGTGGGGAAATGTTGAAAGGTTCAAGGGGGCCGAATACACTGTAACTATTAACATTAGTAGAACATTTTAGGACACATTTGCTGAGGATCTTATTATGGATTTAGGTTAAGTTTATATTTGGTTCACTCTCCGCTGATGTTCAGAACTCTTTGTTCACTTTTCATGTGGTTCCAGAGAGTTCTAGTGAGTCTTCTGTTACCCGTTTAGCCACGCCACGATGAAACCTTTGGGAACTAACTATTTTATATATATCATTTAAAAGAGATAATGCCCATTACAGCTTCAAATATAAAGGGCTGTCTAATATTCGTTCGAATATATGTATATATATTTAATATTCAAATTATATACGAGCTCGAACTGCCCTTGGCATCACTTGATTGGTGAAAGTGGACGGCATCATGGATTTTGAGCTATAGCCAAGAGAAGGGAAGGCGGGACTTACCCGTTATATTAGAATTTATAAAATGACTTATTTTATATCAACATTTAAGTCCAGGAGTTTAATTTAATACAATTCTTAAAATGTGTAATTCATTTAGAGTTCCAGACTATCACTTTAACTATTTAATGAACACAAATTACATAAAACATACAAATATATTATTATGAATGTGATTGTGTTGATGATGATATGAGTAACAACGATAGTATGCTTCTGCTTATGTACAGGTATGTTTGTGTATATGTATGTGTATTTGTGTGTGCGTGTGTGTGTGTCTTTGTGTGTGTGTGTGTGTGTGTGTGTGTGTGTATATATGTATGTTAGAAAGACACCAGGAACTAAGCTAAGTAAAGAATTTAGGAACATTGCAGGGGATGGTTTCTTTTGGTTTTCTTCTTCTTACTCCTTTTTGTGCCAAATTTTTTTCTTTTTTTCCCCATATATTTATATGTTGTACAGATCCTCCCTGTACCTGTTTGTTAGGTTTTGTTTTTCATTTGTTGCTCAGGTAAGTGGGTAAGTGGGAGGCACAGAATGTTTTTGTAAGAATGTTGTATGGGTCAAAATAAACTATTCAAATCAAATCAAAAGGAGTTGAACCTGTTACTGCAATCATAAATGACAACTTCCAAGCTGCAGACTCATTGGAACTGGCCGTGTGAGTCATCATAACCTGTCTTCATGTAATTAATAAACTGTTTAGAGTGGTCCCGTCTAGACTAGCAGTGACCACTCTGGACTCACTGAATTATTTAAGAGCCGTTGAAGCTGCGCAACTCACTGAAAGCTGCTCACGGCAGCTCAGTGCCACAATCCGTCTGAAACATTAATTAGTCTTGTCCTAGCTTAGTCCTCCTCCATCATCACAGACCTCCAGCTACCACACCCTTTGTACTGAACAAATGTTTGTAAGTAAAATAAAAAGTACATGTGTTCCTTTATTTGCAATAACCCCTATAGTTTGCTTTTTCTTTCTTTTCTGTATTTTTTTTCCATTTTAAGATTCATAAATAGGATACACACAAAACAATCTTGGTTATGATGTTAATACAGTTGATATACATTTACAAACAATTACACACCAATTTGAAATTTCAATGCACTGACTCCCATTTTTACACATTATGTATTTTTGGGGTGGTAAATATCAAAGAGCTAGTAAATAAAATGGTCATTAGGTAACCTTTTCACTCTTAATTTTTTTTATCTACGTATGTTCTTTTTTTGTCTTTTTAGTTTCACTAAAATAAACACTGACCTTCAAATGCCCTACTTATGCACTCAACAGCTTTGTAGGTTATATTCAGTAGTTATGATGAGCAATGTTGTTGTAACAAACGTCTAATTATATTAATATTTCATTGGTACATCAGTATTTAATTGCAGACTGGAGACTGACCTCACATACCCTATAAGTGCTAGCTGTCCTAACTAGGATCTGCATACTTTAAAAGTAGGACAAAAAGGCAAAGGAAGAAGAAAGAGTTGGAGAAAAGACATGGATGCATGAAAACTGCATTAGGCGATGGCAGCCAACACAGAGAGACGTATGTGAATGATTCAAGAGGCAAAACACATGCATATTTCAGAGCTCTCTCTCCCCCATTTCCCAATGTCCCTCTATCTTGCTCCATCCATTCCCTCTTTAGAGTTAGAGTTTCGACCTAACCAGCAGGGGGAGCGCTCCTCACCAAGCTCTGTTCCTTTTGCTGTAACATTTGTTCCTGATTCTGCAGTTTTTTATTTATTTAAATAAGTCACTGCATAATTTCCTGTGGAGATGTATGTGAACATGGTCCCTCCTTAGCCTTTGACACCTCTACCTGAGTCCTTTCCCCTTTGTCTCCTCAGCTCCTTGAACAGGAATAACCTGACCTGACCACAGGAAGTGATGGCCTAATTTAATTGCAACACTGATGGCTCATCGGGAGGTTTATAATTACCTGCTCATGTTTTCTCACATAACCATTCTCTCCCAACAGAACAGAGCCATAATGGGGCGAATAGCCAAGCTGTCTGACACTGCTATAGCTCTGGAATCATTCAAAGGCTCTTTGAAGGAGACCAACCCACTCTATAAAGATTACCATGGTATGAACACACAAACATACTCTAGCTTTTCTCTTGGTGTCTTGCAAACGCATACACTGGCAGTGCATTAAGTTGCGGGGCTTGGACTGTGGATGGAGGGAGGGCATCCCTCTCGCAGGCCAGGCTGTCAGTGTGAGTTAGCGTGTTGCTGCTCAATCAGACGTGCTCCTCAGTAGACAGGCCGGGGGGTATTCAGCTGCCACGCCGTGGCCTTCTCCCTCCCTCTATCCCTGGCTCCTCTCCTCCAGCACAGCCTCCCTCTCTCACCCTCAGCCTTTGCCCGGTCCCAGCGCCCATACCCCTGAGGCCCAGAGCAACTAACACTGGGGAATCGATATTCTCACCATCATTCTCTCTTCCCCTCTGCTTCCATCTCTCTGTCTCTCGCTCACTGTCTTCCTAACCAGCATGGGCTTCTCATAAATGTAGGCTATATTTTTAGACAAGACCAAATGAGTATAAAGGATGCTTTTGAAGGGATCTTTATGTCTCCTCAGAGGCAGCAATTAATTTGTCTCTTGATTTCTTCATCCCGTTATACTCCTATCAGGTCATGCATAAAAGTCATAGAACCAATGAAAGGGTTTACCATGCACTATTATTTCTGTTTTACCAATTGATCCTGCCCCAAACTCCAAACTCGGTTGATTCTAATGACTTTTTCTCCACTATGCAGAGATACTTTCCATCAAATTAAATATATGAATAACTACATTTTCTAATGTATTTTTGTCATAAATTGTTCCTTTTGATCATCCAGAGGTTGATTTTGTAAAATGCATGTAAATGCACATTAGTCATGAGTTTAAGCGCATCTGGTATGAACGCAAGAGTGCATGAGGGATGCGCGTGCGTGAGTGTTTGCGGCGGCAGTTCGGGGTTGCTCAAAGCATGCTGGGAAGCCTGTCACTGCAAATCATGCAAGGGGAAATCACCCAAGTGCACAGAGGAGAGAGCCCACCATCCCCCACTTTGTCTGTTTCTCTTTCTCCTTCACTCCCTTCATCTTTACTCCTCTATCCCACACTTATGCCAACCCTCTTTCAGCCTTCTTTCCTAGATTTGAACAGATGTATCATTGAGACAACCACTTAAAGATTGTTGCCCAATTGGTTTCTGTACATGTATGATTGTTTGAATTATATTATTCAAATAATTATACCTTTTTGTTATGGCAGCGGAATTGCTCTATAAAGAGGCTTATAGTCTTGATCTGATAACTAATTTACTGTATGTGACAATTATTACTTTTATACACACTACTTTATTTTTATTACTGTAATTTTGAGGGACACAACAATTTGAGGTTTAATTTAACCAGTCAACTTGCATTATTGAATGTATCTCTTGAAAACCCTGTTCTGTGTCCATCTAGGTCTGCTGCATGTGCGACAAGTTCCTCACCTAAACTGTCTGGCAAGTCAATTTCCCGATCACAAGGACCTGGCTTTCAAGCTAAAAAGAAAACAATTCAGCATTGAGGTAATCTCTTAATAATCTGTGGTAGATGAATAAAGTATCTATTGATCTATCTAACTACACATCAATCAATCAATCGGTTTTATTTATAAAATGGCTTCACAAGGGAGCATTGTATCACATTGCATACATATTCCTTTCTAAAGAAGACAAAGAAAACTAATATATAATACACCTTTTTATCTAATATGGAATTTGTATGAATTTATCTTTTTGAATGTTTATTAACCTTTGCTTTCATAAAATGAACCCTCGTCACTTGAGCAGTCAAAGGTCTATTATTGTGACCATGTTACATCATTGCTCTCACTCGAGGCAATCAATCTGTCAGTGAATGACCAAATTAAGGGGCCCTCCTCTTAGCTCAGGCTCATGATTGGTTCTTATTACGTTATCATTACCTTATCACACCCTCTGGGCCTGATGAACTCTATTGTCTCAGTTAGGAGACTAAGGGGGAGGAACTGCCCCTGTGCTGGCTTTGCCCATAGTCAGTGCTGCCAGCCTATAGCATCCTTTTTCTCCTTTGCTCCTTCTTCGTTCCTAAATAGGCTGCTACAGTATGGATTTATAAGACTCATAAATGTCAAGGTGGTTACCCTCAATGGTCTTTAAATTGGCCCTCAGGGTTGGATAGGGCATGGGCCATCCATACCGCTCTTGTGGTCATGAAACCAAGCAGTACATGGTTTAAACTAACCTTTCTTTCTGGTTGCTTTAGTATTTTAGTTATTTCAATATCAATATTTATGCTGAGCAATAAAATTGAACCTCAACATGAATGCATTCTGACAATGATAGCTGCACCTATGTGAAATGCCAATTATGATTTGATGCTACAACATTCTGTATAGTGAAAGACTTAATATTGCTATTATCACCACCAGCCAAGTTTGTAATACAAATGCAACTGCTTTTGCTTTTTATACTGTGCTCGCTGTGAATATCAGTTATTATTCATGTTGTTTGTCTGAGGCATTAACATGTCCTGGATTCTTCATTTTTTCTGTCTGACTCTGTGTTTGTGACCGACTGGTCAACTGTGACGATCAGCCCGTTGATTGACATATGAGAGGGTGATAAGAATCTAAGCCTTGTGTCTGACATGTGACAGCACACACCATTCCTGCTAATCACCTCATTTACTCAAGCTACAGGACGCTCCTGCCTTAGGCCTTGCTGTATAGACATCTCAGCCTTCCAAACATCTAGAGTCAGACTGAAGGGCAAGACCTTTACCTGCTCTCCTCATCTCTGTCGCTCTTTTCATAGTGTGAAGCCTTAACTTGCATTCATTATTATTTTTATGATAGACAGATTTGCAGTGGAACAGCAATTATTAATTGCTCTAATCAAATATAATTGACTGGAAATAATTCCTTTATATAGACCACACATACAGTACTCTAATGCATACTAAAGTAAATGTATTATAGACTATGCCAATCCAATGATCCGTGTTACGATTCACTTACAAAATCAATTAATTGGTTCCTTGCCCCATTTTGTCACAATTTAGTTCAAATCCAATTACTGAACTACTGAAATTATTGTTATAATTAGCAGGTGGACAGCTGAATATCAGCTCAACTAAGCAGACAGACTTACTGAATATTATTAAATGCAATTTGTTCAATTTCCGAAATGCCATAGAAATGATTATATTACACTCGTCTCGTACTATAGTATATTTCATCTTATATTACTCACATTTTGGTATTATCGTTTATCCATAATTTGATATTTGTTTCACATTGGTAAAGTGAAGGCTGATGTATTTTAAAGGTTCAAACTGCAGTTGATGACTACTTACTATTAGCACAAACCCTGCAGCAAGAATTAACCTGTGGCCCAAGTCTGAGCAGGTAGAGATCATGGTGTTTCGACAGGAGCAACACATACTCACCGCAAACTTGGACCGTATTGTCATTTATTTCATACTTTTGACACAGCTCATGCTAAATTGGGGTGACAGTATCTCAAGCACGCATTTGAGAGAACAGTCCCACCTCCACATATTAGGCTAAAACTGTCTCTGACAGCTATAGCAGCTTTGAGGAGGAAACTGGGGAAAAGGCTAGTGGTATGTAATTACATTAGTCTTACCTCTGGGTGACCCTTTAAACTGACAGGCAATGTGCCTGTGGGGTTCTGCGGGCCACAGGCAGGTCACAGGGTCAAATACAGTATAAGACAACAAGGATTTGTCAAATTAGTCACCTTTTTAAAGAGGTAATTTAAAAATGTCTACTGCAGTGACAGCACTTCACTTCAAGGACTGTTAGGTGTCGGCATTGTCTAAAGCCTGGTTCACACGAGACGATTTTAAAATTGTCGGCCGATTTTTCTCTGTGTGAGACCCCACACAGGGAGATAAAAAATCACGGGTCTAACCACTTTGGTCGTACAGTGTGTGGGGCGCCCCCCCCGAGTATTCACAGATCAGACGGAAATCTCAGGTCTCGCGAGATCAAGCGTGACTTCAGAGTAAACACACATGGCGGACGAAGAGGATGCATTGGCGATAGTTTGTTTTTATCGGAGAAAAGACGTAATCAAAAGAAAAGGCGATGGTCAAAGAAGTGTAGACAACACGCGCATGGACTATACTTGCTACATTGTGATATGGAGGTGTTTCCTCACCGCCTCGTCTCGTCTTCTGATTGGCTACACGCCGCAGTCATGGCAATGCGCACGTGTGTCCTCGGGGGACACCACACACGAAGAGAAATCGGGCCAAAACAATCCAACATGTTGGATATCCCCGATTTGAGATCGGGAGCAGTCCCGATGTCCTTCCGAGCAACGAGTGCAGTCTTAACACACCACACACGGCAGGATAATCTGTAAGATTTTGTTACGGAAATCGGAGCGTTTCTTAAGATTGTCGTAAGGGGTAAATCGGGTCTAAATCGGCCTAAATATCCTGCCGTGTGAACCAGGCTTTAGTCTTGCTTTCATTTAGCCAAGGCTTAAAGACGTAACATCAGTTCACCATGAGTGTCTTTCCATTTATGTCATTTCAAAGGCATTCTATGGAAGACGAAGACATGCATTAGAGTAATGCTTTATTTGAATTCTTTAATTCTAACTTTACTCAGCACTGTATGAACAATAATGTCTGTATAAAAGTGATTGTGCGACCTTAGGGTGGGTGTAGTTTTGCAGTCTTGTGTCTGGATTACATAACTCACACTTAACGTTCTAGGTAGCACCTGTTGTTTGGGCCTTTTCATGACTGGACATAAGTCGATTGCTGCAAACTGCATGTATTATCTTTACTCCTCCAATTCACATATTAAAACTAGAATGGAATGATTGGGGCCATGTGTTCTGTTGCTGTAAAATTTAAAACACGATGAATTTAAGTAAAAGTGAAAGTGTCTGAATGTGGTAGATAGTTTAACTTTTCTTGGCATGTACTCAAAACATCTTTTAACCACGCCCCTGGCAGCCCCCTGTTGCAGCCTGTGGGTGCCAAGGGAAGGGTGTTAATGGACCAATGTGAGGAACAGAGCAAAGGCTGGGAGGGGAGGGTGCACTGCAGAAGAGGAGCAGTTAAGTGATTCTCAGGTCAGGTCTAATTAAAATGAGGGCTCTACCTCAGAGGCATTAAGCCATCTTATCAGAAAGCAAATGTAAAAATGAGAAATAATATTTACAGAGTTGGACAAGACACAGTGCTGGGGCATGTTTTATCTTCCTGTCTATTTTCTTTTCTGTGTGTTGCCTCATGGTGTGTATGTGTTAAAGAGAGCTTATCCATCAGTTGATTTAATGGATTTCTGTGATTCACCATGAGTAATATTTTTTGTTCCAAGAGAAAACAATGTGTATTTTCTAAACCTATTTAGATTTGACTTGTCCATATACGGCATTTGTTATTCATACCATTATCTTGGGAATCACAATCAGATGTGAACGGACCTTGGAATAAAAATGTCAGTAAATAATTTATGCTTCCTCCTTTAACGCACACCGCTCTCTGTCACGTTTTAGAATGAGGTGTGGTTAGGGTTAGTATGCGAATGAGAAAGAGGCTCGGAGAGTGCAGACCAGGCTGAGGCACGCGATCAGACCCCTTAGCTGAACAATATTCGCAACATACATCAGATATGCATCAATTATTCACAAGGTTTTCATCTATTCTGGAAATGTGCTTGTAAGGTCTGTTTGCTGACTCTTGGGTTTGAGAGGGATGTTTTTTTAACTTATTTACGACTGTATGTGTTACAATATGACTCTGGCATCACATATTGGGCTTCATGACAAATCAGACATACAGTATTGTAATTGGCATTGAGAGGCAGACATCAACAAATGTTTAATACTCAAAATAAAGAATAATAATTGTTGCTGCTTGTTGATGCCCAGCAGATAAATGGAATAGTGCAAAACTACTGTGTTGATAAAAAGTAGTTTTGAATTGTTCCTTTTGCCTGCCTTCTTTGATTTCATTTTCTAAAGCAACAGACATTCTTGTTGACTTTCAGGACTCCTAAGATCCAAATATGCACTGTCCTCTGCACCTTATCAACACTGTGCCAAAACAATACTTAGGGGTTCTGAATTCCCAAATAAACCGAATAGACCACATGTACTATTCCCTGCCAAAGTGGGTAAGACCTCGGTCTACAAGAGTCTGATTGTGAAGTCGTATCATCAATGAGCAGTGAACCTTGCTCCACTCTGCTCTGATCAGTCCAGACCAGCCACACTGGACTCAAACCTGATTAAAGTAGCACCAGTAGTCTTCAGCTTGTATTAAAAGTACAAAAAAGGCTGTTTCTTCGGGCCACTTTGCTTCTATGAGGTCTTCGCAAGCATAGAAGCTGTATAAATGCATTCATATTTATTGTGATTACCATAATGATAGTGGCATGTAGTTTTTGCCCAGGGTGCTCGGTTTAGGTTTTTCTTAGTTTAATTTTGAAGTTTCCCAGTGTTGCAAAAGTCACATGTGTCTGCAGAATAATGTCAAATTGCCGTGTGGGCACAAACACTTCCATGGTCTGAGTGGTTCAAAGGTGGAATGTTGATCCGGAGCAGGAGCATCAACCTCTGGAACGCTCTCTGCTTGGGTCCTAAAAATAACTTTCCCACACTCTCACCGCTCGATGTGCAGAGGTTCACAACATGGAGACTGACCGGGGATTTCTTTTAAATGGATGGATTTATTTCTGTGAAAATGCAGTGTACTTTTACAATATTATTATTATTTTTCTATTATATATAACAAATCGTTGTACTTGCTTGGTTTATAGGTGATCAAATAGCTATTATGTACTTTGACTTTTCAGTGTTTTTGCAATCATCCCAATAATTTCAAATGAATTTAAAAAGCAGCCATTATAGTTGATTGACTGCGGAACCTTCCGCAGTCAACCATTGGTTTTGTATTTCTTTATTCCGTCATTTTTTTTGACACGTTTCACAGCTTTCACATTTTCAACAATTTCCACAAGTTATACATCAAAACGTTCCACATGTTTGGGAGATTATTGCTATTACTTTTGGGACTTCAGCGATTTCCGGTTTTTCCGCAATCGGACAAAAATCTGCATTGAGAATTCTGCAATGCATTTTAATAGGCCCATGCATTTTAATAGGACTTCAGCTCTTTCAGACATTTCTACAGTTTCAATGATTCAACAGTTTCAAGGATTCAACAGTTTCAAGGATTTCAGCAGTTTCAAGATTTCAAGAGTTTCAAGGACTTCAACAGTTTCAAGGACTTCAGCAGTTTCAAGGACTTCAGCAGTTTCAAGGACTTCAGCAGTTTCAAGGACTTCAGTGTAATCATGCAACCTAATAGGGATTTTTCCATGTAAACCAGTATAATGCAACTTAATAGGGATTTTTCCATGTAAACCAGTATAATGCAACTTAATAGGGTTTTTTCATGTAAACCAGTATAATGCAACTTAATAGGGGTTTTTTCCATGTAAACCAGTATAATGCAACTTAATAGGGGTTTTTACATGTAAACCAGTATAATGCAACTTAATAGGGTTTTTTCCATGTAAACCAGTATAATGCAACTTAATAGGGTTTTTTCCATGTAAACCAGTACAATGCAACTTAATAGGGATTTTTCCATGTAAACCAGTATAATGCAACTTAATGGGGATTTTTCCATGTAAACCAGTATAATGCAACTTAATGGGGATTTTTCCATGTAAACCAGTATTATGCAACTTAATAGGGATTTTTCCATGTAAACCAGTATAATGCAACTTAATAGGGATTTTTCCATGTAAACCAGTTTAATGCAACTTAATGGGGATTTTTCCATGTAAACCAGTATTATGCAACTTAATAGGGATTTTTCCATGTAAACCAGTATAATGCAACTTAATAGGGATTTTTCCATGTAAACCAGTATAATGCAACTTAATAGGGATTTTTTACATGTAAACCAGTATAATGCAACTTAATAGGGATTTTTCCATGTAAACCAGTATAATGCAACTTAATAGGGTTTTTTACATGTAAACCAGTATAATGCAACTTAATAGGGATTTTTCCATGTAAACCAGTATAATGCAACTTAATAGGGTTTTTTACATGTAAACCAGTATAATGCAACTTAATAGGGGTTTTTACATGTAAACCAGTATAATGGAACTTAATAGGGGTTTTTACATGAAAACCAGTATAAAGGATAACAGTTTAAAGGATATCAGGAGCTTCAAATACTTCAGGAGTTTCAAAGATGTTTAAAGTATTTTAACAGTTTCAAGGATTTCAAGGATTTTTCAGCTAAATTCCACATTAGATCTGTTCCGCAGTCAATCGCAATGGCTTCAGCCATTGCAACGGTTTCTAGTTTATGTTGGTATTTGTTGTGTCGAGGCCCGTGATCGATATTGCTCAGTTTATGTTAAATTTGATTACGCAACACTTAAGCTTTTGAAATATTTAACATGATTTAACAATGCTTTTGACGTACTTCTTCCCAATCCTTTTCAGGTCTCTATTTTGGTGAAAAGGAAAATGTATATGTATTTATGTCAATCAACTGAATCCTGTAAGAACCTGAAAAAAAAAAGAATGGATTTTACATGATGCATACAGCCAAAATGTTTCCCCTCAAAATGGCACATACAAGATTTTTTTCAAGCAGGAAATGGAATATAGATGCATGATTTTGTCAACTAGTCTACTTCAGAAAAGTATTCTGACTACAAGTAGACATGCGTTTATTAGACATTGACAAAGACTAAAGTTGCAACAAGGATTTTCTGGCAAGGCAAGTTTATTTGTATAGCACAATTTCATACTCAAGGCAACTCAAAGTGCTGAACAAAATTAGATTAAATAAGCATTAAAATAAATAATCACAGTACATCAAAAAGAAAGATAAAAATATAAAATCCCTCAGTTGTATGCACAGCTAAACAGAACTGTTTTTAACCTGTTTTTTTTACATTGTCAGGCCTGTCTGACATCTTCATGAAGATTGTTCCAGAAGCATGAATCTGAAAAGCAGCCTCCCCATGTTTAGTTCTGACTCTGGGCACTAACAGGAGTCCAGTCCCTGTGCTCCTCAGAGTCCAGACTGGTTCATATGGGACTAGCATGTCACTAATATATTGATTTTATACTGATTTTATAATCGTGCAGAATTCATATTTGACTGCGTTATACTATTTTTTGCAACCCTAAGACAGAACACCCAGACTAGACCTTGGATATTCTTCTTATTACACAGAAATCAATGAGTACAAGCTGCTTCTCACATTTTATCCTTTTAGTTGAAAAGATAATTTCTTAACAATTTCTTGTTATATGTACACAGATTTAATCATAAAGGCTAATTTCCTACTGTAGTCCCATGAAAAGTGTATGTCACAGCCACCAACAAACAAAGCAACAGTTAGAAAGCCACATACACACATAAAAGCAATTATTTTTAAATGCAGAAACATATAGAACATGGGAGAATTACTCAACACATAACAAAACGACACATAATAACAACACAGAGACATGCAAGAACCTACACAAACACTAGTGGTTCACTATGTGACTGCAGCTTTGATTGTTCTGGAGCCACAGTTTGACAAACATTGAGAAGGTTTTCAAGGCTGTGATGTTGCTAATATGAGCTTGTACAAATTATGTTTTCTTAAATGTATTAAACTCCTGTGTGGGATGTGGAACCAATCCATGATGTACTGTACTGTACTGTATTCTGTACATCAGCCAAAAATATCATGCTTTATCACTTAAACATTATTAAGGATTTGATATGCTCCTGTTAATCACACACCCGACTTAACCCCTTCTGCTATGTGTAGTTAAGGGAGTCAATGCAGAGTTGTTTAAATGAGTGAGACACATTGAGCTGCCACTGAATGTCGTCTCACTCATGAATTTTGTGAGGGCAAGTGTCCTTCAGAGTTCACAGGTGGCTATTGAAAGGCTCAGCCAAATGATGGAGCAAAGTTAGGACACGTAGAGCTTTGAATAGACTTAAATTACCCTCTATAGTCGAAGCATGGGGGCACTGAGAGGACAAGTCTGCACTTCAAAAGGCAACTTTGTGCACAAGATGGTTACAGCTTATCAAAAAAGTTTTATGGCATGCTACATAAGTCATACAGAACCAGCAGCCCTCTCTGTGTTGTGCACATATGTGATTGTGTTAAAGTGGGGGAAGTTTGGGTTGGGAGAGTACTCCAGTGCGCGGCTTAACCAAACTTTCCTTTTGTCCACAACAATGATGAGTGATGATGAGTGACAGGGGTGTTTTCAGGGGGATCTGGGGAACAGAATGTGACCAAGCAGTGTTCACCCAAACTCATACAATAGGCCCCAAAAGGTCACATTTGAGGCAAGCATCTTACATGACACACGTTAATGAAACAAAGTAAACATCGCAGACTGTGTATTGCTGTCCATATTTGAAAGCCTATATGGACCCTGGCATGTTTTTCCCAAATTATGGCCGACCTTTTGTCTTCATTCTTTAGATTCGCAGCGATATCTTTGAATTTAGTGATTTCTGTCTCTTCATATTTGTCATTGTAATTAGAATGTCTTAACTACTTCTATAAGGCAGGGTGTGACAATGTGCGAGGCAGTTGTCCTTTTGTTATGCAAGTCTATACATTCTGCTTACCACACAGGTCCCTCCCCCTGCACCTCTCGTCGTGGCTTGCGCTAGTTAAGAAACGGTAGAAGTTGCGTGCCATGTTTCCCAGGAGGCAGTGCTAGACTAAGAGTTTGGAGGCTGACTATGGCACTAGATGGCTCTAGATGGCGGTTAGCATTGAACCAGTATTCTTTGGCCTGCTAACTTGCTCTCCCCCTCTTTCCAAGCGCAGCAGTGATGGTTATGAGAGCTGACAGCTCACCTCTCCCTAGCGTGCCTACCGTCCTCGGAGCGTTACAGCCCCCCTCAAACCTCGCCTCTGCTCCCCAAGGCCTATGGGCCACAAAGGTTACTCAATATGTTAGAATCCCCTTTCTCTCCCACAATGGAAACACCAGCTTTGGAACGCTAGTTTAGACTTACGGGGCTAACTCTCGACTCTGCCATTTACCTTTTGTTTTATATTTCACACTAAACCTGTTGACTCCATTATACTATACTCTGTGGTGGCTTTTTAAATCATCTGTCATTTTCAATTGTAGAAGATTTGGAGGAACCTTATCCTACTTTCAAAACTTTGAAAAATAAATATTATGCTTGAAACATCTTTGATAATATTTAGTCTGGTATGACATGCTTTATAATTTGAAAGAATATTTTAAGGAGTCAAGGATAAAAAAAATGCGTTTGACTTCCTTACACTACCACCAGAGTAGAGTTGTGTTTTGTTTTTTGTTTTTCAAATAAAAAAAAGACTGTCTGCAAACACAGCTATGCAATTGTAAAGAACATAATTTCTCTTGAGATTCAGGAAAGGGGAGCCATATGTACAAATCTGACCCAAAGTGGTTCTACAATCATGGTCAAAATTCTGTAGTCCTTTCCCACTCTCCCTGATTCAGGTTTCAGATATTCGTCGAATGGTTCTGCGGTGTAGGACTCATGTTTATGTTTTCTTGGATGCTTGTGTTCTGTAAAATGTACTTTTGTACTGTACAGATGAAAATCAATGTAGAACATGATTTTCATCTTTACCCATCTTTAGTCACATTAGGATGTTAGAAGTCTTTATCCACCTTTCCAGTAGAACTGCTGAGACACTCTCGATGCCTTGGTCCAGCCCGTTATCAACAAGCGACAGGTCCGCTCTCTAAATGAAGTGGTTGTTTTTGGCACAAAGTGTTTCAGAATATGCAGTGAAAGGAAATTTGAAACCAGTTTCACATTGCTGTGCTAGCCGTGCTAATGTTGCAACATATTTCCTCAGCGTATCGGCATATTGTGATCTCATAATAGTTGAGAAAATTTTTTGCCCTTTCAGTTTGATTACGTTGACATAAAGGCTAACGGGCATATATTTACCAATTTAGAATATTTGTCGATGTGTAATGGAACGTGCTATCTGTAGAATGCTCCCATTGACCGGGCAAGCCTGCTTTGCATTTGTTGCACGACCATACTTTGTTAGGCAAAAAGACTGCATTGGAGAAAACAGTTTATATACGAAGTGTCAATTTTCAAGTAATAAGAAAACGTCAATATCTTTCTTACTTGTCAATGAGGAATGTCTTATCCACCTCAATTTTCAAAGGCATCCCCGATTGAAATACTTTTTTTATTCTTTGATTTGTCATTAATGATTTGAGAATCCTAATGAGACCTTTTTTAGTACTGCAGCCTGACATGTTAGTGAGATTAGCTTGACACTGTGAATTCTAGCAACTTGGATGCAACACAATTTCTAATTGGTAACACAGTGGAAGGCAGGACATCAAAATGAAAACAATAACAAGATTTAGGGCTGTAAGTGATTTTTTTAAATGCCTTCTGACATATTAGGGCCATTTAATGATGACGTGACATGAAATTCTCACATATGGCTGCTTTAAAGTTTGAATGGATGGATCTATAACCAACCCCAGGTCTGTTTTTGATGGGGACAATGTTTCCAAATGGTTAAAAGTCCGGAAAAGTAAATTTTGCACAATGCGTCTCCTTTAATGTAACCAAATGTAACAGCCACAACTGCATATGTGCATCTTTTTCACTCAGCATTTAGCAGAACACACCCTGAACCGCGATGTTCATAGCCTCATTTATTGTTCTGATGGAATGAGTGACTGCTGATTGTGCCCTTTCCGATTCTGATAACACCACTCACCCTAATAGCAGTCTAATATTAAATATGAGGAAATGCCCCGGTGTAATCTGACTTGTCTTAATTACAGGCAGTATCCAGTAATAGGCTGCGTCCATAGATATGAGCCATTAGAGAAGTGTCTCTTGGGGAAAAGGCCTGTTTGGCTATGAGGTGGCTGATAAAGAATCCATGCCTCATTTACCTCCAATTTTTTGTTCACACGTCTCTGTATTAAATTCAGCAGTGGCGATGGACAATGTTAAACTGATTTGTGGTATCTCTTCCTGTCTCATGTAGTTAATCTGCTCTGTTTGCTCTGTCAGCAATTACTAATGCCAAATCACAGAAAATGGTTTCTTAGACACACTTTTGGTACAAGTTATACAAAGTATTTTTTATTCAAATTGTCAACTTTTTCCATCTTCTTCTTTCAATACAATGACTTTTTTATCGTCTTATACAAAATATACATATGACCCAGAAAAACATGACTCCTTTCTTGAGTTTTGAACTCAGAATTATTTTCTCAATAAGAAATTTCCTCTATTTCAAATGCCACGAAACAAAGTCCACCCATTTCAGATAATACACCCATTATTAGTATGGAAATTAGAAGTGGAATGAGCTGAAGGCTTGTCACTTGAGTGACAGTTAAAGACACTCTTGGTTCAGTGCACTGTATTTAAGGCTTGTTTGATATTTTTCCAGCTCTGTATTTGACAAATTATTTTTGGGTGGCAGCTCAAATCTTGTTGGTATTTAAGACAGATTTTAGTGAATATTGCTGAATTGTGTTGGTGGTTGCATTTAAGGGAGCATCAGTCTCATAACAGGGAGGTGTCGTCTGCTGACAGATCACTGTCTGGATGAGAGAGCACAGCAGCATCCCACCTCATTACCGTAGCAACACACTAACCCAGGGACCGACGTACTGCTCGCTGTGATTAAGATGTAAATTTCCTCTAATTGGAATGTAAATTCATACATTTATATGAAGACGTCAGCTGTCAGATTGCAATATTGTGTCCTTTTTTCTCCAACTCCCCTGTTCCCTCAGCAGGGACTAGGTGCCTATAATCTGTATCATAGCCATGCAGTCCATCCTGGGATTTGGCGTTTGTTTAATAGCAAGCCCATTGTCCTGCATCCTGCCAGTCATTGTACTGCTCCCATTCATGTTTCTGTGTTTTGTTGCTGTGTGATTTGCTCTCTCTACCTATGTTTGTTACTCCATGCATGGCTGAGCCGTCAGGCCTTTGGGGATGAGGAGGGACTTTGTGACGGGGCTGGGGTCATTGGGTGGCCGTATTTTGTGTGTGCATCGATTACTTCTGCTGAATGTTCCTCAATGCAAATAAGTCTGCCACTTTGAGAGGAAGCACATGTATCTGAAGTAATTAATTTTACCCTTGAATGCCAGCTGTGGTGTTGGTGTGATCTTCTCTATACTGGGCACTCTCACCAAAAAGAAAGGTGCTGCTTTAGAGTTTTGGCAGATGTACATAGTATGTTTGCCAAAATATACAATCCAAATAAGTGTTTTTTTTTTCAATGTACAATTAACTCTTAAGTGTTCAAATGAAAAGCATTCACAACAAACTAATTATTTCAAGTATAGTACATCACCAGCATTCTTTCTGCATGTTAACTAACCATTTTGGAACAAAAGTTACAAATGCACCAACCCATATATGAGAATGTAAACCGAGTCAGCAGCTGGTCCCATTTAATAAGACACACTCCTATGACTAATGCCTTCTGATAATCATTGTGATTGTCAGTTTGTGCACTTTGCCAAACCACACGTCGTTCACCAAATCATTTTCACTTGTCAAATATACTCAAGTGGTGACAAACATAGCTTTAAGACATAATGTCATCAAGAAAAAACAAAAGCTTTCATGCACTTTTACTCGTGATATGCCCTGGATGATCTTGCAAATTACATGTTCTATTATGATGAGCGTGTGAAGAACAAGAAAAAGCATTGAGTCATGTTGAAAATCACATGCCGGTCTAGGATTCCCATGAATTGCTACCGTCAGGAATCCCAGTTATGTGTCTACAGTTTGTCAACAACATTGCTCCAACCACCTGTAAGACTGGACCTATTAGTATTAGTGTCTTTGGAGCAACGAGGAGGCATATAAACAAGCCTTTATAGCTGCCACTCCGTCCAGCATATCGTGTTTACCTCATAAACTCAATAGCTTGGAAAGTAACACGTTTCCATTCGTCGTTTACCAGTAATCTTGCCTTGAGTCGTCCAAATATGGTCATTCTGCTCACGTGGCTTGGGAATAATTTCATCGAAATTTTCATCGAACCCATCATCTGAATGTTCAGGTGTCAAAGGAGGAAGTGACTCATCTTGTTGCCTCAGGCTGTCAAGCAACATTTCCACTGTACACGGTGAATCATAGTGGACGTTTTTATTAATGACTTGTTTATTTGAACGTATTTGCATTTTGCCTCGAAGTCCTTGGGCTGTGTCTCCAAACGTCACCACAGACGCAGGCCCTCTGTCCGCAAGTAGATCACAGAGGCCGCACACACATAAGGAGGGATGGAGGGGAAGGAAGTGGGGCAGAGCGGCAGACAGAAAGAGAAGAGAGACACTATTTTGTCCCCAGGTACGACAGAGGCAATCATGCAGAAAGATCCCACATGGAGGAGGTGGAAGAGGAGGAGGGGGCATCAAGGAACTATCTCCTCATTTAGACCCCCCCGTACTCAAAATACATCTGTCCCACTTCCTGTGTCACAAACATTTGGAATATCCTTTGTCACTTAAAAAAAATCGTCCCACTTTGTCAAAGGCATGTCAGAAATATTCTGGTATACTGTATGTTCCAACTCATTTGCTTTAGCCAACATGGTCTTCAGACTCGGTTCCTCTGATTGCCCTCCAGCAGTCTATCTTAAATGCTAATTTGTGTCGGCTACAGTATTTACCATTTTATTCAACTGTGCGACTGTCTCATGGCTGCTTGCTTTAAAACAATGACACTGTGCTCCTCTCCTGCAACAAAAACACATTTGTGGATGTGTTGGGTGAAATTTAGCAAGAAATTATCATTTTCTGAATCACTTCACTCGGCTTGCACAGTGTTTGTTTCATTCTTCTCCTTTATGTGGCTGGTCTTTGAGGTCTTCAAAGGACTTACATCCTGCTGCATGTTCTTCTATTTGCTTCTTTTCTCTGCACTTTTCTCAGCATTATCCAACAGCACTTTTTGTGCGTGCAAATGCTCTCTGAACGGCATCCTTTCTTCCCTTTCAGGCAGGATGTCATTGTTGCTGCCTGTGGGCTGGGTGTATTTATTTAGGGGTAATTGGTGTGTGGATGAGTGAGGTAATGAGGTGCATCCACACTTGGTTGCTCTCTGCCTCACAGCCTGAAACAGACGCAGCCTTGCTGTGCTCCGGCATGAGCTGTACACTTCTGCAGTATGTGCAACACAAGCCAGAAAGGCTCTTTCATACCCAGGTGGACAAACACAATTGCCTGGGCTGATACCTCAATGAGGCGTCTTTAGTTTGAAGAGCTTAGTGCTCCAGTATGTGCACGTGCACCGTCTCTACATTTGTGTGTTGGTGTGCCTGTATTGTGGGAGAAGTAGAAGAAACAGAACTTGCCAGTGTTGAGTTCTTGTTTATATTGGGTTGTTTGTAGAAGTGCTTTTCCCTGTGTGTTTATGAGTTCATGTATATCGAGATGAATGGCTGTTCAATGGAGCTCGAGGAGGACCTTTGGTCGTGTTAACACCCTGCCAACCTCGAAGGGCCCTGATGTCCTGCAGAGTTACCTAATGATTTCACTTAGAACACCCTTATCTGAGTGGCCCACGTGGAAGCTGTCATCTGACGTGTCAGCCTTTACAAGTCGTTTGCTGCCTCATTTCCTATCAAATCCAGTTGCACAGAACTCTCACTTTGGGCCAAGTCTTCTCTCTCACTTCGCTCTTCATATCTCTCATTAAAAGAGTTCTAATGTCTTCTTCAATGTTTGTTGTGTTGTTGCACATTTTTAGCTGACACATAGTAGCCATCTGAGTGTGAAATTCTAAAGATGAGGTTGGCACCTGCGGGTGTTCTACACTTTATAGTATGCATATATTATTGTGTTGTTATCAGGGAAATTGGTGTAGACCTGCCATCCTTTGATAGACAGACAATTACTGTATGTGATGCATAAGTGGGCTCATTTTAGGACAGGATTTTGAGTTGCTAATGGTGCATTATTCAGCTTTTGGTCTGTCCCCAAAAGTGCCGGGCCAAATCAAACATGCCGCTCCAGGGTAATTGAGGCCCACTCCGCACCCCCTGTGGTGAGCAAGGCAGAACTGTAATCCCCTGACAACTCTGACTTGGCCCCAATCTGGCAGGCCGCCCTATTCCCAGCAAAATGTGTAACTCATTGGAAGAATGAAGAAGCATATATTCTAGTTCAAAACTCATTTCCAATTTTTCTCTAATCTTCATGTTCACTGGTGAGAAATCTTTCCCATCCACAAACTGTCGATTATGAGACATTTGAGATAAGAGTTGGCTATAAATTATGAAATAGGGGTTTTTCTGCCGATTACCAATTTATAATTAATCACTTCTTATCAAAAGATAAATAAAAATGAATGCAAGAGACTTAAATTAAAATGCCTTCATCAGTTATTATATAGGTTTACTGAGATCAGGGGACAAACAGGGGACAGCATATCTCAACGGTAGCATGTTTAATTTGTGAAAACCTGAAAATATAGATCTACATTTGGTGAATCTCAAGTTGCCCACAAGAGGATTGCTTTTTTTGTTTTACCCGATCCTGAATTCTGGAGGTTCTAAGCTTTAAAATGATGAATGGTATGTGTTTATTAGCAGAGCTGAAGCTGGATGACTGTGTGAACTGGTTTATGATCTAGTGTTAGCGTGATCTTTTGGAGTCAATTATACTGTTATCAATAATGGATTGCAATAAAGAGGTTTAGCTGTCAAGTTAAGTGAGGACATGTCTGAGGGAGCAGTAACTTCTAATGATTATAAAAGAAATGGAAAATAATATTCTCTGTTGACAATGAAAGACGTCAAAATTGGCTAATTTAATCCTAATATATCTGATAGATCTTCAGTTCCTTATAGAAAGTATGATGTACAGTTATTTTCATCATTTGAGAACCATGCAAAACACATTTTCTGCAATTCTCCCTCCAGAGGTCATTTGCAGAGAATAAATCAGATGCATTTAGTATGATCTTACTGATTTCAGCTAGCACGTCCTCCTCAGGCCAAAGCTCACTGTTTTAATAGTTTTAATAGTGCCTTGTGATTAACACTCAGCTAATGGTTCGCTAAAACTGTTATGTTTGCGGCATAATTAAAGCAGACAAAACACAAATCCCCTTCACCCACGTGAGTTTAGGACCTGGGGTCACAGAGCAATGGAAGGTGGTGAATCTTTTGACAAGCCACTGGAGGTGATGTCTCATTCCCTCTGACGTGTTGGAAACCCTAAAGCCGGTTTGGCCTTCAGCTTGCCCAGAAAGCTCCTCACCTATGTGGTTAAATTTACACCACCACCTGCCTTCAGCGAGGACAAGCTGGGGAGGCTGAGCTATTGTTCTGGGGTGTAGAGGGCAAAGTGGAGTGCGACAATACTTTATAAGAGAGTCACTTTCAAACACACAGTACTTAAAGGACATTCTTATGAAAGGAGTTTGTTTCTGGTTACATATACATTGAATAAAAATAAAAAATACCTTTGTATGTTCATATATACTTCTCTTTTATAAGAATAAAATTATTGTACAGTAGATTTATAAATAATATAAAATATTCCCATCTAGTCAATTTCATTTGTTTTAATAGGTGTTGTAGCTTGATTGATTAATTGGTTGGTTGTATCGTCGCATCAACAAAGCTCCAGTTCAAACATATGAAATAATATAACAAAATGCAACCAAAAAAGGAATAGGCAGAAGCAATGCTTATTTCAGCCTATCCTATTTTACCTCATCAGTTTAACCAGCTTTTAACCTTTATATTTGTGGTATACCTTATTTAACAAACTTGCACAAATACAAAGTCACTTTTCATATTCTTTAAATATTTGAAACTTTAAAGTTTTAAATTGTGGAAAAGACATTTTTTTATCTTCTGTTAATTCATTCCATAATTTCACTCTGAGCTTTAATTACGTTAAACTATTAATTCTCACATTCCAAAACTACAGATATCATATTTTGTACATGTTCTAACAGTGTACTATAAACTGGACAGTCACCAAAAAAATAGCGTTGTTGTCGATTCTTCTTCAAAGATCTTCTGTTGAATCTGGCGGACAGTCAGATGTTCCCGTGGCCTGATGTGCTGATTGGCTTGTGAGTCTTGAGGATTGTCTATGTGTGGCCCGGCTGGTCCAAGTCAGCAGTAATGACTGGCTTTGGCCGGCATGCCTGTTAATGTGAATGGGGTTACTCTGGGCAACACCTTTTCAGCTGGGTCCTATGAAGTCCTTAGTATGGTGGTCTTTGTCCACACAAGGGCTGTCCTCTCAGCAGAAAAGGCCTCTTTTTTGTGAGGACTATCAACCAGTGATGGATTATACACCCCCTTTATTCTCGCAGCTCTACGAGGATGTGTGCAAACTTTCACTCTCACGGCCACATTCACAGACAGAGCTTATTACAAACTCATCAGTGTAGCGTGTTAAAGTCTTATGTAATTGAATAGAGGCACTTCTTCATATCCAATATGAATATGAATAACTTACAGCAGGGGTGTCAAACTCATTTTGATCGGGCTAAATTTAAAAAGTAATAGCTGCCTGCGGGCCGAAACTATGAAAGTGGTTTTCTTAGTGAAAAGTTTGAAGCACATCTGTTCAATCTGTGGACATTTATTTGCATCTATGTTTCAGCCATGTTCTTCACTGCCACAAAGTGAACTGTATCGCTGCAATGCTTCCATAGCAGTTACAGAAATATTTCAGTCATATATTTTTGTTTTTTGAAGTAGACTCCAAAGATGTGTTCCCAACATTTTTCTGCCATGGGTCACACCTTTTCTATTGAAAAATCTCATCAGTCCTTATTATTATGTATTGTATTGTATTATACACATTATACATAGTACTATTACTCACACACACGCACACACATTTGTCATTTACTGTACCTCTGATGACCTAACGTTTCCTCATCCTTTCAACATCTACTCTTGCTTATGTAACATGCCCAAAAATACAATGTAAATGGTAGTTTATAGCAAATATACGTTTTTTCAAATGATTGTTATATTTCAGCTCTGGATGATCTAAATTCCATCTTGTTGTCATTTCAGCTTTCACCACACCACTGCAGGACTAGTTGAAACTACACAAATTCAATATCTGTTGTGACTGTGTGCGAAAACTCCCCTTGTGCCCCTTCCACACCCTTTCAATGGGTGAACTACTTCCACAACTAACACACTAACCTCCAAATGACCTTTCATCTTGTCAAACGTTTCCACGTAAACTTGAACTCCACTGTGGCCCAAACGATAATGCCAGATTTGACTGAAATACTGGGAAGACTGGTCTCGTGGTGCAAGACATTACCGTTTGAATTATTATTATGGTGAAACAAGCGCACTGTGAGAGTCCGTCTCTGGTTTAGTACATGACTGTGTTCTTGTAGTCTGCCTGCAAGGGAAAAAACTATGAATAATATATGACAAATGTCTTTGAGTGTTGTATTTTTGGGGGGTGGGTACATCAGAATTTCCTAACGTTGTTCTGTAAAGTTCTTTATTCTTTCACTGTCCTTCACCAAGAAATGTAATGATGATTTACTGAACTTGCAATCACTCCAACAATCTACCTTTCACCTCTCTTTGATGATTTTAAGTATTATTTTGCAAAAGATAAACACACACACATGTTAACCACTAAGCTGCTGCACATTTGAGAAAGACACATCTAACACTTCTACACAATGACTCTCAATTCATTGCAAAGAATGTAATCTATACTGGAGCTGGTTTGCGCACAGTACCTAGTGTAAACAGGAAGAGAAACGGAAACTAAACACGGACTTCGAGGTAGTCGCTGAAGTTAGGCCCTTCTGACCCTTTAGACCGTTCTAACCATATTATTTGTAATTAACATAGCAGAAAAAAGCACCTTGAGTGGTACACTAAAGGTCAAATGTTCATGCATTTCCATTTTAATAGATACTTTTATAAAGGTAATAAAAGCCTCTGCATCGTAATAGTAAACGGATCGTTAGGTGCCCCAAAAACATGTTTTCACTCACCGTTGGTTGTGTGAAGTCATTTATTGTCCAATAAACATCTGTTTTCAAATTATAACATGATTTATTGGGGCGACAGTAGCTCAGTTGGTAGAGCATTGGCCTTCAGGCCTGAAGGTCGTGGGTTCAATTCCCACCTCTGCACCTTCTCCACCGACTCCCACTGATGACTGCTGTCGTTGTGTCCTTGGGCAAGACACTTAACCCCACTTTGCCCAAAGCCCCCACTGAAAGATCAAGGCTATGCTCACACTCAGAGAGCAGCCGTCCTCCTGTGGACTCACCACCTGCAGAGGGTCAGTGAGGGGCTGGTGCTATGAGACTTGGGTGGCATCTCTGATTGCCACCCCCCTGACCCAGAAATGGATTAAAGGGTAGAAAATGGATGGATGGATGGATGGAACATGATTGATCTGTGAAGTATGCAAATATGCAGTTCATGCAAGTCAGCCCAGGAATTTAGAGGAACCAATGGTTTATCTGCACCTCACTGTTGTTGTTGGGATGTTTATTGTGACATAGGTTAGATCTATGTTTTACAGCTTGTTATATTGAAAGCCAGGATTTGATTCTTAGGAACTCATCAAAAATTCCAATAATTTACAAACCTCTTTGGACAGGAACATAGAATTTATGCTGTAAAATACCAAACCTACTGTGTAGGTTTCCTCCGGATACTCCGGTTTCCCCTACCACTAAAAATATGTACAATAGGTGAGAGAGAGACAAATGCCCAAAAAATAACAATTGTAAACCGCTTTGTGACTCTGGTCTGTGAAAGGCGGTATATAAGTAAAGATTACTTACTACTACTACTTACTTAAATAAAAGACTAATTAATGAAAGTTCTACATAGTCAGTGAAATAAGCAAATGGAAGCACAACAAAAGGAGGGAGACCAGACTGACATTGAACAGTACATGAAATAAACGGGAAAATATATTTCTGGAATTTTAACCAGTTTAACGTTTATTCAAGAATCAAGAATCAATATGGCATTTTTATTACAGAATCATCAGACATTCACTTATTATGTGCAGCTGTGTCTATGATATTTTTTCTGTATATTCCCTATATATTGGATATTATTTTATTTATTTTCCAAAGACCTCCTTCATCTCATCTTACATCACATGTATCACAGTCATGATTTGAGGCTATAATATGTGTCTAAGGGCACCGCTAGGCCCCTGGATGCGCTGTCATAACCCATGTAGCAGCGCGCTCTGTTATATCTCTATATGCAGTGAAGGCAGCACTTAGACATGTTTGTACTCTCCGCCCTTTCTCCCTCTGCCCCTCTCCACAGGCGCCATGTCACCCCGGGGCTTCAACACACTCCCCGGCTGTGCCCAAGTCCAACTAACACCCACTAACCCCTGCCCACCCTCACCACCCTTTCTCTGCCCAGTCAGAGTGCCCTCAGCCCATCGCTCTGCAAAACGCCTTCAGTCCTCTCAAAACATTTCCACTGAGAAATAAAAATGAACTGAAAAGAGACAAAATGGCCTCATGCTGTGTCTTCTGTCAGTAGTCGTTGACAGGTTCGAGTCGAGGCCCCCCGAAGATGGTGACGGCCAGAACAAGTCAAATCCCCCCCAAAGTGCACAAACATTTAGGCCCTGCTTTGTCCATTTGGTTATTCCAAAGCAACACAAGGCCCCAATTGTAATCTTTATTGTATTTTGTTCATTCACGTGGGGATAAATTAAGTTATTATACAACATGAAAATTAATTTACGAAACAAACAGTGAACCAAAGAAAAGTTTGTCCTGTACTGAATTTGTCCTTTATTTAAACTGGTGCATGATTTGAGTCGTGGGGGAAACCAGAGCACCCGGAGGAAACCCCCACATCATTCTTGAGATCGAACCCGACCTTCTTTCTGTAATGCCAGAGCATGTATGTCAGTCTGCCTTTGTATGATCCCTAAAGATGGATCTAGACTCTAGAGTTCTGTGACTTGTATATAAATATAGATATAATAATATAACATAATATTCTCTTTAAATTATATATAATACATTTATATTTGTGAAGTGAGTGCAAACAGGATATTCTGGCACATTGTGGGTTGTATTACGTTCTTTACAGTCACAAAAGAGGAGTATGAAGGAGCTTTTTCTCAGCCGGGTTCAGGTGAGCTAGGGTTACAGGTAGTTGTTTATGGGAAGTTTTCCTTTTAGTTTTTTCATTAATCACCAGTGATAAGATAAGTCTGCTTCTATTATAGGATGGCACATCTTCTCATATTGTAGCTTTTGAGGTGTTGAAGCCTCTTTCTGGAGGCTCAACAAATATTTTCCCACAGAATCTGTGTTGTAACTTTATAGGTACAAGGGATTATGGCACCTGGCGGAGAGTGAAAAGACCAGGAAGTCTGGGAAAAGTGCAGTGATTCCAATTACAAAATGTAGGGCTGCCATATTGACCCAGGGACGGATGCAAAGACGAGATTGCAAATGTAGGACACTGACCTGTGCTTGGACAGATGTACGCATTAGGACACAGTGGATGCATTAGGATACAATGCAGCTCTGTGAAATTGAATTGACAAAATGTATAAACTCCATAAATAACCACTACTGCGCAGAATAATAATGGCAATGCCATAGTTTTCCTCGGCATCAATTTCTTCAATTTATTTGTCATATTTTTCTGTCTGACCCTGTCTTTGTCACTCGCCCTGGAATACTAAACAGAAAGTTGTCGACCAGTGCCAATACAAATAGTTCCCAACTGTGAACAGAGTGAACAGTTATTTCTACTGCGTTAAGTTTGCTTAAAGTAGAGATCGTGTTTAATAAATACACGTTGATCTGATCAGTGGTTGTCCAAATGAAAGTGCCAGTCCTGCCATCAGGCGTTACAACATGGTGTTGAGTTTCCCAGAACTGAAAGTGGTTCAGTAACATGCACCATTTGAGACTGTGGCTAAAACTCTATGGAAGAAATGACTCGTTAAATTAGAACCTAATAATCCAGTCATTAGCAAGCAGTTACTGCCGCTGGAATTCTTTTGATGGCAGAGCTTTGATGATTTATATTGAAAGAATATACCAGTGGATTTGGTCATTTCATGTAAATATATTAGTATATTACTAAATGTATACCCATTACAAATATGGAGACTTTAATTTAAGTTTGCTTTAACAAACAATGTAACATGTTAAGTTAGATATGCTGAAGGAAATTGTGCAGAGATATGGTAACCCTCTTAAGCAAATCCAGTCTGTGGGCTGGCCCAGAGGGCTCATTTCAAGTGCTTAGTGCTCATTTGGAGCTGTGTCACCTCTCACCCTGTAGCCACCGTAGCCCCAGCCACTCTGCTGTGGCGTAAAGCTAAACCACAGGTCTTTGGCCTCGTCTGCTCCAGAGGCACCGCTGACTTCACTCCGTCGATACACGCAAAGCCATATTATACTGCTATAACACTGCTTCACATCCACTTTCACAGTCCCCCACTGTACCGCCACAAAACCAGAACACCAGAGCCAGTAGGTCATTTTCCTGTCATTCGCCTCAGTCCAACTACCCCCTCCAGCCCTCCAGACCCTTTTTTGCTCCTCTTTTTGCACCCTCTGAAGGTTGCCAGGCAGCACAGAAAGACTTTGCACACACATACACCCCGTGATGCCTCTGAGAACTTTTCCGGATGTCCTTGTTTACTTCATGGAGTGTGCAGGTCGCAGGAAGGCTGTCTGTGTCTGATCCTACACTGACCTCCATTCACTAGGTCTCACTCCATATGTTGGGTGGCTCTTGGCCTAATGTATATTATACATTATCACATGCTTATGTTTTCTTACTTTTTGCTCATTAAAGTATTATGTATTGACCTTTATTTACAATGAAATGTTTCATTGAGATTTAGGGGAGAGTCACTGTTTACTTGTTACAAAGATCGGTAACAACAATTTCTAATATATTGTAGCCTTTACATAATAGTCAAGAAATATATCTTTATGTCTTGTTATTTCACCAACATTTTTATCATGTATTCTGTAATGTTGTATTGCTTGTATTGGACAGGGTGATAGTGAATGTCCAGGGTGGCTGCTGATTACTACCAGGCTGCCTTTTCCCTGTGTGTCAGAGTAATCGATTGGGTTTGTCTGCTCCTCCCTCCAACTTTGATGTAGGCATCGATTGTTCTCATATGCCCCTGAACTCAAAGGTTAGAGGAGCCAGCTTCACTTCTGGATTGCTTTGACCTTCCCTCTGCACATGCTCAGTTGGTTCAGCGAGCCCAAAGCCAGAGAGACCCAGAGAGCTGGGCCTGTGGATGCGTGACAGCCAAGCATCGGTGTGATGTCTTTTTTTTACTCTCCCACCAAGGATGATGTATATGTGATTGATTTTTCTACTAGCCTTCTCTCTAGCGCGTTTCCGCTGCACTGCACTAAGCAGGACCGAATCCAAGCTTGATCAATGCATTGTTTTTCTTTTTCAATCACACTTGAGTGAGCTGAAGACACGAAAGGTTACCACACAGGTGAGGTTTGGCAGAGGGGGATTCAGCTCTTCTGGAGCCACTCCTAAGGCCAATATTTGGAAGCACACAACTTTTGCGACTTGCAAAAGTTTGATAAAGAAAATTAAGATTACTTTTGATGTCTTTGAGTAGATATTTGTGGATCCAGGTTTAAATGGTCCACCCCTGCATCTATTCTTCTTGTGAAAGCCTACCTTAACCATATTAAATTAAATTATAGGGTTTGCAGAGCAGTCACCTGCTCTACATAAAAGACTGGCTCCATGAATACAACTGCTCTAGTTTCCTCGCCTGGCCTGACAACCCAACTTTTTCACACAAATAAACAGCAAGTTTGCAAAGCTCCTGACTTCTGAGGAAGGAAATGCAAGGCTTTATATCAGACCTAAACATCAGTTTCTTGAGGGGGAAACTTTGTATCTCCAAATCCCCAAATCCTTAAAAACACAATTTTGAGCTAAAGAAGGAAGCAGTGTACCCCAAAGGGTTAACAAGTGTTGTAGTCCTGAATTATCTCCTTGAAACGACGCCATTAAGCCCTTTTCCTAATTCCTGGTCATTAGGTGGTAGATAATCATCTTCAAGATCCTTGTGTCTTCAGGGGCTGTGATTGTAATGGACAGAGAGGGTTCAGGTGGAGTTTGAATCCTTCTTTGAGTAGAGGTTTCAGATGTCATTGGAGATCCTTTCAGGAAAAAATTACAGGGTTCAACTTCTCTCATTGTTGGCAGTATTGCTATATAGTGAAGTGGTGCTCTCAAAAGACACTTGAAGTGAGTCAACACACATTTTGGACTCTGGAGGTACTTGAAGTCCTCTCAACCTCGGTCTGTTGACGTAGCGCCTTTCAGGCAGTGTGCGGCGTGAGAAGGACAACCCTCTTAAGCTTTATAGCTGTTGGTGTTAGTGAGCTTTAGATGAGTGGCTCTGGTTAAACTACCGTCTTTGTGCTTAGTGTTGGCACACAAGGGCAGTTAGCTGATAAGCTTTCAACAGAGGACACATTTTACTGAACTAATCATATTATTTCTCATTTATTTTATCAAAAGGAAAAATAAAAGGTTTAATTATGGACCCTACATCAAGTTAAACTCCATGTGCACATCCTCCTAACCCTTGAACACCCTCTCTGTGAGCTGTAACAGATCTAACATTTTCTGAAGCATTTAGCAGCACAGTAGCAGGTTCCCTCCGTTCTGCCAGTGTTAAAGGGAGTGCTGAAGCATCTAATGCAATTTCAGGCCAACATGGGCTGAATAAATATCACTGAAGTGCAGTGTCTACTGTACGTGGCTCCCACTGTTGTTTGTGTCCCATTTCCTCCGTAGGAGCTGCTCTAATATTCTACTCGTGTTTGTTGTTTCTGCAGAGACTGCATTTGCCTCCAGACCTGTCTGAGACCGCGAGTCGTGTGAGCCGAGGGGACGTGCCTGGAGCGGCTAGCGCAGCTTCAGCCTGTGGCCTCAGCACCTCCACAAACAAACCTCTGGATTTCTGAGGGCCTCCTGGAACTTTTCTCAGCGTTCACATGCTTCTTATCAAGTGGGACATAACCGAACACACACAAGGCCTTTACATCAATGAGGGATAAACTTCAAACTAAGAAACTATTTCTGGAAATCATCTCATTATGGAAAATGACATTTTTTGCTGAAAATGTGGTATATTTAAAAACGAACTCTCTGTAAATAAAGCGTTTTGTATGATCCTGCCGATGTTGTATTTATGTATTAGTTATAATGTGTGATGATGAACTGTTTGTCTATGAGACCCTGCTTCAGTTGGGACAGCTCGCTCTGTCTGACCCTGCACCTGTCCTATTGAACCAGACACCGAGCAGAGAGAGGAAAAAGCTTGATTTGGGTTGAAGCTTCATACCTCATCAGACGGGTTTGCTGGATGAGCTGCTCTGCTATGACAAGCCCAAAAGAACAAATTAGGTCAAGTGGTGACACTGACAATTACAGAGCAACGTAAAATATCTTCTCTGTATTTTTCAATCTCCTTCTGGTGCCAGGTTGAATATATTTGTCCAAAGAAGTGGCTGAAATGGTAACTATGTGCCGCACATGGTGGAGAGAAAGCTAGTGTTACCTGACAGCTTTATGCATGAACGCTCTGTATCGGCTGTTTGAGGGAGCGGGCGATGCAGCAGATACTTATACAGGTGAACAACAGAGGCTGATGTCTGTTTGTGTTGTGGAGGAGGCTTTGAGCACGCTTTTAGAGCACACTTTTGAAAATAAACTTTACAAATCTCCTTAGACATGTTGTGTTTTTCATAGTGTTACCGACGGTCCTTTTGGTCAGATCGTTTTCAAAGTCAGTTCGAGTTCTTTCCTGTGTTTGATCATCGATGTAGTGGAATTATCACAATCTATATATATGAATAGTTCATTACCGCTACACTGAAATTTCCCCACTGCGGTTGGGGAGGATATCTTAATTTGCAAAAACAGATAAGTTACAATTTGCCATTGAGTTTTTTGAAAAACCAGATCTATTTTAGGACCGTAAAAGTAAAGTTTCAGCCCTTGAGCAACTTCTATCAAATATACTCGCAACACACAAAAAAAACAAGTTGAAGATTGTAGCGCGAGGGATACAACGGTTTGGCACATTTTCAAAACAAAGATTTCTGTTTTCGGCAAACGCTTCATACTAAAATATATGAATGAAATCTGTACATTTGACCTACGACTACAACTACAATTACTACTACTACTACAACTACTGCTACTACTACAACTACTACTACTGCTACTACTACAACTACTACTACTGCTACTACTACAACTACTACTGCTACTACTACAACTACTACTACTGCTACTACTACAACTACTACTGCTACTACTACAACTACTACTACTGCTGCTACTACTACTACTACTACTACTACAACTACTATTGTCACTACTAGGGCCACTTCCACTGAGTAGCACTGGGTTTGAATCTCGGTCTGAACAGGGCCTTTCTTAGTGGAGTTTGCATGTTCTCCCTGTGTTTGCCCAGGTTTCCTCCGGGTGCTCCGGTTTCCCCTACCACTAAAAAAACATGTACAATAGGTCTGGTGTGCACCTCCTGTTCTGGCGACCCCGCTCCCATCTCTGTGTGGAGTGCAAGGAGAAATGCCCACAATTGTAAAGTGCTTTGTGACTCTGGTCTGTGAAATGCGCTATATAAATAAAGATTACTTACCTACTTACAAAGTACAGTAACAAATAAAGAACTTTGCTAACCTTTCAGGCGACCATTGAATGAAATGTCCCACTTTAAGATGCACGGCGCCAGCTCTGAGCTTTGCTGTTGTGGGATTTCTTGGTCCATATTATCGCACAAGTTCTTTCCAAACTTTTCCACAAACTTTAATTGCTTGATGTTGTACCAACCCTGAATTACATTTAAAGCTTTTAATCCTGGAGCAGTGTATTATTTAGACATCCTCTAATTGCATCTTTCTTGCATTTTGAGTCTCTCGCTCATTCTTTGTGTGTAATTATTAATGCTTCTCCTCTGTTTCCCTGCCCTACTCTAAACCAGCTCCTGTAATGAACTAAATGGACATTCATTTTGCCCAAAATTATATAAGTGCAAAGCTGTTAGCCTATTTTTTAAAATCTATTTTGAGATGCAAATGATTGAGTCAGTTTTTGTCAGTTTCACGCTTATTATTCTATACCAACATTGAACAGAAGTTTTGTGGCAGAAAACACACAATGGATGTCTCTGAATGGCTGTAGCTTCTTTTCTACTGCGGAAACAAAATATTTGATTACTTTCTGAAACCGTTTCTGCCCTGCATTTGTTATGACGCCAAATCATTCATCTCCAGAGTGTTAAGCTTTGAGTGACGTGTGATTTTCAATTAATCACTTTGGTGGGATACTAGGTGGTGGAGCCTGCTGTGTGATTGTTACCTGACCTCACTCTCCTGGACATGCCCCCCTTTAGATGCTCTTGTTCTCTTTTCCTCCAATAGACACTGGCAAATGCACTCGCACACACCACCCCCCTGCTGATGCGGCAAGTGAAGCAAAATAACTCACTCTGCCACACAATTGCTCCTCTGCCTTGCTCTAGGCACTGACTGCTTTATTCCATGACTTTTTCTCTTTTCGCTCCCTCCCCCTCCCCTCCTCATTGGCCCTGTATTTTTTATACCACATTGTAACTCAACTAAAACAAGAGGCCATGTTGGTGAATTGCTTGACCTTTCTCCACATGCAATGGTGTCTGCGCTGTGTGGTCTGTGCTGGACCGTACATCTAGTCCGTTTGCAGTGTCGGGCAGCTTTTGAATAGGAAAGTACCGTAGTTCTAACTTTTGGCGCATGCACTTTAGATTAGACGGTCGGAAATCTTGTTTTGTTTGTGTTTCTAAATTAAACAGACGGAAATAATTTCTTTAAGACACAATTTTACTGTACAAAATGTTTTATAGTTCTCACAAAATACATTTAGAAAGCTCCATTTTAAATAAAATTAAATTGAAATATTTAAGAGACAGCGTGTTTATCTCAGAAGCGATGCTCGGACATAAACCCAGTTACATGTTGATGTTTTTACACACACAATGAAATCAAAACGCAAAAACTCAATAGGAGCATGACAGATGATGCTAGAAAAACCCTCCCATGGTCGTCAATTATAAATATAGACTGCGGGTTACCAACTCGAAGCCAATGTAATCAAAAGAAACAGAACATGGTTACAAAATGTTGCAACACAAGACTAATATCTTTAAAAAACATTGTGTACTAGATGAAATACAAAGGCTTTGGTCTGTTTTACAATCAACAATGATTAAATCTGATATGTACTTGTAAACAACTGCCAAACACATTAGAACTCTGTCAAGCAAATGTTTATCATATTTATAGGAATTAAATATTTTAGTTGCACATTTTTGACCATAGGACACTATAATACAACTATAGCTAATAGACAAATTGTACTTGACCCTAAAGAAATGTATTTTCATGATGCATGGAACATTTAGAGTATATTTTTGGGAATATAAAAAAAATCTTGGAGAAATCTCTCTTTCAGATTTCTAGAGGGAAGACAAGAACATTACATTTGGACATAAACAAGCTTATAATGAAGACGCAGTCTACCATTAACTACATGTTTTTATTTTTAGACTTGTTTTTGTAGTCATCTAGATTTGATCCCAACTGTTGAAGCATAGGCTCGAGTTGAATGTCCTTTCAGCGTTACAGCTATACTTCCGCTATTATAGTACAAGATAGGATCCCAATGCAACTTTTAATGATATGCGAGTGTCCAGAGATCATGCAAAAAGGCTTGGTAGAATGTCTTGATATAAGCAGATTTAAAACGATAGTCATGGCAGAATCTCCCAACTCTCCTTCGCACGCACCAATACAAGACCACCATGGTTTTCTAGCAGGCCATCTATCAGTACTTCATCCTGGTTTTTATATTAACATACAAATGGTCATATACGAACACACCAGAAAAAGGAAACAAAGACTTGAGGTTGGAAATAGAAAAAGAAACTGGTATGTTTTGTTCCATAAAAACGCCGGGCACTTTACAGAGGTCCATATTTTTTCTCCCGTCACTTTTGTCCATTAAAAGTCCTCAGGTTGTGAATGTGCCTTGAGCTACACAACAGCACATAGTCCCGCTGGATAGAAATGTCCCAAAGCTCTCACAAAAGTCTTCCTCAGCTGTCCATTTCTCAAACTCTGTCTTGGCTTTGTTCTAGCTCTCCTGCGTGCTGTTGAAGTCCTGAAGCCGGAGGGGCCACAGCGGCGTGGATGCTCAAAGAGTCAAGTAGCTTTTTTCTCTACTGTAATCTTGACCAGTATTGAGACATGTCAGGCTCGCTCCCTGGCACTTGGACAGGGACAGACACTCCAGGAGAGATGAGTCCTGCACACATAAATATACAGAGCAGTTAGCAAAAAACAGGGAAAAGTAGTCAAGTTTGTTAACGATCAAGCGTGAATGGTTTCAGAAATAAATGGCTAAAATCTGAATTATTTTATGGCCATGTGAGCAACAAGAAGTCACAAACTAGGAAATTGTTTTGCTCTCAAACGAGGTGCAAACAAGTCAAAGTAAAGCATGCATAAGAACAAATCTACAGACATTTCAATTCACATTCTTGGCCAATGATTCGATTTGAGTGCAAACAGACGTACAAGTTTCTGCTTTACCAAAATGGTGTTGTATTTACGTGTTGACAGTGGATGATAGTGTCATTTTTAAACTATAAATATCACTCACATTTGAAACGTGTTGTACTAAACAGGCATCCATTTTAAACTTCCACTTAGTTTTTGCTATGTTATGACATGCAAAGTATTGTGTTAGGGAAGGTGGGCCAAATCACACCACACGGGTTGCCCTGTACACGCTCACAAGCTCAATAAATTGAAAGCCACAGCAATGGCATTTAAACAGAGGGGCTACAACGGGCAAATGAATCAAATTAATTAGCAATTTAGCACAGAGGAAATGTGGTTATGCATGATTAACTCTTCATGACTATAACTGGTATATATGGCTCTCGGTAACAGCATTCTAATGGGGTGGAACTAAACTATGGGCAGGAGTGTCGGGGCTGACATGGCGCCGTAAAGACGGTGATGGCGAAATGAGCTTCAGTCATGCAACAAAGATATAACTGATGGAAAGAATCTTAGCGGACAATGAGAGAAGGTCCAAATGAGTGGGAGGGTGAATGAATGGTACCGCCTATGTTACAGTAGTGGTGGCGGAGTACAGGAAAGAACAGTGATAGACAGTGAACTTTTCTGCCTACCTGTTGAGGTGGGACCAGAAGTGGTCATTGATTGGCTGTTCATATGTGCCTGCATATGAGGGGGCGTGTATGTTTCGTAGCTCCGACCGTTCACTGGTGGACTGGTAGGCAGCATGCAGGAATAAGAGGAGGTCTGGCTGGGCTATAGGGGAAGAGAATTAATCATTAGCCAACCACCTTTTTAGCTTTTTTTCTTGCATGTAAGCTATTCATTCTATACCTTTTATGAGAGATCAGCTAATATAAAAGCTATGTGTGGGTGTTGGTGCGCACTTACTTGCATAGGTAGGTTGTTGGCCATAGTGAAGCTGGGCATAGGAGGCAGTGCACTGTAGGAGTTTGCTAGTGCAGAGTCAGGTCTACCCAGCATTGACCCCGAGGTGAAAGACACTGTGGAAGAGCAGGTTACGATTAGTTCAATGGTCTGTAATGGTGAGCATATAGCCATGTCATAGCCTCATAATGGCTTGACCTCTACAGTTAGTCAGTGTGTAAATGGTGGATTAGTGTTTCCTTGTCCTTGCTTTGATAATTATCCCACTAAATGTCATGATGAACAACAGCTATAACATCTGTGACATCTGAGAGAGGACGTACCGGGTGTGGTGGGCTGTGGAATGGCCTGGTACACACTGGTGCTGAAGCTGCTGCTGATGGGAATGTGACTTGAAGAATTATTTGCCTGGCGACGCTGGTTCCTCAGTTTTTCCTCTCGCCTCCACTTTGCTCTTCTGTTAGAGAACCACACCTTGACACACAAAACGCAACAATAGTTTTATTTAATTATTATTGTTATTATTGATATTACTATTATTATTATCTCTTGGTGGAGAAGAGTCTAAACTGTTGAATGTATGCTTACTTGTATTCTTGCTTCAGGCAGGTCGATTTTGGCTGCTAATCTTTCCCGTGCAAAAACGTCTGGGTAGTGCGTTCTTTCAAATTCTACAGGATTAAAACACATGCGTAAAGTCATTGCCACTGCGCACCATATTGACATAATTAAAATCGCTTGATTTAATTATTTGAACCAAATTGTGTGTTGTGTGCGCGTGTGTGTGACCCTCGCACCTTTTTCGAGCGCTTCAATCTGTTCTTGCGTAAAAGACGTGCGGTTTCTCTGGAGTTTCCTCTTGAGCTGCAGGCGCATCTGTGTCTCCTCCGAGTCCTCTCCGTTTGAGCTGATGGAATTTGTGTTCTCGCCTGCGCCGTCTTGTTGTTGGCAGCCATCTTTTTTAAAAAAAAAAAAGAGAAAAAAAAGTGTTTATTAGTCTGCGTATGTGCGTCTGTCCCTTGTGTTGCGTTGCACACATTTGTTCTGCGCATGCCCGGAGCGAACTCGTCTGCGCTATGGCTGAATCAAAATGGAAAGCCTCAATGCCGGCTCATGTTGATGGCAAGCTTCAAGTGTTTATAAAATATTGTGGGAAAAACAGTGTGTCCAGGGCAAAAACCCTGCTCGCACTTTTTACGATACAACAATGGACTGTGCTCTCAAAAGGTTAAGAGAAATGTGACAAGATGTGGCCTCTTTTCAGCGCCTACGAAATGTATTAAAACCTCAAACTCGCTCACTAGCTCCCTTTTTTTTTTTTTCTGGGCCACAGCAATGCTTCAATGGCCCGCTCCCATATGGGCGTTGGTATGGCCATTGAGGTGACCACCAACTTTTGAATAGGCGAAGCCGCTTTTCAGACTGATACAATGCCTTCAGGAGTAAGGGAAACCATTAAGCTATGGTCAGAGCCAGGGACGCTAGTGGGCCAGTCCTGGGTGGGTGTAATGTATGGTAGGGAGGGGGGGGGGGGGGGGGGGGGGAATGGATGACAAAAGGATCCTCTCTCTGTGGAGGCATACAAGGCTATAGTCCAGCGGCATTGTGCAGACGAGGATCCCAGTCAACAGAGCTTTGAGTCCAGTGTGTTAACCCTTATCCACTACCATCATTAATCACGTCCCCCCAGCCAGCTACACGCCACTCAGGATTTCTGTCTTCAATTGGAAACAAATGAGTGAGGAGAGAGCATGCAAGGCCCTGAACAACTCCAAATAGGGCCCATGTATTCACGGGCGCTGCGTGTCTGCGGCCTGGGCTTATCGCAGAGGCCTTTCGACTTGTTGGACATCATTATCACACCGAGGAGTTAATGCGAAATTAAGCAGGGGGTGCGTGCGAACATCATATCTGACAGCCGCCAGTTTGACAGAGACAGACTGTGGCCTACACGGATATTCATATTTGTCATTTAGATACAGCGGTTTGCATAGGCCGTATCTTTGCTTATTTTTGTTTATAAGGATTTGTTTGCATTGATAGCTTGTACATGTGGGCTTTGTTGTCAAGTTGGACTTTAATAACTTTTTTTGTTCGTGTTGTATTATTTTATACATCTATCCATCCATTTTCTTCCGCTTCATCCGTTGCCGGGTCGCGGGGGCAGCAGTCTAAGCAGAGACGCCCAGACTAATTTATACATTGTATCAAGATTTTTTATGCATGCCTTTATATCTGTTTTTACTTTCTACTTGTTTGCACTATGAGCCAAAGCAGTGACTTCCTGTTACTTAAAATGGCTATAAAAAATAATTATGATTCTGATTTGTATCGTCCTAACTGATTCCATCCATGTATTTATTAAGGCTTTATGTGTGAACGAAATTATTTGAATTAATCAATTATTTTTATTTTTAAGTATATTTTTATTTTTTATTAATGTTTTTGTTTTCGTAATGAATCCTGCAAAGCACTCGTTTGGGCCTCTTTCACAAAAGCATAGGATATTTTAATTTATTTCAGTTCGAAGTTGAGGTAATTAATTGATCTTCACGAACTTTAGACAGTTTCCTGAGACATGATATTTCGAAGATATGGCCCAGACCAGGCACAAATAGACCGTGGTTTGTAAATAAGAATTTGAATAAAACTTTTAAAACATGTTTAAATGCTTGTGCGTGTAACGGAATACCACGTTTCCATCTGACACAACTATTTATAGGCCAATGTTTCCAAAAGCCAATGGTCTGTATCTCTGCTATTTGTTTCTGCACTGCGGATAATCCATAAAAAGGAGTGAATGTGCTGCTATTATCCGTCTGCCAGACCCACTGACGCTATGGATGGGATTTGTTTTCTTTATAAAAGCGCTGGGAAATAAACTCATTCTTTAGTATCACGATGTCTCAACCAGTGAGGCGGAAAAGCAGCCGCAGCAGAGAGAGAAAAAAGAGTTGCAGATACCGAACCAATTGCCGGCACCTTTCAGTTGCTGAGACCAGATCAAAACACTCTTGAGAAACCGCTTAAAAGTGAAAGGGAAAGTGGGTGACTAAATCCTATAGACAGGATTTAGAGCCATATAGAACACAAAAAAAGGATAAAAGCGAAACTCGGCGAAGAGGGTTTGCTTTAGAGAGATGTCTGTTTGGGCCTGAACTCAGCGCGCTGTGTGTGGCACATTAAATACATATTTAGGGATAAAGCCATTCTCTTCACTTAGTTCATGAATAATCCTGAAATGATAATTATAATAAGAGTGAAAATGTTATTATTGATTAGTATTTATATTAGTATTGTTTTGTATTATTATTATTATTATTTTATTTTATTGCTGTTGTTTTTAGTAGTAGTATTATCATTGTTATTTTTATTATTATTATTATTATTATTATTATTATAACCACCACACATCATTTAATAAAAATGATAACGGGCCTTCTAATCATAATCAGGCTAATTTATATTACATTTGAATAAACATGAACTTTAATCTAACCATAATAGGTCTAATAACAATATAATGTAATGCTGCTAAATACGTGCTTTAAATGCAACATGAAATAATGCCTATATAATGATGACCACACACACGACAGCCTATACCTGCGGGAAGGGGGGTGAGAGAGGGGGGGGGGGCTTGCACGTGTAACCCATCTCCACACTTCTGCATGTTGCCACAAAAGACGCGCACAAATCCCTCCTCTAATGAGCCATTACATTAGCGTCCATGAGCGTTCCCATAAATTGCGTGCAGGAGAAAAAAACATTCCTTTGTATACTGGGATATATACGCGAACGCACTCCTTTCTCTCTCATTCTTTCTCTCTTTCTCTGTGCAAAAAAAGTCGCCATGTATCGTCAAAATAATAGTCCAATAACTAATAACTAATCCATACACGCCTATGTATTATAACATATATAATTGAATATATACAGTGTCTTTGTATATTTGCGTGCTGGTGATGGGACTCACCTTGATTGGGTTGTCCGGGCACCGATGTTCCGGGGTACCATCCTGGCCGGGTCCCCCAAGTTCCTGTCTGACCGTTGAGCATTCTCAGCTTGTCATACATGCCATCTGCGCCCATCTGTTGCTTTTCACTCGCCAGGTTGCGGAGGACTCTGTTTATCGATGACACCTGAATGGCACAATATGATATAGGTATAAGGAGACGCGCACGCATGCATGGGAGGGGGGCGAGGGGGTGGGGGGGGCAGGTTTTTTTTTTAAGTGGCTGGCGCGCGTTGCTGTGTATTTATTAAGTCTGAATGCATGAATGGTCTTCCCCCCTTTTTACCGCATGAGAAAAGTGACTTCATGTGGTAAATTAAATCATGCACATAACTTCCAGTCAATACACTTACGCTGGGTATATTGTCGTTGGTGCAGATCCCCTCCGACAAAAGTCTGTCACGGATCTCCCAGGCGAAGATACTAGGGCACTCTCGTTTATACTGCGCGATTTTGGCGACTACCTCCGGAGTGGCGACCCGGGGCTTGCTCCCGCCTATCGCTCTCGGCCTTATGGAGCCCGTCTCGTAGTATCTACCCAGGATCTTGCTCACGCAGCCGTTGGATACCTGTGTCAAAAACAAAAGACACAATTCACATCCATTATTTAAGACTAGTATTCACTGAATTTCTTGTATAGGAATTATCACCTTTTCACTGTCCAGCACTTGGACTTCATCATCGGTCTATAAACACAGAAAACATGCCTTCAATTGTATATTAAATAGGCACGTTCTACAGCCAGAGATACAGGTGAATTACTTCCTGTTTATCAGCGAGTTGTTTTGATTATTGCGTGATCTATACTGGCGTCAAATCACACATGAAGACGTGTGTTCATGATGATGATAATAATATAGAACTATCTTTATGTTTAACAAAACCATGCTTGAATTAGGCCTACCTTCGTTTTTGTCTTTCCCAGAGTGTTGAAAATGGGGAAAGGGGAATAAAGCAGGTTGTATAAATGCGTATATCTCACCTGCAGGATTCTTGAGATGTCGCAGGGTCGGGCGCCACTGTGAGCAAGTTCAACTATTTTCTGTCTTGTGGAATCCGGCAGCGGTCTCCCATTAACAAACACACCGCCGAGCTGGTTCACGCCACTGTGACCTACGCGAGAGAGAGAGGAGCTATGGTCATCCCAGCGTATATACCGCCAGCACAAGCTATATCAGATATATAATACCTATACAGGCTCATCAAACAGAAGAGCATGGCAAAGGGAAAATACAAGGAGAAATCAAATGGAAGATGGAGACACGGAATAGCGCGCGTGCCGTTTGATGCAAGCCCTACAGCCACCTGCTCTTATAATAAAACATGCAACTTATAAGAATGATTATCAACGACTCAGGCTATAGATCAACAACAACAACAACAACACAGTCGCGGTTTAGTTCATGCGTTTGCGAAACAAAACAGGATCTAAAATGTTAAAAACAAGCACATACACAAGTTGTAACTGGTTTAAAATGAGCGCATAATCCTCCCCACCTCAGTTTAAAGCCACCTCAGACTCTACCATAAAATCACAGCCCAATGCAGCAACCCACTAAATGTTAGCATTTCTGTTAAAAGTGTTTTAAATAATGTCTTATTATTCTATTCCGTATCCATAAAGCAGTGGATGTAGAAGCAAACCTGAAGCCAAGAGGGAGCCTGACTCCCCGGAGTGCTGTGCTCTCTGCCTCCGCTGCTTCCCCTGCGCTGGTGCTGCCTACATTGACTCTGAGAGCAGAGGCTCCTTAGCCATAAATAAGCTCCAAATATAGAAGAGGGGGAAAATATGATGAGCCTGCCTGACATTTGTCTTTAAAATAAAGCTAGCTGCACGTCAAGTTTGATCTTAATTTCTGGAAATAGGCGGAAGTCGCCTCGGATCATGCATGGGAGGCTAATTGAAAAGATCAGTTGGAGCACTTGTGGCAGGCATGTCACTTTATGACACCGCTCTGCTTTTGAAAATCGCATCGCCACGACAAATAGTAGCATGATAAAACGACCCTTTCTGTCTGCATTTGGATATCACTCAGACAAAATTGGACGCTACTCGTTTACCCTTGGAGGGAGACTTCGTTTTAAGGTGGCCGGGGGCTATGCGCGGCCGCACAAACGAGGGCGCGCATGGATTCTTAACATATTAAAAGTGACAAGCCGTTTCCCTCCCCTGTTTGTATTTGACAACAAATGCTCACAGCCACTGCAGTCCTGTTGTGTGCAGTCGGTTGGCGTCTTTACAGCCAACGCAATATGTCAAAAGACAACTTTAAACGACCACACTTTTATTAGTCTTACCAAAATTAATCCATTCATTTCTGTGCGTAAAAGTTGCGTTTTTCGCTATGCTAATAATCTTTCAACAAAGACGCAGATGATAGGCCTATACATCCACTATCATCCCTTGTTCTCTTGGTAATTCCAGGATTAAGGGGAATTAATAGAGTTGTTTCTGAAACTGACCTGGCTGCTTACGCGCGACTGCTGCGCGGCTTTTCCACGCCTGTGTCTCTACCTCTGATTTATTAGGTCTATAATTTATTAGGCTACTACACAGATCGATAAACCTGCCAGATAAAGACATCACATCCAAAATGTCCTAAGGTTAAGTCTTAATCATAGCACAATTCCCTCAAGTGACTGAGACGATCTCGCCCGCTGGCGCTGATTATGCGCCTTGTATTCTATTGCGAGTCGACTAATAGGAAAACATATGGTGTCAATTTGGACGCTCCTCTCTATATACACCCAGGAGTTATTAGCACAAAAGCCACAGAGACCATTGCGACCTTTAGACAACCCATAGGGCCGAGCCCAATAATATCTAGGCAATTTTGCAGCAAACACCACACACTAAGCCAGGGAGCATCCTATTAACATCCACCCGCGGCAAAACAGGGGCATTGGGCATTGCACATGCTACAGACCTGACCAGAATTAAATACATGTCCCAACAGGCATCAGCTTGAAATCACTGCGCTAACAAATGATGTAAACTAATCCACACACATGAAGGTATGGAAAATAATAATAAAGTTATTCCACACACCTTCATCACAGATGTCAAACACCTCTTGTCCAGCAGCAAGAGAGAAAACGATTCATGTTTATGATTTTGCTTAACACACAACATACAGCACTGGCCACTTTATTAATACAACTTCGTGTTTTTGATTGGCACCCACAACAATGTCCTTGTTAATATTTATCACCCGCTGTGGCCTCATAGGAGTATTTTCTTTTTGCCTCTTGCTCTCTGTTCGTGAGGAATACGGAGTCATCTACATAAGACATTATTGCTATTGCTCATGTTTCATGCAGGGCTCTCTCTTATCTACGCAGCTGATCTCGTATGCAGCCTGGCAGCAGCTCTAACGCTAATGCAGACGGCTGTGCAATTATTTAATACCAACTCAAGCAGAAACATGAAAAAACCTGCATCCCCTCTCTCAACCCAGCCCCCTCAGCTTTTCCCTTGAGCAATGCGACGTGTGATTAACTTGTTCAGCATTAACTTCCAGCACTATAAAAAATATAATAACAATAATAAATTAACAGACGGGTGTAAAATGAATCATGGATATTTGGCCTTAACTCAAACTTACTTCCTTTTTTGTGTTTTTTTCAAAATACCAACAGGTGCATACATGTTAGTGGGCGCCATGCAATCACAATTGAAGTAGTAATTAACATAAATATAATACAAATAAACACAACTTACTGTTCTGCATCATTGAGGCAACGCCAGATTCCCACGTGGCTTGGTTGTGGTATTCTATCGTCGAAAGGGAATAAGAAAATAGATTAAAATAATACATACCATTGAAAACATTTGTATCTATATGCAGTGAGTCAATATTTTATTCTTACAGGTTTTTATTCGTAGAGAAAAAATAAATCCTATTTCATTTTAATCTCATTTTTTTTCGAGGTGTATGCCAAAATTATCAATAACATCCTCAATGTGTAATTTTGCATTATTTAAACTTGCCTTGAAACAGAGTTGACTGTCCTCTATAACAATTTAGTCAATCATCTGCCGTTTCACTACTTAATGTCTCCCTATAGGACAGAGCAAAACAACATATTAGCACAGCCTCGCCTTCTATCCTCACCATGTGCCCTAAATGGTGTTTGGCAGTCACTAACCCAGTTTCATGTCATTCCCAATTCTATTAGACTTATTGCGAGTATATTGGTCTTATCTTGTTCAACGCGCTTGGATGATAGTTTTAAGGCAGTCTGAACAAATGCATTAATTCCTTCTCGCGTTAACACACTATACAGAAACCTGGGCCTTTGCGTCTAAAAATACACTGCTTCCCTTCCAAACATACCAACAAGTTCAGATTAATACAAAGAGCCGGAGGCATGCATCCACCCCCTCCGGGATCATTCACGCTCCTGCACAGCCTACACACAAGACCGTGACCCCTCTGCAGCCGCTATACACACTGTGAATGCGGGGTTTGTCCTCTCTTCTTTTTAAACATCAAAAATTAAAGTAATTTCGTGTGCTAAATATTTGCTGGTTATATCTCTGCTGCTGGTGCGGGTTGTAAAGCGGGTTTAAAGACACAACAGCGCAGTAGGGCGCTCAATTGGGAAAGACAAATGCATTAAAAAGCCTTTGAATGGAGGGACAGATAAAAAGGGGGCCATGGCAGGGAGTTCTGAAGTTTTCATTTTCTTGCTTCACCAAAAGCTGTGTTGTGTGCGAGGCAAAATGGTTCTGTGTGAGATGCTCTGGGCTGCCATTGCACTTAGTTTGTAGCTTTCTTTTATCTTTTTTTTTTTTTTACAAACAGAGAGCCGACGCGCTCATTAATCAAACTCAGATTCCATCACCGTGGCCCACATAACCCCGGCTGTAGCCTATTTTACCTCAAATTCCGGAAAACATCCAACTGGCTGAGTGGGCCTAATTAGAATGTAATGACCCACGGGTAAAGTTTATGCATTTGCGCGCATGCATGTGAAAAAGCTTCCCACTTTAGGCCCACGCTGTGTAAGAAATATAGGGTACAGTGAGTGCGCAAACTTTGTATAGTCCACGCTGGTTAATGATTTGAAGGCCAAAAGTTCAAATGTTTTCTACTGCGGATAAGGCCTTATATCTGATCAGCATTTCTTTTCTTCAAGTGACAACAATGTTTGCGCCCGTGACAGCGCAGACGTGCGTGCTTCCGAAACGAGAACAAACGAGCCAGTGATACATTAAAATTAATAAGTATCATTAACACGGTTTTTGCAGTGTCTTTTTTAAACTTAAAGAACAAAGTGTATTCTGTCAATTTTTTAATGCGTTACTATTTTTTTAATGTATGAACCTATAGTTGCTTAATTGTACGCGTAATAAAACAATCTAAAACATTTTACGCACATTACGCAAATTATTGAGGCTATATTTAAATGATTCAATGTTGGAAGATGCAACATTCTCTTTTCAGTTCAATTAAATATGTTATTATTGTTGGAATGTTATTAACCACACACAAATGTGTTTATAAGTTTCGATAAAGTTTAGCTGTTATTGCAGATGTGGAGTCGTTCCCAGTGCTTCAGAGGAGCTCTCCTGTTTTGTCTACAGCGCTCGGGTGACTAGCTGCGTGAATCAATCTGACACCTTTCCTAAACGGGTCATTGCGCCCTATTCTCAACGATGAACACTGTCCTGGCCCAACGTGACTTTTTACTCTTTGCTGTCATAAATGAGCGCTAAGCTTCCCGTGCAGGGCCTATAAACACAACAACAAACTGTGCATACAACACACTACATTCTGTTTGCACTTCTGCACTTTTGAGTCGACTACAGTTTGTGATGCATGACTATAATAATGATAACAATAATACAAAATAGACTTAATAAGTTGCTCACCTTTCTGAGGCATCCTGCTTCGGTGTCAAAGTCCTTGCCAAACTAGATTTAGCCCAGTTTCCCAGACCAGGCACCAAAAAAAAAGAAAAAAAAAAGCCCACACAGAACCAAATCTGTCTCTGAGGAACTTCTGATGAGGAAAATTAGTTTCCAGCGGTCTTCTGCGGCGAAGACAGAGGGGAAATCCCTGCGAAAGAGACAGAGATTGACAGTGAACTCAGATGTCAGGACGCACGGTGTTTGGCGTGGATGTGCGCTGGCGTGTGAGTGAGCGAATGAGCGAGAGGGGAGGAGAGAGAGAGAGAGTGGGAACGAGGAGAGGGGGGAGTGGTAGAAGGAGGTGGGGGTAAGAAAATGAACACACCTATGCTGATTGGTGATGCGACAAGTGTATTAATGTATGTGTTTCTGGTCTGCTGTGCGCGCCTCGCCTCCCTCCGCTGCTCTTCACTGGCCCATTAGCGCGACCCGACCTCTGTCATCATCCCCCATATAAACACTTCCCCCTGCACCTCAGCCAGAGCGGGAAAGAGGGCAACGCGCACACAGGGAGAGTCTTCCCAGCCCATGCACTAATCAGCCTATACGCATTCAAACAGCCTCCGCGTACACGGGCAGAATATTGCAATGTTTTGGTCATTTGACTATGACATGGGAGAAGGGGCTATAGGGCCACATAAGTGAACGTTGGCTTTTTTTTTTTATTTAATACGCCTGTAGAATGTTGGTCAACTCCCTCAACACGTGTTTCTCTTCGTTGTGTCTGATTCGTTGGAAACGTTTTAACTGTCTTTCGATTACGTGCGCACAATGTGATGGATAACAGTGGACATTACATTATGCAGAAATAAACGTTAAGCAAAATTATCTTTTGTATGTGCTGAATGAGCTTCAATCCAAACCAATTTTGCATGAAGGCCGAAATATAACTTAGAATTGTATAAAAAACTAAATCAACCATTTACTTTTTTCAGAAATTGTGGGTGAAACAGACAAAATAGGAGGAGCCTTGAAACTGTACGTTTGATAAAAGATAATGGACTATACTAAACTCACTAACAGAAAGTGAAAAAGAGAAGTATGTCAGAAAAATGTTGGGAAAGTTTGTGGTCGCTGCATACAAAGCATTCATTTCGGCGCCTAAAGGGTTAATTTGTTGCAAATGTGCAACATCTTTACTTTATCATCCTGTGCAAACACCCTCCACGTGCTTCTGTTTATTCTGTGGAGCATCATCACCTTCCCTTGAATAGCATTCTCCTCCTGTCAACAAAAACGCCATGCGTAAAAGCGCGCGCCCCTTTAGCAGGCTCGGTTGCTTTTTATGGACGCTTTTTGCGAGGCCGGGCAACGTCACTCCTGCCTGAGCACTGACAGCAAATAGCACGCGTAAATAAAGTCAAGCAAATGACTGTGTAGCCATGGCCACACGCTGCCCAAACTGTGCTACTGCTGCTTGAATGGCTGGCTATTAACGCACACCTCAACGCACCCAAAAGCATCCCCTCTGCGCCCGTGTTGTGAGTGTCCACCCAAGGCACCAGCACGAGCACTGAGAAGCCCCACGGCTCGGCCCAAAAAGAAGCAACGGGAAGAGACTTGTGTAAAAGTAGAAAAGGGGGCACAAAAAAGGGACCAAGACTAGAACAGATACTAGTTACGTTGGGGGAGGGTAAGGATAGTTTTTTCCTTTTTCGGGTTTTTGGAGGCCTTGCAAATGAAGCGATGCAATGGAGGCATACACTTGACTTTCTTTGACATGAGAAAAAGTGGGAGAAGTCAAAGCTCATCAATAAAACACTTTGGAGGTGAAAGAGGGCTCCCTAACAACCATCGCATTCTTGACTATGGCTTCAATGAGTAGACAAACGACCCTGCCAGAGCGAGGCAGAGCTGGGCAAGCGCGCAGGGAGGGGAGGGTTCGGGGTTGAGCGAGGGACGGGCTGCTTTTTCAATGGAGCTCTCAGTGGGCCGGCGAGATAATGAGCTGAGAGGACCGGCTCAAACTGTCACCCAGGGTCCCGCGGAGAGGAACAACACTTTGGCCAATACTCCTTCATCAAACAAGCCGTAAACTAAACGAGCGCATTCATGGGTTTTCTTCTCGGACGCATTGTTTCTACTCACTGTAGACTGGTGGCTCAAGCTTATGGGACCGCTGAATGGCGTGTTGCTTATATCAGCGAGAGTGGGGGTTCCCCGACATTTTTCGCGTCAAGGAGTCCACAATTGCGCACTCACCCCACCTCCTGTTACTTCCCTTTCCTACAAGTTGGTGTCATACGAGTATAAAACCAATGCGTTACTTTATACAGTCAGGAAATCGGAGATCTGTCTGCCTGCCCTTTCTTTTCAGCAACATTGGGGGAAAAAAATATCACATACATTGGCCTATTTTCTTAAGCAGATGTTGTTGTGGTACATCATTTATTCATATATACTTGCCTTATGGGACAATAGCAGTATATTGTATCAGAACATATCAACTTTTGTAATAATATCATTTTGTAATCCATGTAAAACGACGTGCTATTATACTACTTATCCAACATGTTTGTAAATTACACCCATAATGAGTCTGTATAACTTGTGACATAAGTTTAATTCCTCCCTATTTGGAACCATGCTTGTTTTGAAAATGCTATTAACACTCAAAAACTTGCATGAGACGTAAAACCTTGCAGACGTGGAAGAACAAATGAGTGCGTCAAGTGCTTTTCTTTGACAATTCCTCCGTTTGGTTACTGATTTATTTGCATCAGAGGTAAATCCGCTTCTACAACTTGAAAAGGTTTTACAATTTTCACAATCTATTTTCCACGGATGAGAAATGTCATGTGGTGGAATGTGCTTTATATGGTGTTAAATGTTATAGGAGTGCCCTGTTGAAGGAGAGGTCAGCGAACGCAACACATGGCTTATAAAGGGTAGCAATTAGCCCAATTCGGATTAGCACCAACTAATGTCACAGAGCCTGAAAAGAAAAGACTAATCTGTTCACTGTTTACCCCGAAGCAACGCGCTGTTTGGGACCCTCAGAGTCCACACTATAGAGAGACATGAGGGGTGCATTGTTTTAGAAAGACCAAAAACAACATTGTCTTGTCCACATTTATATGGGAATTTGTTGACATTATCTATCATCTCTTTTTTTGTTTTTTGTTCTAAGATGTTCTTGTTTTACGCTGTTTTTAGTTATGGGAGTGCAGGCTCTGATAGGCCTTGTTTATTAATAATGACAAATAAATAAATGAAGATACTAAAACGTCATTAATAATAGTAGTATAAACAGGTCTTAAAACAATGGTCATTTTCTCTATAATAATAATATTAATAATATCAATAATAATAATAATAATAATGATAATAATAGCAAAACAATAATAACATAACAATAACAATAGTAGTAGTAGTAATAATAATGATCAATAATAATAATCATCAATGTCTATTTCTGATTAATGACTTCCACGCACAAACAGGTATTTTCCTTTTTGTCCTTTTTGAAGAAGCGAGATGATGGGGCACGAGAGATAGACGTGTGATTTATCATACAGCCTCAGACTGTCACATGCTTTCATTGAGGAAATTTATGGACACATTTTTATCCTATTTGCATAGATCATTTGAACCGAGACAATGTGCAATAATTTTGTTTTTAGAACAATAATTAAACAATAAACTTTTGTGAAGATATTTAATTCATGACCTATGCATTTATTTGAGTGTGTGTTGTTGTCAGTGTGTCAAGCAGCAATTCTACTGAATGAAACTAAAGAAGAACAAAAAACAAAATACCGACTAAATGTGTGCATAAATGTGTGCATGACAATAATAGGCCTATATGTGCGCGCGCATACCCTACATCGTTATGCGCACATTGGACTTTCATGTTCGATTTGTTGATATGAACAAATTCCTCGGTTTTAGACGATGATAATTATATTTATAGATAAAATGTTCACATATATTTCAAAAGTGATTTGACCTGGCTGTGTTTGTGCAGAGGCAGAGGCGCGCAGTCCACAGCAGCCCTCTCCTGGCTGGAGGCTGAAAGAGGCTCCATCAGAGCTGTACTGATGCAAACTCTTCTGCACATTCGCTTTCTTTAATACAATCTATCTTTAGCTTTTACTACTCTTTTTTCAGAATGGAAGTAGCCTATACATGTGTGATTTGAAACCATTGTGCTGGGTAAGTGTCAGTAATAGACTAGAAAGTGCAATTGCACATATTTCATTAGTGGAATTACATCCATTCTTTACGCGTGCACGGCTGTGGTGTTTTGATGGCACGTTTCCCCGTGCGTTTTAAATAGCTCGACATACGCATAATTTCTCGGGGAAGATTGCTAATTACACGCTGTTCTTGTGTGATAGATGACAACATCCACTGAGCTCATGAGGCACACCTCCCGCGCACTCTCTACTTTCAACTTGGGAAATAAATCAGCGGCAGGCCGAATATTAATCCACGTGGTGCATTTGTCTGATCCAGTTAATGATGGGAAAATGAAAAGGTGTGTGGCAAAACATACCTTATCAATGATCCTTTGTGCGAAACGTGGCCGTTTCCTTCCGGGTGCGCGCTGCTTTCACCACACGAACCCAAACGTAAATGTCCCGATCATCTATCTTTACCTTTGGATCCGTCCTAGAGTTAAATGTCAGACTGAGGAGGAAAAAAATGTGCAGCTCTTTACCCGCAACTTTCTCTGAGTATCCGCCCCAGCGCTGGCAGTGATTGGTGAGCGATGGATCGACGTCATACCTTGAACAGGACACAGAAGTGGGAAGTGTACGAACAGGGCGAGCATCGGACCATGTGCGCGCACTGCTCTAAGGTCGAGCGCGTATGGGAACAGAGGTTTTTCAAAATATTAATAATTATTAAACTATTCGACGAAACTCTTATTAACTCGATATATTTTGGATACTTTGGATACTTGTAGCATATTTGTATGTGATTTGCCATAATCATGCAGGCATATTGCCTGACTCCAAGGAGGAGGAACTTTAAAATCATATGTTTGGATCATTTACCATGCAGTTGGAAGGTATTAGAAACAATCCAGACGAGTCCCTGGTGAGGACAAAACATATGGAGATGCTCAGTATTCTCAATGGAAAGATTCAAAATGAAGATGGAAGGACGTGTTTTAATCACACAGTTACTGGTGGTGTATGTTAATGCCTCTTATTTTTGTTTTTCTGTTGTAATTAGTGATTAGTAAGCTTTACTTTCCCTTGTGGCTCAATACATTAATTCTTCTTTGGAGCTTTATCACATAATGTTTTCCTGCCGGACTCCTTTTAAATTCGTCAACATTCATTCTTGTAATTAATAATTTAACGTAACACAATACGTGAACCTTAAAAATATTGGCAGCATGATATGAGTTCCAACCAACATGGGGCATGTTCAGAGAGTTTGTGAGTTGGAGGAAAGTGCTCTTGTTCATTACTTTGGTATTTGGGTCTGTAGGCCCACCGAACAGGTGCACGACTTAAAGGTTCCTTCAGGTTAATATAATCATTCAACACATCAGACCACGTTTTGTATGTATGTCATCTAACCATAAACTTAAATGCAGCTGTCCTGTTTGTGACCGTCCCACATCTTTTTATTCCTCTTGCCTCATAAACTTGTCATGCCTAAGTCATTATGGAGCTCTCCGGCAGACTAAAAGCCCACGCTCCTCTTTCACAACCTCTGATGTTTGTGTCAATTTGAACAAGACGCTGAGTAAATGGGCAACCGCTCTCCCGCGCGTCTCTCAGGAAGAGACCAGGGCAGCGCAGGTATACAGGCCAGCTCGTGGACTCACCACTTTTCTGGGGGCCATTATTTGAAGGCATGGCCATTAAGAAGCTTTGATACTGTGCAACGCAGCAGGGTGCTCGACATCCACGCTGGAAACCACACGGCTTGCTCCCCGCTTATCAGGCTGTCAATAAAAGGAGATGGGGATAGAGCGGTCAAGCCAGGTGCTGCCTTTCCCTTCCCACACAGCCACGCTCTCCAGAAGCCGATCAGGCGGAAAGACAAATCTGCCCAGCCGCCGTCACCACGCTGCACCACGCCACCTTCTTTTCACTCACAGATAGGGAACTGTGGTTTTAACTGTTCTTCCCATAACTTAACTGATGTCGACAGCACGTAGTATTATAACTATTTGGAACAGGATGATATAGGCTTTTATTATTATAATATTGTTCACGGACATGGTCGCTTGTGCAATAACTAAACACATAGGAAACATGAATATTGATTTATTAACAAGAGACTTTGCGTTGACTGAAGTAAAGACCATAGATGAGCAGGCAGAGTGACTCGAGCATGGATTGACCAGGATGATCCAAAAGAAGAAAATTGAAGAGTGACACCTGCCACGCAAGTTTGTCTGTGATTGATTTTGATGCACTGTGTTGGCCACAATAACGCTGCTGTTTGGCACAGGGCTGAGTAGGCGCATTTATCAGTCACTTGCCAGGAGTGGCTGAAGTCAGTGTCCGTGTCGCGCTGTGAGCTGACAGGAGAAAATGGGAGCTAACGAGGTTGTCAGATGCCCTGACAAGACAAATGAGAACTCGTCACTCCCCACGCCTTAATAACATTTAATGGAAACGTATTGCTGCGTTCAAAATAAAGTGTTACAGACATTGCGAATGGGCTCTGATGGCAGCGACGCAGTTAATTACGCACGGCGCGGTAAATTACGCATCCTCTAAAGGGCGTTGGCCTGGATTCAATGGTACCAAAACACCAATGAAAACCAAACCCAATGCAGTCCAAGTCAGAACCGACCTTGCACTTTGCTCTATTGCTTATCCTTCGTTTGGAGCCAAGTTTATATGTGTCCACTTCAAAGTAAAGTTTGAACTTTGAACTTAGAGACAAACACCTTGAAGCCGCTGCTGAGCGTAAATTAGGTTCCTTCATTTACATGAGACAAACTGTGTCATTTATCTCTAAAAAGTTTGTAAAAGATGGTTTCCTTATTTGTGCAGCCCTTTGCCCATATATTATTTTAGCTTATGTCTTCAAGAAAATGTGGGGGGAAGTATGTGACCGACTATTTTATCAAATTCTTTCTCTTCTTACCTCAGTTAGAGTCATTATAAACTTTAATATCTGATTGTTGGTATTTCTATAGGCCTTAACATTACACAAGACATATATCAGGCTTGTCTTTTACCTATGATTCATTAGATTCATTGTGCTCGGTTTCTTTCGGCGCTCCCCCTAAGTGACAGGTGACAGCATGACATTTGTAAAGATCCCCTTTCTGTCCTGATGCAGAGGGGAGGAGGCACGGTGCGAGCGCGAGTAAAAATAGACATCATTTTACTAATGCCATCACCTGGCTGCTGGCGCTGTGCTGGGGTCACGCTGGCGCTCAGAGGCCGTGCGCACCTGCTGCACACGGAGAATGGTCATTACGCAGCACGCGCGCACAACAGGCGCACACACTTTAGAGAAAGAAGATCAACTACATCATTCTGTTGAACTCGAGCATCCTTCCTGATTTAAAACGGGAGACAATACGGTTAGTTTATTACAATGTACGTGCGCGTTAAGGTCATGGAATATTTGTGGGAACTGAAAACGGCTCGGTCCCACAGGCGCCTACAGCTTGGAGAAAGAGACACGCCGAGCCCCAAATGTGACAAACTTGCGGCATATCAGTGTGATATGTTTAAATGGATGCAATGGAGACCGTGAACTCGCACAGAAGAACGCGCCATGTAAAACAACACACTAAATCAGGCAATAACGACATCAAACCGCCTGGAAAATGGACGCATCGTGCAACAAGATTCTCCCAGCCCCCTCGCCCTCCCGCCTCTGTCTGGATGACAAAACTTGTTTTCTTGTAAATTTCATATCCTGAGAATAATTGAACGGATTGTGTTTGAACTTGGTATATTGCTGGAGCGCGTCTGGAACTACACTAATAGGCTGTACTATATCCTAATGTGTTTTAAAAGACAAAAAACCTAAAGGCCTCTTGATAAAATGACCTTCAAAATCCAAGTCTGAGCTGCAAGTTCAGGTTTAATTTTAAGATAACCAGAAAGTAATCTTGAGAGGGGGAGAGAGAAAAGTGCATTTGGCATTATAGAACTCTGCCACTTCTATCTCTCTTATGGGCCTACACATACGGAATACAGCACCATGGGAAAATATCTTGTCTTCGCTCTTCTATTGATCTGATTGAGTTCTTATTTCCTGATGGAGTAGTTATTAAGCTGCACTCCAACTGTGTCCACGCCACATTTCTGTCTGTACAGTGTTAAGGCTTACACTCTCCTTGAATAGAACGTTTTCTAAATCTAATCACAAACGAACCGTAATTAGACAAGTAATTATCGGCGTAATTAACAAGGTCTTTCTGTTGTGTGCGCTTTGATACGGACGGGCTGCTGTAGCTGCGCTCTTTGTGGCTCACAGCAGCGGCAGCAGATAAAGTCTTTATTATTATTGCTGGAAACCCATCTGGTAATAGCCTTGCCCGGGACCTCCTCCCCCCTAATCAAGGTTTTAATTAAAGACGGTTGAGGGCTATGGAGAACATGAAGGCCAGTAATTAAGACTAACATTGGACCCTAACAGATGCAACCCGCCTCCTCCTGCGTCGGTGCAGTAAAACGGAACCATAGAGCGCTGGAATAAAGAAATATAAGCAGTGTAAGGTTCAAAATAACACATAAAACCTCTACAATTATATTTATGCACAAAAAATGATTCATCTTTGTCATATTTCACAAACTTATCACAGAGGCCCAAGTCACAATTCATGTTTTAAAAGTGCACATGGCACTTCTTGTCTAAGCAGTTTTAACACTTTCAGAAGCGCATATTTAGACCATTCCATTGCGTTTGTTGTCATATTCCATTGACGTGAACGCTATTGATTTGTATAGGCAGCTGTAAGTTCTGTTGAGAAAGAAAGCTCCCAGTCAGAGTGCATTAGTGTGAAGGGTGAAGAGATGCGCACGTGACGGTCCAAAACGAGTGATGTCAACTCAGGAATGTCACTCTGTTGTTATGAATTATATTAGTCTTAGTCTTATAGCGTCTGTCTGTCACTTGAGCATTCTTATAATCATTTTACAACCGTTTCGTAAAGCTTCTAATTATAAGTGTTATTCTTTGGATCACTTATGGCCATTCCTGCTGTCAAGTAGTCCATATTTCTTTAGAATGTGGCTTCTTCATGATTATTATTTTTAACACTGCTCAGTCCTTCGTACCCTTGCATTTAGCCTAAATACTCCCAGTCCCTCCCAAGTTGCATTGTGAAAGTTTCGTCTTCAGATGGTCAAGCAGATGGGTCGACTTTTAGCCAAAACCCCACGCAAGTTCCCTGCCTGAGCACCATCCACTAGAGAAGGCCTCCACTTTTAGCCTGGGCTCCTCCATGACCCCTGCACGTGTCCTTAATGGGATTTTTAAAAATAACATGAAGAACATTGTAGCCTTAGCCATGTATTCTTTATTAATTGCATCAAATACATGTCTTGTACTTGAGCTTCTAACTATAAGCTGCTTCTCACATATTTGGACTTTTTCCCCTCCAAAAAGGCCTTTAAACATATATTTAATAAAGCCTTCAATGTTATGTCTATTAGACTAAATATCCAATGAAAGTATTTTGTAAAGACTGCATTATTTTATTTGTGCCTTTTGTGTCAAAGAATCAATTTTGACTCGTTAATTAACTGCGTTCAGAAGATAGAACAAGTGGAGCTTGTGTGGAGCTTTTGTGCCCCCTTGTGGCAGAATGTAGACCTACAGTTTGTGACTGAAATATTCACCTATAACTGTCTTATTTGCATCATTTTAGTTTAAAATCAATTAAACATAGACTAAAAGCTTCTCTTTGAATTACCATTGCACAATCAATTATAGTTTCAGGTTTAGAATAGAAACTTCCAAGATACCTCAGTAGTTTCCTCGATGTAAGCTAAGGTACTCAGCCTCAGGTACTGGCCTCACTCTTCCTTACAATACAGTTCACTGTACCTTTTCCACACAGCCACATTGTCGTGGAATGATTAATAAAGACCTGAAATTGGAATACCAGTGAGATTGGATAAGAAAATGAGAGAGGGACATGTTCATGTTTCTTTTGAGAAATGAATTGAAAAGGCCTTTGGTTTTAATACTTACTTGTGTAATTCTGTGTATAGTAGTGTTGGCTGCAACCTCGACCAGGGCTCTCTTGCAAAAGAGATTCTGAATTTGAAAAGGACTTCCTGTTTAAATCAAGGTCAACTTGGTCAATGTAAATATAAATTATCAATACAATATCGCTATACTTTAAAGGGAGTGCAAAAACAAAATAACTAGTGTAACCATGCATAAATTACACAGACTAGTAGGTCATATTTAGTCTGTTATTGTACTTTGATTGCCTTGAACAATGGGACACTTTTAGAGCTAAAACATTAATTCCAAGTTGTATAGAAGAACCGCTGGTATTTCCAGTTAATGGAAGAGCTTTTAAGTGTGGACCTAAAACCATGACTAACCTATCTATTTCATACACACTGTTGCAGATGCGTAGAGCTGATTTCCAGCTCAATAAGACTTAATTTTCCAAGCGAGTGAATACAGAGAAATGTCAAACGTGTTGGATTAAGAGTTTTAATGACAATGGAAGAGCAGTAGAGTAAGAATAAAATTGTGTGTTATGTGATATTTTCTGAAAACAACACAGGTTAAAAGTGAGAAAAGAGAAGAGTTCAGGCCCTCACATGATTAGATAAAAAGCCATTATTGAAGGTGATTAGACCAAACACCTGAACTTTTGTATTTTCTCAATGTTTGAATCCTTTTTGTTCAAAAGAGTTTGATACATTGATTCCAGCAGCTCTCGCCTTCACTGGTTCATGGGTTCAAAGTGCAGTATGGATTTTTCCCACGTTAAGTGCACGCTCTGTAATGTTTGGCCATTTTTTAGCTGGAGAAGCATGTGTTTATGGATGTCATTTACTGTATATGTGGGATTTTATTTTGCAACACTGTGATTTACATCTGGTACCCTTTCTTAAGAGATTGGATACAGATTTTTCTTTTCTTTTCTTTAATTCTTGGCTTTCAAATTATTTTGTCAGTAATTAAAAGATTTTGTAATGATCTTTTCCAATTTAAAATAAATTATATTTTGGAATTTTATTATTGTTGGTTATTTATTATTTTACTTATAGAAGAAACACAGTACACTTTTTCTGTATATATATTTAGTCTATAAGAAAAGTACCCTGTCTTCCCTCTGCTCGACGGGCATTTACTTGTCATTTTCTGTCTTTAAGTGCAATCTTTAAGAGCAGTGTTTTTTTATCTACACCTAAGAAAGATATGGACTGGGACAATTTAACAGGCAATTTAACTGACCGTGTGTTAGTGAAGCTGTCTGAGCCGCACTCTCTGCCAGAACGCCATGGCATGATGGATGTAGGCAGTCTGGGCTAGGTGAAAATACACACACACACACACACATGCGCACACACACACACACACACTGACAAACAGACTGAAAAACACACAATTATAGACACACTTTACTCAATACACAGATACACAGAGATTCTGCGCCATATTTCCCCAATACAAACACATATGGGCCCTTCCATAGCCAACCCCCTTCCATTAAGTCAACATCTTGTGCTGGCGGTTGGAACAGAGCAGGGCTGGAGTCAGGTCGTCCAAATCCGTCAGTAAGAGGAGGCACAGGCGTTTGTCATCCCCCTCTCTGGGCACGGTCTTGTTGGAGAGAGGGAGAGGGGCGACAGAGGGTGGTGCAGCCATGGAGCATCTGGCTCTGCTCAAGCTCCAGCTGCAGGGAGATGGAGGGGGACAGGAGCCTCGCGACAGCCCAGGGGAAACAGCGGCTCGGAGGCAGCCAAGAGCTCTCTACCACCACCAGACCTGATCCTCTGCTGCTGCTGCGGCGGCAGTGGCAGTCTTCAGGAGATACAAGAAACACTGTTGAGTTGTTAGTGCTGAAAGTTGAGAAAACCACGTAAGCAATCCAGTGAGGATGGTTTGTCCTTGGTTGATTCCAAGATACAGGTGTCTAAAAGTAAGACATTTTTTTAGTGTCTTGTAAAAGTAATCATAACTCATGAGCTTTTCCACATGATGTCTCAATACTACAAGCAGATATTATATTGACATTGTATAATAACAACACAAGGTGACAGTTAATTTAAAAGTTAAAGTAAAATAACTATTTTACAAATAAAAGTGTGGCGTGTACCCGTTTAAGTATTCCTCTGTTAGTCAATACCTTGTGGAACTCCCGCTGCTTGGGTTTTTAACAACTTTGTACAGCAAGAAACTTTGATTATTGCCCATTCTATTGTTGCAAAACAGCTCAAGCTGAGAGTGTATGAACAGCACGTCTTAGATCTTGCCAGATTCTTGATTGAATTTAAGTAGGGCTCTGAGGAACTGTCCTGATGGATGGTAACTATCCACCCCACCTCTTTTGCAACCTTTTATAGCAACCCTACAGTATGATGCTGCCACCACTAGATTTGACAAGGCAAATAGTAGAGTGGAGTAAAATTTTTCTTTTTCAATTCAATTCAGTTTTCTACTACACATAACGTTTTGCTTTATGATCAAGTACTCAAAAACATACAATTACATTTATTTTTGGTAGTATTGCGTTCAACATATCTATCTATCTATTTATAAATGTAAATTTATCATAATTATTCTGATTCATGAATTGCTTAGAATGATTCATTTGCTAACCACCGCTAATCATTCATGCACACTCCAAACTCATACTAGGCAATGTCTCCCAGAGGTATCCCATCACAGTACTAACCAGGCCCTGCCTTGCTTAGCAAACAAGATCCGACAAGATCAAGTTTTCAGTTATTATGGTTGAGCTTTCAATTCCCCTCGCTTCTGCTGCGGACATTTGCTGCTCCTCCAGAGTGACCACTGGCCTCTTGTCCATTTCTCTGGTCAGCGCAGTCCCTGTTTGGGGTTCATTTGGGAGTGCTCTGTGAGATGTTCAAAGATTGGGAAAAAATCTTGCATCACTTAATGTAACTGAAAACATTTTGTGTTGTCACTGATTTATGAACATCACACAACTAAAGATGGACTATATGGGTGTGAAGTTTTGGTGCCAGGGGATGGACGGACTGTGACCTTTTCAACAAAGACGTCTAAATTGCTTAGTTTATGTGTCCACAAGGTTTAATTAACCCAATTTGCCTACTGGCCCCCATAGGCTCTAAATTAACAGAAGCCTCCTAAACAATATGATTTCAAACAATATGTTTTCTAAAGCCTAACATCACCTCCCACTATGCTTTTTTACCTTTTTTGGGATAGTAAAACTTCAAACGTCAAAAGTGAATAACCTAGAGAATACAACTCACTTTTTCCAGTGATCCTAAATGGAATGTTGTGACAGGCCCACACTGTAGGTCCCTCTGAGAGGAAATTTAGTTATGTTTCCTGTGTAAAATGTAGTCACAACATTGTTGCAAATGTTCTTGAGAAAGGGGACACAAACCTCTTCTTGCCCCAAACCAGATTAATAAATGTCAATTATGTCGAGGCCTACAGAAAGCCAAAGGGTGCCAGCTCACACATCATCCCACCCCATAGTGTCGCAGTCTCCCAGACAGTCTGTGGGCTAATCCTCTTTTCATGGTCTTCATTACGACCTGTCAAGACATAAATTGACAGTAAATTGCCTTGTTTATTAACACAGCCCTAAAACAGCATCCTTAAATGCCTCGTCCACCGCCACCCCCTCCCTCTTTAACAGTGACCAAGAAGATCAATTAAAATGCAATAGAAAATGAGTCTGAGCCGGAACAATTTCTCTTTTTCACTGACATTCACTCTCCCAGGGCCCCGCGCATCCACAATCCTGTTTTAATATGACTCTTAAAACATTATGTCTTCTGTTGATGACCCCCTTTCAAGACCTATTCAGACAGATACTTGCTTGCCACACATTTGAAGCTCTCCGTGCTTGACAGAGCACCACATCAACTTGACTCAGGGACTTGGCTGCGGCCTTTGCCATATAACACAGTAATTACTAGATCAAATCTGTTCAAACTGAGGAAACGCTGTTCTGTGATCCCTCCTATACCAATCAGCACACCGAGGTATGGCCGCCCAACTATAAATTGCAGACTTAATTAAAACCAAGACCTCTCTGTCATCTAATTACAGGGAGAAAAGGTTATTGCTTCAATGCAATTTTCCAAATATGATTCCTTCACAGTTATTAAAGGCTGCAGCGTCGTTTATTGTTTCAGATTTTTCAATATGGAAATGGCCCCAGTGACAGACGTAATGACTCGGGGAAAACGCTTCATTTCGATAGTGGGCCAGCACAGCCATTTGTGTAAGATAAGTGGAGCGGGCAGCAGTGGGGAAATGTCATGAGAGGCGTCCCATGATTGCCTCCACTTTACAGTTGTCATTAAACAGAGCAAAGGTTCCTATTCTCCTATATGGCAGCAATGAGAAGTTTATTAATCTGGCCTCCACAGTAGAGCCTGTGAGTTATTCAAACTATGGAATATAAAAGGAATCCATGCAGCGTTGTACTGCAGCGTCGTACTGTTTGGAATTGTTTGGTTGTCTTGTTTTTCGTCTCATTCCCACAATTTGTCAGATGAACAAATTGTCAGAAATGTGTCTTCATGTTCTACTTTTTTGGATTGCCAGAGAAGAAAATAGCTTCATTTAAAAAAGGCAAATTGGTTATTGCTTTCTAAAAATAGGAAAGAACATCAGCTTGTTTTTCTTTTTTTTAAAGCATAACGCATTTATGCACGATGAATGGTTAAAAACACATCAAGACATCTGGTAATTATATGATTCTCCACATAATTTCAAAATAACGCCTTAACCTCAGACTCACATTTTATTTTAATTCATTCTGCTGCTAGAGAGGAAAGGGCACCAAGAGGCCACATCTGAATAGAACTGTATACATTGGACACTAATGCCCTGTGTCTCCCACCATAGGGTTTTCTTAATTACATTAAACAAATGTCCTTTCTAGTGGGTGTGTAATGTCATGGTTAACAGAACACCCCAGGAGATGGACCCCCACCCTCCCCATCGCCTTTTGAAATATTCATGTTGAAAGCCATATTCACCCAAGACTGGGACGTTCACCAAATAGTAAAAATTCTATAGAGGAAACTTAAACAAATCATTGCATTGTCATCAATTTACATAATCGTATTCTGGGAGTTATTATCATTCTTATATATTTATGTACGTACATGTATAACAACAGGTTATCTTATTTAGCCAGTACTAACTCCAGTTTTTTAACAGGGAAAAAAATACATTTTAAATTACGTCATTTCTGCACAACTCTGATTCAATTTGACTTGGCAGGACTCATTTAAATACATTAACAATTCATTAATTAAATAAAGAGGCTAGTTAGCCCAAGGGCCCCCTTTATAATCATAAACTGGGGTGTACTATTTATGCAAAGCAGCGAAGTGCCATGTGCTGGCTTATTATGCTAATGATGAATGGCAAAATACATGTTTCTCCTGCCCATGACGGAGGATTAGGCATGGCAGTGTCAGCAAGTAGTTTCCAGAGTACAGAGTCTGCTGCTTCCTATTACAGCCTATTGAGATGAGACTGAGTAATGCAATTCTTTAAGTCCTCATATAGTCATGATCCCAGGACAGCCCCAAATTAAATCTTCTGTGTTGCTGTTAACATGTCACAAGGAGTTTGTAAAACACGCCACCCCCACACTCCCACAACAAACTCATCTTTCAGTTCATTATAGGTTTCCTTCTTGCAATAGTTCCAAATACTCCTGATCAAAATGACCCGTGCTTTTAAGACTCTGAGCACAGTCTTAAAATGACTGTATTTAAAATAACACCTGGAATAGGCTGCGTATAAGCTGATCAAAGGATCAATGTCATTTTCTGTCAGGTATTTTTCAATTCAATTCAATTTATTTTTGTATATATTTTGGTGCTTTTTCCTTAAATGGAACAATGGAGCTTCAGGTTTAGGGGTCTCGTTATGGCTGGTTCTGTGGAGAGGGTTTCATGGGAGTCGGAGAGAGAGTGCACCACCCAGTGCAGAGAGAACTGGGTGGTGGTCGAAGGCAGGGGCAAACACATATTGACAAACACAATATCTGTCACCTAACTTGGGTTCAGTCTGATCCTGAGCCTGGGCTGTTGCAGAGGTAAAAACCCAGAGGAGCTCGAAGAAGTCATGGAACAGAAGAGCGAGATTTTTGCAAATGTCTGGTGCCTCAACTGTTCACGCTGTTGGGTGCTGACTTTGAATAAGTTTATAATTTTGTATATACTTTGAGGGAGAGGCTGCAGATGGAAGTTGGAGTGGATGGGATCACTTCTGACTATAAGTCGTCTGTTGTGGAACTGTCTTTGTTGGCATGTCAGACAGGGGATGCTCATTGATAATGGCGACCTGAGGGTGTGTTCCAAGTGCAGGTTCTGGAGCCCTTTGCTGAGGGCTGTCAATCTCTGTATGACAAGAAGCTGGCGTTGTATTCGGACAAGGAAGGATAAGCAACTAGATAAAGTATCTTGTTCATGAGTAAAGGGAGGATGACGCGTGGATTAAAACATGAATTGGTGCAGGGTCTGCTGAAATGTGGCTGATATAATGGACTTTGGTGATGAAGAGTGTTACAGCCCGGCTCAGCTTAGGTGCAAGGAAGCAAAGAGGGAGCTGAGTTGGTAGGCATAACTCTCATTTTACCTTTTTATCTACCTTCCCACGTATGGCTCACATACGGCTTTGGGTATTGACCAAAAGAACACAGAGTGGCTTGGCGCTCAGTCACACAGGGGAGCTCAGAGTAGAGCCATTGCTTCATCAATTCAAGAGGAGCCAGCTGAGGTGCCTCAAGCGTCTGTTTCCGATGCTTCCTATGCCTCAGGGGTGCAGAGGAAGAGTGAATGGATCAGAGAGTCTGAGCGTCTTTGCTTATATACACATCTCTGTGACCCAGCCCCGGATAAAGCAAAAGAAAATTGATGGATGCTCAAAGTAGCGCTATAACTTTGTCATTTTTGCACCAAATGTGCCCCAATGACCTGAATTATAAAACTAAATGACAGCCAAAGCCCCTGGGTTGAAAAAAGTTTTTGTGGGTTTCAGCTTCCTGTTTCATGCTATATTTTGTTTCCCATTCAAAATAAACAGTATTTTTTGTCACTCCGAAACCCATGAATACATTATTTATCTTGTTCTATTTAGCTCCTTGTGTAACAGTGGAATGAAAGATTGAGGTTTAAATGGTGGGTGTGATGTCAAGGGAGTGGTCTGAAAATAACACAGTGGCATGTGGAAAGCTAGAATGCATATTTTCTGGGTAATAAAGGCAGTGTTGGGCTTAACTAGTTGCAAAAGTGACTGGATACTGTAATTCATTTACTATAACTCATTAGTTATAGATATAAAATTGTAAAGTGCTTTGTGTGACCTTGATCTATGAATGTACTTGATACGTAAAAGATTAGTAGTTACAATGTAAGTAAAGCAGAGTACATTTATGTTTAATTGCATATTTTCTTCTTTTTCAAACATTTTACAATTCATTACATGAAACTAACAAGATTACTATGGTAAAGGCTACTTTTTTGTGAGAGTGAAAGGACCACCACTGTGACACGTCAGAGCAGGTCAGAGGAAAGGAGGACAACACTCAGAAGCAACAAACAAGAGCTACACCATATCTGGGATAAAGGAGTGAAATGAGAATTGTTCAGTGTTAACCCTGTCCATATGATCTCTTTTCGCTCGACATTGTTTCCAATCAAAAGATAAAACATTGTGTATCACTAAAACCATGGATTGGCTGAAAAGCCAGGATACAGGCGCACTGCATCATAAATATAATTTTAAACAAAAGTAATATTGTTATAATACTAGAAGAGTAACAGGAAAATAAAGAAATACACATGCATTTTCTAATGGTACATGTGTGTGTAGCCTGCATGTTTGAATGTACAAGTAAACAATATAACTGCTGAGGTGTGCGTGCTCGTACCGCAGAGATGCTGCATCTGTCGATAAAATCAACTTATAGATGTATAAGTGTTCATTAAAGCACGGACATCTGAACTCCCAGTGCCGGTAACCGGTCACCATGGTTGTTTTACACAACACATCTAACTCAAGAGTCCGCAGTTGCAACGTGGCGCCTGAAAAGCATCTGTCCTCGTGCCTCCGATCTTGTCCAATCACAGCACAGAGGAGGCGGGGCCTGGTCAGACACAGGGGCTGTGATTGGCTGCGTACGTTTTACGCATTCACGCCAGGAAATCCCGGCTCTGTTGTATCCCTTTCTAATGTGATAGTCGCAGGATAGTAGCAGGTTATAGGATAGTAGCAATATAGTAGGCTGTTGCCACAACCCACTGCATTTGAGGTATTTTCATACGGGTAGAAGTCTGCGTCCGCTCTTGGCAACATTGTTTAGAGAGGCAGTTGTTGTACATCAAGTGAGCAGGGGGCTATATTAGCTTCTTCTAGTAGCTTGTGCAGTGTAGAGCAGGCCAGTTTACAACCAGCCGCGATCCTAGCCCATTTGACTCATGGACGTCTTCTGCATCACATTAGCTCTGCTCCTATGCACTGTTGTAGTGAATGGGAAGCCAACGGTACGAAAAGAAAGAGTTCTCCACGACCCAGAGACAATGAGACAAGCCCACGAAGATAATACAAGCTTCCAGTTTGACCACGAAGTATTTCTGGGAAAAGACGAAGCCAAAACATTTGACCAGCTCACACCAGAGGAGAGCAAAGACAGGCTTAGGTAAGAGCCACTTTATTTGGAGTAAGAAGGCAGTATAGCACAGGCAGCGTGCACCCCACCCCCTCAGGGGGGTGCAATGTTGCGTGCAAAAATAATTAAAGATTAACACTAGCATTGCATGCTGAACATGTGCATGTTAGCAAATGTGAGTTTCATTATTTTGGTACAAGCACTTAACGCACATAATCTTGCGTTACACATGGGCTTAATTCTACATCAATAATAAAACAATTGTCAATAGTTGTAAGCTCTTGACATAACTGGGTTCTGGGATGTTACAGCCAGAACATGGGCTCTGAGGTTTTTAGAGATGGGTGATCTGTCAGATGTTGGGTGTACAGTGGGTGGATCCCTACATCCCAACGTGGCAGCTTGTTTCTAATTATAAACTGCAGTTCATCTGCCAGCATTTCCCTTCTATAGCACCCAATGCGTACAATTGCCTTAAAAAGTGTTGGGTAAAGTCATTTTCAACTTTATTTTTCTTCTATATTCCCAGTTTGTGAAATTATTTCTGAAATAAAGTAAATGGATACAGTGTTTAAACAGGTTAGTAATGTAATGGGATACCTCTGAGAACACTAGGTGTCACAGTAGGTGTAAAGTACCAAACTATCATTTTCCTTTGGGCAAGATGTTTCACAAACATGATCTAGTTCAACTCTAAGGTCTGCATGAAGGATTGGTGGTGATAAGAGCGTTTTAATGCACTTACCCTCATCAATAGTGATATATTCACCACCACCGATCACTAAAAACATGCACAATAGGTAATTCCCCAGCTCTGGTAGTCCTAACCAGAGCTGCGTTCCCGGGCGCTGAACTACAAGCACTGTTCCTGACCAAGGCCTTGCAGGATGGGTCAAATGCAGAGGACAAAGTTCCCTACTGGAATAACTAAAATGCACTTTACACTACTTTCACATTTACATTCCAGGCTAAGGCTGGAGAGGGCCTGGCAGGGACAGTAGTGCCCGTGGTGATCGATGCACTTGGGGCAGTGACCCCAAATCTGGAGAGTGGTCACCGCAGATCTACTGTATGTAGGAGTTTACAATAAAATGGGAAGTCAATAAGTCATTGAAGTCATTTTTCTTATTGTGAATCCTTCAACCAAATTCAGTAAAAAATAATCCTTCCAGTTTTGGACACACTTTTCAAACAATTTCACACAGGCCAGGTTCATGAGGGTGGTCCCTGGGCATTGTGTGTTCACATAACTGTCCATATAGAGTTGGTGCTTCTTAACTAAATAAACGGTGCATACTCTTCTCTGAGATTTTGAACTAAATATTTTAACCCAATTTTCCCCCCAGCAAAATAGTGGACCGCATTGATATTGACGGAGATGGCCTCATAACCACTACTAAACTGAAGGCCTGGATAAAGCGGGCACAGAAGCGATATGTGTATGAAAATGTAGCAAAGGTGTGGACAGACTACGACCTCAACAAAGACAACAGAATCTCATGGGACGAGTACAAACAAGCTACTTACGGATACTACCTTGGTAAGCATCCTTAGTGCAAGACATTTTATGTGCTTTAATCAAATATGACGAACACATTAATTTCCACTTAGCCAACCCAGAGGAGTTTCAGGACGCATCAGATCAGTTCAACTTTAAAAAGATGCTGCCCCGTGATGAAAGGAGGTTTAAGGCTGTTGACCTGAACAATGATAATTTGGCGGACAAAGAAGAATTCACAGCTTTCCTTCACCCAGAGGAGTTTGACCACATGAAGGATATAGTGGTTCTGGTAAGAATTGTTAAACTGGCTTCCTTTTGTAGGATGATGTGTGCATGGATAGGGAAGTCTGTGCTAACACTGCTGCCCCTGCAGCCGTGCAATGAAAGTGGAAGAAAAATTGATGAATAATTTGAATGTTAACGTAGAGGTGAACCTTCCTCGAGGTGAGGCGTTACTTACATGATTCCATCATCTGAAAGTTAAAGGCATACTATGGAGCATTCTCCATTGAGATGAATCCGTTTAATGAGACTGTGATAGATTACAGCCAAGAAAAATGTTACAAAAAATGTATGTATGATATGTGTGATTTTAGTTTTTGTACATTGCTGTCCTCAGTATGTCTGCCTCATGTTGACATTGTTGACTTGTTTTGAATGCAGGAAACTCTGGAGGATATAGACCGAAATGGAGATGGACATGTGGATGGGGATGAGTACATTGGTATGTTCTTTTTAGTACTATTCACAGATTATGAGATCAACATGAACCATTACCTTTTTTTCACTTCAGCGGATATGTTCGCTCACGAGGACGGTGGCCCTGAGCCGGACTGGGTCAAAACTGAGCGAGAGCAGTTTTCCGACTTCAGAGACCTGAACAAAGATGGAAAAATGGACCTGGATGAAATCCGCCACTGGATTATGCCTCAAGACTATGACCATGCTTTGGCTGAAGCTCGGCATTTGGTCCATGAGTCAGACCAGGACAAGGTAAGTCATATTCAGGATTCTGATTTTAGGTGTTACTTTGTTTGTTTTGGTGGCCCATAGGGGTGTCACGATCCAAATCTTCAATTTGATTTGATTTTAAATTTGAGTCACGATTCGATTCTCAATTATTTATTTATTTTTCTTTTTTTTTTTTTTACAGCACACTGTAGCATACTGTAGCGTGGCTCAAGTATCATAGTTAAATGTTTGCATCCAGCTTTTTCCACCACCGAATAAGGCTGCAGATCTGCTGCTATAAATAACCCCGTCGATATAAATGGATGCATAATTTTTACTATAGTAAGCGCCTACTCAGCACAGTCTATGCTATCCATTAAAAGCTGTCAAACTAAGGAGGGTCGTCGAAAACCATAGACTGTCATTGACTTTGCATTGAAACTGAATGCTACGCATGGTCCAGTGTGAACTCTTAACGCTCTGATCAATGCGAAAGCTGGGAAACCCCACGTAAACAGTTTAAATGTCCGAGCCGGCTGGGAAGCTGGTGTTCTGTCACCCGTGACCAAATGGAGCCCATATACAAGACGCACACGACCGATCACGCCACATAAAGTCCTTATAAACAAGCAGGTCTTACCGGCTGCCTCCTCAGTCTTTGATTTGTGGGTACAACTACTCACAAGAGCACGTTCACCGAAAAAAAAAAAAACTAAGCACCAGTCCGCCACTTTAAATGGTCCAGGTTAACCATGAAAGTTCCGGGCACGCGCGCACAGACGCAATAAGCGCTACAGATATGATCAATCCCCTCTTTGATTTTGATGCTCGAGACCATGATGTAATTTTAATCGATTTCAATAAAATTAAAAAAATTAAAAAAATTGTGACACCGCTAGTGGCCATCTATAAAAGTAGTCATGAAGGCCAATATAGATATAATTCATTTTTTAAAAATACAAACACATTTCATTAGCATAGAATAACTATCATAAATTTGTCTTTGGCTATCCAAGATGTCTGTAACATTTTTTAAAAGTTTAAATACGAACGAATTAAGACACAGATGTCACTTTTAATGCAATATGAGGCCAGATGTTGATGGTTCCATGTGGTTATATGTGTGTTTTAAGAGTCAAATGTTCGTGTAGATACTGGTTTAAGTGTTCCTGTTTACAACACTATGCAGCAGGGTTGCCAGGTAGGGTGGTTTCCCGCAAACTTGTTTTCCAATAGACTTAAAAAATAAAAAGAAAGACAATAAACAGAATCATGATAGCCCAAGTTGATTACCTTATGATTTTAGCCAAAAAAAATCATTCTGGATGTTTTTTTTTTTTTTTTTTGGGCATTCTCGCGGGTTTTGGGCTGGAAAATCTTGCCGGCATTTGGCAACCCATGGGAGTGGTGTGCTGAATTGTGTGCTTTGATGTGAGTGGTTGAAGGAACAAATCATTCAAGATGACAGACAAGTGGTTTATCCAATCACATTCAAGGATGTTTTTTATAAGGCCCCACCCTTTTATAATGTATCCGCTATGGAATAGACCTAGACCCATGTGACAAGCGCAGCGATCTACATGGGTCTGGAGAGAGTCAGGCTAAGGATACTAGCCCCTGTGATTCTTTATAACAGCAGCAGACTTGAGCGATGTATACTTGTATTTAATGTGTCCTGTAAAGCAAAAGTACCATCATTGTTGTTTCAACCAGTAGGCTGGATTAGAATAATTAGACTAGTTAAGGCATTTGTTCAAGTAGAATACGGAATGTCTTACTGAATTGAAAAAAGTCAGATGTTGTATTGGTGCCAGGGTAACCCCTGTATAAAATCAACCTGTCAAGAAAATAAGATTTACCTCTAACGACTAAATCTGGAATTTGTAGGAGGTTTTCATAGTGTAAAAATACATACAGTGGGACAAAAAAGTATTTAGTCAGCCACCAATTGTGCAAGTTCCCACTTAAAGATGAGTATGATGAGAGACAGAATGAGAAAAACATTTTATTTTATTTGCAAATCATGGTGGAAAATAAGTATTGTCAGTATCAAAAGTTAATCTCGAAACTTTTATATACTCTTTTGTTGGCAACAATGGAGCTCAAACGTTTTCTGTAAGTCTTCACACAGTGTTGCTTATATTTTGGCCCATTCCTCCATGCAGATCTCTTCTAGAGCAGTGATGTTTTGGGGCTGTCGCTGGGCAACGCAGACTTTCAACTCCCTCCAAAGATTTTCTATGGGGTAGAGATCTCCAGGACTTTGAAAAACAAAGATACTCATTCGTTTCCCTTGCTGATGGAAGGAAGGTTTAATTCAAAATCTCACAATACATGGCCCAATTCATTCTTTCCTTTACATGGATCAGTCGTCCTGGTCCCTTTGCAGAAAAACAGCCCCAAAGCATGTTGTTTCCACCCCCATGCTTCACAGTAGGTATGGTGTTCTTTTGGAAGCAACTGTATTCCAAACACGACAAGTTGAGTTTTTACCAAAGTTGTATTTTGGTTTCATCTGACCATGTGACATTCTCCCAATCTTCTTCTGGATCATCCAAATGCTCTGGGGCAAACTTCAGATGGGCCTGGACATGTACTACAGTGCCTTGCGAAAGTATTCGGCCCCCTTGAACCTTTCAACATGTCGCCATATTTCAGGCTTCAAACATAGATATAAAATTAATTTTTTGTCATGAATCAACAACAAGTGGGACACAATCGTGAAGTGGAATGAAATTTGTTGGATAATTTAAACTTTTAACAAATAAAAAACTAAAGTGGGGCGTGCAATATTATTTGGCCCCTTTACTTTCAGTGCAACAAACTCACTCCAGAAGTTCAGTGAGGATCTTTGAATGATCCAATGTTGTCCTAAATGACTGATGATGATAAATAGAATGCACCTGTGTGTAATCAAGTCTCCGTATAAATGCACCTGCTCTTTGATAGTCTCAGGGTTCTGTTTAAAGCGCAGAGAGAACCATGAAGACAAAGGAACACACCAGGCAGGTCCGAGATACTGGTGTGGAGAAGTTTAAAGCCGGATTTGGATACAAAAAGATATCCCAAGCTTTAAACATCTCAAGGAGCACTGTGCAAGCAATTATATTGAAATGGAAGGAGTATCAGACCACTGCAAATTCACCAAGACCCGGCCGTCCCTCCAAACTTTCATCTCAAACAAGGAGAAGACTGATCAGAGATGCAGACAAGAGGCCCATGATCACTCTGGATGAACTGCAGATAACTACAGCTGAGGTGGGGATGGTGTGTTCAGGGTGATGAGCTGTGTTGCTTTTACGCCAAACATATCGTTTTGCATTGTGGCCAAAAAGTTAGATTTTGGTTTCATCTGACCAGAGCACCTTCTTCCACATGTTTGGTGTGTCTCCCAGGTGGCTTGTGGCAAACTTTAAACGAGACTTTTTATGGATATCTTTGAGAAATGGCTTTCTTCTTGCCACTCTTCCATAAAGGCCAGATTTGTGCAGTGCACGACTGATTGTTGTCCTATGGACAGACTCTCCCACCTCAGCTGTAGTTATCTGCAGTTCATCCAGAGTGATCATGGGCCTCTTGGCTGCATCTCTGATCAGTCTTCTCCTTGTTTGAGATGAAAGTTTGGTGGGACGGCCGGGTCTTGGTAGATTTGCAGTGGTCTGATACTCCTTCCATTTCAATATAATTGCTTGCACAGTGCTCCTTGAGATGTTTAAAGCTTGGGAAATCTTTTTGTATCCAAATCCGGCTTTAAACTTCTCCACAACAGTATCTCGGACCTGCCTGGTGTGTTCCTTTGTCTTCATGGTTCTCTCTGTGCTTTAAACAGAATCCTGAGACTATCAAAGAGCAGGTGCATTTATACGGAGACTTGATTACACACAGGTGCATTCTATTTATCATCATCAGTCATTTAGGACAACATTGGATCATTCAAAGATCCTCACTGAACTTCTGGACTGAGTTTGCTGCACTGAAAGTAAAGGGGCCGAATAATATTGCACGCCCCATTTCAGTTTTTTATTTTTTTTTTAAGTTTAAATTATCCAACAAATTTCATTCCACTTCACGATTGTGTCCCACTTGTTGTTGATTCATGACAAAAAATTAAAATTTTATATCTTTATGTTTGAAGACTGAAATGTGGCAAAATGTTGAAAGGTTCGAGGGGGCCGAATACTTTCGCAAGGCACTGTAGTTTAAGCAGGGGAACACGTCTGGCTGCTTACCTATTGCAGATTCAGTCTTCTCAGCCTGGTGCATGTCTACAATTTGGTTTCTTTGGTTTCCTTTGACAGCTCTTCGGCCTTGTCCATAGTGGAGTTTGGTGTGTGACTGTTTGAGGCTGTGGACAGGTTTCTTTTATACAGATAACGAGTTCAAACAGGTGCTATTAATACAGGTAACAAGTGGAGGACAGAGGAGCCTCTTAAAGAAGGAGTAACAGGTCTGTGAGAGCCACAAATCCTGCTTTTTGGTAGATGCCCTAATACTTATTTTCCACCATGCAAATAAATTATTTTAAAATGTGATTTTCTGGATTTCTTTCTCCTTCTGTCTCTCTTAGTTGAGGTTTACCTATGATGAACATTGCAGGCCTCCCTCATCTTTTTGAAGTGGGAGAACTTGCACAACTTCTTTTCCCTACTGTATTTTTTTCCCTTCTCCCTTTGTATTAGTATTAGTATTAGTTTAGTTTATTTGAGCAGTTTCCATTTGTGTTTTACATTCACATCTTTGTACATTATTACAATTATTTACATTAACATTTTTGAAAAATAAAAAATAATAATAAGGATTGAAAAAGAAAAGGAACTACCTCAAAAGGAGTAGGCCGAAGCAAGAAAGCTTATAAGTGCCTACCCCCTATTCAACTGCATTTTTTTTTTTCCAGCTGCAGGCGGTCCCCAATAGGGGTAATAATAACAAAGGTACGAACGATTATTAGTATTTAAGTTTAACCATTTACAAAATACCAAGTTCAGTCATTACTTATAACAACAGGTCACCATTCTATTGATTTATTTAATTGAAGTTTATATTTCTCATTGTTTTATAATATAGATGCATGTATACATACATACCTACATGCATGCATACCATTATCACCGTCACCTTAATGACGATGGCAATTGCATTTCCAAAATATCATGCTTCACCTTGCTGTCCTTCCCATTTCCACTGCATTTGTATTGGTTGTGATTTTTTGTCAGCGGATTATGATTGTTTGCCTTATTCATTGAGGTGCGTTAAAAAGCCAGGGTGTAGTGTGGCCCGCTGGTAAGGGGCAGTAACCCCCCATCAGCGAGCCCTCACCCTGCTGCCCTGACTAGATTGTAGATGTGAGCCGTTTTGTACCCTGTACTGAGTGTTGCATTAAAAAGACAAGGTTTATGAACCTATTGAAAGGGGGTGCCTCCAACAGCTCCATCTCTCGCCAGCCCTGATTCTATTTTACTTAGTAATTACCAGTGGAAGCAAGCAGTGACAGCAATTTCACATGTCTTTCCTTCGGTACTTTCGCTCAAGTTCCTGTAATACAAATCAAAATACTTTAGAGTTGGTGACATTAATTATTCCAGTAATGATGTGGTACTTCGCAAATGCACAAAAATACAAGAATATTTACTAGAAATGGTAGGGGTCACAAGTCTGTTGCATATTTCTCAAACACATTTCTCTTATACAGTCTTTTAAATTGCAGTAGACTAGCTGCATCTTTTAAGTGTTCTTCTAACTTATTCCACTGATTTACACCTCTCCGAGTGATACAGAGACTTTTAAGGGTTGAATGACTACATTGTACTTTCAGATTTTGAGAACCTCTTAGATTGTAACTTCCCTCTCTATTACAAAACATTTGTTGTATGTTGTTTGGGAGCTGATTATTTACAGCTTTATACATATGTGACAAAGTATTAAGATTTATCAGGTCATCAAGTTTCATGGTATTTGATTTTAGGAACAGTATATTTGTATAGTCTCTATACCCAACATTGTGCACTATTCTAATGGCCTTCTTTTGGAGCCTATATAAAGCCAGTAAATGACCATTATAGGTATTTCCCCAGACCTCGCTTGTAAAAAGTAATATAATGGTGCCTCTCAATCTGGAAAAAAAAACAGAGCTAAACTAAAACATTATGCTTCAGTCCCATTGTAAATACAAGGAAATGTTATGTTTTAACAAATTGCATATTTTTCTTTTGATACCTCTTAGGATCAGATGTTGACCCGGGAAGAAATCCTTGAAAACTGGAACATGTTTGTGGGAAGCCAAGCTACCAACTATGGAGAGGACCTCACCAAGAACCACGATGAGCTTTGAGAGGAAGCCACTTTAATTTCAGTGATTTGGGGAATGATCTCTCACATCCTCCACGGAACAGAGTTACAGAGAGAGGGGGCCTCAGCGCCCCACTGAACTGAGGCTGCCTTTATGGATCCGGTGTCTGACATTCAGGGACTCAACTGGTCCAAGTGAACTCGATTTTAACAGTGGTGCCTTTAGTCAAGTCTTTGGTATCTGTGTAGAATCTGTAGACGGAAGATTTCATATTTGAATGTGAAACTGCATTTTCATAAACACCTGTTTTTATTTATTTATAAGAGGTATTGGGGAAAGTGTTACTGTTCACCACTGGTTTCTTTGTTCTTATTGCAAACATTTTTCATGTTTTAAACTTTTTTTTAAACATACAAATATTATTTGAATTATCTTATTGTGTTAAATTGCCTATGAACTGATATTTTTTCTACGTGAAAACAGACAAACCTTAACCCTCATCTATTGTACAAATCCTTCTTTTGTTCTTGCCCTGGGATTCGAGTCTCATATCCTTACGTTTATGTGGGTCTCTTTTATTACAGAAACATTCACTTACCATGGAGTGTCTTGTGGTCACTGGTCATAGTGAGCATCCACCAAGCACCAACAGTACTAGATCTTGGTTCAGACGAGCAGCTGGGGTATGACAATAGGACCAACTCAGGCAGATGGAAACAGCTTTTAGCACATTTACTCTGAACAAAGAAAAGATAGGGTCAAGATAAAAACAATAATAATGTGATTCACATGAATATGCACACACGCACAGACACACACGCACAGCCCTCGTGTGATGGAGCGGGCCTGACTTGCCTTTGCTGCTGGCGGTTGTTGCCGGACTCTTACATGTAACTGAGAAAGTGGCGCTGCCACCGAGCCTGTCCACTGCCCGCTCATGTGGAACATATGGATGTATGTGTGCCAGTTAGCAAGGCAAGTCAAGCGAGACCAATGTAATAAAACTCATTAGAAGAAGTATGAGACGGACATGAGTGGGATGTGTTATACTTTCGTTTTTTTTATATCAATGTAATGTCAGACAGTCAAGGATTTCTGTGAGAGAAATGTAAATTAATATAAAGGGTTCCATCTACATTGGTGGGTTTCAGTTTTCTGTTAGATGTAACATTTGTTGGTACTTTTTCCATTGAAACGATAGATATACAAATGATTTGAGCACAATAAAACAAAATGTCAGAGTTTTTGGTAAATTGGACTAGTTCCAAGAACTAAAGCCTGAGGTCTATCTAAGATTTTGGTTTTACTTTTTTTGTAATGTTACTCTTTGTACTTTTATACTCGCCGAGTTTCCACATTTGCTGGAATTCAGCTGGGTTAACTCTCACTATCAAAACTCCAGAGCTGTAGCCTGGCTCATGCCAGAGGGATAAGTGAATATTTGAAATTAGATGATTCCTGCAGTGCTGAAGACGTTGCTATATTTTAGGGACTTAAACCAAGTGCTGAATGCTTTAGAAGACTAACAGAACCGGACCTAAACCAAGACTAAACCGAGTTCTCGTCAGAACAAAAAAAAAATCAAATACTCCTTTTTAGACAAATTGAACCCATTTTGTATTTATTGATGTATAAATAAAAACACACACACAGTATGTACTATTATGCGTCCCTAAGCAGTTTGATAATCATCTGTGACATATATCAGGCTACGTAATAATATATAGAAGGTATGCATGAAGGTGAAGAGTGGCATGAATGATCAGGATGTAAATGAACTAAGTAGGCCTGTGTTTGCTTGTGTGAGGGCGGTGCCTGCGGCCATGCTTAACAGCCGGCCCCTGACGCTCCTGATAGCCTCTTAATCATTGGCACTGGGGGAGTGTTTGTGTTGTAATGACTTCAGACGGATCTCATATGAATGTCGGTGGACGCCATGTGCTTCGGACTAATAATAATGAGCCCTTTGGGTGAACTGAGGGAGAGAGTGATGCTGAAAAGGCTCGTAAAGTGAAACTCATTGCACTGCATTGTCTGAATCGGTTAACCCTCCTCCAACGTGGAATAATCCCTTCTTCCTCCAACAATATGGTTATAGCACTGTGCCATTTATTTCAAAAACACTTGAAAGCTTTCATGTGTTTATAGTCTTTAGGGCTCTTGTCTTCCACATCCTGAATGTTGGATCTCTTTTTAATTGCTGACCAATTCTTATAGTGAGAGTCCACAGTGGAGACATTTCTGAATAATATACAAATGTAAATTATCAAAATTACATTTGTTCACGATTATATACAATCTTAGAGTGTACCTAATCTTGTCTGTACTGTCTCCCAATTATTGTTATTACTATTATTATTAATAGTATTATCCTTATTTAGTGTAAGAACAGTACAGTCACAGCCTGTGTGTGTGTGTGTGAGTGATTGAGGGTTTATGTGTGTGTATGTTTTATGGTTGCTTGTTTATTTTTATTTTCTTGTATTTTTGTTTTGTTTGCATCTGTTTTGCTGTATCTGTCTCTTTGTGAAATCTTGAGGACCCCCTCAAAAACGAGATGGTTAATCTCAAGGGGCTTATCCTCTAAATAAATAAATAAACCTCCTGAATGCAGGCCATCGGTGTTACTGTGTTGTGTTTTTATGTCTGTCTTATGTGTATTTTCAATGTAGCAGCCTGTGAGTCCAAGACAAATTTCCTATACGGGACATAATAAATTAATCTTGAATCTTTTCTCAGTGACTTGTGAAAATGATAAAGTATCAAACTGCTTTGAGAGCAAACTGGTCAGATAGTGTTTGATTTGAAAGTTAGGTACCCTAGCTTCAAGAAATTACATTTATGAATTCATAAATTACTGTACATAACTTGTGGTGGCTCTATGTGCTGAATAATCTTGTGTGTGTGTGTGCTGACTGACCACATTTTGGGATTGCTCTTGACCATTTTTCGTGTTGCTATCAGACCTGTGTAGATAGGAAATCTTCAATTAATGGCTACACAATTAGAGAGGGGGATTTAAACTGCCATATATTTTAATTTGGCAACCTATAAACCTAGTGAGTTGGTAACTAATTGTAAGTGCCTCCAATAGGTCTGGATAATTAAGATATAACGATTGTCCCACTTCTGCATATTTTTGATGATAGAGAGAGTGCTCATTACAGAGGACTTGTTTTTTGAGGTCACATGGGATGTAGACAGTACGATCCCATTGAGACTGATATCTTTGGACAAAATACCTCTCTCGCTCCATTTGACTGTGGCCCTTGCGATCTCCATCTCAGCATCTGGTTACCTTTGGGATAGTGAGCGGGATCTGGGTGATGCTGGCCCTGGTTTTATCTCTTTCCTGTGTTCCCCAGGGAGCATGTGTAGCTTTGTGATCTCACATGAGAGAAATACATCTAATCCTGTTAGAAATGAACATCCTCATGCAGAGTCAGGGACAGCAGGACAGGTTAAGGAAGATGAAAGATGGCTCAGGGCAGAGGCTTTTTCAAGCATATAGTGCATGTTGGTTTTATTCACTATAAGTGTGTTTCTATGCCTTGTATCCTCGTGGGAGTATAGAACGGCTGCTGCTGCTTTCATGGCAGACTCCTCTCAAGGTGTTTCCCCTCTGTCTTTGTGGAGTGTGCCACTCTGCTCCCTGAGTGAGAAAGTTTGCCCTGTAGGCTCCATCTGAGCTCCAGGCCCCCAAGGCCTATGCAGTCCCAGAGCTGCTCCACACCGGAGCCCCTCCGGCAGCCTCAGACCATAGGGAATACCCCAAGAACCAGGGCTCTCAGACTCTGGCCCAGCACAGCTCTACAGCAGAGCAGCCTCAGGGAAGAGAAGCTGTCTGGGAATACCACTAAAATCATGCTTCACTGAACTTACAAAGGGGTCTGGCCAGCGCCTCCTGTTGGCACAGCCAGGCTGCTCCGTGCTGGTCTCTTTGTAGCCCTGTGAGTTTAGTCTCTGGGGCTCTGACCTTGTTAACAATCCCCAGGGGCTCATTGAGGCCTCAGTGTGCTATATGTGCACCGACCTTTCCAGCTCTGAAGGTTAAACAATGTCTTATCTGGCCCCAAGATTCACTGTATCCTCACATCACATGCACCTGTGCATTTAGGTGTGGGTGTCAATCAATTACTGTATAATGCCTTTATTTTCTTTGATTGTCAAAAAATGAGAACTAATCAACAGTCCATCTAACTTTTGTTGTCTCTATTTGGAAAACTCTTTTCTGTGACTACACCCTTGTAAAGTCGCACTATAAAAGTCATTGGTTTGGTTTATGTAGCAATGAAGTTGATCATTCATATGTGGTTGAGCAGACACTCTGCAGGAGCTGCACATGCATCTGGAGGCTGTGAAGTTAGCAGGCCTGCTGTCCTACAGATGTCTTGAGCTGTGCATTACCAGGTGTATGTCACCTGAGATTACCCATGCTCACACCCTTAAAGGCACTCGCCCAACAGCTGAAGGGGCATCTGGTGGCATGCAAGGGAGTTAGTGCACGTCCCTGTGTGATCATGCATTGCTAACATTTTACAGACCAAGCCATCGCAGACGCTATTCAGGCATTTTACAGGAATCCATTAAAGTAATAATATGAGTTTCTTGTTTGTGACTTAGAAAGTACTACTTTTACCATTTTCTCCCATGGATTATGTCAATGTAAATGTAAAATCAGGGGTCTCCAATCTCCATCCTTTACCAGTGCCCACCCCTGACAAGAAGATGCTATGATCAAAATCCTATGATTGACATATTGTAAATGCATAATTCATAAGCTGGGGTGCTTAAATTTCAAACAATGTAAAAAATCCATGTGATGTGCTCTCAAAGTGTGCTTTTATCACTAGTTTCCACATGCGTGTGCTTTTTCAGACAGACACTGAAAAGGAGAAGACCATTCTCTGAGTGGATAGCACTCTCTCGTCTCAGCAAGAAGGTGCTGGCTTCGAATTCCGGTCGAGTTTGCATGTTCTCCCTGTGTCTGTGTAGGTTTCCGAGTGCTCCGCCGAGCACCAACCTCTGGAGATGGGTCCCCAGCCGCTGAACTACGGCTTCTACTGCTCCTGATAGACGCCCAGTGTTATCGTTATGTTGGGACAAATAAAAAGTTAGGTACCCAGATTTAACAGTACCCAACTGAGCGCTTACTCACAAAAAAATAAATCAATTTCTTTTGATAACTTAAAACAAGTAGCTCGATGCCATTTCTGTAGCTTTCTGTGGCTCGCTATGAAACACGTAGAACGAATGTACACAAATGTGCATTGTCAATGTTGAGACAGTTGAGGGACAACCGCCTAAATCACTCCTTCAAGACTCACCCTAACTCTGGAACACAGCCACATTTGAATCCGTGCCCGGGATGAAGGTTGTGCAGGTGCAGACCATGGATGTATGAGACAGACCGTGGATGTATGAGACAGACCATGGATGTATGAAGCAGACCATGGATGTATGAGACAGACCTTGGATGTATGAGACAGACCTTGGATGTATGAGACAGACCATGGATGTATGAGACAGACCATGGATGTATGAGGCAGACCATGGATGTATATGAGGCAGACCATGGATGTATATGAGGCAGACCATGGATGTATATGAGGCAGACCATGGATGTATGAAGCAGACCATGGATGTATGAGGCAGACCATGGATGTATGAGACAGACCTTGGATGTATGAGGCAGACCATGGATGTATATGAGACAGACCATGGATGTATGAGACAGACCATGGATGTATGAGGCAGACCATGGATGTATATGAGGCAGACCATGGATGTATATGAAGCAGACCATGGATGTATGAGGCAGACCATGGATGTATATGAGACAGACCATGGATGTATATGAGACAGACCATGGATGTATGAGACAGACCATGGATGTATATGAGACAGACCATGGATGTATGAGACAGACCATGGATGTATGAGACAGACCATGGATGTATGAGACAGACCATGGATGTATGAGGCAGACCATGGATGTATGAGGCAGACCATGGATGTATGAGACAGACCTTGGATGTATATGAGGCAGACCATGGATGTATGAGGCAGACCATGGATGTATATGAGGCAGACCTTGGATGTATGAGACAGACCATGGATGTATGAGACAGACCTTGGATGTATATGAGGCAGACCATGGATGTATGAGACAGACCATGGATGTATGAGACAGACCATGGATGTATATGAGACAGACCGTGGATGTATGAAGCAGACCTTGGATGTATGAGACAGACCATGAGGCAGACCATGGATGTATATGAGACAGACCTTGGATGTATGAGACAGACCGTGGATGTATATAAGGCAGACCATGGATGTATGAGACAGACCGTGGATGTATGAGACAGACCTTGGATGTATGAGACAGACCATGGATGTATGAAGCAGACCATGGATGTATGAGACAGACCGTGGATGTATGAGACAGACACAGGTGCGGACAAGCACGTGGCTCTAAAACCCACCGCCACTTAGAGCCTGCTGCTATGTGCTGTACAATCCATGTGGTCATTTAGCCCTGGCATCAATCATATGTCCGTTTTTTTTTTTTTTTTTTTTTTAAATGTGCTTTAAAAAAAAGAAAAATCTTTGTTTGTGTCTTTAAATGTATTGTAGGTGGACAGATATTAAGTGGACACCCAAAGTGCAGAAGGACATTGAGCGTTCACACAGTTCACGTTTAACAATAAGGACGGATCAGTGCGCTCAGAGCTCCCCTCACCCAACAGGGTCACACTGCCCTCGTGTGGTCACACCGGGTCAAACACTTTTGTTCTTCTACGGAAATTCATTGTTGAAGTTCGAAGTTGAAGTTGAAGTTTATATTAGTTTTTTAGTTTGGTAGTTTTGGCTATCACGTCTCAAACAGGTCAAAACATTTTAAGTAGGATGAGACATAGTGGCCGTGTTAATATGACATGAGGCCCCATGTCAACAAAAGGTGTCTGTATCTTCATGAATAATGAGTGTATATATATGTTTGTATCATGTATAATATGTAAATACTGTAAATTACAATAGTTAATTCCTATATACAAATGAATGAAATGAATGAATGAAATCTCTACCATGCCTCGCTGAATAAACAAGCCAACTGGAGAATTATATGTTTTTGTTTTTCAGTTAATCATGAATCACTTCCAAAATAGAAACCGAGCAAAAACACAATACAAAACAATATTTTTGTTGTACTGTACAATGTTGAAAAATATTACAAAATATTACATGTTTCTGTGACAGAAAAATATGTGCCTCTTTTTGTTGCACATTAACCCATCATTCCAGAAATATTAACCACATTCAGTATCGTTAAATCATGTGACAGTCAAATCCACCTTAGAGGTATATTTGGGGCGTGGAGTACCTAACTTTTAAACCAATAAAATGTAAATAAATCCATCTAACTAGTTGGATTCCATCCCTTGTTTATATTTTTGACCTCTATCACATCACATCTTTACATCAGTCTTTTCAGACAAAAAAGTGTAACCGAGAGAAGCACCATCAGCTCTCAACCCAAAGTGTCAAATAGTGACTCACAGGGATCTTTCTTAACAGTTTGCCAAAGAGACTATGTTCACTAATAATGGATTCATTATCTTTCTGTTGGAACCATTAACATTTATTTATGAAACAGATAAAAACATGTACCCTAGCTTTAAGGCCACCTTTAAACATAGAATCTCATGTGAACCCAAACTATTATTATGTGGCACATTTGGTGTTTCCTAAATCCAGTTTCCAGAACACCGTACATTACTTATCACAAATGAATGAAGAAGCCAGTGCAGTTACATTACATTGCATTTCCTGTATACATATTTATGTATGTTCGTTATAGTTTTTGGCTCAGAATGAACAGACCTATTTAAACTCAAATAACAAAGCAAGTGCCACATTAGGAAAGTGAATCTCCTGCTGTCATCTGGCCAGAGCCAAGGCATCAGCTGCTGGGTAAACCTGGCACGGCACCATAGAAGCGCTGACCAGGCTCCTGCGCAGTCGGTCCCTATCGCTGGCACAGCACATTGTCACCTTCCTCCTCCTCCTCCTCCTCCTCCTCCTCCTCCTCCTCACTGCTGCTGCTGCTGCCGTGGTTCAGATTGGGGGCTGAAGTTTGCTTTGGTTCCTCTGGTGCATGCTGTGGTGGCGCACCAGCTCGTCGGAGCGCGCAAACTTCTTCTGACAGCTGGACCAGCGGCAGGTAAAAGGCTTCTCACCTGACAGACAGGGCAGAGAGAGAGAGGAAGAGAGAGAGAGAGAGAGAGAGAAAGAGAGAGAGAGAAAGAGGGAATCACTTCATTTGTCCATGTCACATATTTATGAGGATTTAGACTGTGAATACAAAAGTAGAAAAAAGAAGGTTATACGCACTTGTTTTACCTGTATGAATCCGAGTGTGTGTCTTAAGGTGGTCTGACCGTGAAAACTTTCTCTGGCAGGTCTGGCACTCAAACGGCTTCACACCTGAAATAGGATATATAAGCATTTCCAGTGTGAATACAGGGATACAGGAATTGATTTAATTAATTGATTTATTTTTATTTTTACATTGCTTCCATTTTGGTGATTGTTATAAACCAGCACTGCAAAAACTGACGCAATACAATGCAGTTAATGCATTTGGCCATGTTTACCAAAGGGACTTAAATCAAGTGTCTTTAAAAATGAGACAGGTCTGCTTGTCTCATCGGCAAATATTGTTTTATCAACTTTTCTCTTCTAAAAAGAAAATTCTAGAGTATGATGCTATAATATATATATATATATATATATATATATATATATATATATATATATATATATATATATATATATATATATATATATATATGTTTTTTATTTTTTATTAATCTCACTGCACTCACTAGCAGGTGTACCTTAATTTCAGACCAAAAAACATTGAACTATGCATTACAAGCCACCTGACTATTGTTCTTCACTCTCAACACAGCTTCAGTTCTATCACTGTAGATTTCACATGCATGTATTTGTGAAACATCTTTAGATCTGCTTTTTCAGACAGAAAAGTGAAAAAGAGAGGTCATACCCTCACTCATACGCCAATCAGCTCTCAGCCCAAAGCATCAAATAGTGACTAACAGGGCCCTTTCTTAAGTATGCAAAAGATAAAATGTTTTCTAACAAGATCTCAAGGCAGCAAGTTTTGGTCTTTTCATTTTTTACTATTAAAATTCTATTACAATACAGCTTTAATAAAAAAAAAAAAAAGTTAACTTAACCTAGATACTGGATCACAGAACTTAGATGATTTTTTGTGTCATGTCTGGTTTTATTTTGATACATATTTGTGCTCTTGTTGTGAGTTTCACTTCCTGTTGATTATTTGCCCCGCCCTGACATGTTACCCCTGCGTCTCCCTGCGTCTCCCTGCGTCTCCCTGCGTCTCCCTGCGTCTCCCTGCGTCTCCCTGCGTCTCCCTGCGTCTCCCTGCGTCTCCCTGCGTCTCCCTGCGTCTCCCTGCGTCTCCCTGTGTGTATTTAGACCCTGTCCTCTTGTTGTCGGTCCATTGTTGTTAAATTCGCCCTGACTTGTCTCTGTGTTTTTCTCTTGGATTCATTTTCTTTGCCATTTATCAAATTATATTAATTTCGCAGTTCTGCTGTTGGGTCCTTCCTTGTTTATCCATGACTTTTTTGTTACAGTGTTCTTTCTAGCTTCCCTGTCTTTATTAAAATCTCGCACACTATACAGGTTGATTTAACCCCCCTGCACTTACCTGTGTGTCTCCGCTGATGTCTTTTTAACTGATCCGATCGAGAGAATCGGCGGCCGCACTCTGTTAAGTCACACTGGTATGGCTTCTCCCCTGCAAAAGAAGAAAGTATGTAATCATGAAGCAAATCCCAAATGATCATGCTGTTTTTACCCCTCCATTCTGAATAAACCTTTGCTCCTCATAAATAGCTCACCTGTGTGTTTGCGGCCATGCATTTGCAGATGGGACAGTTTGAAGTAGCGTTTACTGCAGCCAGGATAAGCACATTCAAACGGACGCTTCTCGTTAGATTTGGATGTAGATGGGGTGATACTGGGAACGTGGCTCACATCCTGCATGCAAAGTCAATATACATTAAGATAATATAAGAGAAAATGTCTTCTGTTATAATCGATAAGATCTTTTACCTGTAGGCCTCTGAAGACACCGTGTGCGTGGATGTGGTACTGGGTGCTACAGCTCAGCAGCATCTGAGGAGGTGGAGGTGCTGGATCTGTCTCAAAGCTGCCGCCAAACACACACAAAAACAAAACATTGGCACTTATTCATTCTATTTTAATATTTATATAGCCATTAGTCAGCAAGAACAATTCATATCCATGTATTGACTATTTTACAGACCGAATGGTTTAGGCTGAATCTGATCAAAGTCAAATTGCACGAGAAATTGGTTTAGTTTAGTTTAATTTAGAGGAAGTGCACAGCGACACAAAGCTATATATTCTGCACCAGATCAGAGCTAGACAGCTATAGTTTCCATCTGCAGACCCTAATTGAATTTAACTTAGCAATCTTAGCAATCATATAAACTATTATGTTTTCTGGTAGTGACCGCTCTTTTTCTGCTGTTTTAAAGTTGCCATTTATTTGGCAGGGACAATAATCATGCATAAAGGTAACTGATGTCCATGTACAGAAGGCCCTGTTCTGCTGAGGTTATTAGTTAAATATGTTAGAAAACAAATACAATACAATACAATACAATACAATTTATTCTTGTATAGCCCTAGGTCACAACAGAAGTAATCTCAGAGGACTTAACAAAACCATTGAAATCACCAACACAGGTCAGAGAATCAACAGCCAAAACACATGGAGAATATAAAGCACACATAGAAGAAAATGTCCATACATGTTGTAGAAGTGTCCTGATCATCACCAATCCTTTCTGTTGGACACTAACTGTCCAACAAGACCCTCCTGCATCGACAAGGAAAAACTCTTAAAAAACCCAGTGGGAAAAAGTGAGAAACCTTGGGGAGAACTAGGGAAACCCACAGGGAGGGAGACCCATATGAGAAAGGGATCCGCTCCTCCGGACGGACAGGCTAATGATCTAGGACCTAAGCTAGCTACAGGTATGAAATGATAAACGCATTATAAAATAATTGGAACCATTTGTCCAATTCTTGGGAATAACACAAGCAGACAGGTCACAGCTACTAAGATAAGATAAGCTACGATAGACTAATGTGGAAAGTATGTTAAATTGAAAGACCATTGTGTGGTACTTATCTAAATATTAAATTAAAACCAGAACTGGCAATTTACAACCTAACAGATTCACAGTGACCCAGTGGTTTAAAGCATATGAGATGTACCTCTTAATGGAGGAGGCCAGTGTGTTTGTCTGGTTCCACGTCATACATTCCATCTGAGAGGCCATTTGGCACAAGTTATCACTGCAGAAAACAAAAAACATATATATTATTATCATCACACCATTTCTGATTAGCCTCCTTTCACAAATACTGAACTATAATACATTTGTTTTATTATGAATCTGTATTTATTAAAAGCATGACCGGTTATGATGATTATTATTATGTGTCCAAACTATTCCATTCCAGTTTATTCATTTGGCACATTTTATAAGTTTCCAAGAGATGAAAGTAACTCATTTAAATATACAGGTTTGCCAGCAGTGTTTGTATCAAAAATAGAATAAGTGCAACAATTATTACTTATGAAGTTATGAAAAACAATAAAACATTCAATTAAAACAATAAAATACCAGTTATTCAAGACAAAAATGACATTTATAATAATAAAGCAAATAAAACAGTTAAAACAGAGGTATGGATCATTATGGGGAAAAACACTTCTCTAATCTCTATGTAATAATTCAAGTTTATAGAAATAGAAGAGGAGGGAGGGGACATGAGATTTACAACCATTTGATTGAAAACCAGAAATATAAGTCTCAGTGAGGATTATGTTAATGAGTGTTCTAGTTTGTACAGATTAGGGCTATAAACAACAGATAACTATTATAGCTGTATCACTTCCACCTCTTCTGTCCTTATTGTCCATAGTCTCAGGGATTCATTAGAACAACAACTAGAATCAGAACACAATACATTATACAGTATGTTTTTTTGTCCTTCCGCAGTGAAGCCTGTATTATTAAAGATAGTGTCATCGCTCTTCGCTTTTATAGACAACAAAAGGTAATTTAGGGGAAGTCCAAATGGCTCACTTATTAACACATCCTGTCCACCCATCATATACTCCTCCCTGGTTCATTAAAACATGGGATCTGAGCCATTCTTTACCTTGGCAACTATCACTGCTTTGTACAAACACACACACACACACACACACACACACACACACACACACACACACACACACACACACACACACACACACACACACACACACACACACACACACACACACACACACACACACACACACACACACACACAAACATACACACACACACATACTGTAGATCGCTCTAGCCGTATACAGAGATCAGTGGAGGCCTGAGTGTGTCCGTGCCTGGTACCTCACGGCCCAGTGCATGACATCACTCAGTCGGCTGTATCTTCCAAGGCGGGAAAAACAATTTCAGGGGAATTCTGGACAGCATTCCTGAAGAAGTCCTTGAGAGGCAGGATAGTGATGGCTCTCTAATCAGCCCGGCTAAAACAGTGGAAGCACTCACTAACACATGACTTATATATACAAAGTTTGAGGGCTTCCAGCTCGGACCAGAAGCTCTCAAAGTCATCCTCTTATCAGCTGTTGCTCCAGTATTTGGGTTGAACATGTTCCTTTTCTCCAAAAACACTGCTCAGGCGGCATGTGAGGAATTTCATCCTAATTTACCCCAAGAGATGTTCAGAATCAAAAGGAAAACAGACAGGGCACTGGAACATCGGTTACAATAAGGAGATTCCACTCTTGACTTACTGTCACTGCTTACCCCTTCAGCAGTTCATCATGATGTGTGCGTGTGTGTGTTTGTGTGTGCGTGTGTGCGTGTGTGTGTGTGTGTGTGTGTGTATGTGTGTGTGTGTGTGCGTGTGTGTGTGTGTGTGTGTGTGTGTGTGTGTGTGTGTGTGTGTGTGTGTGTGTGTGTGTGTGTGAATGTTTGCTAAATATTGGACATCTGTTTTGAAAATGTGTGGAAAAGTTGTGTTCCTCTCACCACAATCTTCAACATGTTTTGTTATTGGCATGAATAAGCTAAATAAGGGGAGAATATTTAATTGTTTGGCACTAGAAATGTCTTGGTAAATGGCAAACTGTAAGCACTTCAAATGTTTTTTTTTCTCATGACACTTTTTTGCAAATGAACTTTTCAAATGTTTCTTTGTGGCTCCTTTGTATAAAACGTGGCTTCAATCCGGTGGGTCTATTTATGTTTTATGTGTTTATATTTAAATAGGGATAATGTTTGGGAATAAATGAGGCTAATAAATGTATTAGAACATACATGTTTCCTTTTCATGCAATGCACCGGAGTTAGCCTCAAGGACTGTGCTAATTTGAGTAAATTGTTGCAAAAATGGTTGTATTATGAACATAGTTGGAATTACATAAGGATGCTGTACCCACTAAAAGTGTTATTTTCTTAATGAGAACCATTTAGTTTAATAAAAAAAATACATTAGTTAACTATTGATTGTGTTGTTTTTACTAGTACTGTGTAGTTTCTGACATTTGTAATATACAGAAATGATGGTTGTACCTGTTGTAATTTCGCAGAAGTAATGCTTGGTTGTTTGGACATGATTCGGGAGGATTATGGCACCCAAAGACTGGAGCTGGAGTTGTATATTGCGGCTCAACTGCAAATAGAAAATACACAATTAAGAATGATAAAGATATACAATGCATTAACCCTTTAGGCGGCAAAATAACAGAATTGCTAAAGAGCTCCAGGACACTTTCTGTACAGAGACTTGGCTTCACACAAGCTGTTTCCCAACACGGTTCTCATATTTGATTCTTTTTATATTTTGATCTTGTTTTTAATAGTGCTATTTCTTTTGTTTCAAAGAATGAGATTATGAGGCTTGGGTTAAAATAATACATGAAAAATATAAATAGATATAATTTCCTAGTTTGTGACTTGAACCCCCCGTGGACCATGTGTGTTGACAACAAATCAGTCACAGTTCCACAATCTAGAAAGTCTATAATAACAATAGAGGCACTTTCCCTCTGAGCCATTAAAGTTAAAAGCATAAAGAGACAAGCGGAGCGCGTTGTCGAACGTATGCGACTCAATCTGAAGTGATGTGACAGAGGGAAATGGCTTTGTTGTGAAATGCTAAATGATGGGTTACTTATATAACCTTGCAGAGACTTGACAGTCCCACAGTCGGTCAATGAACGCAGTAAAAACACAAGGGCGAAGAGTTTACCCATGTTGTGTAGGGGCGACAGCGGGTCTTCATGTTTGAAGGAAAAACTGGGGAGCTGGTGGGAAGGAGTGAGACCGTAGCTCGGGTTGTTATCCAAGTTTATTGCCCCATAGCCTGAAAGAATAAAGAAAACAACTGCTTTATAGCACCGCAAAAACAACCACAAATAACGTCATATTTTGCTCAGTAATTAGCTTTAATCAGGCCTTTTTATTCCTGATTGGAGGCAGATCTAGAATATACTTATTTGCAAACAGAATAAGTATAGTCTTTTTAAATATTTTTATCATTCCAAGTGAGTATTGCATGCCTTCTCTGTGTTCCATTCATTCAATCCAATGGCAAATCTTGATTTAAACTCTGAATTATGCTCTGATTAAGCTATACAATTATATACTTCAGGATTTAAAAGCACTGAAATGTATCCGTGAAGCATCAACTTAGAGATTGGCCGTCCTGCGAATTTGCTGCAGCTCGTAAAACTGATATTGTTAGAGCTGACATGTGGAAGTGGAAATTTGTCTTCTCTTTTTGTATACTAATGACCGAAGAGATAATAAAATACAGTAATAAACTAACTTATGGACTTGTTTTTCTCTCTTCTGCAGAGTTATCAAATATGTCCATCAGATGTTTTTGACCCTAAATATCTATTGCACATTTTATTTTTGGTTTTGTACAATCAATTCATTTGGGCAGAAAATTGAGCCTAAACCTTCAAATGTATGTACTGCTTTAAAGTTAGAGTTACAACAATCTTGTAAAGTTTTAGAATGAAAATAAGTGACAAAGAACGTCAACATTTCGAAACAAAGTAATTGCGTCATAACTTGCAAAAGATGAGTCAGGGCTAAATTTAAGTTTTCAAAGTTTATTCGAGGATAAGTCGCATTTCTCAGTGAGTAATAATTGAACAATGTGGATTTAAAAGAGAGAGTAGTGTCATGTTAAAAACGTGTTTAGAGAATATACTAAGAATGGTAATGACACTTAAAAAACCCAGCACAAATCCAGCTTACTGGATTTGGTCTTTTATTGTAAGTGAAAAATGATTCTAACTCCAGATGAGAATCCAGGTGTATAGTTCAATTGTAAGCATAAATAAAAACATACTTGTCTAACAGAACCTGCTTCTCACAAACTTGAGTTAATACATTTCTCAAAGTTAAGACATTCAAGGTAAAAAGGATATCAGGCATGATGGGAAAAATCACGTAATAATAACGGCCAAACTTTTATTTGTGTCATCAAAAACGTTTGATTTGTCCTAACAGTCTAAACAATTATTCAAGCGAAATTTTGTGAACAAATCATACCATAACATGTAATCTTAACTTTAAAAGAAAACATTTTATATTTTACATACTGAAAGGTTATTGGTTTTCACTGAACAGGCAGATCTGAAGATGTGACAGAGGCCAAACATACAATCCTGTGAAAACTAGTGACAGAAACAAGCAGTTAAAGAGCCGGGATTTATTACACCGCTAGTCTATTGTGGTTTCAAAGTTAGATACCCACTGGGTTTAGAGTTTTTCCTTGCTGATGCAGGGGGTCTGTTAGAGCCTTGTGAGGGTTTAACTAAAAGGACGACAGTGGTAATGATCCAGGACATTCAACGATCAACAAAATGTATGGATATTTATCAACATTTATGGACATTGGTCATCTGCCACTTATGCACCAATACCAATGTGTTTTCTGTTTGAACAGTTTGATTCTCTGATCTGTGTTGGCAAATTCAACGATTGTGTAAATTCCTCCGAGATAATTACTGTTTTGATTTAGTTCTATACAATAATACATTGAATTGAATTAAAATGTGATCTACAAACTGAACAAGAGACAGATGAATAGACCACAGAAAAGAAAAGCTTCATGTTCCCTCCTCACCTTGGCTCCTGGGCGCAGAGGAACTGTCCACACAGGAGTGTAGGTATGTCCCATTGGAGAACATTCTTGGTTGGCCTGAGGCTGGTTCTCCAAATGCTCTCCCCGCGCCTGCAAACTGTCCTGAGAAGTGCACGGTGAAGGCCCCCAGGCCACAGTGCTGCTCCTCCAGAGAGTCTGAGGTGCACCAGCTTGGCTCCTGCTTGATGAGCGAGTGAGGGGCCTGCAAACAGCTGTAGGTGGAGGAGGGATGGAGGTCTAAAAACTGAGGCCATTGTCCCTCGCTGACTCCAGGTAGAGAAGACACCGGAGGGGCCGGCGATAACAAAGTCAGCTCCCGAACCTCGGAGCTCAAAGGGCCCATGGACGCACACGGCTCCGTCAACATCACAAGTCCAAAAAAAAAACAAGTCCTAAAAAAGGTTTAAGGAGAAGATATGACTACTAGACGCTAATCCACAATCAGAATAACAGAGAATAAAGTCGCAGAGTGCATCTTGAAACCAAGGTGTTTGATAAATTACGGTAATACATAAAGTATCAGAAAAGGTTGTGAAGTCAGTGCAGAGTTGCTGAGGTGTGGTGGGCTCTTTGCTTTGGTCTCTGACTTTTCTTACTCTGCTGAAGACACAGGATGGACAGTGGGAGGAGCAAGACCATGACTAACTTTGCCTTACTCTGGACTTACTATTGGATTGGACCATGGGAGTTTTGCTACCTGAAATTATTCTTTTTTATTATACTTCTTGTACTAAAATCAATACAAGCAGTGATACATTATTTGATTATAATTCCCATATTTGTGATTCATGTTGACTATTGTCAAACATGAATCACAGTTCCTTAAAATAGTCTAAACTAGTCATCATTGTTGAATGATGAAATATTCAGGAAATCAAGGTGAAGGTCTACTTTGATTTGTTGAAAATTGAAAATGTATCGTAACATTACAAGAGGATATTTGAAAAAAGACTGTAGCACAACTGCTAGCTGTGCAGCCAAGGTAACTTGGGGGTGCAAAGACTGTGTCTTTGCGCCCCCAGTGTTGTGTGAAGATTCATCAAAGGTGACAGACCCAGGAGAAAACTCTCTTTGTCAAAACATGACAAATGGCACCCCCAAACACGGCCATTCCTCTGCTTAACTCCGGGTTTAAAACAACACTGGTGTAGAAGGGAAATGGTCAACACTGTCTCTGACCCCTAACTGGAATCGCGCTAGAGCTCTGAGTAAGACAATATGAGAAGGGCCTGTGTCTGACAGGAAAAGTTACTCAATAATACGAGCAAATGTGTGCAATGTTTGCTAAAGCGCTCCTATAAATGTAATAACTTCAGACACAAGCGACTGAAGTAGAAAGTGATAGTGCTTTAATTACAACTGCCAATCACCATTCACCTCTATGGCTGCATTTAAACGGTGCCTCACAGTCTATGCATTAAGCTGCTGTTTGTGCAGAAACCTGCCTCCTGTGAAATCACATCTCATCGGCTCAGCTTCCACCTCCACCAGGGTCTAGCCCCCGGGGGATTGCACTCCCATTATTCAATTCCCGCTGTGTGCATTGTGCAATATTTCTGACAGGGATTCATCGCCAAACCATATATTTGTGCAAATGTAACTTAATAAACATTCGAATGCATATTTATCTTGAGCCTTTGTAGATTTAAATATTACTAGTTGTGGGATGACAATGTAATTTAATAGTAGTGCAATAGTGTTGTGTGTCATTTGGAATACTTTCATTTCATACATTCTTTCTGGATGTAGAAAGGTATGTTTGGTTGTACAAGTTGTATCAAACTGAAATGAATTGTAAAAGTGTGAGATCAAACCAAGTGTACATCTGATGTGACTTATTATCCTTTTAGATTTGTTACATTACTGAGTTACTTCAAAAAAGGTAAATATACAGTAACTTTTGCTGCTATACATCAAGTAATCTTTGTAACTAGAAATATAGACTAGACATTTGTCATTATTGTGAAACCCATAGATAGCTTGTTCCATGCTGACAACTGGATGTTGTAACATTAATAATTGTGGTAAGTATGAATTCAGCTGAATAAGTGTGTCTCATCTCAGCAGGTGCTTGTGTGTCAGCATCAAGGCCAGTCTTTATCTGGTCCTTACAGTAAACCACAGCCTTTTCCAGAGGTCACACCCTGAGCAGCTGGATGTGAGCAATCATCAGAAATACTGCACATATCTGTGCAGTGGTTCTGTCCTGTGGTCATAAGCTACTACCTCATCCAAGTCTGCAGATGTCAGGAAAATGTGTGACATGGGGCAACAGATGTTACCGCAATCACTGCTAGATCTGTTCAAGGGAAGGCCACTTTCTCAATCAGAAATAATTGTTGCCTAGCAGACTGACGGACAGTTTTCTACTATTCTTACTTTACTATCTACAACATACAAGTTCAGAAGTGCGGAGTAACTAGTGTGGAACAAAAATGTGCGATATGACCAGAAACAAAGTGTTCTCACAGCACTATGATTACAAACTAAGTATTATTTCTATGCTATTAAAAAGTCTCAGCCTTTGATACCAACTGCAATGTTATGTTGTTATTGTGATTGATCAATACTTTCTCAAATCAGTTTCTATACTCTTGTTAAATGAGTTACTTAATTATTGATTAATATTGCATTCTTGATACTTTGACAACCCTACAACCTAGATGCCTGTGACAAAATATTAGGAAATAGATAACCGGTGTGCTATCATTAAAATCTCTATACAAAATTAAATTGTAACATAAAAATAAGATTTGAGAATCATCACCGCAGTTGGTATCTTTTATATATAATTTATGATTGAGTAACGACACAGAAGTGTCCTGACTTCCAAGAAGACTGACTTTTTTTTTTCTTTTTACTTCAGCAGCATTTCCATTTCAACAGAACTCAATCATTCTCCAGAGAGGGATTACTGACCTCAGATAGGTCCAGCCACAAACTGACTCTGACGGATGCATTTGGTGGTAGCTCATTAAATATGGTAGGATAACAGTGGAATTTACATGTAGTCTTAATGTTGATAACACAGCTCACGCATTACAATGTTTTTTTATTTTTAGCTATTGCTGCATAATAGTAAGTACGTCATTTTTGAAATACACAAGCAGTTTACAAAAGAACATACTGTAGGAAACGATAAAATGGAAATGCTTTATCAACCTTTGAGTTGAGTCTAAATTCCCTGCATGTCACAAATGGGGAAAATATATTTGTGTACATTGATTTTAGCTAGTAAATGGAATGTGTGAAGCATGATGGATCTGCTGAATGGCAGATACAAATTCAGTGTATGTGACAACAAACTTGAAACATGAATCAGTTATTAGCAACTTCACAAAATCTTTTAATGATGGAGAAGTTAATTAAATATTGGAATCATAAAAACAAACAAAGCATAAAACAATTGAACTCAGTTAAGATTTGCGACAATCAACAATCTTCTGTGTAAGTGGACCGACTATTCGTCTGCCTTTCCATGTGCAATTTCTGATGAACTCACAAAACAGAATTGCATGGCCCTAAATTCTTGCATGCTGTGCTATTTAACTTAGCAGCTCATTGAGTGACCACTGATTAAGTAATTACCACCTGCTTAGTTGGACAAATTCGATATTGATTTGATTCAGTTTTATCAAAAGTAGTTTTTGTCATTTATAATTAAATAGACCGAATTAGAGCTGGTCAGAGCTATTATATCTATATCCACTAATTATTAATATTAGGGGGTTCTTTACCTTGGGGAGAAAAGTAGATGAGCGCTTGGAGAGGCCAAGTGTGCTTCTAAGTAATTAACAAGCTATTCTGTCCACCTTTCCTTGGAGGAAAGTTACTCATGCAATACTTCTTGACAAGGTCACTGCCTGATAGATGAGGCTGAGCAAGGGGATTTTTCAGAGATTGTGAAGGCAAGCAGAACTGTGGGAACCAGACAATTAGTGGGTGGACGGTAGGCGGCCGTGTTGGATGATGAGCATGAGGCTGGTTTACATGGATACTTACCACTTGGAGGCTGGACAGAGAAGGCCACACCTGGGCTCAAACTCTAACGTTGGCCATTCATCATTGAGATGGCGGACCAGGCAACGTGCCAGAAGTTTTGGGAGAATGTTGTGTGTGAAATTAAACCGACATCAGGTGATTGCAAATAATGACTGCAGAGACTGTGTTATTACGCGCTTTAAATTTTGTCAGTAGGTTTTGAACCGATCAATATTTTGAATAACTGCAAATAATATCACATAGTTTACCTTAAGGCAAGTGCATACTTTTTGTAAAAACTGGGGGGACATCTATGAGACCTTGAAAAATTGCACATACATTATTTGGGTATAGCTCAATGATTTACTGTTGTCTCTTGCCCTTCCACTGCCACTCAACACTTAAAACAAACATTCAAGACATGCACCTGGATCTTCAAAGGATTTACAACTATTATTGGGACTTGAAATACACCAGGCAACGGTTAATCAGATAATGAAATTCCAAGTGCACTAGCAGAGAAAAGGTTATAAATTTCCAGCATTGTCTGAAACAAGAGCAGTAGAAAGAGAGAGGTGTGGTACCAGGCACTTTCCTTCCCTGCATCACACGTCATACACATGGTATGGTCCAAGTCTATCAGCTTTGGATTCTTTATTGGACAAGGAGAAAAGACATTCCTCTAAAGCACTCCAGGAACCAAGGCTGGAAAAGCATCACGTAGAATAATATTGGTTAGTTACATTTTTCAAATCACATGGTTCTCTGTTAACCTGACTTTAACATTTAACATTAACAGCATAGGCCATATGAGCTCATAAAAAGTCTCCTTAGGGTCAATGGGAGCAGCCTGCGTCCTGAAGAGCTCTCGATAGGTGGTCCACTGACTATGGTCCACACAGTTGGTCCAACAGATGACCTCTCCTCTTGGGATCAAGTGCCCTACCACTTTTACCATCCAGGACGGTACTAGGGCTACAGGCTCACACTGATGTCTCATACACAATCACAGTGAGGAAATAGGCCTGAGGCTTGAATTTCATCAATTGTAAATGGACAAACCTCACGCTAAAAATAGGTTTTGATAAAACAAACAAAACACAATGTTTGAGGCTCCTGTATCTTTAACATCCTGACCCGGAAGAGCATCCTTCGCACCGGTGTCTCTCGCTTTTCTTTTCCGCTCGTGTCTCAGTCCTGGTGGAGCGTGGATTTCACCACCTCGGCTTTAAAAACACCGAAATGAGCGTCCCTGCCTTTATCGACATCACAGAAGAGGATCAGGTATAGCACAATCGGTGTACAATGTCATGTTAATTTGTCACACATCCCCTTTGGCTGGATGTTCACCGGAACGATGGTAGCAAAGAGATGTGTTAGCATGCTAACAGGCTAGCAGCAGTGGCTAATGTTGTGCAGCAGATGTATCAGATGAGAGACGTCATGTTATTGTGTCCGTGCGTTTGCTTACACCATAACAATAGTACTACCTTCTATACCTCCAGAATACATTTAAATGACACATTTTAAAACATTTTCAACGTATGAGTTTCTCGTGTGATCGGTAAATGACTGCTGGGTGGGAGTTGAAATCCACCTACAATGAAATCTTGCTTGGTTCTTTTAACTTGATAAAAGTGAATGAGGGACTACACCGCCTTGTTATAATACATGTTTTTGTCGCGCAGGCCTCTGAACTCAGAGCTTACATCAAGGCGAAAGGAGCAGACATCTCTGAGGAGAACTCTGAAGGTGGACTACATGTCGATCTTGCTCAGATTATTGAAGCAAGTGACGTCTGCCTGAAGGATGATGACAAAGGTATTTATCACGTCTCCTAAATAATCTTAATCTCTTGCGCATTGCCCATAATCATTATCTCTAACCAGATGTGGAGAGTGTCATGAATAGCATTGTGTCCTTGCTGCTGATCCTGGAGACGGAAAAACAAGAAGCTCTCATTGAGAGTCTCTGTGAGAAACTGGTGAAGTTCCGTGAAGGAGAGAGGCCCTCTTTGAGAATGCAGCTGTAAGTGAAAACGTTTAGTTTCACACTATTCTTAAACATCTGGCACATGACCTGACCTTGTGGCGCATGCTTTGATCCAGTCTAAGTAACCTGTTTCATGGCATGGATGAGACTACTCCAGTGAGGTACACAGTCTTCTGTAGCCTCATTAAAGTGGCTGCAACATGTAATGCCATTGCATTTATCCCCACAGACCTCGATCAGGTGAGAGATTATTCCCTTTACACAATACGTGGTGTTTTGTATAGCCCTTACTTGCAGATCCTTAAAACATATTATTTTTATTATGTGCAGGTACGTAAGTGGATTATTGACTGGAACCTGAACACAGAGAAGAAGCACACACTTTTAAGGCTGGTTTATGAAGCACTTGTTGACTGCAAAAAAAGGTATATTTTAAGTACTGCAAAGTCGTTTTATGTTATCCAATTTTGGGAGATATGTTTGTCTTGAGTATTCTGTTCTTGAGGCACGTGTTTTGTTTTACAGTGAAGCTGCAGCTAAAGTTATGGTTGAGCTGCTGGGAAGTTACACAGAAGACAATGCTTCACAAGCACGTGTTGATGCCCACAGGTAGCAGTCTACTCTTGAATGATTGAGAACAAAACTGAGTATTTGATCCCTTCTTTTTTTTTTTAAGATGTATTGTACGTGCACTCAAAGACCCTAATACCTACCTGTTCGACCACCTCCTCACTCTAAAGCCTGTACGTTTCCTGGAAGGCGAACTCATTCATGACGTAAGTATTTCTGTAAAATGGTACAGATGTTACGGAAAACGGTAAAATCACATTATCATTAAGCAAGAGAAACATTTTGGCATTGAGATATGTTTTCAAACCTGAAAAGAGGGATTTTTCTCTGTAAAGTACCAAACTGTTGTTAGATAGATAGCTAAATAGATACTTTATTGATCCCCGTAGGAGAAATTCAGGTGTGCAGTAGCAGCAAAATAACAAATAAAATTGATCATTCTGAAAAGCTAACGATAGTAATAATCAGCAACAGCCATTCAGGTCACAGCAGCAGAGGTGGAGTAGCCTCTGGGTGGAGCAGGACGGGTCACAGCAGCAGAGATGGAGTGGCCTCTGGGTGGAGCAGGACAGGTCACAGCAGCAGAGATGGAGTGGCCTCTGGGTGGAGCAGGACGGGTCACAGGGTGAAGTAGCTGCTTGGTTTGGACCATTTTCTCTGCTTTAGTCCAAAGTAAAATGCTTGATGCTTCATAAGCGTTTTTCAAAAAGTTAGCATTCCTCCAGTGGATTTTCACCTGATGGTTCACCGCTTGGTTCGGACCATAAACCCTCTCTACTCTGGTCTAGACCAGTGCAAAACCCTGAACACTGTACTGCACCAACATCTCAGGTAGAAAAAATCAATTAAAAAAAAATTGTAAAGCACAAAACAACAATTGTTACAGAGCTCCTTAGGACTTGAAGCCGTTTTCCAGGACATTCAAAAGTTGTTGTGCCCTTGGGCTATACACTTCTCCCACATTGCCGAGTATGAGTCCAGTGTGTGCATGAATGATTGGTGGTGGTCGGTAGGGCATGCAGCAATAGTTTACCAGTAGGTATATGGCGACAACATAGACCCACTAACATAGCATGATTAATGCATGTAACGATTTGGGTGTCATGAAAATCACTACATGATTCGTATGCATTTAATACTGATTACAATATTCTTTTCTTTTCAGCTGTTAACCATTTTTGTAAGTGCTAAACTGGTGTCATACGTAAAGTTTTACCAGAACAACAAAGACTTCATTGACTCTCTGGGTAAGTATGAGATATTCTAATTCACTAGCAATTATTTCCGTAGCACTAGAAACACCAGTATAATATTCAACATGTTATATCACTATTATAATCTCTGTTTTTGTGCTGATCCAGCCCTGGAATGTGCATGTGTCAGCAAAGGCCTTAGTCAAAAAAGCATGTTTGTAATTGCATTGCGTGGGATGGACACTGAAAACAGACAGTGTAGGATCATGTTAGTCTTAATGAGTAGAAATGTTCCCTTCATGTGAGACTAAGTGAATAAATGGGAAACTCCCAGGGTCAAGAGTAGTAGACTATGAAGTGTTTTTGTGTTAAATGACCCATAAATGTTTGCCACCCAGGACTGTCCCATGAGCAAAACATGGCCAAGATGCGTCTGCTAACATTCATGGGCATGGCAGCAGAATTTAAAGAGATCCCATTTGACACCATGCAGCTGGATCTGCAAATCGGAGCTGATGACGTTGAAGCATTTGTCATTGATGGTACATATATTTGTACCTTGTGTACCTAACCATTTACCTAATATGACCATGTCTACCTCCAAAGTTATTCAAACATGTTTCTTGATTTCCCTAGCTGTTCGGACTAAGATGGTTTATTGCAAAATTGATCAAACACAACGCAAAGTTGTTGTGAGGTAAGATTTTTCAACACCAAGTTGTATTTTGAAACTTTCCTTTGCGAATGCGTATTTGTTTACTCTTTCAGCCATAGCACACATCGCACCTTTGGCAAACAGCAGTGGCAGCAGCTCTATGACAGTTTGTCCTCCTGGAAGGCTAATCTTGCTTCTGTGAAGACCAGTCTACAAGGCCTGTCACCCTCTGCCTAATACAATGCATATTTACTACACACCCAATTCATCCCTCATTTGCTTTATGACTGGTCCATCAGTTTTTGTAGTCATTAATAAAAACAATAATGACATTTTGTGTTTAGTTCTTTCAGTTTGGAGTATACAAATATTTCATCACTTAACTTCTGGTTTTATTGACTAAGATTTCAGTCAAGAAAATGAATAAAAGCACAACTATTTTACTTGGACTAATTTTAAGAGAGAATGAGGCATATGGTCTGAGTTTCCCCAAACTTAATATTTAGGCATTTCGTAAAACTTTCAAATTCTTTCTAAAGTACAAGAAATGGGAAGCTCTCCTTATCTGTCAGGGTCAATGCTGCATAACTGTATTATCAACAGGCTTGTGGTCAGTACTTATTTCTCATACTCTACAAAATGTACACATGTTGAAACTGGTTGAAACAAACAAGTCTGAATAGTTAATTACAATAGTCCTATATGGCAAGGGCTTAATAAGTCGTGTTGTTTTTTGGGAATAGTTGCTATTTAACCCAAATTCAATGAGCCAATTTTAAGCAGCTGCTCATTGTGTAAGATGTACATTTGTTTAATGTTGTTTAATGTCTGGTGGTAAAATCAGTACAAGCAGAAGTAGCACAGACCTCATAGTACACTGTCTGTACTAGTATATTTAACTTCTAACTCTTCAATAGGTCCATTACAACATTACTGACCAGTGCAGCCCTCTCATTAAAAGTTATTGTGGTGATGCTTTGTTTATAAATGTCTGTGTTGCCTCAGTGTTCACCTTTGCCATCATGTCCAAAAGGATTTGTGTCTCTAGTTCTTATCAGGGGAGTAAATCACAGAACACATTCTCAAAGAGCACAGGCCTCATCCCCACCTGCAAGATGAAGCACAGAGCAGACAAAGGCACATGCAGTGGGGGTTAACCAATACTTAGTCTCTATTCAATATTATTACATGGCCCGTGATGTTCAATACATAAACATGCAGCACTTTTTCTATGTGTAAGTACAGGATTCATTTCTCCTGAATCCACGAGAACGCTAGAAGATCATAGAGATGGAGAGACTGCTCTTATTCTGATAGTCAGGACTCCGATTAGAGCAGGGGTGCCCATCAAATTCCACTCATGTCATCAGGTCGTTTTGTTGTTAAATATACTTTTATCAGTATAAACAATTTAATTTGGACACGTTCAACACATCTTGGAGCACGAGGGAGTCAACCATGGTTAGAAAATTAAAAATGTATATTAATTCACATGCATTCATATGTTCCTATCATAGACTGTTTATATGTTCCTATCCGTTATTATAATAGATCCTTGGTTCCTATGTAAATGATTACGTGGTGGCGCCATCTAGAGTCCATTTGACGCATTGTGCACGCAGGTACGCGCGATCGATTGGTCATGTCTGTGCAGGTGCTTTTGGAAGAGCTACATTGTAAGGCAGTAAAACAGACTTTGGAAGCTCATCACATTCTGTCAACTCAAACAGCTCGATCAAACGACAACAAATCAAAAGTAGGAATTGTTTTCTAGTCAATCGGCTGATAACGTTTTTGTGGACTTTTACGCCGTTTTAGTTAATTTGAACTTTGAAGTTTGAGTAACAACTTTCATTTTCTTGTCAAAGTTCTAGAACTTATACGACACGTGACTTATTTCCTTCTTCTGTATCTGCTCGTACCCGTGTTCACCTTATAGTTACAGATCTATCGTAAACAGATTTTTAGCGGTCTCAATGTCGCCTAGTTGTAGCTTGCTGAAGTTTCGAAAGTCCTGAGTTGACGCCCAAGCCGCGGTCAGTGCGCAGGTGCACAGCCATGTTCATGTTTGCGCTGTCTCTACTCGCACTGGTGTCCAAAGGAGAGCTGGCGTGTCTGCGGAGCTCCACCGATGAAGGTAAGCATATCAGACTATCCAGCTGTTTCTAGTAACGCTCATGTGTGTTTCAGATCTAATCACAAATGTTCCACAGAAAAACTAAAATCTCCTCTGTACTTTGCCCCGTTAGATTGTAGTGGAGTAGAAAGTGATGCGTCTTAAATGTTTCCATGATCTAGATAAAATGTGGTATTAGCCTATAGATCCATGGGTGTTACTTTCATTTCAAACTGTAAAATTCCTACTGTACTGTAGAATGCAGCGCTCTTGCCGTCTTATAAAGGTACTACAAATGATACAATTAAGCCACGAGTTGCCAATAGTTTCTGGTATTTACCTTGATCAAAAGTTTAGTTGGTAAACGCTACATGTGTTGAGATTTGGGTATAGACCCAACACAAAGGATTTCATCAAATAAACTGGCAACCCAAACAAGAGGATTGTTTTGCTTCCTAGTTGGACACTCAGTTTATCCATCCATCCATCCATCCATTTTCTACCCTTTAATCCATTTCTGGGTCAGGGGGGTGGCACTCAGTTTATATATATTATAATGTAATAAGATAAGATAAGATAAGATAAACCTTTATTAGTCTCACAGTGGAGAAATTTCAGTGTTATCGTTGCGCACCTTACAGCAGAGAGAGGAAATAAGAGCACTCAGATTACACACAACAAATAGTCTATTATTTAAGGTAATAGACAATAAAATTGCTGATTTATGTGATTTATAAATAAGCTCTACAAATGTCAGTGGAAACTATTTAAACATGTACAATTAAGTTTTACATACTGTCCCTTTAATCGCTGGATATTTTATAATTTTATATTATATATTTGTGTGTTTTATAATGTATTACTCCTATTTTTTGTTTTTAATGTGTAACTTTATCTGTTGTTTCTACTGCAGTTTTTGTTGATGAAGAGGGTGCAAAATCTTACTTGAGTCGCCGCCTGTTGCTGAATCGTTTTGATTTTGAAATCTTTGTTCCTGGAAACTTGGAGAGGGAGTGTTTCGAAGAAATTTGTAATTATGAAGAGGCCAGAGAAGTGTTTGAGAACAACGATCAAACAGTTAAGTGTCAGCGTTCCAATTTAAAAAGAGGGGGGGGAGAAAAAAATATGAACTATGAAAAAAATATGAAATATGAACTCTAATGTTCTAATGGTTATGTTGTTGTAGGATATCTTTTGGAAGACCTACACTGAAGGTAAGCCTGGTGAAACCAGTTTGTACTGTACTGAGTCATGTGTAGCATGAGCGTATCAATCAATCAACTTTTATTCGTAGAGCACATTTCCTGCACTTTTCCTACAGTCTATGATATGTATAAGCACTTTTTACAGTGAGAAACCCCATTTTTGCTGCTCTTTTTATGATGTCACACATTTGAAGTGCCTTTCTCAAAAATGAGCAAAGGAAGGTATCATAATTTCAGAGATCACATTAACACAGCATCCCAAAATCAATTATAGTGTAGTGATTGTGTGATTTGATATTGTAAGAATGTAATGTTGTCATGTCCACAGATAAAGGCCAGCGACCGAACAGAGTTGACGTGACATCTCTCTTGATTGGGCTGATTGCAGCTGCTGTGGTTCTTGTTCTTGGGGCCCTCCTCACTTGGTATTACTGTCAGGGCAAATATAAAGACATGAGCCGAGCCAGGTTAGTACCTAAACCTTCAGTTTCTCTGAAAATACTGCAATATACTTTGAAACATGAGTGAGTTGGTTTGAAGTTCAGTTTAACAGCCTACTAACAATTCTTAGATCATAACTGTTAACTGTTCTTGTGTCAATCATTTGTTGTAAGCACATACAAACATCTATCTACATGAATGCGCAACAAATGATTTAGATTTTCAGCTCTTGGTCTGTTTCCAGTTCAATCCGTGTTCGCACAAGGAGAAGTAATGCATCTGTTGTTATTCAACGGTTAGAAGAAGTATCTTTGCAGCCTGTGAATCCACAAATGGACCGTTTCCATGGGACAAATGCACCAGGGCTTCCTTCATATGACCAGGCTATTGCAAACAGCGGACAGTATGATGCCCCACCGCCGCCTTATCCTGGGTGTGTGTTCTTCTTTTTCATTTGAGTGTATATATGTTACTATGTGACTAACTCGAGTAACTTCTCTGTCTATAGATCAAGACCTGGCAGTGCAAGACGGTAGCAAGAAGGCCCACAGAAACCCTTTTATCTGTTCTTCCTTTCCAGACCTCTTTAGTTCATGGTTCTCCACACGACTATCACTTAACAACAAAAGGAAATGAACAAGATTCAAACTACTATTTACTTATTTAAGACGCCTCAGGTTTTTTTATTGATGTTTTTACCAAATGAATATGAAGTAAAGATAATATTTTGCTACATGAATATATTCATGTAAGCAGTATTAGTCTGTATGTGTGTTTTGATTGAATGATGAAGGCTGGTTTTAATGAAGTATTTTGTTTTGATTTGAACTTAAATTAATGGCGCTTTTATGTAGTTGTCTGCGAGAAATTGAACGGTCAGTTACAACATAGAGTCATTTTTTGGCTGTAAAATCCAATGTTAATATAGTACAATACAAACAGTTGAACAATCTTAAGATTAATGCCATTTTCACAGGCCTCCAGCAGAAAGCTTTATGCACTTTTAACCCTTGTGCTTTCCCTTACTCTACATATTCTAATAACCAATACTAAATGTATGTTTTTTATGTATTTTTGACATAATTTGACACTAATGATATGAATTACATTTTAACAGCAATGAAAATCAAGATGTTTTTTCTCATACTTTTTGTCTCTTGAGGTACAATATCTGTTATGTTTTTTTTGGAAATATAAAAATATTGAAATACATTTTTAATGAAATGGCTTATTCATTTGTCTGCTTTGTTATATTAATTCCATTACAATGATATATGTGAACTATAAATGTAATGGCTCTTGCACATAATGGTGTAGGCCAGAGCCAACACGTACAACTTGTTGAATGCATTATTACTATTGTGGAAGGTGGTCTGTTTGTTTACTGGAAGTCAATTTATGATCAGATTTTTGAAGCATTTAGTTTTTATGAGTGTAGCCTGGCCTTCCGTAAACTCAGGTCAATTATTTCCCTAAATGAAATTTGTACGATGGTGTGGTAAGACAACAGCAGCGCAGTAGAACAGTATAAAGACTAGGGGTGGGAACATAAGGGTACCTCACGATACCATAGGATACGCGATACAAAGCTCACGATAACGATTATATCACGATATGACGATTATTGATATATTGGTCAGCAATATGCCAATATATGGCATACATAAAATAGAAAAATTTGAAGTGAAAAAATACACTTTATTTCATGATAAGGAATGGAGATGTGTAATGTAGCCATATATTAAGTATTGATACAAATTTTTTTTTTTTTAAACATCGATATATCGTCACACTCCTAATAAAGACCCTGGTAATACGGGTAAGACCAGGCTAGAGTTAGGGGGGTGCTCCCTCTAAAGTTCATCTACAGATGTGACGGGCCAAATATACAAGCATGTGAAAACTAGAGATGCTAAAATCCCTTTTAGTTATTTTTATTGGTTTCTAAGTAAGGTACTCCAGCTTGAATGGATACGGAACATAACTCTACAGATTCAAAGATAATACCCCCGTTTCCCGTTTGTAAAAAAACAAAAAAAAACTACTAGCTGACAGCGGTGCATCCTGGGAAATATGCTAACACGGGCAAAAGTGGACAGGATCTGCACCATGGTTTTCGCGTTTCTCAAAGAAATTGCGACGAACAAAAAGTGACTTAAGTTGAAGGTAGAGCCCAGTGACAGTTTTAGGGGCTGTGCAGACGGTCCGGGCCTGGCAGGACTGTTCGGAGTCCGGGCTGGTACAATGTGTGTCCAGAGGCTCTCGAAGCTCCGCAGGGGAAGCCGATCTTTCACCGGATGATGGACAGAAACTACCCGTGCTCAGGCTTTGCGGACGGGCTGGCTCCCCCAGCACAAAGCGCAGCGTCTTGGGCCTATGAGCGCAGTCCTGCGAGTGTGAAGCCGAGGTAAAGAGCCGTGAGGGCGGATCACCTTCATACTTTATGTCGCTGATCAAAGGCCTCGGTGCCTGCGCTGGAGTTTACTGTTTGTTGTTACCGTGGATCTGTGTCAGTGTCACCTAAGTTGTTGTGGACATGTTGAAGTGATAGTTGCTTTGAGAATAGACACATGCATGCATGACTCTTCAAAATACTGTGTTGTAGGCTTGTGTACAGGAGTTTTCTCTGGATGCCCTGTGTTATGCTTAGCTTTTATTGTGAAAGGGGTTCCATTCAAGAATGCAACTATTATGTTTCGATCAGTTTATTCACGATGTTTACTATCATGCCTACACGTGTTAATATCTACTCAACTGTAATAATTATAATAGTACAAATTCATATTTTTTTATAGCATCAGTTATGGCTCGACACACATTGACACGGAGAATCTTCATCGACAAATCTACACTGCCTCCCATCAGCTGCCCAACTACACTACCACACACCTTCCTGCAGCAGGTAATTTCAATAACTCAGCAATAACTTGTTGGTTGAATTATGCATTTATGTCATCTCTTGCATTTGTTTTAGGAACACTTGATACAAATCATACTTCTGAGACCTCCATTATGAGCTTCTTGTCAGCCATGGAGTCCAGAAGTCTTCAGGCAGGACCTGTCAGCGCCTCACTGCTCCCTCCTTTTCGACCACCATCTTGGCCAGCTGGTAAGATTTATATATATAAATATAATAAATATATATGTAAATATATAATTTAATTTAATTTACAAAATCAGGTTGTGTTAGAGATCGGTATGCAAGTTCTCTGGAGGATATTCTCAATATGTGGCCAAACTTAAAATTAAATTTTTACATCCATTATTATTTTCAAGATAGAGATTTTATACTTATTATTGATGCTAGAGTTAGAGATTTTGTTTTATTTTTATTAGTATAGCTATTGTTCACTTAACATGTGTCGTGTGCTTCTCTTTCCTACTGTTCTATAACTTGTGATGCAACACCGAAATGTCCCCACTGTGGGACAAATAATGGTTCTCTTAATCTAAACTAGCACTGTGATGGGAGACCTGAGAACACCAGGCGCCACAGTGGAGTGGATGTAAAGTGCTAAATTGGTGCTGTGTCATTGGGCAAGACACTTCACCCACATTGCCTAGAATGAGTTTGTTGTGTGTGTGAATGGTTGAAGGTTCAAAAAGGCGCTTTATAAAACAATGCATTTTTTTGCTAAATTTGAATTCAATATACCTAGCGTGTAGTTGAAATGATTGTCAGCGAGAATATTTGAAATAATATCAACACAGATATGAGGGCTGAGTTTGTGAACAGTTATGACCAGTGTTTGGTGTAACTCCGTTACAAATAGTTAGCTACTCTAATTTTATAAAGTTCCAACTAAATAAAGCAGGATATTTATTTTAAAATATGTATGATTTAGATTACACACAATGTAAATCTACATTTATGCTTCATTAAGTCCTTATTGGCTTATTGGCTACATGTATTTTGTTGTTTGACTTTTTCCTTTTTCTCCAGGCACCAATTCTACTACAGAGCTGTACCTGACTGGTGCCCTACCATCTACTGCCACTTTCCCATCTACTGCCGCTCTTATGTCTTATCAACATGCCAGTGCCTACCCCACCAGAAGCTGTGCTGCTAATTCTCCCCCAGCTCTTCAGGACCCTGCCTTCAGCACTTCTACAAGTGGCCTGTTTCTCTCTCCTCACGACCCCCTTCTACATCTCAAACATAGTCAGACCATGCTACCTGCAGCTTTGGCCTTTTCTGCACCTTCTTTAGGTTCCACTTTACCAGTCCAATCCTCCACGTACCGCTCGGCTCAGGAGTCCGCCCCTCACCTCCTTCAACCACAGTTCAGCCTCCTGACCCATGGACCTACACAGCAATATGGCTCTACTGTTTTTTCAGGGTCTGTAGAGAAAGCCCTTCAGAGAGAATGCAGTGTCATCAAACACCACCAGAGGCCTTCTACAAATATCACAGCTACAGAGCAGTCTCCAGAGCATACACTACAAGGGTACTTTGGCGTTAATGACGAAGACGTATCTTATTCACCTGAACCTTCTAAGCAATCTTCTTTGTCTGGTAATCCCTCCACTGGATCAGATTCCACTTATGTTTCTCAAGCCAAATCCAATTCAGTCTCTGAGGTCTACTCTATCACTGCGCCAAAGCCCAAAGATGACCATCTAAATGATGATGCTAAAGTTGGTAGATTCAATCATCACAGTTCTACCGCACAAAAGCAGAACTCTGTGATTGCTAATCCGCAGTCCACGCAGTTGTCTGGCCTTATAACCACCAATTCCCAGATTTATACCACTTCTCATGCTCAATCACAGCCTCCATGTTCTTCTCCAAACACATTGCCTGCATCCTCCAGCCAGCTAGAGGGCGTTTCCTCAGTCAGTCAGAGCCATACTTACTCCCCAAGTCAGAAACAGGAGATCCACTACACAGCGCAAGCTCAAAACTTGTGCCAAGAGCTTGCTCTCTCTGAACGATTTGATTCCCCACACTCTCAGGGTACCTCTTTATTGACCTGTACGTCTCAGTCAGAGGTTCAAGCTTCTATTTATTCTCACAGTTATGCCCCAGGGCAATCTCTTAACTCGTTTCCAACAACCTGTATGCTCACTACACCTCAGATCTATTCTTTAATTCAGGCATCTACAGAAAAAGTGCTTAATAACGTATCTCCGCAAGAAGCACACATTAGCAAATCATTATCCCTTAATTCATTGTCATTGCAGTCCTTAAAAAACAACCCAACTTTAAATCAAGACGTAAAGCCTTTTACACTACACATTTCATCTGCCAATTTAGCAGAGAGCAGTTTGACCACTCAAAACAACATTGTCTATGTTGTGTCCAAGATGGAAGACCAGAATAAATTGCAAACTGTTATTCGAAGCAGTTCACGATCAAGTGACCAGGCAAATGAACAGGAGCCTGAAAATACAGCACAGGTTAAAGTTAAAAGTGCAGTCACAAGGGGCCAACATGTCCACCAAACCACAGGGCACTTATCCTCCCCCTTACCGCCTACAGGCAGTAGTGTAGTGTGTTCATCTAATCAAATTAATCGCGATCAAAAATTGCATGCTTCACAGATCCGATCTCCTGACTCTCACCAACCAAGTCAACAGAATCGAATGCAAGGTATTGTTACAGCAGGAGGCCACACTCAATTTATAACAATTCCCTGTGATCAAGTTCTCGAACCAAATCAGATCATTCACACTCAGGCCTCATCAAAGGTTGTGTCTCAGCCAGGATTACAGTCCCAAAGCCTGGCACCGGCTCATGTCCAATATCTTCAGATGAATCAAGATTTGCTCCGATCTAGCATGGCTGAGACCACAAATGTGCAGGGGCAATTTCATGAACAGACCTCCCGATGCCCTGATTCTAATCATCCTCTGACTCCTAAAATTCACTATAACCAGACGACAAACCAACAGATGAACGATGTCAAGAACCACTTTGCCCTTAACTCGATTTGTTTTTCTGACTCTGTGTTGGACGAAAGAAACATATTGTCCAACGTTGATGATATTTTGGCCGCTACAGTTGCAGCATGTGGTGTGCAGGATTTTGTGAAGGCATCATCCTCTGGTGACGCTGATGGATCAAAGGCTAATTCTGCTTCTGATCCAAAAAGTCAGTTTCCGACTTTAGACATGGGGTATATTTTCTCCACTGCTCAGGAACTCACAAATGCTTCATCCAGCACTGTGGCCATGGCCTCCACTGGTCCTCATGTGTCATTAGGCTGTCAGGGTCCCTCCATTCATTTTAATCATAACTCTGAACATCATACAAGTGAAGACAAAGCCAGGTCAGAACAAAACTTTACATATAGCCCCTCGAGTAACGAACTTCAAACTATGGGAATGGCAATAAGCATAAAACCAGATGGTGGTTCTGTGGAGGGTGATCATGATATGGATATGGAGGGGAAGACCTTGAACCAGTCTGTCGGACATAAAGATGCACAGGCCAAAACTCTCAAACGGAATGGACAATCTAAGCGTCAAAATTGCAATCAAAGTGATTTTATACCACCTGTAACAACTAGTTTAGCTGACAATTGTCCCCAGCAGGAAAAAATATGGCAGAAAATCAAGGAAGTGGAAGAGAAGCAGCCAGAGGTGAAAAATGGATTCATAGGTTCATTTTTGGATTTTCTAAAATCTGGTTCCAATCAGCAAAATTCATTGAGTCCCACCCGAACGGTCAGTCGGTCAAAAAAGTCTTGCAACCCCCCGAAACCTTCCACATCTACTAAAGTGCAGACTGTAACAGCACCTTTGATTCCTCAAGAGAGCCCAGTGGTAAAGTCTCACTCAAAGCGTTTAGAAGAAGAGCTGCAAAGGAACCTGGAGACACTGCCATCCTTCAGCTCCGATGAGGAGGAAAATACTGGGAAGAATCAAGCTTTGAGGAACAGCATTACCTCGGTCCTCTCGTCTCTGGATGAAGCTACGGAAAAGAAAATACAAATAGGTAGGACGTTTTTGCTTAAAGCCGGGGTACATCACTTTCAAAGCACAACAACAATACTATGTAATGGAATTGAAACTATCTCCTGGCTCTAAAACACTTTGGTTCTATCACTATGAACATTGTATTGTATTTTATAATCTGTTTTATCAGACCGGAAAAAAAAAAAAAACGACCACCCTCTTTTAGTCAATCATTTAATAATAGCCTAAAGAGTCAAATTGTGGTTTACAGGGCTCTTTCTTATATTAATGCAAAGAATAACATGTTTTATGATGCAATGATGGCATGTAATGGTCTGGTTAGTTCGCAACATTTTACCTTTAACTTTTGAGTTGGGACAAACAAATAAATTAGGTACCCTAGCTATAAGTTCTTTAATGTAGTGTAGTATTTACTCTTTGATTATCTTTTGTTTTCATCCTCTTTTAGATCACAGAATCTCCAATCATCTTTTGAAGCCTGAACAACGCGTGATGGTGCCAATTACTATAACAGCCATTTGCCTTCCACAATTACCCAGTGCTGCCCCTGAGAAGGCCTCTGTGACCGCACCTTCCCCGCTGGCCACACAGCTGCCGAGTGTGGCTTTGGAAGGACTCACAGATGATGAGCTTTCTGACAGCGGAGGAGAGGGAATGTACCGAGAAAGAGATGAGTTTGTCGTCCGAAAGGAAGATATTGATAGTTTGCAGGTGCTAATCTGAGTCCGGTGCAACTTTTCAAGGTGCAATCCTCACCTGTCCTGGTGGTGACTTGCTTTCTGTGAAGTGTCTGATACCTGATGTTGGTCTGCGTAGAATGGCATGTTCTCCTGCATAGGTTTTCTCCTGGTGCTCCGGTTTCCCCTACCACTAAAAACATGTAGACTAGGTAAAATCCTCCAGCGCAGGTCCTGACCAAGCCGAACATCAACATCTGGAGAGAGGTCCCTGTCAGGATATTAGGCACACACATGTTTACAGTAACACAAGTTTGATCCAAGTTTGATAGAGCTGTTTTATAGTGACCAGTGCTCCTGACATACGCCCTAGAGGCATCAGGATGTGTCAAATGCAGAGGATGAATTACCCTACGGGGATGAATAAAGTGCGCCTTTACCTTTTTAAAAGATTGCATACAGTGAAAAGACTTCTCACCTCTCCACAGATGAGTGAATTTACATGCTTGTCCCTTTTTTTCAACGTGAAAATGTATACAAATCCAGGCAAAACAACATTTACATAAAACCGATCAGAAAGTAGACTGCCACCAGGATAATTGGAGAAAGCACTTTTAAAATATAGATTGCTTTTCCTCAGACTTTTAATTTTATTGTTGTCATTTTCAGGCCACGATGAAAGCTGGGAGTGATCCTCCAGCTATCTGGAAGGTCCAAAAGGCTTTGTTGCAAAAGTTTGTGCCAGAGTTACGAGATGGACGCAGAGTCTTTTCAGCCACAAACAGTGTAAGATCTTCATCCACATGGTTCTGAATATAAAATGTCTAATTGTTTTCTCTTCTCTATAGTATCTGGGGTACTTTGGAGATGCAAAAAACATGTACAGACGAGTTTATATCAAGTTTTTGGACACTGTCAATAAGAGGGAGTATGTCAGAGTTTGTAGTAGAAAACCTCGCTGTAAGCCCATGACTTCACTGAGGTAGATGTTTCCTATTGTCACCCACTATTAGTTTAAATAAATCAATATGGTAATCTTGATTTATTGCTGTGCACAGAGGCATACAGGTAAAAACCCTGCTTGGGCTGACGGCTAACACTTGCACCACCACCGTGTGCCAAAAAAGACTGAAACAGCCCAAGTCCAGAGTAGAACCACCTCCCAAGAAGCGACGGAAATGGAAAGAGGAGTTTTCTTCTGCTCATTCTGACACATCTGCCGAGGAAGATGGTAAAGCTGGAGTTAATCCCAATTCATAACTTTACTATCAATGAATTGTTTTGCAAATGCTTGTAGACCTAAAGGCCCCAGTACTTGTTACTTCTCGCCTGCTCAACACGAGGACAATGAAAGAGACGTTTAAGGGCTTTGTGGAACTGCTCTTCACGACTGCATTTGATGAGGATTTGATTTCTTCTTTAGAAGGATCCAACGGTGAGCAAAACACAAATTACATTCTTTGTCATGCTATTTAGAAATTGTGTATAATAATGACTTTGTGACTGGCCATAGATGATTTGCTCCTGCCACACTTGAAGAGGGTGGATGGGATTTTAATCGACAACAAGAAATGTTTGCTCAAAAAACTTTCTATTGAAAATATTCTTAAGGTGATTGCATTAGAATTGATAACGTTACAAAATGTATGTAAATATGGAATAACTTCTTTCTGTTGATTGTGTCTAGACTGCTTTGGACAGCTTTCCTGAGATTGCAGTAGTGACAGAGTTGAAAAAGGATGGTGAAACAGCTTTTAAAATTCGTCTTAGTGGAAGGGCCTACAACAGGAAAACGATGAAACCTTACAAGTTACCAAACAAAGTGCCACAGGTGAACGATCAGGGTGATGTGTGCTGTTATCGTCCAGCAGATGGTGCAATTGCATTGTTACTGATGCCGTCCTGCTCTTTTCCACGTTCTAGGAATATAGTGTTAACCAGCAGCAGACTCGGTGGTTCTCTTTGTACCACTCTTTGCAGCATTACAAGTACCACACATACCTTATGTGTAAAAATGAGGTACGCCACACTTTCTCACACGCAGATTCTTAGCACAGAGCTGTTGGCTGATGAGCGTGTGAACTTCTCACCAACAGGTGGAGACACTGCGGGTCCAGTCTGGAGAGATGGGAGCAGAACAGAGTGTACAGAAGTGCCTGCAGAACGGAGCATGGTTGGAGAGCCTCTTTGATCGTTTTGGAGAACTCATCAATCAGGTGCAGCAGGTCTGCCGATGAGCTTCACTTATCCAAGATGGTGGAAATAACAATTGAAGCCTCCAGACCTTTTGAGAGTAAAGACAAGTTACTTCATGCGACCTTAAAGAATGAAACAAGACTTTGAAGCTATATAGGTTTTTGTACAAAACATATTTTAACTTTTATGACTTTTTAAAGTCTTAACATGTTTAACCTATGGTTGTATATCAAGATCCCTTTTATATAACTTGTAGTCATGAGATTAAACTAAGCATAAACATGTCTAGTTCTCTATGTAAGATGCAAATCTTTTTATTATTTAAAGAACTATTTTATGTAACTGCTGTTTACAGTATTGAAAATTGCCTTTTCTACCCAAGTGTTGTACATTTTGCATAGTTTCACTACACAAACTGTTCTTCCAATATGTTTTTAAAGGACTGTATTCAGAGATCTATCATTCTACTGTAATGTAAAGTAGCCTTTATTACATTTTCAAATATCCCAATTTAAGCCAAATGGATTTCTATTCATATTTTTATACATTTCCTCAATATTTCTGAGATAAAAAGGTTTGTATATGCTATCACTTTGAAATGCAGTTTGTAAATAAAGTCCTGCATGCTTTGTTAATGCACAACAGTATATTGTATTTGCCTTCAACTGTGTTTTTAAAATGGTACTGTCCCCAAACAAGTAATTTTATTTCCATTTGTATCTGTGGTAATGCTGTGTGTTAACAGAGTATTTGTTTTAGAAAATTGAGACAACACTGTTTTCAAAGTAATTTTTAAAGTTATTAATGAAATGTCTTTGTTTGGTCTGAACTGAACAAAAAAAGAATTTCCAAATGGGCAACATTAGTGAGAATAACAAAGGTTTCTGTGTTTGTCATGAGGAGAGCCACTGTCCTCTGAGAGGGGAAAGAAGGCAGACGTCAGGCAACAGATTCCAGAGGCAGCTGTAAGAGATACACAGCTCCGCCCTCTCGATGCAAAACTTATGCATTTTAATGAATCATTGTGTTACAGGTGGGAGTTGTGTTGAGAGACCCTTTAAGTTTCTGAAAGTGACTGAAACTGGAATGTTAATGGTTCGTTTCTACTGAAAAAAATCAACTGCGTTTTTAACTTAAAAAAAAAAGTCAATTGTGTTCTCTATGTATTTCTCATCATTAGAGAACACAGAGAATGTTTTAGCCCAATAATAGTCTACGCAACTATAGTCTTCAGTTTAAGCCCATGCTCAATGTTTTTCATAATTGATTAATTAATTCAAATCCTTGATTGACAGGCAAGCTCTCTTCTCATTGGTCTAACTATTCTCCAATGGTAGTTATGCCAGGAGGAGGGTCTATTTTACATATCTGTTTCTTTAAAAGACATAGTGTAACTATATATATATATATATATATAAGTATTTTATAGTACATTTCCGTCCAGTGCCAGCTACTTACAGTTTGCAAATATACATTAAATTGTTCATTGTGATGATCCAGGTCCATGTATGACTTTCATGTTGCTTTTACTTGTTCCTGCATAAACCTGCCTCTTGACATACAGAGTCGTTCAACCAGTTCTACCGAGATCCTTCACGTCAAGAGCTCATTTCCTCAAGTCAAACCTGAAAAGTTAACAGTCAAAGATGAATGTCCAGTAGAAGTGACCAGAAAGAAAAGGTTAATCGCCAAACAAACTAAGTTTACAGCAGTGTCTCTCTCTTTCAGCAAGTGACCAGCATCCGCTTTGAGTGTCATCTTACAACTTTTCCATTGTCAGATTACACTTCAAGACAGACACTTGTCCGCTGAAGCCATGATGTGAAATGATGTGTGAAATGACATGTATCATATGATATGACTGCTGCATCAGAGGGAGCTGCTATTGCCTACTGCTACTCAGTGGTGCCCTATTTAATTTATTCTTTATGTATCCTTTATGAAAAGGCACGATGCTAAACTAACAGCCTGTCGAATATGCTGCTTACATTGTAAAAAGTGATAAATTAATAAGTCAAACATTGCTCAATCTTTGTCCAAATGTAAATTAATTTGAGCACATTTTGACTGCCTTGAAACCAGATTAGCCTATGGGACAAGCAAAATTATCTTATTTTAAAAAGATATCTTGAAATAAGACTAATGGCTGTTTCCATTAGCAAATCTTGTTTTGAGACAAAAAACCCCACTTGATTTAAGCAATTATTACCTCATATTGTAACATATTTTTCAGTGTATTTCAGCAGAAAACGTGTCGTCTGTCATTCAGGTGATGTGGGTGTTTTAACTCAGACAGACAGTGTATGTTTTGACCCTGGGTGTTCTGTTCACGTTAAAAGTGCAGAGAGGCGCAGCGATGTTGGCGCTGATTGAAGTATGAATAATGTACGTCCGTGGGAGGAGACGCGCTCGGACACTGCTGTAGTCGAGTTGCGTGCGTCACGGTGCGTGCTCTGAAAACCTATGGAACAAGGACCGAGGACCGAGGCGGCGTAAATGAGTCCCCGCAGTGAGGGAAAGGGGTTTCGATGCTTCTGACATACGGTAAGATAATGGCCCTCTTCAGATTTTCCACCCGTAGATAGCGAGTAATGGTTAAAAGAACTCCGCGAAGCCGCCAAATGTGGTAATCGCGTATATGAAGGCAGCTAACATGGGAACTTTTAAAACTAGATTATCTACTGTTTATGTGTTTTTATGGTTTTTAATATTCCACTTCTACCAAGCTTCAATTGACATAAAAAACGAGTTTAGTTTGTTAAGTTAAAAAGTTGACTGTAGAAAATATAATCAGCTAAAATGAGATAGAAAGGAAGCAAATATCCCGCTGCAGATGATCTTATAGCTTATACTATTACACTGATACAGTTCCAGAACAATAAAGATGACCAAAAATAAATAAAATACTGTTCTATATTTTGGCTAAAAGGTTTTGTCCTTGGACGTGATGATAATGTATAAACATGCAAAACTGTGGACATAAGTTTGCTTTTTTGTAAGTATTTAAAAACATGTTTCTAAAACCCACTTTAACTTTTAAAAGATGTCTTGATCAGTTAAGGTAACTTGACTCGACATGTAAGAACGACGCCTTCAGGGCTTTTCTTGCCTTGTCTGCCTTATTTATATTGTGAAGCCTCTACAAAATCAAAGCAATATTTTTTATCCATGGATGTATATCCGTCTCCTTTAACAGGTTGTTGTGTTCACAAGGGATAGTCCCATGTGCTGCTGCTGCTCCCTTTGTGAGTATTTACCTCCACTGATGAGTGCAAACACAAATGGCAGTGTTGTCTTTAGTTGAAATACAGGTCACTCTTACTTCAATGGTTTTGAAGGTTGGCAGAATAATTCATGATGAGTGGGATCAAATCTCAGCATGTGAGAGAGACACGTACCTCCTTCCTATAATTTAAATGAAGTTAATCTGTACAATGTAATCCACAGACCCCCAGGGATGTGGCAGATGGTTCTGCTTAACCTCAGAATAAAGACTTAATTCTGGTAATGGATCTCTATATCTATGGACCTGGTTTTTATGTGTTACCCAGCAGCACGGCTGCAGAGTCTGTACTGTCACACTTGTCTGCAATCCACATTTTACCATTACAGTACGTATATCAGCAAAGTCAGTGGCCACCATGATTACTTAGGGGTCATATCTATGGTATGGGCAAGCCGACCTAATTTTTGGAGATGGTTTTACATTTGTAACTAAAAGATGTGGTATAGTTATATAACATTCCAAGCCAAGCCATGGCAAGAAGTGGTTAGCGGGCAACATAAAAACGTATGCAGTGGACTTTTAAACTAATCCTCAAATGGTCTGATCTGAGAAGTTGAATATTCTTCTTTATAAGCAGCACACTTGTAGTGAGGTTGTAGTGAAGAGTGTTACAGTATACTAATATTACAACATACAGTACAACGATAAGTCTATTTGTATACACATGTTTATTAACATTAACATATTGTGACAAAGCTAAAACAGTACTTTCTACTTGTATGAAAGGCGCTTAATGAATCAAGTTTTGATAATGACAATGATTGTTGATTCCATATGAGTTTTATTTCTTACTATTACCATTGCAGAGTAATCATGGCAGGGAAGCCTTTCCGGGCCACATATATCTGGGGCAGCATTATCTCCAACCTCCACAGCCATGTGGAGGTGAAACGACGTCGGTATAACCTGAAGTCCTACCACGACTGCTTTTTGGGCTCCGAGGCAGTGGACGCCGTGCTGACACACATCACACTCATGCGCTTCTTTGGAGAGGAGGCGGTGCCACGATATAAGGCTGTTCGTCTTTGCCAGGCTCTCATGGACTCCAGAGTGTTTGAACCAGTTGGAAATAAAGTTGCTTTTGGAAAAGACAAGAAGCAACCAACCTTTGAGGATAGCAGCTGCAGCTTGTATCGGTTTCTAAGTCCAGGGACCAGTTCATTAAACTATGTGCCGCCAGAGCCTGATAAAAGTGGATATGAATCCCCCAGCACAAACTGGAACAAGAACAGGTACAATTTTAGTCTTCTAAAAATGTATGTTTACTTTGACCTTTTCCCCACATGTTTTATGTCACTTGATTCCGCTGTTTTCACCAAAATAATTTGTAATGGCTGAATACTATAATATCCATCCATCCATTTTATTCCCCTTAATCCATTTCCGGGGTGGAAGGGGTGTCAGTCAGAGCTGCACCCAGTACACACAGCACCAGCCCCTCACTGATCCTCCTGCAGGTGGTGAGTCCACAGGAGCCTTGATTTTTAAGCAGGGGCTTCAGGCAAAGTGGGGTTAATTGTCTTGCCCAGGGACACTATGACAGCATGAAACCACGACCTTCAGGCCCAAAGGCCAATGCTACCAACTGAGCCACTGTCGCCCCAAAATTATGATAACGAAGGCTAGTTCTTTGGACATATTTTCTACTACCTACAAAGTCAGGAGTTTGATCTTGTGAGATTTAGTTCATATTCAGTTAGTTTATGTGAGCATCTTTAATCAGCTCTAGTATGAAGCGACTCGTTCTGTCTATGTTAGCACATCTACAAGGACTGAACCAGGACTGAACCCAAATTGGACCAGGTCAGAATCAAATAAACAACGCTCAACATGGCCATTGTAATATTTTGTTCGACTTATTACATAATACCACTGAGTCTAAGATTAAATAGTCAATTCATATATAAATGTAATAATATTTGTGTGTAAATTCACATGGGGATTTATGAATTGCAATTCCTGTTGAATCAAACCAAATTGTTAAAGCTAACCCTAACCCTACACTTTAGGAAAGAAAATGTTGTGGTGCCAGCTGAATGTAAAAGATTATTCCTGGCAGACTTCAGAAACTCAGTAGGGCAGGACCTGGCTAGTATCGTGATGGAAGTCCGCTGGGAACACCAGGGGCCACAGGGAGGTTCTGTGGCGAAACTGTTGCTGCATCCTCAAGCAATGTGGACAGAGCAAAAATCATGTATGGCCAAAAAGTTATATTTCAAGAAACCTGGGTTAAAATATTTTTGCTAAAGTGTATTTAAACGAACAACTTTAATTGTATGTTTATGTTGCACATTTCCTCCCTTTGCACAATCTGAGTGTCTCTATCCATGCCAAATGTGACATGTAAATTTCTCCTCTGTGAGATAAATAAAGCAATCTTATCTTATCTTATCTTATCTTATATCATGCAATCATTCAGTGCATTACCCATTGTTATTTTTTAATATTATCAAATAATTCCCAGTCCGAATATAAATAGAATTTGCCTTTTCACAATGCTGAATAAACATGTTACTGAGAACTTATTAGAAACTGATACTTTATACTTCCCTTTATCATAACATATGCAGCTTGTTGATGAGCAAATTATGATTGAAAAATGACTGTTTGTTTTTCCTTTTTATTGTACTGTATTGTATCCTCAGGCAAGAGGTGGAGCATGGCTTTTTCATGAAGTCAGCAGCAGACAGGTCTCTGGAGGAAGTGCTGGGCAACCTTGATCTAAGTGCAAACGTCACACCACAGATGATCGACATGGGAATATCTCAAGACAGTATGACTTGCCTTGTTTCTTTTACCGAATAAATCTAAGGGATGTGTGCGAGAATGTCATGTCTTCTCCTGTTTCTCGCTAGTTTTTGATGAGTTGTGGCACCAGCAGGCTGTGTCCAGACTGCTGCAGCTGATAGAGCTCCCCCTGCTGGAGAGTTTGTTAGAGGGAACGTGTCCATCAGAGTCCAACAAAAACAGCACCGGCAGTGATACGGATGTCATGTGCACATCAAGTTTCCTCAACAGGGAAGTTCTGAAGGCATTTAGCGAAGCTCAGTAAGTTTCAATTGCTTTTGTTTTTACTCAAGAACACACATTTCTAGCTTTGACTGACTCCAGTTCTCTGTCCCAGGGCGGATGAGTGGATGTTGGCTGCAGTGGACTGTCTGGAGTTTGTTCCAGACGAGTTGGTGGTAGATCTGAGCCGTGGTGTGGCCCGCTTTGCTGAGGACCTGCTGCAGTGTAAGAAGCTCTTCTATCAGGTTCTGGCCCAACATTATGGACATGCTCAACATCCACCTCTGTTGAGTAACCACATTTTTGACATCCACTCTGGAATCGCCGACCTTCTAGGTGCTTGAACCATATATTTGCACAATGCTTGTTCTTGATTGAAGATAACTTTATTAATAAGTCCTTTTCAGTAAATGGAAAGCAAGAACAAGCTCTGGAGGCCATCCAGTTGTGCTTGAAGATCCAGGACTCCCGCAGTAGAGAAGAGCTACGTAGACTGCTGAGGTTTATGGCGATAGCATCTAAATCACAGGGACTGAAACTCCACAAGGAGGTGAGCAGTTGTCTGCACTGCTGCTTTTATGTGTGTTCAAATCTGCTCAATAATCTTTCTTTTACGTTTTACAGATAGAAAACAGGATGGCTGTAAAAAGAGCCTTCTCCAGTGCCATCGTGTACAGTAGAAGACTGCCAAAAGGCAAAGTAGATTTAATGGTGCTATTCATGTTGGATAAACATCATGATTTGTTTAAAGTAAGAACTGATACTAAAATAAATGTTAACACCTTCATGTTTCTTTCTTAAATGTTTTTCAATTTATCTTTCAGACACCTTCCACATTACACAAATTGGTCAGTGACAAGATAATTAACTTGGTTAAAGGAGAGGATCCAAATCATATGAACGGCAAGTATATGGTACTTAGTCTTAATCCAATGACTACCTCAACTAAAGATTGTGTTTCTCTTTTTTTGCAGATACATCATTCTGTGAGAGAATAAGTTCTAAAGAATATGCAGCCAATACTCAAAGAAACACTAAAGAAGAGCTGTTATCGCTGCTGCAGACCATCCACCAAAACCCCCATCTCTCAGCTAATGAGAAAAAAAGACTTTTGGGACAGTTTTATAAAGGCCATCCAGATATATTTGTGCAATACTTTGGAAACAGAATATCTACAGTAAATGTTTAACTAAAGGTATAATTATTCTCTGACAATTTTAATTTATGCAATACACTCAAATAAATTATTTAAATATTTATTTGGTTAATAGTTGTACTTGATGTTACAAAGCAAACCATGCTTCTGCAGTCAAAAAGGTTTGAAGTCATTTTACTCTTTAACCATAGATCTTTAACATAGCAATGTGAATGTGACAACATAAGTCCAATTAATTTGACAGAAGGCTTTCCAAGGCAAGGACAAATAATTGTTCTTTTTTTCATTAATAAAATATTTTATTTTTCAGAAATGGCTTGCAGCAATCCATTGTAATCAACCCATTCCTATTAGTGGTCACAATGTGTGAATAACTATGAGGGCTTGACTTGAGTAGTTCCATTCTTATTCTTAGAAAACGTTAACGCTTGATACATAATCATATTGACTTGACACGTTTTTTCAGTGTTTATTGAGAGGAAATGCAACTCCTTTTTCTTAAAAAAAAAGAAAAAATTGCGATCATTCACACATCACAAGATGTAACAACATCGACAACCAGATTTTAAAAAATGTTTACAGAATATTTTAAAATTAGAACTGTTGAGCTGACCACTCTATACACAAGCAGATCTCAAACGAGGACAAACAACTCATTAAGACCACAACTGTGCACGTTCCACATGTAGGGCTCGGTGAGTTTATCGGATTCGCTTCTGTTGGCGGGCGCGATAAATGTCATGTATTGGAGGAGCAATCGCCCCTTTGTCGTCCTCCTCATCAGAGTCTGCATTCGGCCTCTTGAGTGACTTGGCAACAGCGTGGTTCTCCATGGCGCCATTGCCCTCACCCTGTGCATCAGGCAATCTTCCTGTGATTAACTCCACAGCTGCTTCAACAGCTTCATCGAGAAGAACACACAAGTGAACAACAGGACGAAACACCAAGCTGCACAACACACTCCACATCTACTTACTCTCAGGAAGAGTGCATCTCCTCAATGTTTCCATGATCTCATCCACTTGGACAAAAGGGCCCTAACACAATTAAAAAGTAAACTTATAAATCGCAAAAACATATCTGTACAGACAGTATATATAATGTATTGTATGTATTAACTCACGGTAAAGCATGTAGGTGGGGGTAAGAGTTTCATTAAGACGACAGCAGCTGGTGGGACAGGAAATACTCCTCCAGGGACTGGATGTAATCCTGGGGCTGAGGAGAGGAAATAATTAAAATTATAGCTTTTACTTCAAAAGATTATACACTTGGTTGATAAAAGATAAAGACAGACACATACGGGTGAGGTGCCGAGGCTGGAAGGGGATCATTTGATTAGTATCAGGTTTGGGGTACTCTGGTTTACGGTCTATTTCGTCTTTCAGTGTAGGCACAGGAGTCACCACAGTCTCTGGGAGTAGTGAGGCCAGTTTTGCTCGAGATACATCCTTGGGCCATAACAAAGCACATGTAAATGATAATTCAGGTTTTTTTCATGTGCCGTTGAGCAGAAACACTCCTACCTTGTATCCGAGTGCTTTGAGTTCACTGGTGGAGCAGGGATACAGGTCCATGAACTTGTATCTGTCGACCAGCAAGGCCGTTTCTTTGCCTTCGTACTCATCCTTAAAGGCAGCAAACCGTCTACGCTCCACTTTGAGAATACTCGCCAAGTCGCCTATGTTGCTCTCAAAAGCCAAGAAACGAGCCCAGACCTCACTAAGAAAAAAGCGATAATGGAGTGTGGTTAGTCGAGTTTGTTTTTGATCACATATGTAACGATAGGCAATAATATACTTCACCCAGACTTTTCAGGTGTCAAATTTCCTGAAGTTAGCACTCGCTCGAACAAGACCCGTGTATTGTTATCCTCTATGGACCAAAAAGGTGTTCAGTGCTGTTAAAACCCAAAGTCTATGCCATTCTTTTTTTTTAACCATAAACATTCCTTACCATTGAGATGTGAGAGGTAATCGATGTAGGCAAGAATGTACTCAGGGATGTCACCATATTTTTTTAACCCGAGCTCAAAAATCTTGAAGGCCACAGATTTATCCTGAAGTCACAAAAAATGTATGAATGAATGATACATTTAAGAGGCCCGCAGTGGGGAAATTGCATGCTTAAAAAAAACCCTCCAAAAACAAATGCATGTTTATGTCCCATATCTATACATTTGAAATATTGTGATATTTCAGAGGAAAATGGATGAGTCTCTTCTTACTTTGCTGCAGTAATACTCCATTAGCGCTGCAGTGACATACACATGGTGACGAGTGCGTAGATCTTCTCTGGCCTTTTTAAAGATGATTCGACCTGACTTAATGCCCTCTGCTCTTCTGGCGAACTTCATGTATTGAATATATACCAGTGTGGGGTCAATGTCTTCAATAGCCAACAGTTTATTATAAATGCCGTGAACCTTTTCGTGCTTCATGCGGCTCTGTAACACAAGTCGAGGTCAGAAATCCCCTTCAAGACACAGCGTGAAAGACACATTATATACACTCACCTCTTCATAGTCCGCAAATGAGAAGTATAAAAGCATGTTTTTCTTCAGCAAAGTACCAATGGCACGTTCATAAATGTTAGCCGCTTCGTCGCTGAACAACTTTGAGTTATTCATGTCCTGATGGGAGTAGTGGTTTAGTCTTCATTCTTTAGTGCATTGTTTTGCAAAGTGACCATACTCAAAAACGCCTTTGTAGCTGGAGTACCCAACGATGTATTAAAATCTATGCATTTATTTGTGGTCACATTGGTTTATGTCACAACTTTAGATCCGTTTTTTCAGTATGTAAAAGATTATTTTAATTCCGAAAAAGATAAAGACAGCATACAGTGGTTGGATTTACCTTTTTTTTTTTTTTTACTAGAACAAAACTAACTCCTACCCAAAAAATGTATTTATGAAACCAACAATATGTTTGGTACTCCAGCTTTATGTAAAGCCCTTACCCCCTTTTCTGCCAACAATTTGCTAGACTGTTCCAGGTACTGCGCTGCTTCGTACCAAATGTCAGGATGGTGACCAAGCACTAACAGACACTGCTCAAAGGCAAACATGACTGCAACACACAGAAGACATATGTAAGACTAATGTTACTGAAGACCAGGTTGGGACAGTTGACTCTCTGCCCCCTACTGGGTAAAAGATGGTACTGCTGATGGTGAATGCAACATGACAATAACCTCTCTTTGTGATCAGAGTCTGGTCTTCTGTGCGTAATGGGTTGCTTTTTTCCCACTGGATGTATTTCTTCCACATCTCCACTTGTTGAGCCTCTTGAGGGGAATTCTGTGGTGGTACTGAGGGTGCATTTCTATCCAGTCCTTTCATCACAGTCTCATATTCCTAACAAAACAGCATATTTCAGGTTTGTGATAGACTTCGATAATTGAATTATAATTTCACAGGTCTGTCTTGTTCTTGTATACCTTTGCCACTCTTCTGGCATTCATGTAGTCTCTACTTCGATCTTCAATCATTTTTTTCGCCAGATGCACATTAATTCCCTTTGTGGAAAAAAAAAGAAAAAATGTAATTTATTTAACACCAGTAGCCAGACCATTTCATTCCCAAAGCCACATGTGCATGCATTTTGTTCAGTCTAAGGTGCTCAAGCCCCAATATAAATCAAAATGTTAACTTCATTAATATAGGCTTCCATCATGTTTAGTGTTATTTGATCATTTGTTTTCTTGTTAAGTCACATGCCCAAAGAACTACATCATGAATTATGCTTGGAGCAGCTCACCTCTTCGTATTTGCTATAATCCCTCCAGAGTTGCTCAATGTTTATCATAGGGTTGACACAGCCGCGCTGGTAGACCCTTCGTACAGCAGTGATGCGCTGATTCTCTGCATACGACCCAACAGCCTCACTATCCCAAACACACACATATTATTGACAAGTCGGAAACTGTATTCTAGGAGAAAAAAACACCACTTACACTCCTTTGAGAAAGTTGATGTAGTCCACCCAGATCTAATCAACAAAGATTGGATACAATAAAAAATGAGGTACGTTCAATAACATAATGGTGTTGATAGGTTTTTGTTTTGTGTACCTGATACGACATGATTTCCATTCCAATTTTATCCAGGGCAAAATCATAGGCTTGAGCCATCTTTTCTCTGTTGATGGGACACATGATGATTTGGATTGAACAGACTTGTTAACTGACAACCCTTTATTATCATCTTAACTTACTTGTAGCTAGGCAGTTTTCCTTTAGTCTCTCTGACATACGACAGGTAACATTTCCACAGGTCGATGTGCAATACTTTCATAAGGCATCTCTGAAACAACTAGAAGAGAACAGAATAGTGATTCTTCTGTGACACTTTGTTATTGGAGAGATTAGTACATCTGATTTAGAAATTAAATAAATCGTGCATTTGTTTTTTGCAGATACAAAAATGTGTTGTGAAGAATATGCAGAAAAGAAAGAAAAGCAAGAAAAAACCCATCACTCAGCTGATGTATTTAGAGGCAATAGATTTTGCTTTAAAGTATACGACAGATTCAAATAAATCAAGCCTATTTGGTGAATAGATGTAATACAGGGCAATAGAGCATGTTAGAAACAATATTGTTTGAAGGCATTTCACTCTTTTTATACCGGTATATGTTTGAATTGAACAATTTACAAGTTTAGAGTGCACTTACCTTTTCAACCTTGTCATAGTTTTTAGCCTTGATCTGAAAATGAGAGTGCACATTCATTGTTACTATAACAGCCTGATAGAGCAGTGTGGCTTTTTAGAAAACATGCATTCATGCAACTACCCATTCACACAAACAGCCAACATCAACAAAGTGAATTTCACACAATAATGACAGATTGCTTAAGAGAATATTTGTTTATTTTTCTTTTTAAACTGCACCACAGCAAATCCACTGGATTTACTTACAGATAATATCTCAACACTTAAATTCCTGAACCTCAAACACGGTTATAGCATAAGCAGAATTTTGCTGCCTGAAGATTTTTCATTCGTATGCAACCTTACGATAGCAAACTGCAAAATATCCATGAGATATCACATACACTAAAACACTGCTGTTAAAAAAACCCAACAATCTTAAAAATGAATGAACTGTCAGGTGTGATGGCAGTTAGTGTGGCATGTGAAGTTATACCATGTGTTAGGATGTTAAGAATTGAAAAACTGGCTTGAGTGTTATTGATACAATAGTCATTTATAATTGCATTGCAATGGGATTAACATAAGTTATTATATGGCGTATTTAAATTCATCTACAAGAAATCTACCCATTACCTAGGACAAAGCCACAACACATTCACCAATAAATCACAAAATTAGGGTGGAAAAAAATGCTGAAAACCTTTGTAAATCAGCATGTGACCATTTCCTTCAATTATTGTGCACATGAAACAAAAATCTAGTAAGATTACTACAAATGTAGAAGGAGCCAAATATCAGACCATGTCTAAAGTGCAAAAATGTATTTACTGAAATCAAATAAATTCTACTGTTCATATCTTGAACAATAAACAGGTTGAGTGAAATGAAAATGTTGATGTTACCAAGAAACCAAAACTAAATTGTATTTAAATCTGTTGTAACCTTTCTCCCATTTGTTCAAAACCAAACACAAACTTTTAATTTACGTTGCTAACCTCAGATTAAAATGACCCACCCCAGTGAATAAAAGTAGACCCTTCCTTTTAGACCCTAATTCAGAAGCTAAATGACCCAGGGCTGGTCAAAAGATCAAATTCAATTCAGCTCAAAAAAATAAAAATCATTGTGGCGGCTCAATTTGACCCAAAGATGGCAGAAGGGTTAAAAGTGACCAGGTATATTAAAGTGACAGTATTTAACTTTCTAGAGGTGGCACATGACTCCATGGAAACAGATCCTAACAGGATATGACTCTTTCAGGAGTATGAATTTAGAGAGCATTACACATACTTTTGTGCCCATTATCGACTTTACGGGGATTTTTCAAAATGCAACAATGTGAATATTACATTTACTATTTCAACATACATATATTCAATAAGAAGAAAGTTGTAATAAGCAGCCAGAAGTGTTGACAAAACCTGTTCAGTTAAAAAAGGCGTCAAAAATATTTCTTCACTTTTCTTCAATTGTTATTTCATATGCTTGGTGCTTTAATCTGAACTAATAATTGTAAGGAGATTGCATTTCTGTTGAATTAAATATCAAAAATCGACTGCATCTGAAAATCGGTATAATTCATATTGGGCAAACACAGTGTAGTGAATAAAATGGTGAGCCAGAGTGAAGTACTTCAGTCTAGGCATAGAGGGCACTCCATCCTATGCCATTTGCTTTTCCTGATAGAGGTTGCACTTACAGTATGTGTGTATGTTTTGCGGGTCCTAGATGGTCTACATCAGCGCCTTCATGTTCTCGATAAAGGAGGAAACCCTTCTCAAACTAAAAGTGTGCCAAAAACACATTTACCCAAAAGAAATGACACAGGAGGCAATAAATTGACACGACAAGTGAATAAAAGGCTAATGCACTCCAATACCATTTAAATTGTTTTAATACTGTTGCAAACCAAACATGCAACAAATGCACATAACCACCCCATGTAGTTTGTGATAATGACTGCAAAAAGAACCAAATCAATCTGCATAGGCAAAAAAAGAAAAAGCCTATTTCCAAATGGCATTATAAAGTTTAGATGAACCTTGACGTACTCGATTCATTTTCCAAACATAAGAAATGGGACCTTAAAATGTACCCATATTACACCATTTAGTTGTGTGAAAATCACATTGTTGATCACTTAGGACATATCCCATCCACGCACACATAGAAGGAGAATTAATAATAAAAAAAATAACCTCAGCTTCAATGAAAAGTTTCCAGAATCTGCCTGAACTGGGAAACTGCGCGACTAGTCGCTCATAAGTCTTCCGGGCTTTGTCTATTGGTTGATTCTATGAAAGGAAAGTGCATTTACATACCACAAAGATACATAATACAGTATTCAAACATGTCCCACTCTCTATTCAAACCTCCCTCCAACCCCAATACACTGAACCCCGGGAATGCAACTCTGTGTCACTAAACCTGTGCTTCTCGAATCAGAATGCTCCATGCGTCAAGGTCATAAGGATTTTCTTCCAACTTCTTTTCTGCTTTCTTCACCTTCTCCGGAATATATTCTGCAGCCTTCAAGACAAACAAAAAATGTATTGGACAAAGACAAATATGCTCCCCAATCATCATTGTATAACACACATAATGTATTGACGGCATACATCACTATAAAACAAGAAACAGATCACTGTAGAACAAAATCAAAATAACAGTTTAGGGTTAACGCATTTATTTTTTATTTTAAGCCATTACATCCAAGACGCAAGAGTAAGTGGATATAACAGCTTGAACCGTATTAAAATTAAGAATTACATTTACAGAATAATAAGTGTGCATCACCAAAGATTGCAGAGTGAAAACTCCAAAGGGCTAATGCTATGTAGCATTACTGCAAGTTTGCAATGCGGCTCTTTATCTGTTGTTTACTATCCTACTATCACTATACTCTCGGCCATGCATTATCCAATAACCCATTGTTTCCCCCCAAGAATAACATTTACTGCAATGATAATAGTATTTTAATAAGATGTCCATCTTGCGTAAAAGGAAAAAAAAAATCTCATGGTATTGTTAGCTTGCCATGCAGTACTGCGTGTAGGTGAACTACCTGATCGGCTGCTGCTTCGCTGGTCATGGCTGCAGGAGTGATCTGGGTGAAAAGATATATAAATCACACAAACGTTCAAATAACGACGTTTTAGCAGTGGTTTGAAACTATTTTAATGTCAGCATCGTCTCTAAAAGCCAGATTGTGTGTACAGTTTTTGGTCGATAGGCCAGTACCACAAGCTTTTCTATGGAGTCTGATTTTCAAAATGGCGTCAAACGAGACTTCCGCTTTTTTTTCTTTTTTCTTCAGAATAAAACACTTGTTGGTGACTTGTTTTGTGTGTACTTCTATTACGAGTTCACATTAAATTCACATATACTATATATTTGAACAATCCTTATTGAACTGCGAAGTGGCAGTCCGCTCTAGCTACAAAAAAATCCACATTGAAAGTCCCATTTAAAAATAAATATTAATAGTTTGAAGACAAAACGCAGGCTAACTAGCTACTTTCTAACTTTGCACAGTCGTGGAAGTATTGTATTATCGTTTTACTTCAAGTGTCAATGAAAGTGAATTTGAAACTGAGTCGGTTCTAATCAGGATGGTTCCTCTTCTCTCCCCGCTCTCTCCATCGGTGATCCTTGACATCGGTGGGGGATTAGTCTGGCCTGGCCTCGTCACACAAACATTGCGCTGGCGCTGTTCTGCCAGAGCAGCAGAGACATGTTGGAGAGTGACTGGGCTGCGGAGTCGCGCGTCTAGACGCGGTATCGTCAACCCGCTTTGACATGGGATACTCTGCCCTAAACGGACTGAGACACGCATGAACACTGTAAATACTCTCTTGGTTCGGTGTGGTGTGGTCGGAGAAGACCATGACGGAGTAACTCATGTTTAAAATGTGGGAGATGGTGGATTTGACGAGAGCGGGCTCTCCCTTCCTGTCGTCTCGGACAAGATGGCAGCAATGCAGGCGAGCTGTTCATGGTGTGGATTTGTGAGTCCATAACATGTTCAGAGAAGCCCTGGGTCTTGTTTATAGTTCCTCTATGTGAAGGTAAGAATTCATCGCAAATGCTCAGTCTCCATAATTTGTTTGTGTTGATCCCATCTCTATAAACTACATTGAAGTTGTGACGTAGCACAAACTCGTAACTTGGCTTATAGTTACAAACTTGATGCTAGCGAATATAAACTATAGACCAGAGATGTGTATTTCATATAATGGTTCTTAGCGTTAACTGATTCTTCTGTAGATATGATTTGAGTATTATTCATAGCTTTTATTTCAAACAGTTACGCAGCCGCTAATGCTCGTGTTGACTCTATGTTGGAGAAGACACTGTCGTATTTGATTCTGTGTCTACAATAGTTTATGGAACTGAACTGGTTTTCTTCGATGTCGGTGGTCATTCTCCACAAACTCAATCAATGCACGAGCCGCTAGGTTCCAGATTATTGGCAATGATGACTGTAGTCTTTATATTGGATTCTGTTGCAGTACACTCTTCATTTGCCTTTTCATAAGCTTCAGTGTATTGAGGCCGAGTCTTCAGCATTATGAGGGAACAACACAACATCAATCATATTGTTTACGGTTTGAGAGGTTACATTTGTAGTTTTGGAAATTCAGTATGTCAGCAAAGGCCATTATCGCAGTTTTGAATTAAACTAAAAAGATTATGATATTTCAGAAATAACTATAATCTATTCTGAGACAGTTTCTGAACATTGGGCTATCACAGAATGTTTAGACTTAACATTCCTGTTTTATTTATTTCTTGTCCAGTGAATTTAGCTGCCCCTAGCCCGTCAGTCCTAGCAATGTTTTTGTGTGATGTCATACCCCATAATTCCCATACCAGGGACGACTGGGTCACGTCCTACTTCGTGGAATCTTAATTATTGGTTTAAGGATGATGTCTCTCAGTATTACAAAATATGACATGGTACTGCTTTAACATAAAAATGTCATTTCAAAATTAATTCAAATATTTGATATTTGCTACTAAATTGTAAGTAAGTAATCTTTATTTATATACCGCCTTTCACACACCAGTGTCACAAAGCGGTTTACAATTGTTATTTTTTGGCATTTGTCCTCCCACTCCACACAGAGATGGGAGCGGGGTCGCCGAACAGGAGGCGCATGCCAGACCTATTGTACATATTTTTAGTGGTAGGGGAAACTGGAGTACCCGGTGGAAACCTACGCTGACATGGGGAGAACATTCAGATTCAGTTATTTGCTATTTGCAAACTCCGCTCAGAAAGGCCCTGGTCTGACCGGGATTCAAACCCAGGACCTTCTTGCTGAGAGGCGAGAGTGCTATCCACTCAACCACCGTGTGTACAAAGCCCTTGGTTCCTTTGGCCACTACCACCACAACACGGCCACTTGATATTAATCAAAGTATTTGATAACAATTTCTAGTTTTTATACTTACGTAAACCTTTTGTAACAAATTGTAGCACTTTTTTAAATAGAGAGGTTTCTCTGTGGTGCCACTCTGCCCTGCACTTATCAGGCATCGATTCTCTCAGTATGATCAGTGCATCCCGTGTGTTCGCTTTTGGCTCTGCTCGTTTTGTGTTGAGTTATTCACTTAGTAAAACATTGAAAATTTTGCACCCTTTTTCCGGTATTGAAATGGAAGAAACTGGTTACAGGTTATTACCGCTTGTTTGATATTTCATTTAATTCTGATCAAGTAACTACTGGTTATGTCTTTGCAGGTATGGCCTCACAAGTCTTGGTTTACCCACCAAACATATATCAGACCCAGACAAGTGCCTTTAGTGTGAAGAAACTCAAAGTCGAGCCCAGCAGCTGTGTGTACCATGAGAGGGCTCACCCACAGACTTATCTGAACAGCAGAACCCTTCCTATTGTAAACCTGACAAAACAAGCCCAGCTGTTTGTGAACCGAGACCTTTCGTTTGCCGTAAAAGTGCGTGGTGGACAAAAATACCTTGTACAGACGGTAGTGGTCCAGGGTGTGCCCAGAGACCCTCCCATCAAACGAGGTGGAGAAGTAAGCCACTCGGAGGGCAAGGAGAAACAGAAGCAGACGGACGCTGCAAGTGGTGGGGGCCGCAGTGGAGCGGTGGGGGAAGCGGGGTGGGGACGGGGTGAAGGTGGTGGTCCGGAGGAGGTGGAGGAGGACTCGGCAGGTTTAAACGGCTCTCATCGATGTGGGCTCAAGCGTAAAAGTGGAGAACTGGAAACCCAGGGGAGCACCATGCAGATTGTGGAGGAATTGTCATTGTTGCCTGCCATGTTGCAATCGTCGAATGTAGGGACTGCAGGTGCGGGGGCCACAGGTGGGCCCAAACCGGGTGCTACAGGAGGAGGAGGATGTGTGGATGGGGACTATCAAGTTGTACAACATGAAGTCATATGTTCCATGAAGAATACATATGAAGTGCTGGATTTTCTGGGCCGTGGCACTTTTGGTCAGGTTGTGAAGTGCTGGAAACGGGGCACAGGGGATGTAGTGGCAGTTAAGATCCTGAAGAACCACCCATCGTATGCACGACAGGGCCAGATTGAGGTGGGCATCTTGGCTCGTCTTAGTGGGGAGAATGCGGATGAGCACAACTTGGTGCGGGCCTTTGAATGCTTCCAGCACCGCAGTCACACATGTCTGGTGTTTGAGATGCTCGAGCAGAATCTCTATGACTTTCTGAAGCAGAACAAGTTCAGCCCGCTGCCTCTGAAGGTGATCCGGCCCATACTACAACAGGTAGCCACTGCTTTGAAGAAGCTGAAGAGCATGGGTCTGATTCATGCAGATCTCAAGCCTGAAAACATCATGCTGGTGGACCCAGTCAGACAGCCCTACAGGGTGAAGGTCATAGACTTTGGCTCAGCCAGTCATGTGTCCAAAGCAGTCTGCTCCACGTACCTCCAGTCTCGCTACTACAGGTAAAAACACACATGAAGATTGTAATATTCAAGGTTAATATCCTGTTCTACCAATTACGTGTGTCCTGTATAATCAAGATATCCTAAAAGCTTTCAACCTAAGGCAGGCATAATGTCTTGACCAGGACATTGAATGATGGGTAAAGTAATGAATATTATTCTGTTGAGTTAAGGACATCACTCTTTTCAACCATTTCTCAGGGAAAACATAATAGTAACATTAAAGAAATACCTCCAGTAAAAAACATGAACAAACTAATAATAGGTTTAAATCTTTGTGTCACAAAGTGACAATTTGGGAATGAGTTGAGGGAAGTCCTTTTTAATGTATTGTCTAGAGGGCTTGTTCAGTTGCTGAAAATTGCTTCAACAATTCCTTGTCTGATTATGAACCTATAAAACGTGTCGTTATGTACTTATGTAGCTCTCTGCTTTAGGAAACAGAGTAGTGAATTTATTTTATTATTATAAATGCTCTGTTTAACAGGAAGTGTCTGAAAATAGAACAGTCACAGTGATTTACTTTGCTGAGGAGGAAGCGATCACTGCAGCTGTTTTTAACTCTGTCCTATCAGGTTATTTTGATACATCAGAGAAACTCACTGACACCAATTCTGTGGATTGGAAATAAAGAGTGACTAACAATATTTGCCATTATTGATGATAAAATAATAAAACACTTCAAAACAACATTGATTATACATTAGTTACTTTACAAATACATCAAATCAAATATAGAGAAATGGATCTTCTGAATTCTTAATTTGCAAAACTTCATGTTAAGATGCTGAATTTACTAGTTGGAAGTCATAGAGGAGCAAACCAGGGCTATTCAAAAATATGAAGTCTCCAGTGACATTTTTGCAAAAAGGCAAGTTTATGGTTAATTTTCAGGCTTGTCTCTTATAGCTCCCCTGGTGCCATTGAATTTTTCTACTCCAAACTATGCACGTGCCTTTTCCCATAGGGGACCACTTCTTGGAGGCTCTTTCGAGGTTGGTCCCTGTAAACGGCACAGGCCTGACCTAAAAATTGTTCAATGGAAAAAGACCCCTTCAACGTACTTCCCCTGACCACCTTTTCTTAACAATTCTGCACCCTGAGCTTTGTTACGGTAATGTTTTGATATGTTGATATTTAGTCTGTACTCTCACTGACAGTGACAGGACTATGCAGAGCCAGCGGACTTTGCTAAGTGAAGGTTGCCCAAAATAGCTCTAGGGACATTGGTCGCCGTGCCTTGACTTCTATAGATGGTGAAGCACGTAAGCAGCCTGAAATACTGATGCTCCCACTTGCTCATTCAAGGTTATCTATCTTTACAATCAACTTGTATGGTAAATTATTTCCACTCACTCAATTCCATAAAGTAGTCTGGTACAGTACTCTAAATTAACATTGATAAGAATGTTTCGTTTATATTGTACACCCGCAGGGCAAAATGATCATGATTCAAGGCTTATGCTCACATGATGAACATCATTCCTGTTAACTCCCGTCGTGGAAAAGGGCCTCTTATGTGTCCCAGTGTATGGGTTCCAGAATGATGGATAATTATCAGAATTGTTATTAGTTAATATTAAAAAGAAAATCACAATTCTGAACGTGAACAAGTCATTTTGTAATGTTGCCAAAGTATAATTGTATCACAGTAACGGTATAATTAACATCATAAATGGCACTAGGAAAAGCATCTTTTATTTTATTTATTTTTTAACCTGGCCCAAATAAAATGTATGTGTGTAGCCTTCTAAGTTCTATCAGTGAAAACACAATATTACAGTGCAAGTTTTACATTTTATCATATTTTTTTTCAAAGGATTGCCGTCTCGTGTCTTCTTCCTCCCACGGTGCTTCCTTCTCCTTCATCTCTTTAATGTACCCCACACAGATGTGCCTGGCGAACGTGGCACGCATACGCACACTAGGTGTTGTGATACATAAACATGTGTCCTGTGCTGATAAAGCGCTCTGTGCTTCACATAAAAATGAGTGGATGTGTCTTTATTAAGCTTGATAAAGACTGATAGTTCTTAGTACATTTTTTACATTGAGTCCTTGCCCCCTTCACCTCACGAAATAAAGACCCTGTCTTCCAATCTCCATCTGTTCGGAGAGGGCACTTTGCTTTATTGTTTTCATACCCAACTGCTAAAACAGGAGTATGTTTTTTATTTATACCTTATTTATAAATGACATGGCTAACACAAATACAAGGCCCTTTGTAGTACTGAAGTCTCTCACTAAGTTGTATCATGTTGGTGTAAGATAAGATAAACCTTTATTCGTCTCACAGTGGAGAAATTTCAGTGTCATTGTTGCGCACATTACAGCAGAGAAGGGAAATAAGAGCACTCAGATTGCACACATCAAATTATTTAAGATAATAGACAATAAAATTAAGATAAAAATAAAATAAACTCTATAATTGCACTTGGTTCGAAGTATTTACAGATGTCTAAATTATACATTAGCAGCGGAGAATGAGAATATGAATATGAGCAGAATAAACATCAGAAATAATATCAACAGGTAAAGTGACTGGTGAAAGGCAGAAATATCAGATATGTAATAATGCAGTAGTACTGATAACAGGTAAAGTGACTAGTGACAAAGTTACTAGTGAATTATCAGTGACACTTGTACAGACACTTGTGTATGACTTTTCCAAGAAGTCTGATGGTTATAAATAGTATGAGTGTTGCATTGCTAACATCTTAAAAGGAATCCTCAGTAATTTAACATTTTGTACATTGATACCAATATGAATTGGTAGCATGAATACTTGCATTTAAAACGTATGGATTACATGTATTAGTACAACATATTCTTTTATGTACTGTAAGTCATATGGTATAAGTAGCATGTTATTGGGGCTGGCTTGAGCGGAGGCGCCTTTTATTGTGAGCCCAGCTCTGCAAAGACAAAAAAGGCTGCAAAGAAGCCACAACCATCCTGCATCTGTGACCCAGTATTGCAGAAATGCAGACGGTATTCTGGCTCAAGCTTAGAGTTGTGACTGCTCTTCAATAACAGATTCAGACTGTGACCTATTAACCTCAGACTCCGTCGCTGAACTGAAATGACTAAGTTCTTTAAATGATACATATGTCTAAAGGATTGCAGATATCTGAAACTGTTATGATTTAGATGGTAATCAGAGTTGCCGCAAGAATTGTATTAAGCAGATATGAATCGATACTTGAAACTTGTGCCCACTCCCAACCTGATGATGACTTACTTCTGTCCTGAATCCCAGGCCATGAACAAGATCAATGACTTGCATCAGGAACCTCATTGAAATCTCATGTCCGATTAGCTCTACTAGTATAGAGACAAAACTATTCACATTGAGCACATTGAAATGTGTGGCTATTTACTGTTGCACATTCTGCTTTTTGTCTATTTGATATTAAAGGAATAGGCCACTGTCTGGTCTTTGTCCGTGCGCTCTGTCATGCAAACGGAGCACAAATGCAGCCTCTTCCACATACTGTATAGTTACAAATGTGGAAGAGGCTGCGTTTGTGCTCCGTTTGCATGACAGAGCGCACGGACAAAGACCAGACAGGTACATATCAACTAGTCTAAGGTAAGGTAAGAACATATGTCGGTATGTAAAAACGGTGGCCTATTCCTTTAATGACCCTCAAACATTGCCTTTCCCCCCCCTGGAAATTCATCTGAACGTGTCCATTTCTTTGCCTTTCTTTCAGGGCTCCAGAGGTGATTTTGGGATTACCCTTTTGTGAAGCCATAGACATGTGGTCACTGGGCTGTGTCATAGCTGAGCTGTTTTTGGGCTGGCCCCTGTATCCTGGTGCTCTGGAGTACGATCAGGTCAGCACTCATTTTATAGTATTTATTTTACTATATTCTTTACATTGGAGTCTAATAATGACTAGTTATTCATATTCACTGGTAAAAGAGCATTATCAGCTCATTTGTGGCTCTTTTAGTAAATTATGTTGCCCTCAGTGCAAACATCTATCACGTGATGGCACATCTTACTTAAAAACGGCGTTCACTAAATTGGCCGAGGCTCCAACTAATGGTTAAAGAGAATTGGAAAGCATTCATCAACACAACAGTTTTCCTTGACGATATTATACTCCTTCCGCAATGTTTAAATCAGTCAGTTTAATAAAACCCAGAAAACAAGATCAGACGACTTCCTTTTGGTCCAGAATGAAATGTTTCACTGTCGATGTTAAAAAAGAAGTCTTGCATGTAGAAATCAGCCCTTCCCTTCAGGGTCTGCCTGTGTCGTCCCCAGACCAGACTGATCTGGGCTTATCTTGAGCGGCTTTCCCAGCCCCTGGATCTGCTCAGTCTGCCAAGCATCTCCTTTTGATTGCGCCGTGTCTACTGTAATGCCACACTACCTCCTGACCATATGTGCATTAATAATACCCCGGGTCGTTATGAGACGGACATGACAAAATTTAAGCTTTGACCAGACCACAACAAAGCCAGACTCTAAAAAATGATGAGGCAACTTAGGGATTGTATGAAGTGTGTCTAAATACAGGATTTTAAGGGATTCAAAAAAAAATAATGAAAGGATTTCAATTGGGATAAAAAAAAAAAAAACGCTAACAAATATGCCCTTTGTGCTATTTTTAAGCTAAAACATAGGCTTTTTATTGCCCTGAAAAGTGGCAAAAACATCTGTCCCAACTAAGTATGAGACCATGGTAACTCACAAACCTGACTCGCTCATGTTTATTTTCAGGGAAATGTTCTTTTAGCTATAACCTTCCATATTTTGATACAACCCTCTATTTTCCCACTGAGAATGTTCTGCATTGTGTTTTTACCTCTTTATTTTTCAATGGAAACAAGCACTGATCTCCATGTCTAAAAAGTACTGTCACTTAGGAACAGACTCTTATTTACAATCATAAATGTATATACACATTTGTCTGTGTGTTTTGGGCTGAGGTCAATTGTTGGTGTGGGGTGTCATCCAGGGGCCACAGTGTGTGATGAGAGCATTGCGGCCCCTCTACTCTTCTCATCTTACTACACGGGCTCTTATTCCATGCCATGCAGCATAATGTATTTATAACTCTGACTAATGTCGCTTATTTTATCTTTTATCCTTTATAATTTTGACTCCACCAGCTTTAAAACACAATTTAAACAGCATTTATGTGATTAATTATTAAACCCCCCCGTCATTTTATATTATACTGTAATTCTTAAAGACCTTATGACAGGTTAAAAAAAAAAAAAAAAAGTGGATATCAAAATTGCATGACAATGTCAATTTGAAAGATTCCGGCAAAAAAAATCCTATATTTTATAAAAAGAACGTGTTTTTCATGAATTTAAGTTGTCTATGCTCTAACCTGTGTGTGACGTCATAGCGGGTTACGCCCATGCATTGAAAACCATGGATCTATGCCACAGGACTGCCTTTTCTCTCTTCTCTCCACTGATGCCCAACACAATACTGCCCTCTTCAGGTGACAATTGCTCACTACACATAAATTGCCGTTTTGAGAGTGAAAAAGTGTCTGAGGTGGGATTTGAACCCCAGTGTCTGGATTGGCAGTCCATCGACACAACCACTGGACTATCTAAGTGCCAATGAAATGTTACCATCTAGTAGTTATCTTAGACTCGCTGTACACCGCCTTGTCATCTTGAATATCCGCGAAAAAAGAACGAATACCAAATTGTAAACAACTTACAGCGTTGAAACGTACCCGTTATGACGTCACCAAGGGCTGTGAAGTTTTTTCGTTTCTAAGGGCGTTTCTATGGGGTTATTTCAATTTGGGGGGATCAGACAAAAAAAAACAACTGATTTTGAAACCTTTAGTAGTTCTCTTCTAATATAAAATGGTATTAAAACTGTATTTCTAAATAAATCAAACCCGTCATAAGGTCTTTAAATTTATAGGGGGGAGTTTTTAGAACAAGCCACTTAATATTTTTTAGTTATAGTCATATTTTCTTACTTTTGACTTTAACAGTCATACAACTGTGGAGGGAAAAAACTGCAGAATGTTTCCATAGTGTGAATTGTGTAGGTCACTCATGTTCCACTGTCATGAGGCAGTTTCCACATCCTCTCAGCTCCTGGAGAAGGCACACCAGTCACTGGCGTAATTACAGCTCACTTGCCCAGGGAAAATATGGGATTTCCCAGTAGTAAAAAGGAACCCACCCACACAAATGTTGTAATTCTGTTTTAGTTTAGCTGCAATGGGTTTAGGGTTTTTTAGAAACAGTACAACTGCACACAAACGTATAGTGTGTGTTTAAACTTGTGTTCTAAAGGACTACCTCCGGCTTAGTTTTTGTCTTTGGATTCCAGTGGCAATTATGTCAGTTCTATCCTCTCTAAACTAGTTTCTCTAGTGTCTTAGTGAGCGGAGGTGTAAGTGCAGTATAAGCAAAACTATGCTTTGAAAATTTTTTCTCAAAATAAATGTGTACAATTCAAATTCAAGATTATATTGTACAATATCCCCAACACAATATTTTCAAAGACCCCTAATATCTTCTCAGACTGTGCTAAAACAATAGATTTTTAGATGAATTTCAATTCAACGACAGATTTTTTTATTATGTAATGGTGTTTATTTATTTTGATTTATCATACAGTACAGACCAAAAGTTTGGACATACCTTCTCATTCAAAGAGTTTTTGAATGACTTCACACTGAAGGCATCAGAACTATGAATTAACTCATGAGGAATTATGTACATACTTTTAAAAAAAGTATGAAACAACTGAAAAAATGTTTTATATTCTAGGTTCTTCAAAGTAGCACATTTTGCGGTACAGACTTTTGGTCTGTACTCTAGATCAAAGTTCCTCCCAAAAGTAGTAATACACCTTAGAGCTTTGCACATTTTGTCATTTTGCGATTTTTATATAGGTTTCTTTACTGAAAGTTCACCCACAAGTGATAGACAACTATGAAGTGAGAGCAAAATAATAAATTATTTGATTATAACAAGCAAGTACAAGCAAGTGGGGCTTGCACAACTATTCATAGCGCATACCTTGCTCCAACAATTTAATAGAGCCATGTTTGCAATCTACTCTTTGTATATTTATAACTGTTCTGAGAGTATTGTTACTAAACTATATAGTCAATGAAAAGAGGATGGCACCACTGCAAATTGACCAAGACTTTGCTATCTGCCCAAACTCACTGCTCAAACGGGGAGAACACTGATCAGATGCCACTTGGGGGATTCTGAACATGATTCAATCATTTTTTTGTGTTTAAGTCTCCGGTATACAAATATGCATTGTAATGTATTGTGTCACTTCTATTGAGATACATAACGTACCAGCAGGCTCTGAAAGATGTCTTAAGAACCACTGGTACATTTTTTATCAGAATCGTGTAATGAAATACTGAATGTCTGCTCTTTTCATGTTATTAGATTCGCTACATCTCCCAGACTCAAGGGTTACCCGGGGAGCATTTACTGAACACAGGGACAAAGACTGCACGGTTCTTTTGCAAGGAGTCAGACTCCCCTTATGCAGCCTGGAGATTGAAGGTAAAACATGAGATACTCGTTTTTACAGATGTTGAAGGACTTCACATAAACAGTTTTTGCCTTTTGTAGTCTACAGATGACCATGAGTCGGAGACCGGGATGAAATCTAAAGAAGCCAGGAAGTACATATTCAGCTGTTTAGATGACATAGTGCATGTAAGTGAAGAATGATAAGGATTTGAATAGGATTGATATCAGTACATTCTTGCTGACTTTGATTTAACAATTATGGTTTTTATTTGCAGGTGAACTTGGTGATGAATCTGGAAGGTTGTGATTTACTGGCAGAGAAAGCTGATCGTCTGGAGTTTGTAAACTTATTGAAAAAGATGCTGTTGATTGATGCTGAGGAAAGGATAGTCCCTGCTGAAGCGCTGAACCACCCTTTTGTGACAATGCAACACCTGCTTGACTTTCCCCACAGCAACCAGTTAGTTTTTTAATTTATGGAGTCTCTCATTATCCCGTTTTACGATTGGCAACAGTTGACTTATTTTCTTCTTCCAGTGTAAAATCATGTTTTCATATCATGGATATCTGCTGGGCTCGTCCTGGAGCATACGATTTGAACAGAAACAAAGGTCCTTTCTTGAGACCTAAGCTGAGCAGTCTGCATGCCCAAGTAAGTGCTGCTCGATCAAGGGGTAGGGTCTCGTTCGCTTTACCGCTTTCTTGTATTTTGATCGTCTCATTGCATCTTACCTCTGCTGTCATGGCAACTACATTGCGTCATGCTGCTCAGGTCATGGCAACTGAGCAAAGCATCGTTGCTTAGGCGGGATAAGTAGAGCAGTATAAACTGCACTGTTTACTCATTGGTCAGAATTCAATTTAAGGCCCTCCTTACAAGCACAAAATAGAATATCAAACAAAAAATTGAGCATAAATAAGATGAGGTGAGATATACTTTATACTTTTGATCTCACACAGGAGAAAAATAAACGCGGTGTGGTGTGCTTGCATGTGATTTATATCTTCCATATTCTCAAAAGGTCCAAATATTCCATCGCTATCACAATTACAGATTTGACATGTTTTGACATTTTTTTCATTTATGTATGTTGTGCATAAATTACATCTACAGATTTCTCAAATTATATCCTCAGATTGACACTGGGATTGTGCTCTGGCAGATACCACATACATTGTGTACAAAGACATGACAATAAGAAATACAGTGGAGCAATTAATTATTAAAATATGTTAAAACAATTTAAGCTGTGCTCAGTCTCACACAAAGGTTTACTTGTGTACGTTCTGCTTGTTTATGAATTAGCTTTTATATATGTCTGATTTCATTTGCATTTTTGTTTTTAGGGTTTGGCTCCATCCGCTGCGTCAGTTATTCATCCTGCGATTTCCCTCCAAACAGGGAATTCACAGTTTGGGTGCAATGACTCCTTTCAGCAGGCTCTCATCCTCTGTCCACCTACAATTCAAGGTAAAGTACATACAATATCTTATAGTGATCATTCTGTTGATTTACCATTCTTGCCGATATCCCCAAACACAGCTAAACCAACAGGTTATCCTGTTCGAATGGAAGCTTCTGTGCCTCTCGTCACTCAAGCTCCTCCTATACAGCCGCTGCAAATCAGACCTGGAGTCATTACACAGGTGACTTTCATTTGATTCTTCTATAAAGTGATATATTTATATAATTTGGGTACCCCTATACATTTTTTTGATTTTTCTTTAAAAAATCATTGGTTTTTTTGATGAGAAACATGTGCATAAATGTCTTTTTTATTTCAATACCTTTAGCACTAATAATTGGATCTCAAAAATTTGTTTGTAACCTCAGTGACCCTTGACCTCCATACACAGGTGAATCCAATCATGAGAAAGGAGACTTAAGGCCAAGTCTAGGTGAATCCTCTCTTTGCATCTTCTCTGAAGAGTGGCAACATGGGAGCCTCAAAACAACTCTCAAATTAATTAAAAACAAAGATTGTTCCACGTCATGGTGTTATGACTTATGGCTGTAAGTTTTCTATCAGACCCAGCAGGAGTAGAGCAGACTCCTCCCATTTCCTCAAATCTTCAGGTTAAGAATGAATTTACTTGAGGAAGTGGGTGGAGTCTGCTCTGCTCCTGCTGGGTCTGATAGAAACCCTGCAGCCACAGTGGCCCTTTCTGAACCGGTTTGGACACCTCTGGTTTAGGGGAATGATACAATCAGAGATTTAAGCTTTCGGTTTCAATTGTGAGAAACAGTGTGTGGATCTGGAAGACCACAGGCACAGTTCTAGTTAAGGCTTTAAGTGGCAGACCTAGAAAAATCTCAGATATGCAAAGGTGCAGTATGGTGAGAACAGTCAGAGTCAGTCAACGATACTGTGTATCGTTCAAGTATTCTGCACACTTTACACAAGGAGATGCTGTAGGAATGGAAAAAGCCTTTAGTCTGACAGACCAATCCATGCTGCTTTATGTATGCTAAAGCACATTTGGACAAGCCAGCCTTATATTGGAAAAAGGTGCTGTGGACTGATGAAACTTAACAAATAGTTATTTTTGCAAAACAAGGGCATTATGCAGTTAGGTAAAAGAACACGGCACTCCAAGAAAAAACATGGTGGCTCCATCACGTTGTGAGGTTGTGTCTCCAGTGCAGGCACTGGAAATATTGTTTAAGTTGAGGGGCACATGGATTCTACTCAATATCAGCAGATTCTGGAGGACAATGTCCTGGAATCAGTGACAAAGTTGAAGTTACGTTAAGGGTGGATCTTTTAACAAGATAACGTCTCTAACACTGTTAAATCAATTTGCGCAATTCATGTAAATGATGTGGACAGTATTTCACTTCTCAAATATTTTGGTTTGGCCTTGACATTTCAGTTAAATATATCCATATAGGAGGACTAACTACTGGTTAATAAAGGAAAATGATAGAGGTGCCCACATTTTTGCAAATCACTGTATGGTATTGCTAACTTTTTAACATATGTGATCTTTGCTTAGGCTTGGTCCAGCCGTGGGCAGCAGCTCTTGATGCCCACGTGGCAGCAGGTGACATCAGTACCTCCCCCCCCTGGCTCTTTAGCCTCGGACACTGTGGCCGGCTCACAAAGACTGGGAGACTGGGGGTAAGATCCACACATTGGAGCAATATAAACACATGAACAAGTAGAGTTTGATCAATGCTTATTAGGGATGTACCGATCCGGTATTGGGTTTTCGGGGGCCGATATGGGTATTTTGTAAGGATCGTATAATATCGGATTTGTTAAATATGAAGCCGATTTACGTAACTTTTCAGCATGCTCACGCTTTACGGCTGCCGTAAACTAAATACAACGTAAAACTAGGGCTGTGCGAGAAAACGACAACAAGATATATTGCAATAGACACGTGTTCGATATCAATAGAAAACGGGGTCGATAGAATGTTAGAACATTAATCTGTTAGAAAAAACGGGACGAAAACACAGGAAGTAAAGCCGAGTCAGAAGCGCGCGGCATTCTGGGGGCTGTAGGCAGAGGCTTCTCAACCTATCACAGCCAAGCGTCAACCGCAAAACTTTTCTGTGAAATGCATTAACAACAAACGCACAATGCGTAGCGTACACGAAACTAAAGATTTTTTTTCAATGCCGTGTCAGTGGTTATGCATGTCCGTGCGAGGCATAGCATGTGCGGGAGAGGCAGTGGACACAGAGACCCGATGCATGCGGGCGGCGAAAGCAAGTGATGAACTTTTTCCTCCGTGCGGCTATCAGAGCGCGGCTGCACGGAGCCGTCATGGGGACACAAAACACGAGATAAACCAGAACTAAACCAGGATTTCACCAGTACTAACTATGAGGGAGACTGCTTGTGAACATATTCCTCGGGCCTCATTCCCCGTGACTGAAAACAAGGCTTCTAACGTGTGTTAGCCGACACGACAAACATATTTATTCAGGTAAAAATGCAAAATCTTTGATGCTGTGAAAATATTAGAAAACATTGTATCGGATCGGTATCGGCAAAACAATATTTAGAATCTCGGAATTGGATTACTAAAAATCTGGATCGGTACATCCCTAATGCTTATGTTCACTTTTATAACCCAGTCGATGGTTTCCAAGATACTTTAGTATGTATCGCTGCTGTACGCAGTCTAGCTTCACTGCTCCAACCTGTGCCTTCACTTCAGAATATTAATGACTGATGACTCATACGCGTCCTTTGGTATCACTGATGAGGATCATTTTGTCTTCATGTGGCAGAACAGTGGTTAGCACTCCACCAGATGAGGCTTTTTCTGTGTGGAGTTTGCATGTTCTCCCTGTTTCTGCGTATGTTTCCTCCAGGTGCTCCGGTTTCAGCTACAACTAAAAACTCAGTACAATAGTTCAGGATGAATGAGTGTGTGTATCTGCCTTGAAGAAGATGACAAAGTCTGGGATCTTGTCTTTAATTCAGACTGAAGACATGTTTTATTGTTGATGGTACAGCATGAACAAGAGCACGAACAAAGGATGTTACAGACTGCAAGTGATAATATAGCATGGAGGAATGAACACCGTCCAATCAGCTTTTGCCGCGATGCCAGTAGCTTGGCCTTCATATAGACAAAACATGCTGTGGAAAAGTACTGAATGAGTTTGAACTTTAACCACAGTTGCTTCAAAGTGTTATGAAATCTCAGTGTCTACAAATGGAACTTAGCCATTAGCTGTATTAATGAACAGCAGTGCTGTAAATACACCAATGTGCTGAAGGCTTTTGGCTCAAAGTTTTTTCTTTTTCTTGAATCAGAAAAGTGCATCCCCATGGCAACCACTACAGCTCTATGATTGCCCACTCTCAGCCATTCTTAACCAACCAAATGACAATGCCCACCCACCAGCCAATCAACATTGGTATCGCACACGTGGTGTGGCCACAGCCTGCTGCCAACAAAAGAGCAAAGCCCTCTGGTCACAGGTAAGTTAAACATGCAACAGTTTATTTGACTGGCCCCTTTTAATTATGTACAAAGTTGCTACATCCAATCTCTCTACTTAAAAGGTATATAGGGGGATTTTCCCGAATTTTAGGAAAGAGCCACCTCATCAGAGGGAACACCTATTAAAAAGTGTCTGGCATATCACCAGAGGACCAATAGTCCAGAATCCATATGATCCACTTGGAAGAAGAAAAGTCCTTCCATATACCTTTTAATTGGTTGCGTTTAGGTTCTAGAATTCTTGTTCAGTTGGAGGGAAAATGTCAATACAATTTAATGGGAAAATTTTTGGAAACAAAACACAAACCTGACATATACCTATGTCTAAAAGTTTTTTCTACTGGCCAACATCATGCCTATGTTTTCATTATTGGGATGTAACCTATTCTATGCCCATCGAGGTCTCTTATACTTTTAAATGTGTAATTCATGTTTGAATGTATTTTCTTCAAAGGGGCAGCAACATTTCCCAAAACACAAACATCCAAAATATTGAATGCCAATCCCCAAAGATGGCCGATACAGCAAAGAATGTCCAAGAAGTGGAGGAGGAGCAGTCCAGATGTGTGGTTAAAGGCCAAACTGTGGGAGAGCGCCACGGCAGAGCGCAAGCAGAGGAGCGCGGAGGCAACTGCTGTAGACTGGAGCCTCACTGTCCAGAGCGCTCGAGGTCCCAAGAGCAGAGGGCGGCTGTCGTCATGTCCGACCTGACCAGCCCAACGGTCAGCATCATCAGCATCAGCAGCGATGAGGAGGACACCTCGCAAAGGCACTCAGTTGGAGAGTAAGTGATTGCTACATCTAGTTCACTCATTTATTGTGATAAATTAACACATTTTTTAGTTTTTTTTTTCATTGCAAAAATTCATACATGTGCTTTGCAAGACAAGAATGGAAAAAAGGAATACACACTGCTTTGTACCTGATATACAACACCGGACTTTAATTTTTTAATTTTTCATTTAAACATATTTCATTAAATCAGTCAATCAATATTGACTCAAAACCAATAATTTTAGGAATGTATTATTGGATTTCTGTTATTGGTGACAGTAACAATGCTAAAGTGTTGGTTGAAAAGATAAAGATTTTTTCAACCAACACTTTAGCATTGTCAGAGTGGAAGCCTGTATCACATCCCCTGATTGTAGCTTCATAAATCTCTACATGTTTATTCCTGACTCTGGACACAGGCAGATGCAAGGCCATGGATACTGGCTTCATTCAATAATTGTTTTTTTCTTTCATTGATACAGATGTGAAGGTACCACAGATTGTGAGGCCTGTCAAAGTACGGTGGATATGGAGAGGGTGTGCTCACTCAGTAGTCCAGACAGCACACTCAGCACCAGTTCGTCAAGCCACTCCAGTGTCTCGCCCTGCAAACATTCAAACAGGCAAGAGGCCTGAGAAAAAGCAGAAAAGCAAGTATTGAGCTTTATGTGAACTAAATGTAGTCTTTGGTTTGTTTTATTGTAGCATGTCAGAAGATGAACAAGAGAGTGGATGTGACCCAGTGGACCGCACACTCACGTCTGTTACTGGTCACGAAAACGACCCCTTTCCTGAACAGACCTTCATAGCTGAGGCCAACCAAAACTGTGAGCCACGTGTTGCCTGTGTTGCCCCAGAAACGGAACCCAGTAAGCCTCAAATTCGTACTGTTGCTGTGCCACCAATGAGAATGCAGAACAGCAGCACTTCTTCGAACACAGGTATGCATTTCATTATGTGTTTTTCGATTCCATATGTCACATTGATGCAGCAGAACCTCAGACCTTGCCCAAGGTGCTGTGTAAGCTCAAAGGTCTCGTCACCACTGCTGCTGTCTGCTTTGTAGGTCACATGGCAAGAGATTATCCTGCATTAGGCCACAGAGGTTCTCACAGGTGATTATGGTTGACCTGGCTGACACATTTGCAGAGATCTCTGGTGTGAACTTTTGTTTGCTGTCATCCCTTGGTCTATACTACCTCTTTTTCTGTGTGAGCGTGAAATTCAGAGGCGTTAAAAACACAGAATTACATAATTCAATTTAATTCAACCAAACATAAATCATCTCACACATATTGGTGTGTTTTTTTGCTGTGTGCTGGGTGTGCTTTTTTACTGTAGAGGTAAGAGACCCACAGTGAAGTGAAATGGCCCGACCAGCTAGAGCCACACAATTTCACATAAATATTCAAATACATGAAGGTCTGGATCTCTGTCCTGAGCTCAAACCCAGGGTTTCCACTCTAGCTCCCGTTTCAATAGCTCGTGTTCATTGGCGTACCCTCACGTAATGGAGGCCTGAAAAATAGCTTAAGAATAGCATTTTGGCTAGCTCTCGGCCCCCTGGTCTTGTGAAGTAGGTCTATGGTCATGCTGTTTTCATGATGCTTTGCGCCATAAGAGTAACATGTGAGCATTCTAGTGAGCATAAGAATAAAGGATTGGCTATTCTTTGGTAGTTTTGTCTGAACAAAATGAGTAAAGTTATGCCAATGTTTAGAGATTTATTTTAGAGTAATAGTTTTTGGTAAAGTGATTAGAGTAAAATGAATTATGTGGTTGTATTCCTCAGCACAAAAAAAGGTATAACATGCCATGGTAGCACATAATAAATTGCAAGCCTTCATTGGGTCTGGAAATGTTGATATTGGACTATAGCACAAAAGCAGTCAAACAAAATGTTGAAATATATTATATATATATTAGGGCTGGGACTCGATACATTTTTTATCTAATTAATTAGAGGCTTTGTAATTAATTAATCGTAATTAATTGCATTTTAATTGCATATAAATATTTGACCTGAGAACAGTGAGAAGTGTTTTTTTTCACATGGATTTTTAGTTTACCATTGAATAATACATAAGCTAAAGCAACACATGTTCATTGTGGATGATGAGGGGATCAGACGGACTTCTTTCCATTCAATAACGGTTCTGTCATCGCCTCCGCACACTCTGACAAAAACAGACGCTTTTATGCCCAAAATCCACTGCACTCTCAGTGAACACTAAAGCTGGACATGTGCTGTTTGCTAAAGCTTTTAGTAATACGTTTTTGATACGTGCATTTGGACATCAGCAATAGCAGCTCACACCTGTGTCTCGCTACTCCTCCTTCACCTCCTCCGCCTCCTTCTCTCACACTCAAAAGTTGCTGCTCCTCCTCCTCACACACAGTCCATCGCTCCATACACAGCGCTCTTTCCCATCTCTAACTCACTCGGATTGAGACACAGCTAAAGTAGGCCTATGCTTGTAATAATCTACTTTTGAACAAAAAAAGGTCACAAAGCTCAGTTGGCGCTCCAGTATAATCGGTCTGTCTGAAACTGATCCAGTGAGGAACAATCCGCGGTGCAAAAAACACAATACGATTAAAATGCGTCAATTTTTTTAACGCGCTAATTTTTGTGGCGTTAATTAATCTTAATTAACGCGTTAAAGTCCCGGCCCTAATATATATATATATATATATATATATATTACATTACAGTATATATGTCTTGTATCAATATTTGAGCCCAGCCCATGTTTAAACACTGTTGAAACTAAAGCCAATGTCTGTACTCATGAGATGGCATCAGTGTCTAATCATAGCACTTGGGATCAGATTGGAAGGACACATGGCACTATATTTAAATGGCGCAAACCACAAACAGGCATGAAAACTCTCAAGCCTACAGCGTCTATTGCAGCTGTGCAAAATCTTAAACACCTCTACAAAAACTGACAAAAATAAAGTGTGTTTGCGGACTTGGGGTCAAACATAATTCCTGTTCTGCAGAAAGTTACTTCTTGAAGTTTTGAGGAATTACATCGTTGGTCTTTTAACTTCATTCAGTTAGTCAACCTTAGAGTTTATGCATAAACATCCCTGAAGCCTTGTGTCAGATGTAAACTCCTGAATGGCTATGTTTGACCCTCAGGCACAGCTTGAAGTGCCACAAATATACATGCACTGTCAAATTTAGCTGTCGTAGCTAGTGAGATTTTTTTTTTTAAGCCATCAATTTTGAAGCACTATCTCTGTTACATTTTTTAGAGTCATCGTCCCGGTTCAAAGGGCGAGGCATTCCAGGGCGGCATCACCACCAATCCACGCCTCGTCTCAACCGGCCGCAGAAAATAACCCCCTCATTCCAGACCCAGCAGCAGCAGCCCATTGGTTTTGGACAGGTGGGCAATTCTCAGATCCAAAATTGTATTCATTGAAATGGACTTAATTTTGAATAGGTTGCGTTTGTGCTAAAAGCCCTTCGAGGCATGGAGATTGCAAATTAGTCTTTGCTATAAATGTAGTGTTTTACATGTTGATTGTATACACTTGTCCCTATCAAATAAATAAAAAAATCACTACATTTCATAGTTTGGTGATGAGGATAGCTCTGGTAAGTGGCAAATGTCTTAGTTTAGAGCTTATATCTCTGAACATCAAGCAAAAAGTGTCAGACAGTTCCACGTCTTCTTTTTTAACAATGATCTAATTATTTTCTCATAAAGGTGTCCAGAAGTGGAGACAATATTCATAGAGTGAATGTCTGATGTTGGCCAGTAGAAAGGACTTTCAGACAGAAGAACATGTGTTTGTGAATCTAATAACAATCAAATAATCTGGGCAGACATTTGGGCATTTTTTTTTTTAACATTTCTTGCAAAAAATGCTTGTTTTCCTCTAACTGAAATATAATTCCAAAACATGAACGCAACCTATTGCATATCACATTTTTCTTTCATTTTAACATTTTGATATCCTTTGTAAATGAAAAACGCTGCCATCCAGTGGTCACATCTTAAATTATTTTCCTCCTCTGCAGGTTCAGCATTTTGGCTCGTGTCAAGAATGGAATGGCAACTTTACACACCGCAGACCGCAGGCCTTCATACCTCCCACTATACATGGACATACTTTCACCCTCTCCCACAGCAGCCCCAGCCACGCCTCTGCTCCACATCCACACATTGGTGGTCACCCTCACTCTCAGCCCACCCTCCTGCCCTACCCTCCTTCTGCCCCTCTGGTCACAGCTGCACCAGTCGCCCACTTACTGGCTTCTGCTGGGGCTTCACGACCAGTGCTCCAGTCCACATTCGGCCTCTCCCACCCTGCAGGCATCGTCCATCAGGTTACAGTGGGACTCAACCCACGGCTGCTGCCCTCGCCCACCTTGCACGCCCCAGGGCAGTTCAAGCCACTCTTTCCCCCGCACTCCTACATCGCCTCGCCTGCTTACGCCAGCTTCCCCCTCAGCCCCACCAAAATAAACCAGTACCCCTATATCTAAGCTCCACAGGATCCTTCATACCACAATAGGGCTACACAAGCAGAGCATATCTCAACCCATAAACCACAAGAACATGGTTTTCCTGACAAAACCATGGCACAACCACGGATGGCTATTTTTGAATCATGTAGATTTGGTTGTATTGAACTTCAAGCTTTAAAACATACGTTTTACTGGTGGAGGATTTTGGCAAAAATTCTGAAGGAAATAATGAATGAATGACTAAATGAAAGGCTGAATGAATATTAAAACTCACACTTAATGTGTTTTGCACATTTGATATACCTTTGCATTGGATCTTATATGAAAACTCCTTCAAACAGGTAAATAATTGGGATGGTGTGCAATAGTTGGACTTTGCACCCCTGATCCCAGCTATTTTTCTATAATGCCTTCTTATGTGTGCAAGACACATCCATATTTGTAAAGCCATCCCAGTCTTTAGCTCTAGGTTGACAAATGCACATGTCGTCCAGTGTATGTTGTATCGCTTTCAAAGTATTTGTACTTTCTTGGTGTCTTTAGGTGTTCACAATGTTAAGTCAGTTAACCAATTTATATAGGGATATTCCTCACGCTGCATGTGGTCTTGCATGAGCAAAAATGTACACAGGAAGAATCATAGACATGCTCCAATTGTTTGTGTTACAAGACTCGCTGCATTGTATAAGTGTCCCCAGCCATAGTGCCTTACTTATTTGAGGTTGTTAATGTTACTACTTATATATGACTATAACATGAATATTAATGTACTGACTGCAGCACTTGAAATTCCAATCACTCAATGCATCCTATGTGTGAGTATATATATGCACCTGTGTATATGTCCATGCATAGCCTGCATGGATGTGAGGCGTCGCTGAGGGCGGTGCGTATTCTTTGGAGTTTGTGTATTTTGTGTGGTGAATTTTGTTTTCTCAAGAAGAACGGCATGCTTTGCTGTTGCAAATGCTTGCTCTTTCATTAGAATTGTTTTAGGATCCATCCTGAATGAACTAGTGTACAAGTATTGATTAATATTTGATAATCACTTTATATTTAGTGGAACTCTTATTACTAACAGTATTTGTACTGTTTGAAACTGCAATACAATCTAAATTTTAGTTATGTTTTGTCATATTTTTGTTCTATATGTTCACTTTGTTTTATAGATGTTTAGAAGTGTGGTGGGCATGGCTTTGATTAGGTAAGGAAACATGCAAATAAATTCACAGTATGGAATACTGAGCAAACCATGCAGTATTTCATATAGACTGGTATATGAACATATATTATAGAGCTAGGCTATAAGTGCAGATGCTTGACAAAGTGTGAGTTAATGGTGTGCAATCTCATTTATGCATGTGTGACAACGGTAAATTTCCCTTTACATGATATTATCTTTTAAATGCTAAAAACTTACTTGTCAACTGCTTATTTTCTACATTCCGTCAGGGAGGATACATACAAATATATATATTTATGTTGGTTGCTCCATTATAAATATATATGTATTTGTGCGTTTCTTTTGTTCAGATGGCTAGTTCTGTGAGTTATCGTGTCGTCTTTATTTTCAAATGAAGTTGTTGTGCAGCACCAAAGACTGTGTCTCATTTCCTAAAGCAAGGTAGCTACTGTTTGCATCGACCTCGGTTGTCCTGTAGTCACAAAATGGGGTTATATAAAAATAAACAAAAACTTTATGTAAAGATAGAAAAGGTTTTGTCTAGCTTAATGGGCAATTTGTAAGTCGTATCATTTCTTTCGTGAATGTATCATAGATGAGCTGCTATATGATATTTGCCACTTCAATATCTGTGAAATTAGGTGATTTTTAACCTGGCGTCGCTATTTTTTGTAAAAGTCCCCAATTATAAAGTGGTTTGATTTTGTGTCTAGCGTTTAGTGTTTTTATTTGGAATGTCTTTGTAACTACTGTATTACTGATGATGAACATTTGTTGGAATTGTTGTTTCTTGGGGTGCGTCAGTATTTTATCCTTATTAACTTTTGGGCACATCTCTGCACATCAGATGTATTGATGTAACTTATTTTTTTGTACGTTTTCATTATAGGGTTTGTAATCGTCTAAAGCTATAGCTTGCAGGATTGATTTAACTTTTGTATTGGTTCATGTTTCAAGTCAGTGCTCTTTTTATATAATGGTACATCAGTGCTTTGATCTCCCTTTGATTAAAGTAGATGTCAGTCACTTTTCAAATTGTTAAAAGAGTGAAACCTTTTGAAGACCAGCACTGGTTAGACCCGCCCATTCTCACCCCTACAGCTTCCTGATTGGTCAATGTTACTCAATCTGTGAGGGCTAGTTGTCATTGGTTGAACTATTCTCCTTCAGAAAATCTTACTGGTCATAGTTATACCAAGGGGAGGGACTGTTCTAGATATAATATTGTTGAATGATATAAATAGTACGGGGTGATGGTCAGAAATATACAAGCTTTAAAAAAATAAAATGCAATTTAAGTGGCTGATCTCACCTTTAATATATTTTTTTTTTCCCGCCTCAAAAAGCAACATATTCACCCAACATTCATAAGCGGCACCTTGTACTGTCCAAGTAATGGAAATATGAAATGGTTGTTTATAATGGATTATAACTGTTAAATGATTTGATGTTATTTTAAAAGAAATCTGTTTAATGTTATGCTGGTTTTGTTCTCTATTGCTGAACTGCCTTGCTTTCCTACTGCTCTCCCCTTTATGAGTGTCATATCATATGCAAGAATTGTGGCTATTGTAACATGTTACTTTCAGAAATGGACAGTGTGAGCAGCACTGTGTTTGTGCCTTGAGATTATGGAAATTTATAAAGTTAACATTGTGGTCAAAACAGTTGATTTGTTCTTTACAGCTACAGTAAGGTGAAAATGGTTGAAGTTGAAGATGTTACTTGCGCGTAAACACTGAAATTTTGATTTAAAAATAAGAGCTCCGTACACATTTAAGCGTGATTGATAATGTCGCTCAATCTTCAGACGGTATCTTTGGCTCAACCGATGCAATACTTTTGTGCCGTCATAGCACCACCAAGTGTTCTTAAATGATATTTTCTTTCATTCAACCTGTAAACCTGCTCTGTTTCACTTCAACACTTACGGCACTGACCGCAACAGGTTAATTTCTCTTTTTAAATTGAATGGAGTGAACATGTGATCTCTCATTATGACATTTGTTGACTATGAAGATCTACTGAACCGTTTTTAAGTTTTCACCAGCAACACCTGCATAATCTCTGTCAAGGCAATTAAGAAAAGGCTTTTCAAGGCCCTTTGCGTTTATTATAATGAAGGATTGTTTACGCAAAGTCTTGGACGAGAGGTTTAATGTGCTGAAATGACTGTTTGGAGTCTTGCTTTTCTCCCATGTATTAAAGTAATGGGGACTTAACATAACATTTAACAGATGAAACCTTTTTCTTTTCTTCTTTCCCCAAAATAAAACCTTTTATGTTTCATGTACAAATGTTAATTCAGGGCCTGTATTTGTAAAAAAAAGCTACTGTGTTTTTGAGTTCTTTGGCTGTTATTATTGGTGATTTGTATTATGTTCAGAGTTGACTCATACTGCAAGTTATAGAATCATTTAAGATTGCTCTCAAATAGACTTGATTATACGATTTAAACTATTACTGTTTCAATGTAGATTTTTTTTTTGTGGCTTTGTTTTGTTCCATTAGCTTTTCTTTTGTGCTACACTAGTTTTGCCATGTAGCAATTGCACTGTGCAATATTTACAGTATGACGACTGGGAAAACTAACTCAATGGATGTGATGTCTCTACAGTTTGCATAGTGTTTCCTCTAGTTCTCAGTGATTTAGGTGACCAAGCCTTCTCTACTTTGTCACATTAAGCGGGTTTTCCAGGTGACTCTTTTGGTGAGTGTCAAAATTAGACTTTATGGTGTATTGTTAAAATCCACTTTGAATTAAAAAAAATCTGTTGATGCAAATATTTACGACTCTTTCTTGTGCGTGTATCTATATAAGTTCTGGTTGGCTGAGTGGGTGGTAGCAGGAAGGTTTCGGTTCAATCCATTGACTGTAATCCTGCAGGCTTGACTGAGCTATACTCGAGTCGAGTTTGTACAGTATGTGTCACACCCCCCATCACCCATCACCCAAAACATGCGCCATAAGAATATCCTCCAGCGATGGTCCTGATCAAGCTGAGCACCAACATCTGGAGACCCTGGGCGCTGCTCCTGGATTGGTTGCCTGAGAAGCATAGAGCAGTGGATTAAATGCAAGTCCCAGTAATGGTTTTATTTAGCCAAATGTTTGATGGCGCTGGAAAACGAAGAAAATAAACGTATACATGAGGTCAATGGCAATGATTAAACAAATTTTCCACTTCACTTTCACCATTATGGATTGGATGCTACGTTTTGCGGGGATAATATAATGGGCTTGGGGGCCATCTAGTGGCCATGTCCCAAAACTACAGCTTATAGCTAATTCAAATCCAACACAGTGACTGAGTCGTGCACGTGTAGGGCCGGGTAAGGTCATAATACAGGAAAATATCTTCTAAAATGATTTCTACTGCTAACATGTCATTATGTTAAGAGTTGTTGACGACGAGCACAAAACGGCCTACTGTTCGCTCTTGTCTTTTGGATTGTGTTGCAATGAACATAAGCCAATGTTCGTGGCGTGGGGATACCATAGGGCATACCTGCGCAGTGGGCTGTGGGAGTCCCAAACAGCGCATGACCGGACTGTGAACAGCTCTCTGTGACACGGGGATCATATGTGAGTTCAGGCCGAGCAGCTGCGTAAACGTCCCTGCGCCGCGCTGATGGGCGGATCAGATCTGTGGAGGAGCGCACTCTGTAGTTAGACTGTAGTCTGTAGTCTGTGCTGGAGCCTGAGCCGAGCCGCGTCTGTCCGCGCCAGCCGCGGGAGCCGCTATGTGCTATCCCCACTCGAAGCACCCACACTGATCCAATGTATTATTTACGGGCCAAAGTTCAGCTTTTCATCGGCTGGAGATGGCTCCCGGAGTGAGGACGGGTCGTGGCGGTGGATGCTTCTTGCGGAGCCCGAAGAGGAGATGTGTGAGAAGCAGGTGGCCCGGGAGCTGGCTGCTGTGTGCGGGGATCATGCTTTCATGGATTGTCCAGGGCACGATGGCTGCAGAGGGTAAGCTCTCTCCTCACACTGGCCGACCCATCTCTGGGCTAATGCTGCATTACGTTTTGATATTCAGCGCATAGCGCTGGTGTGAAAATGCCCATAGTCCTTTTGTTCACTTCTTTACAGGCGGCATGAGCAGGGTTTACACTTCAACACAGCTTCAATAATGCAAGCATAGCATTGTTCTTTGTCTATTTTAAATCACACAAACAAGTTGTAATTTCTTCTTCCATTGAAGGCTGTGGTTAATGACTCCATGGGTCGTTAATAGATCAGGGCTGGGAGGTTAGAAACGATAATCTGAATGTTGAGATGGTTGATGTCCTCACTGGATGTCTGCATTTTCACGATGCTTTGTGTCTGCAGTCTATTACCTCTTTTCACCTCTCTGTCAACTCCTTACTTATATACTGCACTGATGTCTTCTGTGACAAAGTTGTAAAACTCTTCTTAATGTTTATGTTTACAGTCATTTCATTATGCCAGTACACTTTTTAAATGTAGCTTACAATATTAATTAAATTATTTAATCATCTAATTCTAAACAGCTCCTCAACTGCTAAAATGTGATTATGCAACACAAGCCTGGTGCAAAGACTTAATATACCGTATATATGGTCTGTCTACAATCTACATGGTATGTCCCATTTTTTAATTCTTATGAAACTGCCCATGCTGCTTGATCATGTTTGTAGGATAGTGTGGAAACTTTCACCTCACTGCTGATGCACTGCTATACCCCCCTCTCTTCATAGTCAGCACATCCATTCTTACACATGAGGCCGGCAGCACAAGCACCTGAGCCAAACACAGTACTTTTCATCAGAGCAGCTTCCAACAAGGCAAGGACACAATGTTGGCCCATTTACATCGGACTGTCCCCACCGTGGGCTATCCTGTCATTTTATTTGGCCGGATTTGCACTGTGGTGGTTTGGCTTCTTTATTAATACGGAAAAGACTACCGAAGCAAACCAATTATCAACACAATATATTTTATTAGTCTGTGTTCGCTGTAGACAGGGTTTAACAAGATGAAATAAGTGAATGAGCTATTCAAATGTGGTTTTGAATTCAGAACACCACATGGGTCAGTGGTATTTTAATGTATTACTTTGGAAAGATGGCTGCAGATACTCAAACAACAAGGCTCAAAAGTAAATGGAGTGAGCAGATGCATATTTGTTCATATATATAAAGAAGCAAATAGCCTTAATGTCCGTTTACTATATCTACATCAACTCTTGGTTATTTTGAAGCATTATCTAATACTTTAAGGAGCAGATGATATGTGATGATGTGGTTGTTTCAGTATCTTGAAATGCATTATTCCCAACACAGTGGAGACTCAGAGGACTCGCAGAGGGCAGTGCAGCCTGTTGTCTGCCGTTGCGTCTTGTGTGTTCCTGCAGTTTGATTGAACCTAATTAATTCTTGTCTGCTTTATGGCTTTCCTATTGGCTCAGACTGATAAATAATGCACAGAGGTGATGGGATGGAGAAACTGTCCGACCTTAGTCTTTCTTAAAGCACATGAGTTTGACTATCTGCTGTTTCTTTTTCTTTATTCACTATACAACAGCTCCATAGAAGTGCTCAATGCCTCAATGGGATCTAACCTCTTAAACGCTGTGTGTAGTGATTACAGATGCGTGTAGAGCAATGAACACTTTCTCTTTAGGTGTACACATTTATCATGTTCCTAATCTTCTTGCAATAATATTTAAAGCTGGAGTTCTTCTTCCTAATTAAGCCATGTTTTTTGTCTAACAGAAAGAGTAACTTGTGATCAAATCAGACCACAAAATGCTGTTTAACGTATTAGAAAACATATAATCTTTTGAATACTATAAGGCCAAGCCCTGCTGTGTGTCTGTTTGATATGGAATAAAAGATGTGACAGGAGCCAAAGATACATGTGAAAACTAGTGATGGAACAGTGAAGAACTAGTTCAGAGGTTAGATACCCCAGCTTTAAGGACTGTTAAATAAAAAAGGATATTCAATACTGTCCATACTCTTTGATGCGTCTAGTGCATGTGATTTCTAATGCAAACAGCAGATGAACTGCTTAGCATCATGGGTGGCAGGATGATGCAAAATGTTGATTTTAGTGACATTCGTGTAGATTGATTAGATGCTGTGGAGACGGTGGCTGCTCTCAGTTTGAAAGAATGCACTAAGCTGTGGATTCAAACCCAGAGTGCACTGCTTTGTGCTTCCCAGGCACCTCTAAATGATGTATTCATTCTACTTTCGCTCATGTTGTCTCCTGAAAATTACCCTTCAGTGTTAAATTTAACACAGCTCGGGTTGAAAATGGCTTGTGACTCACCTTACTCCATTGACCTGTCATTTGTTTTGCTTGCTGCACAGGACAACACGACTTTTCTGCTTAATCCCCTGTTTAACAAAAAGGTTATTCTAAGATTTAATCTCATAAGGCCATCTGTGATTTCTGACAGATTCAGGCAGAAAATCGCACTAATATACAGTAGAATTTTTTTCTTCAAACACTTCCCTATTTCTGACAGATGTTCGAACAGAAAACCGTGTATTTGTCTCATTATGCAAATGTGTGAGTAAATGACTGCGCTGAAGGGCAGGGAAGAAGCACTATTAAAAACATATTAACTGAGATGTTCATTTGGGACGTAAAGGACCCCATATCATGATGTCTCCCCTCAGTGCTATTTCATGTAGCTTATGGTGGAAAGTGTGAAGGTCTGCAGTCCAGGCTCCCATTGCTTTGCAAACAGAAACTGTCAGCATGTACACTGTACAATGCTCTCTCATGTGTCATTAGATATGGCAGGATGCTGTCTAATTAGCATCATAGACCATCTGCCTCAGATCATCTCATGGAACTCAATGGTTTCTTATGTAAGGTGTATGGATGCACATAGGACTGCAACCCTCCACTCTAAAAACATGTGTAATTCATTTGTAAAATATCGGCTCCTATCATCAGAACCATAGCAGTGACTCTGCACCTGTGTCAAACTAATATATTTTGACATTTAGCTCACTAGTTCAATTTAAATGTGGAGATGGAGCTGGCTGTGGGCTTGATTTATTCATACTGATGCAACAGTGGACTGTGACATTTTAGCTAATCCTTTTAACTATTGGAGGAGACAATATGACACGGACATAAAACACATGCTCATCTGTCTGAAGTCCTCAGAAGAACCCTTCCTAATACTGATTAAAGTAACATTACATTAGAACATCACACATACTATAGTTCTCAGCGTTAAGTTTCTGTTTTTGAGCCTGTTTTTTGGAACTAAGCTTTTGTGGCATGTTATTTTCATGTAAATGTTTGCAATTAATTGGTGTGCTCTTGATGTTGCTCATTCATGTATAAGAATTGGGACAGAAGAGGACACTTACACAATGGCGGCATCACAACAATTGTGTCATAATTAAAAAGTGTGTTCATAGTTTTGTCTTATTGGACAAAACGCAAAACCGCTTCATTTCACTCTGGTTTTCCCATCACCATTTTGAACCATTGAGCTGCAGGCTTCATCCTCACTTCCATTATTTTGGGTATTTTGGAAACTGTATACCAATGACGTATTGTTAATTGAGTTATTCATCTATTGTAAACTATTTTTATTTGTATAAGGTTCTCAAACATCTCACAGTATTTCTATGAACAGGGTATTTATTTTGTATTTGTTGTTTTACCTCTATTTAGCCAAGGTAAAAACTAATGTAGTTGAACTCTTTTTCAAGGTGGACCTGGTCAATCCAATCCAATTGTCTTTCAAGTAAAAACATAAAAACAGTTCAGTCCATTTGGTTTTGAACTGGAAAGAGTTCCAAGAAGATCGACAAAGTTTGTTTCTTGTCTCAATTTTCTTTCCAAAAATGTAATCTTACTCCATCCACCTTCCCATCAAGACGAGGCAAGATTATCTGTATAGTACGGTTCATTCACAAGGTAACTCAAAGTGCTTAACAAAACAAGATGGAAACAATCAGTTCATGAATCATCAGTACATTAAAAAGAGTAAAGATTCTATCCCAGAGTCTAGCCTCCCCATGTTTAGTCTAGACTCGGCACTGGCAGGAGGGTCAACTCTGTCTATGACATTATTTCCAGCCCCTGATGAAGAAATGTAGCCCCCTCATTCATGTGCAATGTGCAATACTGCAACTTCAGGATGTCACAGAACAATGTCACTTTACCTCATGTCACTTTACTTATATACTTTTTATCCTGCACTATTTAACTGTACAGTATATAACTGCACTACTACATATATATTTTTGACTGGTATTGAAGCATTTCCAGCATCTACAGCTAGTTATGTTAGTTAAGAAACATAGCTACTACTTATTTGTATATAGTGTATATATTGTGTGTGATCCCTGTGTGCTCTTACTAATGTCCTATATGTGCGATTCAACATCAAAATTTCCCCACTGTGGGACGAATAAAGGAATTCTTATCTTATCTGATGGTCGGCTCCCACTTGAGGTCCTGGGTGATGGTGGTGCCCAGGAAACGGAAGGACTCCACAGAGGTGATGGGGGAGTCCATCAGGGGGGCAGGGGGGACTGTGCTCTTCCTGAAGTCCACAATCATCTCCACTGTCTTCTGGGCGTTCAGCTCCAGGTTGTTACCACTGCACCAGGACACCAGCCGGTCCACCTCCCTCCTGTAGGCGGACTCATCGTTGTTGGAGATGAGTCCAATGAGGGTGGTGTCGTCCGCGAACTTGATCAGCTTCACGGAGTCGTGGCTGGAGGTGCAGTGGTTGGTGTACAGGGAGAAGAGCAGGGGAGAAAGAACACAGCCCTGTGGGGCTCCTGTATTTAAACAAGGAAGATCTCTGGCTCTCACAGACCTGTAACTTCTGATCTGTGTTAAGGAAAGAATGAATGGGGCCATGTATCATGAGATTTTGAGCCAAAACCTCCTTCCATTGAGTTAAATTTCTGTTATTGACCAAATACTTATTTTCCACCATAATTTACAAATAAATTCTTTAAAAATCCTAAAATGTGAATTCCTGGATTTTTTTTTTCACATTCTGTCTCTTACAGTTGAACTGTACCTATGATGAAAATTACAGACCTCTGTCATTATTTTAAGTGGGAGAACTTGCACAATACTAAATACTTTTTTGTGTGTAGATAGATAGATACTTAAACAACAATAGTGTATATTTCTCATTAATCAACTTTTATTTGTAGAGCGCCTTTCCTACGCAATATCACATCATCCATAAATCAAACATTAAAATATACAAAAACATAGAAAAATACAATTAAAATCCCACAGGGCATTAAGAAATACAGTTACAATCCCACAGAGCATGAGAAATATTCAAAAAAATAAAAAGATAAAATTACACATTAAAAACTTTAAAACCTTAAAATCACACATGGGATTAAAACAATGAATAGCCAAAGTGCATTAACAAGAGTAAAGAGCCACAGGAAGCCAGTGCAGAGACCTGAGGACTGGACTAATGTGATCGTACACATTCTCGTCAAGACTCGAGCCGCGGCATTTTGGACATACTGTCAAACAGCTACATACTGCAGAAGTTTTACCGTTTGTTTGAAGAGACCTGTGAACAAGCCATTGCAGTAGTCTAACCGATATGAGACAAATGCATGGATAAGAGTCTCCAAGTCTGCTTTGTTTTTGACACTATTTTTAAAATTAGCAATGTATTGAAATTAAAATTTGAGTCCAACATTACCCATAGATTTCTGACCTGGTTTGAGGGTTTTTGGGAGAGAGACTGTAGGTGAAAGTTTTTCAGTTTTTTCAGTGTTTGCTTGAGAAAGTTATTTTGCATCCACTCACTGATGTTTGGTCTGTTGTACAGTCTGAGAGGAACAAAGAATCTCTTAAAACATTCCATTTGGTAGCCCTGCATTCTAGCCCTCATCCCTCTTTCCAGCACAGCTCCCACAGAGTCCACACTTCTCCCCATCACAGAGGCACATTTCCTGATCAGCCTGTCGAGCTGGTTACTGTCTCTCAAGACTTCAACACGTGACCCCAAGGAACATGGCACTAGCTACCAGAGACTGGTTAAATGTGTGCAACATCTGACTGCTCAAATTAAAGGACCTTAGTCTTCTCAGGAAGAAGAGTCTGCTCTGACCATTCTTATAGACAGCATTGGCCTGAGCTGACCAGTCCAGACTGTGGTCCAGCTGGACTCCTGGGTATTTGTAGGACAGCACCACTTCGATGTCCTGTCCATTTAGTGTGACCGGTTGATGGAAAGGGCTCTTGTGAAAGGCAATGATCATCTCCTTGGTCTTGGACGCATTGAGGATCAGATCAATTCTCTCACTCCAGTCTGAGAATGCGCTCCCCCATGGCGGTACCTTGTGGTGCACCTGAATTGCTCACAATAGTCTCAGACACGCTCTTCCCTAACCTAACATACTGTGACCACACAGTGAGGTAATTGTAAATCCATTTGGTAAAGATGGAATCAACTCTGATCTTCTCCAGTATCTCCCTCAGTAAGAGAGGTTGGATGGTTTAAATGCAGTGGAGAAGTCCAAGAACATTAGCCTCACATATCCTCCAGGGCTATCCAGGAAGGACACGGATCGATGGAGTGTGTAGAGGACTGTGTGGGTCAAGAGCCTGCTCGACCTGTGGCATGAGCAATCTTGAGTGCTTGCCTCTGAAACAGCTTCATTATGACGTATGTTAGTGCGACTGGTCTGTAGTCCTTGCATCCTGCCGGCCTCCCTACCTTGGGGACGGGTACCAGGCAGGAGGTTTCCAGCGAGCAGGGACACATCCGAGAAAACTCTGCTAACTCCGCTGCACATTCCTTCAGGAACCTTGGCGTTATCCCATCAGGCCCAGCAGACCTCCTTTTCTGGACAGGTGGAGGTCACAGCAGAGGTGTTGTAGCTGCCGAGAGGAGCAGGACAGGCCACAGCAGAATCAGAGTGGGCAGGGAAAGAGTCGGAACCTTTTGTAAAAGTGGTTTATCTCATCAGCATTCTCGACCGCCTCATTGCCCTTCTCTTTGTGTCTAGTAATGGCCCTCATGCCCTTCCACACTTCCATGGTATATGTATGTGTGTTGTTTATTATTATTATTATTATTAGTTTATTTAAACAGGGACAATGCACATTAATTAACATCACTGTAAATGTGCCAGTTTTAGCTCCAAAGCTAATTTTCAACTGTAATCCCTGGGCAAGATGTAGATTGCCGACAATATATAACAATAACAACAACAATCATTATTAACCTAAAAATGATAAAACAATTCATTAGTATGAGCTCCCACACAACCTGTTAAAATTCGGCACAAACACTACACCATAGACAATTACACACAACAGAATTACAACGGCAGCAGGCATTAGCACAAAAGCAGAAAAAATAAAATACATTAACATTGATGTGCACAAGTTTGATTCTCAAGTAACCAAGATTTTAACTTATTTTTAAAGGACCTTAATGTATCGACATTGCGTATGTGAGAGGGGACAGTGTTCCAGAACTGGACTGCTCTCACTGAAAAGGCCGACTGACTGAAGGCACTTTTCCTAAGGGGGACTAACAGGTTATTTGAGGTGGCAGATCTAGTTTGTCGCCTGCTCAGATTTATAAAATTAAAAAGTGGTGGAGGAGCCAAACCACGTAAAATTTTAAAAACCATATTAGCATCATGAAATTTTACAAAGTTTTCCCAATTCAGCAGGTTATATTTGTCCAATATACTGCAGTGGTGGTGACGAAAAGGTTTCTTGTCCAAAACTTTCAGAGCCTGCTTATAGACAGAATCGATTGGTTTCAGCGTCGTCTTACAGCCCTGAGACCAGCTGGTGACACAGTAGGACAGATGTGGCATTATCATAGTATAAAAAAATAATTTTGCAGCATCTGTATTCAAACTCTGTCTGATGTACCTAAAATTTGCGAGATTTAATTTAACGGTCCGAATGACTTTTTTGACCTGCTTTTTAAACGTAAATTGTGAATCTAAGATGATTCCCAGATATTTATACTCTGTTACCACACTAATCTTCTCTCCTGCAATGTATAGTTCAGGATCTGGTAAGTCAGACTTTCTCTTTGTAAAAAATATACACTCCGTCTTTTTAAGATTTAGATGTAGAAACGAATTGTACAGCCATTGGGAAACAAACTCCATAGTTTTCGAAAGCTTTTTAGCTACTTCCTCCTTGTCCTTCCCATGGACATAGATCACAGTATCATCTGCGTACATTTGTATCCCGCAATCAGAACACACAGATGGCAGGTCGTTTATGTAGAGACTGAATAAAAGTGGCCCCAGTATTGAACCCTGGGGTACACCTATACCATTGACAAGGTTACAAGACAATTCATTTTTGACCCTAACAGCTTGTGTTCTGTGATCCAAGTACGATTTTATCCAATGAACAGCATCAGGTGAGAAGTTGAACCGCGATAATTTTGAAATGAGAACGTCATGGCTGATGGTATCAAATGCCCTTTTTAAGTCCAGAAAAACGGCACCAACTACACCCCCTCTGTCCATCTTGGACTTCACATTTTCAATAAAAAAACAAGTGGCAGTGTCGGTGGAATGGTTGGCTCTAAAGCCAAACTGCATGGGGTGTAGTTTGTACGGGGAGTTATTAAGATGGGCCAATAGCTGGTCTGCGACGCACCTCTCAGCAATCTTTGACACCACAGGAAGAATGCTGATAGGTCTGTAGTTTGTGACCTCATTTGTTTTTCCTGACTTAAAGACCGGAGTGACGATGGCTGGCTTCCAGTCACTTGGGCACAAAGCCTGTCTAAAGGACGCATTTATTATTTTGGTGATAGGGCCAGACAGAGTCTCTCTGTGAGTCTTCAGCAGTATAGAGTCCATCCCATAAGCGTCCTTTGATCTGGAGTCTTTAAGCGTACTTATTATTTTGTCTACCTTTGGTTGTGTGACTTCATTGAGACAAAACACCGGGTCAGTTAAATTTAAGAGTACTTCTTGTAAAGAGTTAACAGGAGGTTTGTGTGTTAACAAAGTAACCGAGTGAACAAAATGCACATTAAAAGCAGACGCAACTTGTGATGGATCTTCTGTTAAACAGCCGTTTATCTGTAATTGCAATTTACTGTCTGCAATTTTGTGATATTTTCCTGTCAGCTTTTTCAGCTGGTCCCAAATCATTTTACAGTTTCCCTTCCCTTCCTGGATTTTAGTTATAAAAAAGGATGCTTTGGCATTTCTTAGTTCTTTTATTACTTTATTTCTGAGGGTCGTATACCTGCGCTTTTCATGCATTTCTTTAGATTTTAACGCTGCTTTTAAGACCAAATCTCTCTCTTTCATCAATTTTACTATGTTTTCGTTTATCCATGGGAGAATTGTGTTGTTTTTTAAACGTCTTTGTTTTGTTTCTTTTTGAAACTGATTTAATATTGATTTGATTGTAGAGATGAACGTGTGACAGTCAGTTTCCACAGCAGTTCCTAACACCAGTTCACCCCAGTTGATTTCATTCATTTTAGCATTGAAATTATGAAGCTCAGTTTTGGGTATTTTAAAATATCCACTTTTGGTTTCACTTTGATTATATCTTCTTCTTGGTAATTTTCTAGACACAAAATTGAAAGCCCTTTTATTGAATGATTGCTGGGGTTTGCATCATTGTTGTTGTTATTGCCATTTTCATCATCTATATTTTTTTCCTAATTGATTTTAGTAAACTGGGTTGAAGTGGGTTCTTGCGTGGGTTTGATATTGTGCTGAAAAAACTGAAAGACAAGATATTCCAAGTCCATAATTTCAATCATTTTAAACTTGTATTCAAAGTCAATGAAAGACATTTTCTCTGAACACATTGACACACACACGCACACACATAAGAACCCGAGAATAATTTTCATAATCCCATCCCAGAAGCATTGGTTAGATTTATGTGTTGACTTGAGGAGTCGGTCCGCCAGTCCTAAAATGACGAGTGGCTCCCCATCGGCCAATTCGTTACTGGTTAATCTCTGTGTGTCGCTCGGTGGGCCCTGGAGAATACAGGCGTTTGCACCGAAACAAACAAAATGTCAAGAAGACTGCGTCACAACAACGAGATATGAACTCCATTTCCCACAATCCTCTCGATTTCATGCAGCATTTTCAACACGTTTGTTGCCAAAGAGGGATCGTCCTTGTCTGTGACTGTAGAGAATGGATGCTCATTTTGAGAATCGGTTCAAGTTACAAGTTTGTCCAAAGTGGCCGTCTTTGAAAGACGGCCACTTGAATCAATGTCGTTGCAATCAACACAATCGTGATCTTCTCGCATTTTCTCATTGTTTTTAGGAAAGACTGCACTGGTATCAATTAACAATGTGCAAATGCTGCTGTGAGATTCATTGCAGGTAAAGCCATGAAACGGCAATAAGGCAGTGTTTGCTTATTTCTAACGCCATTCATCAATAAACATTCCGCCAAAGACTTTCACAAAAGGTAATTTGTAACATCTGATAATGTTATAATGACATTGCACTTGAATTGTATCGTTTTGTTGTGAATAGGCAATCAAAAAAATGGAACCGTATAGAATTACAGGCACACATCTTAAGTGTCGTTCCTAATTAACTTGAGAAATCATGTTTGTTTTAGAATCTTCTCAAGCTGCTTCGTATAATTACTTGTAAATGATGAAAATGCACAAGTGTTCTCGAGCTGGAGTGTAATGATACAGAGCGTTGATTAGCATATACATGAATGTGCGTGGGCTGTTATGGGACGGCGGCTGTGACCGTGGATACGACCGTGTGGCTGGAGTCATTCATCAAACTCGCAGTGACGGGGCTTCCACTCGTGCTCTGCTGGACTCGAGCTTGGCCCAATGAGATCAAGCAAGGTGCACCAGTAAGGCCTCGATAATGCAATGAGGATGAAGGGGCTGCGGATGTACTCGGGCTGCTGACTGTTTGGCTCTGATGTTGGGTCGATTTGAAACATCCACAAACCCAATTACTCTGGATTCCCATTAGGACTGCGGCTATCTTTGATTAATCAGGATATCTATTACGTTCTTTACACCCTTAAATGCGTATAAATGGATATGCCTTAGATAAAAGCATGATTTATAGTTAAAGAAATAATGTTATTGTGTGATTTATTAATTTTTCATCTTAGCTGCAAAACCTTCCGTGGAATGTTGGGGCTTGAAACATCTCAAGGCCAGTATAATTATGGCTTTAGCTTTATATATTTAAAAGCTTATAATCTGAATAATTGAGGTTGTGAAATTGTAATCAAAGCTTATTTTTTGTTTGTTAATTTGAATACAATTGTTTCAGTCATTTTCCCAGTGCCATATGCCCATCTCCAGGTAATGTACTGTCTACATCAGTGGTGGGAAAACCCCGGCCCGTGGGCCTGATGCGGCCCTTTGGATGCTTCTATCAGGCCCCTGAGCCCTCCTCAATTTATATAGATTAAGATTAAGAACATTTATTCATCCCACATTTGGGTAATTTCAGTTTAAACATCATACAACCCCCCATGTGCTGTGTGCAGGGCCATTTTATTCATATCCATCCATCCATTTTCTACCCTTTAATCCATTTCTGGGTCAGGGGGGTGGCAATCAGAGATGCCACCCAAGTCTCATAGCACCAGCCCCTCACTGACCCTCCGCAGGTGGTGAGTCCACAGGAGGATGGCTGCTCTGAGTGTGAGCATAGCCTTGATCTTTCAGTGGGGGCTTTGGGCAAAGTGGGGTTAAGTGTCTTGCCCAAGGACACAACGACAGCAGTCATCAGTGGGAGTCGGTGGAGAAGGTGCAGAGGTGGGAATTGAACCCACGACCTTCTGGCCTTAAGGCCAATGCTCTACCAACTGAGCTACTCTCGCCCCATTTTATTCATATAAAGTTTATAAACCATACATTTATGTTTTAAAATGAAGCCTGAGAAAATATCAGTCAGCTGTCGGGATCCGGACCTAATTTCCAATGTGGCCCTCTGGAGGAAAAGTTTGCCCATGTCTGGTCTACATACTCGACTGTATGTAGACGGACATTGCTGACCACTCTAGGTCTGTGAAGCCAAATAGAATAAGAATAATGAATTAAAGCCGCAAGCGGCGTCGAACGGCCCTCGCCGCACCGCGCGACTCCCCGCACCGCACGCACCACCCCGTTCCACGCCGCCCCGCACCAAGCCACCCCGCACCAAGCCACCCCGCACCACGCCGCCCTGCACCACGCCGTCCCGCCTCACGCCGCCCCGCACCAAGCCGCAATGCACCGCTCCACAACGCCCTGCCCTACGCCGCACCACACAGCACCGCTCAAAGGAGGTGGCGCCGCCGTGTGATGATTTGTTCCCGTAGCCATAGAAGATTGTTAGTCAAATTGTAATGAATATGATAAGTAGAGCTGGTTTGGCTCCCCAATGTAAACTTTGACTCAGTCTGTAGGGGGCGCTAATGGGCCAATTTCAAATATTTCACTTTCACCTGACTTAAACCCTGGAGTTGAACAATGGATTCAAGTTTAATGCAAATCAGACTTTGTTTGTGCAAACGGGAAAAAAATTAATGTTGTCAAAAACGACAGAAAAAAACTCACATTTTGCCGCTCCGCTGCTCAAACAACGTTTCACTGATCAAAATTCCCTGAAGTCATTTTGAAGGTACATGTGTTGAGATAATTTGGAGCAATTTTGAGGCCAATCGGTGAAACGGCCGAGGAGGAGTCGCTTTCCAAGCGACATGTATGAAATGATTGGTTTTTCATTTTTCCATTTTGCAATGAAATTTATGAGCTTCCTGTTTGTCAGAGGGATTAGCCATAATAACATTTTTTCCATGTCTTGACTTGAGGAACATGTGTACCAAATTACATGGCTCTATGACAATTTTGACCTCAAACCCCTCCCATAGGCATTTTTAAATTGGCTGTTGTAGGTGGCGCTATAGAGCCAATTTCAAAATTTTAACTTTCAAATGACCTAGACCCAAGAGTTGAACCATGGATTCAAGTTTTGTGCAAATCAGACTTTGTTTGTGCAAACGGAAGCAATTTTTCTATTGTCAAAAACTGAAAAAAAATACGCCACTTTTTGGCGCTCCGCTGCTCAAACAACGTTTCACTGATAAAAATTCCCTGAAGTCATTTTGATGGTACATGTGTTGAGATAATTTGGAGCAATTTTGAGGCCAATCGGTGAAACGCTCGAGGAGGAGTCGCTTTCCAACCGACATGTATGAAAATGATTGGTTTTCATTTTTCCATTTTGCAATGAAATTTATTGGCTTCCTGTTTGTCAGAGGGCTTAGCCATTATAACATTTTTTCCATGTCTTGACTTGAAGAACATGTGTACCAAATTACATGGCTCTATGACTATTTTGACCTCAAACCCCTCCCATAGGCATTTTTAAATTGGCTGTTGTAGGTGGCGCTATAGAGCCAATTTCAAAATTTTTACTTTCAAATGACCTAGACCCAAGAGTTGAACCATGGATTCAAGGTTTGTGCAAATCAGACTTTGTTTGTGCAAACGGAAGCAAATTTTCTATTGTCAAAAACGGAAAAAAATTACGCCACTTTTTGGCGCTCCGCTGCTCAAACAACATTTCACTGATCAAAATTCCCTGAAGTCATTTTGATGGTACATGTGTTGAGATGATGTGGAGCGATTTTGAGGCGAATCAGTGAAACGGCCGAGGCTGGTTTGATGTTTGTGTGAGGTGTACATTTGCAATGAATGGGGAGCGTTTGTCGTCGCCACGGCAACAGGGTAAAAAATAAGCCTTGGACCCAATTGACTTTTTGAATCAAGAGGGCAAAACAGATTTTTGTGCAAAATTTCAAAACATTTTGAAAAAACTAAATTTGAAAATGCCCATCTAAAACTTTGAAATAGTCTGTAGGGGGCGCTAATGAGTCAATTGGAATCATTTAACTTTCAAATGACCTAGACCCTAGAGTTGAACAATGTATTAAAGTTTTGTGCAAATCAGTCTTTGTTTGTGCAAACGGGAAAAAATTGTATGTTGTCAAAAACGGCCAAAAAAACACTCACATTTTGCCGCTCGGCTGCTCAAACAACGTTTCACTGATAAAAATTCCCTGAAGTCATTTTGAAGGTAAATGTGTTGAGATAATTTGGAGCAATTTTGAGGCCAATCGGTGAAACGGCCGAGGAGGAGTCGCTTTCCAACCGACATGTATGAAAATGATTCGTTTTCATTTTTCGATTTTGCAATGAAATTTATGGGCTTCCTGTTTGTCAGAGGGCTTAGCCATAATAAATTTTTTTTCCATGTCTTGACTTTAGGAACATGTGTACCAAATTACATGGTTCTACAACAATTTTGACCTCAAACCCTTCCCATTGGCATTTTTAAATTGGCTGTTGTAGGTGGCGCTATAGAGCCAATTTCAAAATTTGAACTTTCAATTGACCTAGACCCAAGAACCATGGATTCAAGTTTTGTTTAAATCAGACTTTGCTTGTGCAAACGAAAGCAATTTTTCTATTGTCAAAAACTGAAAAAAATCCGCCGCTTTTTGGCGCTGCGCTGCTCAAACAACGTTTTACTGATCAAAAGTCGGTGAAATCAAAATGACGGTACATGTGTTTAGACGATGTGGAGCGATTTTGAGGCAAATCGGTGAAACGGCCGAGGGGGAGTCGCTTTCCAACCGACATGTATGAAAACTTTTGCTGTTCATTTTTCCATTTTGCAGTAAAATTCATGGGCTTCCTGTTTGTCAGGGGGCGGAGCCATAATAATATTTTTTTCTTGTCTTGACTTGAGGAACATGTGTACCAAATTTCATGCCTGTACGACAAACTTGACCATGAAATGCTCCAATACTAAAAACTTTGACCCCATCTCTAGGGGGCGCTAAAGAGCCAAGTTAATTTATTTCACTTTCAAATGACCTAGACCCTAGAGTTGAACAATGTATTAAAGTTTTGTGCTAATCGGACTTTGTATGTGCAAACGGGAGCAAATTTAATGTTGTCAAAAACGGCCAAAAAAAGGTCACATTTTGCCGCTCCGCTGCTCAAACAATGTTTCACTGATCAAAAATCCCTGAGGTCATTTTGAAGGTACATGTGTTGAGATGATGTGGAGCGATTTTGAGGCGAATCGGTGAAACGGCCGAGGAGGAGTCGCTTTCCAACCGACATGTATGAAAACTTTTGCTGTTCATTTTTCCATTTTGCAGTGAAATTCATGGGCTTCCTGTTTGTCGGGGGGCGGAGCCATAATAATATTTTTTTCTTCTCTTGACTTGAGGAATATGTGTACTAAATTTGATGGCTCTACGACAAACTTGACCTCCGAAAAGTCCCATAGGGGTATTATTTTGGCTGTTGTAGGTGGCGCTGTTCTGGCATTTTTTGAGTCCCATTAAAATAAACACCAAAATATCAAATTTTTCGCCAGGTCTGATTTTTGGGCAAAATTTAACAACTTTTCATGCATGTTCAGGGGGTCCAATTAAGGCTCAAAGTGCAGAAGAAAAAAGAAAGAAAGAAATAATTAAAGCCGCAAGCGGCGTCGAACGGCCCTCGCCGCACCGCGCGACTCCCCGCACTGCGCGCACCACCCTGTTCCACGCCGCCCCGCACCAAGCCACCCCGCACCACGCCGCCCTGCACCACGCTGTCCCGCCTCACGCCGCCCCGCACCAAGCTGCAATGCGCCGCTCCACAACGCCCCGCACTACGCCGCACCACACCGTACCACGCAGCACCGCTCAAAGGAGGTGGCGCCGTTGTGTGTTGATTTGTTTCCGTAGCCATAGAAGATTGTTAGTCAAATTGTAATGAATATGATAAGTAGAGCTGGTTTGGCTCCCCATGTAAACTTTGACTCAGTCTTTAGGGGGCGCTAATGGGCCAATTTCAAATATTTCACTTTCACCTGACCTAAACCCTGGAGTTGAACAATGGATTCAAGTTTAATGCAAATCAGACTTTGTTTGTGCAAACGGGGAAAAAATGTATGTTGTCAAAAACGGCCAAAAAAACCCTCACATTTTGCCGCTCCGCTGCTCAAACAACATTTCACTGATCAAAAATCCCTGAAGTCATTTTGAAGGTAAATGTGTTGAGATGATTTGGAACAATTTTGAGGCCAATCAGTGAAACGGCCGAGGAGGAGTCGCTTTCCAACCGACGTGTATGAAAATGATTGGTTTTCATTTTCCCATTTTGCAGTGAAATTTATGGGCTTCCTGTTTGTCGGAGGGATCAGCCATAATTACATTTTTTCCGTGTCTTGACTTGAGGAACATGTGTTCCAAATTACATGGTTCTACGAAAATTTTGACCTCGAACCCCTCCCATAGGCATTTTTAAATTGGCTGTTGTAGGTGGCGCTATAGAGCCAATTTCAAAATTCTAACTTTCAATGACCTAGACCCAAGAGTTGAACCATGAATTCAAGTTTTGTGCAAACCAGACTTTGTTTGCCCAAACGGAAGCACTTTTTCTATTGTCAAAAATGGAAAAAAATACGCCACTTTTTGGCGCTCCGCTGCTCAAACAACATTTTACTGATCAAAAGTCTGTGAAATCAAACTGATGGTACATGTGTTTAGACGATGTGGAGCGATTTTGAGACAAATCGGTGAAACGGCCGAGGAGGAGTCGCTTTCCAACCGACACTTGTGAAAAGGACCATGTTTCATTTGTCCATTTTGAAGTGAAATTTATGGTCTTCCTGTTTGTCAGGGGGCGGGGCCATAATAACTTTTATCTCATGTCTTGAGATGAGGAACATGTGTACCAAATTTCATGCCTGTACGACAAACTTGACCTTGAAACGCTCCAATACTAAAAACTTTGACCCCATCTCTAGGGGGTGCTAATGAGCCGAGTTCAATTATTTCACTTTCAAATGACCTAGACCCTAGAGTTGAACAATGTATTAAAGTTTTGTGCAAATCAGACTTTGTTTGTGCAAACAGGAGCAAATTTAATCTTGTCAAAAACGGCCAAAAAAAGGTCACATTTTGCCGCTCCGCTGCTCGAACAATGTTTCACTGATCAAAAATCCCTGAGGTCATTTTGAAGGTACATGTGTTGAGATGATGTGGAGCGATTTTGAGGCGAATCGGTGAAACGGCCGAGGAGGAGTCGCTTTCCAACCGACATGTATGAAAACTTTTGCTGTTCATTTTTCCATTTTGCAGTGAAATTTATGGGCTTCCTGTTTGTCAGAGGGCGGGGCCATAATAATATTTTTTTCTTGTCTTGACTTGAGGAATATGTGTACCAAATCTCATGTTTCTACGACAAACTTGACCTCCGAAAAGTCCCATAGGGGTATTATTTTGGCTGTTGTAGGTGGCGCTGTTCTGTCATTTTTTGAGTCCCATAAAAATAAACACCAAAATATCAAATTTTTCGCCAGGTCTGATTTTTGGGCCAAAATTAACAACTTTTCATGCATGTTCAGGGGGTCAAATTAAGGCTCAAAGTGCAGAAGAAAAAAGAAAGAAAGAAATAAAAAAGGAATTTTTTTTTTAACGTCTCGAGCAAAAACAATATAGGTTTCAATGGCATGTGATACATCATTTTAAAGCTTTTGAGTTTACGCACGCAACCGTCACGTTTTGGTGAGTGACGGGCGCTGACGCGTCCGTCACGCACCGCCACCATTTGTTTTCACCATTGTGAAAGCAATAGGCCCTTACCCCGTTCGGGGCTCGGGCCTAAAAAAGGAATTTTTTTTTTAACGTCTCGAGCAAAAACAATATAGGTTTCAATGGCACGTGATACATCATTTTAAAGCGTTTGAGTTTACGCACGCAACCGTCACGTTTTGGTGAGTGACGGGCGCTGACGCGTCCGTCACGCACCGCCACCATTTGTTTTCACCATTGTGAAAGCAATAGGCCCTTACCCCGTTCGGGGCTCGGGCCTAATAATGTTAGTAGCGTGAGTGCAAACAGACTAGCGCTGCTCCTAAAGTCATCAGGGCAAAATTACAATAACCCAAAACGCAGAACTGCAAAAATAATTGATTTAATAAAATCCATCCATCCATCCATTTTCTTCCGCTTTATCCGTTGCCGGGTCGCGGGGGCAGCAGTCTAAGCAGAGACGCCCAGACTTCCCTATCCACACACACTTCCTCCAGCTCGTCCGGGGGGACCCCAAGGCGTTCCCAGGCCAGCTGAGAGACATAGTCCCTCCAGCGTGTCCTGGGTCTTCCGCGGGGCCTCCTCCCGGTGGGGTGTGCCCGGAACACCTCCCCAGGGAGGCGTCCAGGAAGCATCCGGAACAGATGCCCGAGCCACCTCAACTGGTTCCTCTCGACGTGGAGAAGCAGCGGTTCTACTCCGAGCTCCTCCCGTGTGACTGAGCTCCTCACCCTATCTCTAAGGGAGCGCCCAGCCACTCTGCGGAGGAAGCTCATTTCGACCGCTTATATCCGCGATCTCGTTCTTTCGGTCATTACCCAAAGCTCATGACCATAGGTGAGGGAGGGAACGAAGATTGACCGGTAAATCGAGAGCTTTGCCTTTCGGCTCAGCTCCCTCTTCACCACAACGGTCCGATACAGCGACCGCATAACTGCGCACGCTGCACCGATCCACCTGTCAATCTCACGCTCCATTCTTCCCTCACTCGTGAACAAGACCCCGAGATACTTGAACTCCTCCACTTGAGGAAGGACCTCTCCACCCACCTGCAGAGGGCAAGGCACCTTTTTCCGGTCGAGCACCATGGCCTCGGATTTGGAGGTGCTGATTCTCATCCCAGCCGCTTCACACTCGGCTGCAAACCGTCCCAGTGCATGCTGCAGGTCCTGGTTCGTTGGAGCCAACAGGACAACATCGTCCGCAAACAGCAGAGATGAAATCCTGTGGTCTCCGAACCGGACCCCCTCCGACCCCTGGCTGCGCCTAGATATTCTGTCCATAAATACAGTGAACAGAACCGGTGACAAAGGGCAGCCCTGTCGGAGGCCAACATTCACCGGGAACAGGTCTGACTTACTGCCGGTAATGCGAACACAGCTCTGGCTCCGGTCATACAGGGATCGGATGGCCCTCAGCAGAGGACCTCCGACCCCGTACTCCCGGAGAACCCCCCAAAGGACACCCCGGGGAACACAGTCGAACGCCTTCTCCAAATCCACAAAGCACATGTGGACAGGTTGAGCGAACTCCCATGAACCCTCGAGTATCCGATGGAGAGTATAGAGCTGGTCCAGTGCTCCGCGACCGGGACGAAAACCACACTGCTCCTCCTGGATCCGAGATTCGACCATCGGCCGTAACCTCCTCTCCAGTACCTTGGAGTAGACCTTACCGGGGAGGCTGAGGAGTGTGATCCCACGATAATTGGAACACACCCTCCGGTCCCCCTTCTTGTAGAGAGGGACCACCACCCCGGTCTGCCACTCCATTGGCACTGCCCCCGATCGCCACGCGATGTTGCAGAGACGTGTCAGCCAAGACAGTCCTACAACATCCAGAGACTTTAGATAATCAGGGCGGATCTCATCCACACCCGGAGCCTTGCCACCATGGAGGCTACCAACCACCTTGGTGACCTCAGCCAGGGAGATGGATGTACCCGCCCCAACATCCTCAGCCTCTGCCTCTGTAACAGAGGACGTGACGGGGGGATTGAGGAGAACCTCAAAGTATTCCTTCCACCGCCCGACAATATCCCCAGTCGAGGTCAGCAGCTCTCCACCCGCACCGTACATGGTGTTGGCAAAGAACTGCTTCCCCCTCCTGAGGCGCCGGATGGTTTGCCAGAATCTCTTCGAGGCCGACCGATAGTCATGCTCCATGGACTCTCCGAACTCCTCCCAGTCCTCCCAGTGATGACGCGTCCTGTGGCCACTCTACACTCTTACACTGGTCTGTCGGGTTGATAATGCAAATAATACATTTCATTCAATACATGTATCGTACTGTATTTAATATGATTAACAATAGTGTGTTCAAACAAAATATTTAATTAGATTGATTTTTTTCCCCATTTTCCATTATCAACCCGACAGACCAGTGTAAGAGTGTAGAGTGGCCACAGGACGCGTCATCAGCCTACGTCAGCAGCCGCGGACTGCTATGAAAACATTAGCTTTGTGGTTTCACAGGCGCAGTTGACTGCTTAAACTAAACTTTGCACAAAACTTTGACTCTTAAAACCCACATGTGACAAAACGGAACCATCAACATCTCGCCTCAAATTGCATTAAAAGTGACATTCGTGTCTTTATTCGTTCGTATTTCAACTTTTAAAGCAATTCACGGTCCGCCATCTTGGTATGCTTTGGTTGAGACGCGCATGCGCGCAGGTTTGCATTACATCATTAACAGCTGAGCATTACATAAGCGTCACTTTTTGGCAGAGCGGCACAACTCGGCAGAACACCGGTACTGGACAGCTGCCTCAGGAGTCCCCCGAACCATCATGGCTCGATAGGACTCCTTCTTCAGCCTGACAGCATCCCTTACTGCCGGTGTCCACCACCGGGTTCGGGGGTTGCCGCCGGGACCAGCACCAGAGACCTTGCGACCACAGCTACGAGCCGCCGCATCGGCGATTGAGGCAGAGAACATGGTCCACTCGGACTCCATGTCCCCCTCCTCCGCCGGGACCTGGGAGAAGCTCTCCCGGAGGTGTGAGTTGAAAGTCCGTCTGACAGGGGGCTCAGCGAGACGTTCCCAGCAGACCCTCACTATACGCTTGGGTCTGCCAGGTCTGACCGGCTTCTTCCCCTGCCAGCGGATCCAACTCACGACCAGGTGATGATCGGTTGACAGCTCCGCCCCTCTCTTTACCCGAGTGTCCGAGACACGCGGTCGAAGGTCAGATGATACGACAACAAAGTCGATCATCGACCTCCGGCCTAGGGTGTCCTGGTGCCACGTGCACTGGTGGACACCCTTGTGCTCGAACATTGTGTTCGTGATGGACAAACCGTGACTGGCACAGAAGTCCAACAACTGAGCACCGCTCGGGTTCAGATCAGGGGGGCCGCTCTTCCCGATCACCCCTCTCCAAGTGTCACTGGCGTTTCCCACATGGGCGTTGAAGTCCCCCAGGAGAATAACGGAGTCCCCGGGCGGTGCACCGTCCAGTACCCCTCCCAAGGACTCCAAGAAGGCCGGGTACTCTGCACTGCTGTTAGGCCCGTAGGCCGTCACAACAATGAGAGACTTGTCCCCCACCCGGAGGCGGAGGGACGCGACCCTCTCATTCACCGGGGAGAACTCCAACACGTGGCGGCTGAGATGGGGGGCAATGAGAATGGCCACCCCAGCTCGCCGCCTCTCCCCGCGGGAAACTCCAGAAAAGTGGAGCGTCCAACCCCTCTCAAGGAGTTGGGTTCCAGAGCCCAAGCTGTGTGTGGAGGTGAGGCCGACTATCTCTAGTCGGTATCGCTCAACCTCCCCCACGAGCTCGGGCTCCTTCCCCCCCAGTGAGGTGACGTTCCACGTCCCAAGAGCCAGATGTTGTGTGTGCGGACTGGGTCGCCGAGGTCTCCGCCTTCGACTGCCGCCCAGTCCTCTCTGCACCGCTTCACCACGGACCCCTCTGCAGGTGGTGGGCCCACAGGAGGGACTGCCCACGTCATCCCTTCGGGCTGAGCCCGGCCGGGCCCCGTGGGCTAAGGCCCGGCCACCAGGCGCTCGCATACGGGCCCCGACCCCAGGCCTGGCTCCAGGGTGGGGCCCCGGCTGCGCCATGCCGGGCGACGTCACTGTTTTCGTGTTAGTGCTGTCCATGGTGTCTTCTGGACTGCTCTTTGTCTGACTCGTCACCTGAGACCTGTCTGCCATGGGAGGCCCTACCAGGGGCATGAAGCCCCAGACAGCATAGCTCCCAGGATCATCCGAGTACTCAAACTCCCCCACCACGTTAAGGTGGCAGTCCAGGGGGGAGAATTTAATAAAATGTATTGCAAAATAATTTTTTTCTTGAGGAAACAACACAAAAAGTAACCAAACGGGGACCTACGGGTGACGTTAGCACTCGGTTAGTGCCTTCGGCAGTCTATGATCTCTATAACATCATCACAACAAGATTGATTGGTTTTTCATGTTGTTAAAGACCTTATGACGGGTTTGATTTATTTAGAAATACAGTTTTAATACCATTTTATATTAGAAGAGAACTACTAAAGGTTTCAAAATCAGTTGTTTTTTTTGTCTGTTCCCCCCAAATCGAAAGAACCCCATAGCAACGCCCTTAGAAACGAAAAAACTTCACAGCCCTTGGTGACGTCAGAACGGGTACGTTTCAACGCTGTAAGTTGTTTACAATTTGGTATTCGTTCTTTTTTCGCGGATATTCAAGATGACAAGGCCGTGTACAGCGAGTCTACAGTAAGATAACTACTAGAAAGAAGCATCTCGTTGTCACTAAGATGGTCCAGTGATTGTGTCGATGGACTGGCAATCCAGATACTGGGGTTCAAATCCCACCTCAGACACTTTTTCACTCTCAAAACGGCAATTTATGTGTAGTGAGCAATTGTCACCTGTAGAGTGCAGTATTGTGTTGGGCATCAGTGGAGAGAAGAGAGAAAAGGCAGTCCTGTGGCATAGATCCATGGTTTTCAATGCATGGGCGTAACCCGCTATGACGTCACACACAGGTAAGAGCATAGACAACTTAAATTCATGAAAAACACGTTCTTTTTATAAAATATAGGATTTTTTTTGCCGGAATCTCTTTCAAATTGACATTGTCATACAATTTTGATATCCACTATTTTTTTTTTTTAAAACCCGTCATAAGGTCTTTAAGGCTGGATTTTCCTTACGGCTGGATTGCTTTAATTAATATTGGATAGAAATTGTCTATTAAATATGTGATGTAGGATCATCAACCTCTTTTTACAGTAAACATGTGACAGCAGTGGTAAATTCAAATGCGTTACCAAAGTGAGTTTATCTTTTCTCTGAGATCATGCATTTCTTGTGATGGCCTTACATAATATTGACATTCTGGTGGTTTTCCGGTGCAGCGTGGATTTGTGAAGGGACCCTGGGGCTTAAACAGGCTTATCCTTCGTGTTATTCCTCATTGTCTCCTCCCCAAACCTGAGCGCATCTCCTCTGTGCAGTGAGAGTGTGCACATTTCTGTTTCACGGCGTTGTGGTTTCGTCCTCCATTAGAGCAGAAAACAATTAGTGGGTAGGTTAATCGTGTGGCCCATCTTGTATGTGAAAGAGCGTGTGAGCGATAGTGAAATCTTGCACTTAAGCAGAGACTATTTCCTGTTTAATAATTGTTTTTTTAATTGTTTTGTTGAAAATTAATAAATGAAACGTTTGCTTTTTTATCTGGTGCATTTGGAGCACTTTCTTTAATTTAGCTATTCTTCAACATTAGTAGATACATTATCATCATATATCATTACCATGAGAACTAAAAACTAGTTGTAGCTTGTAATTGGGGATGGGAGTAAACAGCAGAGGTGGGAGTTTTTCCTCTTCTTACTCTCTTTTGAGCAAAGTGTCTCATTTTGTTGTAATCAATAAGGTTTTATGAATGAATCAATCAAAAAGAATAATAGTTGGGACAAATCTAGAACCAAAATTCACTCATTTCTTTTGTGTTCTTGATCCGTCGGTATATCCCCTTAACTATTCTCACTGTATCAACATGCAGTTTGAGTCCATAAAGTTGGGTAAGGGTTAAACTGCAAAAAATAACATATTTTGTCCAATTTTATAAACAGAACAAACGGGTTCAAAACTGATTTCAAGTCAAATATTGAAAATCGACTCTCTCTTCCAGTGTGAAATTGCTTTCTTTTTTCTATGTCTAAGTGGAAGTATCATGCCTTATTTGAATATTTGTACATATATTGACATTGTAAAGCATACTGATTGACGCCTTTGATTGTTCATATTATGAAACATAAAGGTTTAAAACATTGTGAGCCCAATTACATGTTGTTGAAACAATAGGCTTTTTACTTTGAGGGCTTTTGAAGAAGACATTTGGAGCGAGCGGGTTAGTGCTCACATTCTGTCACTTGGCAGGATGAACTTTGATTTTGTCTGAAGTCTCTCTCTGGGCCCAATTAGAAGGTAGAAACACAGACATGTGATGTGCAGCTTATAGGAGCCTTTTTAGTTTTGAAAGTCACAGGTGACCAAGATGTCTCTCTCTTATGATGTGGCTTGACTCACTAATACACAACTCAATACACGTCCACTGATTTGTGCTGTGGCAAATTAGAGGCCTTTGGATACTTCACTGAGCATAATCCAATCTACGTTACCTTGAATCCCCTGTGTTTATTCATCTGAAGGAGCAGAGTGGTTGTTCCCATTGATTGGCCAGGCAGAGATCCGAAGGAATTGTTGAGCTCTGCCGCTGCACATAAAAATAGATCCAGCTCTTTCTATTGCCACGCTAGTTTCATTTAGTAATCATTGGGTGTGACCTTGAATGCAGAAATAGCGCAAAAATTATCTTAACGGTTGGAATGAAATAAATAAAGCATGGTCTTTATGTTCCATGCCTTGTTTCTGGAGTAGTGTGTAGTTACAACACACTGCAGGTACAAAGTAAAAGTTAATGATATAAGTCAAGTTGTTGTCTGTGACTTTGATTAGTCTTGTATTTGTATGTTTGTGTATGTTTGTGTACGTTCTTCATAATAAGCAGACTTTGGACAATGCTGTGAATGTGTCTATAGCTACAACTTGATTACAATAATCTGTAAATCCTTTAAATTTGGAAGTGTGCACTGGGGCTGGTGAAGGTGCACTTTATTTATCTCCGAAGGGTAATTCATCTTCTGCATTTGACCCATCACAAGGGCGTCTATCAGAAGCAGTGGTCGCTGTAGTGCAGCGCCTGGGGACCCATCTCCAGATGTTGAGGCTCGGCTTGGTCAGGACTACCGGAGCTGGAGGATTTACCTATTGTACATGTTTTTTTTTTTTTTTTACTTTATTTTTATAATTTTTCAAAAGTAAGTAGACAATATACCATAGCCAATATACAGAAACATACACAAACATAAAAAAAGAAAAAAAGAAAAACAAACACACAAAAAACAACAAACACAAAAAACAGTAATAAAATAACAAGGAGGAACAAGTTCAGTCCATCAGAAGATATACACAACACAAATACTGTAAATGACATAAATATAAATATAAATGGCCTTTACATCAGATCGGCCCCAATTCCACATCGTACCATACCCGTCTATTTGGTTGAGACAATGCATGCCTATGCACTATCAGGGGACTCACACATGCAGACACACCGCACCAGACACCCATATCTATTGTCCCTCACCAGCATCCCAAAACACACTCCCACTCCTCTTGGCCCACTCCACATGCTCTACCCGTATACTTGCATACGTATCCACACACTTCATTATTATTATCTATTTTCCATTTGTTTAAATCCATTATCACTTCAATCCCACACAATATACACCTACAACACTTTCCTAGGTTCAGCGACAGGGTTTTTTTTTTTAATTTTTTTTTTTATTGATTTATTGATCCCCCTTAGTAGAAATTAGTCCCAACGTACAATCAACCTCCGCTGCACAGTCACAGTTAACCACTGATTCACAATATTCATGTGCTGTCCATTTCTTTTATAAACCATTTTTTGTCAAACTCATGGTCCATGTTCCTTATTTTGTGAGTTAACATGTTTTTAGTGTTAGGGGAAACCGAAGCACCCACAGGGATAGTTAGAACATGGAGTTAGAGTTAGAACATGTAAACTCCCCTCAGAAAGACCCTGTTCCAGCCTGGATTCGAACCCAGGATAGCCACTGTGCCCGTCCTAAACCACTTAGTTGGGATTCAGGCTCAGAGGTGAAGCTCCTATAGGTCAAAACAGGCAATATTTGAGTTTGAACTATGGGGTATTAACATGTGACTTGTTTTGCGGTTCTCCCACAAAATGCTATTCCTGTGTTCTGGGGCACTTGGGGTCAGGTGTCTGGCACAATCACACAACTACACTATTTTGGTCTGAGCTGGAAAGTGTTCCACTGGCTGAATAAGACTTTTCAATGGCATTGTTAAGAGTCAGTTTTTTGTTTTATTTTTTTAATCCAAAAAGTGCACCACTGTTACACAAGAAAATGACAGTCACTGGGTTTCTTTAAAAGAATGTGTATGTTTTCCTTTTTTTGGCATATTTTTCTTGCTGCAGTGTAAATTGGTTAGTTATCTACTTTAGTGCTGACTAGAATTTGCTCTTTCCCCAGTTTATAGATCGGCTCGGCCTCTGCGTCGGCTTTCTGGGTTTAATAGCGTCACGGCTGGTTTGTTCTGTAGTTTTAGAGCAAACTGGGCTTGTCTGCTCATCAAAGACATGTGTGAAAACTTTCTTTATGCAGAACGTGGCAATATTACCCCTAGTACCCCTCATATTACCCTTTTGATTACACTCCATAGTCTGCATTTTAATTAAACATAACACTTCATGCAGTTTAAGTAAAGCTGGGGTACCTAACTTTTCTAACCATATCAAGCTAGTTTGTTTAACAGTTTAGAGAGATATTTCACATGCATGTATTTTTGGCCGCTGTCACATCTTTATATCATCTTTGTCTGACAGAAAAGTGAAAAAGGAAGGACACAATCACTTAGAACATGCTGTGGTCTCATTTGTTCACAACTTTTACAATCCACACATTATAGTTTTGCGATATGATTCTGTTTAGAGGGGAACAAATACAAAATTCAAGAGAAAGCAGTTTTAAATGTGAACAAAAGTGAAAATGTGTTGAGCAAAAATTGTTCATGTAAAAACGTTGTCTTGATCTCATGCATATTTATTCTAATATCAAGGCCTATACATTTTTAATACATTAGGAATTTTTTGTTTTTTTAGTTTTATTTAGGACAACAAAACAGACGAGCACATTAGAATTAGAACACAGAACACAAAATAAACACAAAATACAACAAACTCAAAAGTACAATCACAAACATGACAAAGAGACAATAGAAAATATACAGTAGAAAATGATATTATGTTATATTTTATATTACAAAGCATACATCAAAGTCGGCAAAACATACACCTCCATTCCCTATTTCTCACTTTCTTCCTTGTGGTCTTTCACCTGCCCACACACTACTCCCTAAAACAAACATTTTATCCACATATAGATGGTATGTATATTTGCTTACACACACATCTATATGAAGGCAAAAGCATTCTACTTCAATGCATCTATTAAGAGTACAATTCATCATACGCTTTTATTTAACCCTGTCTCAAAATGTTGCCATAAAGCACGTTAGAAAATGTACATGTTAATGTCCAGAGACCAATTCACGTTAGTTTCCTCGTCTCCACGGTCCTCCTGGTGATATATATATGTGAGAGAGTGTCGCCTTCCAAAAGGCTTTCAAAGCGATAGACATATTCTGCAGAGAAAACACGTCCATAGAACTGCCTGACGTATTGTCCTGTTGTCACAATACTGAGCGTATAAACGCTCAACAAATAATTGCAATTTTCCGGTAATCTAGATCATACTGGGAAGATACAGAATTTATTCAAAACCTTTTACATTTCTTAAAGCCACATTTATTACAAAAGGGTGTTTTCTCATTTTGTCTGTTACGTTATAGAGCAGTTTTTGTCCTGTTTGCATCAAGGTCTCTCTTGTGTGACGTCATCATTTTAGCAACATTGGAAAAATATGCCAAAAAATATGGGCAAACCAGTTTATGTACAGAGTCTATGACACGAGCAAAAAGGTTTGGTCTATGGTTTGGGCAAAAAGTCACTGCAGAGCTGCGCCCAGCTCAGGGGTTGAAACCACATTTCCAGCACAAACCAGTGAGAGCAGCACCATCAGCACGAGTCATCAGTTTTTTGTGTGCAAAGCAGGACAATGACAGACGTTCAAACTGTGGACAACAATGAAAAGGTAATATTTAAACATTCAGAAGCGCCGTTTTCATCCACTTTCATCTGTGATCATTACACAAAGATGCACTTATCACTTATCTTCGGCATTGACCAGATTGGAATTTTTCTAAAATCCCAGGCTATTTATGATATTAGTCCTGAAATGGTGCATTGACACTTGTTTGCTCAAATGACGTTTGGATGCAGAGGACTAATTTCTCTGAGGACAAGAAACTATACCTTTACAATTTTGACCTTTTCCCCGTCACAGAGGGCAGCAGGTGTGTGTGCACCAGTGGGAGCAGTTGGCTATCATGGCTATAAGGAGGCCAGTTACTATCTTTGCAGTCTGGCTCCTCTCCTGCACTTCTGACTGTAGACATGGAAATACACAGTGGAAAAAACATGCTTCAAAAGCATGGCTCCTGGCCACATATGTGTAAGTGACGTGGGTTTTTTTCATTTTTATTTTTTATTTTTTTTACACACAACTTCTGTGGATTTTAAAAGTTTGCGGAAATGACTTTAATTTTGTTCGAGTGCAGATCTGGCATAGTCACATGCAGAGGTGGGACAAAGTCATTGTTTAGCAAGTCACAAGTCAGTCTCAATTCATTGCCCTCAAGTCCCGAGTCAAGTCACGAGTCAAGACAGGCAAGTCCCGAGTCGAGTCCAAGTCAAAGGCCAACAAATCTCAAGTCAGTCCCAAGTCCTACGGTTTGACTTTCGAGTCCTCTCGAGTCTTTTTGACCGCGATTTGTTTCTTGTTGGTCTCCACGTACTTTTGTAGGCAAACAAAATAATGTTAGGAATCATTTTGCTGGTGCATTCTCGTTGGTCTCTGACCCATGGACTAACAGTTTGTTCCATGTCGTTGGCTGCTGATAAATCAAAACTATCTACGTGATCTAATTGGATGTTGTGCCAGATGCAGGCTCAGTTACACATGCACAGACCACACATAAAATCAGAGCAGTCCGTGTCAACATACTTTTTATCTTTGGGGTTTTTAATGGGAAGTAGCAAGTGCAGCATATATGAATATGAGTATTGGGCTAGGACCTGTATCTATATAATCAGTTTAATGTCCGTAGTGGTTATTGTTCCAAATGTCCTACTGTAGAATAGGGGTAGTATGAGGGGTCTAGGCTTTGGACCTGGGGCAGCTCGCCATCAACTGGACCAGCATTAGCAATATCTCATAATTACCAATATATCATTACATAATAAAATGTCTCATATAAATTAATTCAATCAGTCAAAGCACTGATTCTCATATCAATGCACCATAAACAATAGTGCAAATATTAATCTAGCTTAGTGCACATAATCAAAACAACTATCTAATGTATGCAAACTTTAGCAGGAGGAGCACAGCAAAAACATACTCATAATAATAGGCCTCGGCGCCCACACAGAAAAATATAAGAGCCAACAGAGCAGCGCAGGCTAGCGCTAGTTTGACTCACCAGTTCCTCTTTAAAACACGGCACACAGTGTGACAACTGCGTCGATTCAATTGTATGAGGCGCCTGTAGTGAAAGCATATCAATTACGGTTTGTAGAACAAAATATGACGTTAGGTCGCGATAAATACCTGCAGCTCGCTCATTTCCAGCTCCCCTAGACAACACACCCACCGGTGAATGCAGTCCGCTTGTTTAGGGAAGTGTTGCTGCGCGAACTGCGGGGAACTCACGTTCGAACTCTCTCGCGAGCGCTACAACTACCGCGAGGCTTTGTTTCTTCAGAGACGGCATAGATAGAAAGAGAGATGCGGAGAAAGGTAAAAATGGCCCGGGTTACGCAAGTCTTTACAAGTCAATTGGCGCAAGTCCAAGTGAAAGTCAGAGTCATTGATGTTAAAGTCCAAGTCGAGTTGCAAGTCTTTTTATATTTGGTCAAGTCGAGTCTAAAGTCATCAAAATCATGACTCGAGTCTGACTCGAGTCCAAGTCACATGACTCGAGACCACACCTCTGGTCACATGACACTCACCAGCAGCAGTTCCAGCCAGGTGACATACATCACTGCACTTTTTGTGCCGCTATATACTTGCGGGTTATGGAATTCATCCATGATTTGCGGCAGCTCTTGGCTCTGCAAGAATGAAAGTCTATTTCTAATAATAATAATGCATCGGTTTTATATAGCGGTTTTTTGGACACTCAACGCTTTACATGTCATTATTCTTTCACTCCACACACAGTGGTGATAAACTACTACTGTAGCCACAGCTGCCCTGGGTATGTGCCCGTATGTGCCATCGGCCCCTTTGACCACCACCAACCCTTCACACACACTCACCAGACTCATTCTAGGCAATGGGTGTAAAGTGTCTTGCCTAAAGACACAACGCCAGTTTGGCACTTTACAGCCGCAGCCGCCCCACTGTGGCTGGTGTTCCCAGAGGTTAAGTGTCTTGCCAAGGACACAACGACAGCAGACAGTGGGAGTCGGGCTCGAACCTACGACCCTCTGGCTCAAAGGCCAATGCTCTTCCAACTGGTGGTAATTTTATGCAACTACCAAGTTTTAAGTTTTAAATAAATTTAACCCGTCAAAATGTATCACCAAAAACTATATTACTTTGAATAGTTATCCAGTGAATGTCGAACCGTGCATGTGTGTGGACTGCATTTTAGAACAAGGTTAAGTGACTTTGCTCCGAACAGCATGTGTGAAGAGCCCCTGTTGGGACATCCTCTCTGTCCATTGTCACCTCAGCAGCACCATCGCACCTTCCGCTCATATCTGCCCGTTACACATTCAATAAAGGTTTCCTCTCAAATTCTTTCTGCTTTTAAACTTTCTATTTGCTCACACTTTGGAATTCATAATTCATAACAACAGCTAGGAGCGGTCACCAAGACCCTTTTGTAAACAAAATATTGTGGGGACTTGCCAGGTGTTGGGTATGCCCAAATAATAATTGTTATTCCCTATCCATACCAGGGACTTCCGTGACCAAACCAATCTTTTCAAATTCGTTTCTATTTTTCTCCCAGGACCCTTTCCACCTTACTATTGAAATACACGTGTTTACTGTTTTCCCCCACGCATAAGAGAACAAAAACAGCTCCAGGAAAGGCTGTGTATAATTTTCATTTCAGTTCAGACTTGTATCATGTCTGAGCGCCGCAAGCTAAAAGATACAGCAGCCGGCTTAGAGGAGACCTTCCAACACACTTGGCATGGGCAATGCAGACGAGATGAGCAATAATTGTGAGCTTGACTTGTCGAGTACACATCATATTTACTACTTGCTCATACTATAATACTGGCTACAGGAGTTTTTGCCTGATTGTAGTGAAATCAAGCATAAACATAACATTCCACAAATCTGAAGAAGCGTGAACTGAGCAATTATTATTTGGGTGTAGCACTCAAATGTGTTTGTGGAGTCAAAGATGCCTCAACAATTCTCCATAATAGATCTATTCTACAGTTTTTCTTCTTTGGATATTATTGAGACGGAATCACTTTCTCTCTTTTCAGATGTCTTTATCTTATCCAAGCCTATCAGACGCCTCTACATCATGTGCTTTATAGATAGATGATGTAATGTGACCATATGTCAGTCCTGTCAGAGCAGGTGGATCACCATAGGAGGGACCCACACCCATACTGGCTCTGACTCCATCCCGTACTGCTGCGAACAAGCCCCCTCTGCAGATGAAGGACAATGGGTCTGGTGAAAGTTTTTGTCGTAGAAGATGACATAGATGATATTGCTTTGGCAATTATGCTATAAAACAATTTTCACATTTATTTCTCTGACTAAGCTAAGGCAAGGCAAGTTTATTTGAATAGCACGATACCTACACAAAAAAAGATGGGAACAATCGCAGAAGGCATAAATAATCACAGTACACTTAAAAGAAAGATGAAAATATAAAATCCCTCAGTTGTATGCACAGCTAAAGAGAACTGGATTAAACATTGTCAGAGAAGAGGCCTGTCTCACATTTTGAGGAAGATTGTTCCAGATTTTAGCTGCATGAATCTGAAATGCACCCTCCCCATTTTTAGTTCTGACTCTGGGCACTAACAGGAGTCCAGTCCCTGTGCTCCTCAGAGTCCGGGTTGGTTCATATGGCGCTAGCATATCACTTATGTAATATAGTGCGAGGCCATGGAGAGACTTGTAGACAAGCAGAGCTGTTTTAAAGTCTATTCTCTGAGCCACAGGAAGCCAGTGCAGAGACCTGAGAACCGGACTAATGTGGTCGTAATTCCTGGTTCTAGTCAGGACTCAAGCTGCTGCATTTTGAATGTACTGCAGCTGTTTTACAGCCTGTTTGGACAGACCTGTGAGCATGCCATTGGAGTAGTCTAACCTACTGGAGACTAGGGGTGGGAACCTAAGGGTACCTCACGATACGATACGATACACGATACAAAGCTCACGATAACGATAATATCACGATAACGATATCACGATAACGATATCACAATAACGATTTTCTCACGATATGACGATTATTGATATATTGGTCAGAAATATACAATATGCCAATTTATGGCATAAATAAAAGAAAAAAATACACTTTATTTCATGATAAATGGAATGGAGATGCGTAATGTAGCAATATATTAAGTATTGATACCGATTAAAAAAAAAGATATATATATTTTTTTTCAAAATCGATTTCGATACTTGGCAAATGCATATTGATAATCGAATCGCGGGAGAAAGTATCGCGATATCTCGAAAAATCGATATATCGTCACACCCCTACTGGAGACAAAAGCATGGATAAGAATCTCCAAGTCTGCTTTAGACACTATGTTTTGATTCTGGCAATGTTTTTAGGCTGATGATACTGATTTGACACGGCTATTCAAATTCAAGTCTGAGTCCAGTATTACCTCTAGAATTCTGACCTGATTTGAAGGTTTTAGGGAGAGGGACTGGAGGTGACAAATGACGCTCTCTCTTTTTATTTTTGTCTGTCTTTAGCTGAAAGAAGTTGCTTTGCACCCACTCAATGATCTGTTGGATGCATAAAGGAGTGAATTCACTGGTCCATGTTCTCCTACAGCAAGTGAGCCATAAATCTGTCTTTTGCATAAATTGAGTGTTGTCTGCGTTGTGATAGGACATATTGTTACTGCGTATTAACTGACCTATCTGCAGCATGTAGAGATTGAACCCGAAGAAGTCCCAGGATCGACCCCTGTGGTACTCCACAGGTCAGGGCCATATGATCCGAGACAGTTTCCAATCTCCACAAAGTACTTCCTGTCTTCAAGGTAAGACTTATACCAACTTTGGGCAGAGCCAGCGACACCAACCCAGTCCTCTAGTCTCTGTAAGAGGATCTCATGGTCTACAGTGTCAAAAGCTGCACTCAGATATAACAAGATTAAGACTGAGACTTTGCCTGCGTCTATCATTTGTTATCTTTACGAGAGCAGTCTCAGTGCTGTGGTGAGGTCTAAAGCCTGACTGAAGTATATCAAATGAGTTGTTGATAATAAGAAATTTAGAAAGTTCTTCTTGAACTTTCTCTATAAAATGGCAGATTTGAGATGGTACAGGCTTTGGGAATGTTCCAGAATGAAGGGACATGTTTACTATCTGCATGAGTAAAGGCTAAAGACTGCTCAGAACAGACTTTGTAATCTAATGGTAGTACAGTACATCCAGGCTGCATGTGTAGGAGCTCGGACTTGTGAATATCTCTTGGACAGTTTTGTCATCTACAGGTGCAAAGTGAGTTGGCTCAATGAGCCTTGCTGGCTGTTGAATTGTTATGGCGTGTTCAGACAGCAGACGCTGGAATGCTGACGCCACGTGCACCAGACACACATTCTCTCAATTTCAGACGCAGGGGTATTCAGACCAGAAGTCCTGGCCTGCGGTGGCACCCGCCGGAAGTGGCGGAAGTAGCGGGCGGACTTTGATGCTAACAGGGTTAAGCTAGCAGCTTTTTGTTCAAAGTTCTTCTTAATAATGAAGCTCTGCATCGTCTCTGTGTCCAGAGACCTTCCAGAGACTTTATATAACAGCAGTATGTGTTCACAGAGGTGTGCCATACGTTTATTTTATTACTAAAAGGTACTTCAGCATCGGCGAACATGCTCGAAGCAGTTGTATAAAGTCACGGGAGAATGAGAACGCATATATTCACAAGCACTTTGTCCCCCATTGTCAACCCTGGTTTAGTCCCGGTGTAGCTCCTGTTTTGACGAGTATTTTCAGTCTGCTCGCTCAGACCACTAACGTCCCTGTGACCCCTTTGCGGCTCTCCAATTGTCGCTGCACGAGCGTCCCGAGGAAACGCTCAGCAATCTTAATCTCCTCCATGCATCAATGTTCCGCTTCTGCGCCGTGCATGTGCGTACATCCCGAGACGCACATGCAGTTCCACGCTCTAACGCGCGTCACCATTGACTTTGCATTGAAAGTCGCCGCAACGCATGATCCGGTCTGAACGCAGCTTTATGTGTGGATTGGAGACAATGGCGTTTTTGCCTTGTCTTTGGAAAAAATAGAAAACTCATTTACGGTTAGAAGTTAGTTCTAATGACAGATGAACAGGGGGTTTGTTAATCTATTAACTGTCGAAAACAAAACACGCAGATTGTTACTGCAGCCTTCAATCATTTCAGAAAAATACATTTCACTCGTTCTACGTAGCACCCGGTTAAACTGATCTCAGGTCGAAAGAGACTGCAATCCCAGTTGGCACAGGGCCTTTCTCAGTGTCTGGTTTGTGTGTGCGTAGAAGTGGTGGTGGTCAAAGGGGCCGATGGCACAGATTGGTTGGCTGCTCCAGGGCAGCTGTGGCTACAGTAGTAGCCACCACCGTGTCTTTGAGTGTCATGAAAAGCGCTATACAAGTACTATGCATTATTAGTATTTCCGCTATAAAACTTTGTATACTTGCACAATAGACCCATCTCCTGCATAGTTCCATGTTCAGGCCCCTTTATGAAACGTGGTCACATTAAAGTCTCGTCTCGCTCACCTTTAAGAGTTTCCTGTTAAATTCTTTTATGTTGCATTATCCAAAGTGATCTGATCTGACACAACAGCATGTGTATACCTTTCCTCCTAGTGTAAAATGAGTTTTGCTTTCCGTAATCTTGCTCCCCTTCTCTACCAAAAGGTGCATTACACATTTGGGTATTGCAATGTCACTAGTCACATTCCCACACATTAGTGATTCATTGAAGAAATATTGTATTGTATTAGGTTCATAAAATGTGTTCAAAGATAGCAATATTGTGTCAAAAAATTCAACATTTTTTTTTAAGTTTTTCTAAAGAACTTAAATATAATAATTTAATTTCATTAAAAGCTTATGTAGAGTTTTGTGTGTGTGTTGGTCCATCAGCGTATCTGAGCACCAATCACTGAACGGCCAGTGATTGTGTTTAGCAGAGCTCCCACCTCAAACTAAGCCCTCCACTCCGGTTCCTCCCACAGTCTGAAGACTCCTGGGTTAACATAGTGCGTGGGTGGGGGATGTGACAGTACTGCAAAGCCATATAAATGGATGAAAGGATTCATATACGGACATGCACAAGATGTGCCAAGAGTGAATGATGTGGCAGAGGAAAACTTTATTTCAGCTGTCTCTGTTAATCAAACAGACTGGTAACCCCCCTGTGTGTTTTGCAAAATAATGTTATCCCTTTCTTGAACATCCGTCTGCAATCTTCTGAATAATTCTGTTTGTTTCACTTTGAAGTCTTAACCACTCCTTGAGGAATACATAAATGGTTGTCCTTTCCTCTGCATGCTGGTTCATTCATATTACTCTCTCTCCCTCACAAATGCCTCCGTTGTGAAGTGAGTTTGTAAACTGACAGCAACATCCATTTTGATCCCAATGTTTAATAAATGAATCGCATTATGAATTGATACTGGAAATCCCTGTCACCAAAAAATAAATGTTTTTAGCTGCTACGCTGAGAACGTTGTTTAGATAGAATATATTGCCATATACAAAAATAGCCTTCACAGAAAATAGTCAATAGATCAAAAAGTATCTAGCTATCTATCTATGTCAATGTTTGAATTACAATGCAAACATTGATATAGATAGATTGATACTTTATTGATCCTTCGTAGAAGAAACACATCCATCCATACAAATAAATAAGTATCTCCCTACAGTATATCTGTACTGGAGGGAGAGGATGCAAACCCCACTCAGAAAGGCCCAGTTCTGACCAGGATTCAAACTCAGCCCCTTGTGCCACCTATGCGTATCAGTGTGTTCAAGATGTACATCAATGTATTTTAACAAGCTAGTCTTATTTGGTATTAGAGACTTTGCACTAGGGATGCACTGATTACTCTTTTACAATCCTGATACTTTCACTTTCTGGCCATACCCAATATACCTGCTATGAACCGATACTAATGAAGGGCAAGAAAATATTTGCTTCCCTCAGCTGTAACTGTCTGCAATGGAGCTATAGAACTACTGCTGTGGTGATGGTGTTTAGTGTTGAAGTGTGGAGCACAAACTGGAAACACAAACTTGAACATTAGTTTTATGTTCAGCTCTTTCCCTGAGAGGCTGCGTGGTGTCTCTGGTCTCATGAAGCATTCGTCTTCTTTAACGGCTGCTCTTTTTCTGCCGTGTCGCAAATCAATACAACTAAGTCAAGTTAAAGATGAACAGGCCTAATCTCTCACTCTGTTACCTCTCTGCCACCTACACTACATGTATGTGACTGCCCCACCCACAAACAACCAATAACTGTATTCTTGTGCAAAATAATAAAATAAAATAAAAATGAAGCATGCATTGTATTTAAACAAGACATTCTCATTTGCCACTATACAATGCAAACATCTAAACCAGGGGTGTCAAACTGATTTTGTTTGGGGGGGCAAATTTAAAAACAGGGACCAGGTTGGGACCTGAAGTATAAAAGCTAGATTTGACATGAGTTTGAATATTTTTTTTCTCATAAGTTTGGATTCAACCATAACTGGGCCAGATATCAACAAGAGATGTATTGGAAGACTGACAGTTATGATGATGATGATATTGATGATGATGAACAATAATTTCTAATTACATGTTTGTTAACATGTCAGAACAGATACAATTATATAGTTGTTTTCCTGATAAAATTGTTTTTAAAATGAAGTACAACATTCCATAGTAGACCCTTACCATCAATACTGGAAGTTACTGTGATTAGTGAAAGTAATTTCAGGGGCCACTAAATATTGTCTCATGGGCAGGATTTGGCCGACGGACCTGAGTTTGATACGCCTGATCCAAACCAATGGCACAAAACATGAATTGAATTGAATTAGTTTCTTTGTTTGTCAGATTTTTTTTTGTACACAAATAACTGAAACTAGGTAAAGTGCTGAGAGTGTGTGTCTCTTCTCTTGGCATCCCTTTCACCTGAGCATGGACTCGTATTCAGTAGACCGACAAAGATACATGTGTTTATCTTGTGTCTACCTCCGTACATAATAGCAGATCCTTCATTGGAGCTTTTTAAATCTAGTTTAAAGACACATTTTTACAGCTTTCCTTTTAACACCAACTTTTTGCATGTGTTTGTAAGTATTTTATCCTGTTTACTTTTATTTTGTATCTTTTGTGCCTGTGAAGCACTTTGGGCAGCTGGTGTTGTTGTAAATGTGCTCTGTAAATACAGCTTACATTGACATTGTTTCCACGGCAAAGCAAGACTGGATCTCACAACCGTGCCCACAATGGCTCACAACCACAGTCAACTGAGATCAAAACTGGGCACCGTGGGTAAAAAGTCCCTTGTATCCTATCACTAACTCTGGCTGATCGCACAACTCCTCTATCCCGATGATTCTTTGCACAATTCATTCAACAATCTTAAGTCATTGTATGTACTATGTTGCAGATTAAGTAATACCTGTTTTTACAAGTGTGGTCTTTTACTAGTGCATAATTTTGTATCCTTGCGTTGATGGGATTGTGCAGTATCATGATATATTCCTGTGTTGAAACTGTAAAGACGAGCTGGTTGTCCTGTTGTTGAGTCAGTGTGTCTTGTATGTTGTGTGTCCAACAGCAGTGCGAGTGTAAGATAAAATTCCTCGAAGGGACAATAAAGATGAACCTTGAACTATCTTTCTCCTGTGTGCAGGTGGATCCACCTACGATGCCTCTGGTTCTTCATCTCTTGTGGGAGACCCGGTCCGATCTGCTCCGCACCCACTGGCCGATCTGTCTGCAGTGGGGGCAGTGCCTTTCTCCGCCCTGATTTTGGATGGTGCTCCTGAGTCCAAAGGGGAAAGCTTCTCTGGAGAGCCGGCCTTTTCGTCGGTCTTCACTGTCATGGCGGAAACCGTAAGACGTCCAGTCGCACAAAGCCGAACCTCTCCCACCATCACCAGAGATGAGGACCGTACCATTCAATTGCCTTCATCCACCTTCTCCTCTCCATCTTCAGGTTTGGGAAAAAAAAAATCACAACTAATGATCTTGTCACACTTCCGCCTCGAACTCTGTCTGTTCCACAACATGTGGTTCTGATGGATGGAGAGCGTAATGTGCCTATGTTTTCATCACCAGCTACATTTTCACCATCTGCGCAAGAGCTTTTTCATTTTCACCATCCACTGAGCTAAAAATACACTTTTCTCAAGGCTAAGAGTCCGGGCTTTTCTTTTCTTAACACTGAATATGGAAAATTGTGGGCTGCGCAAAGTGAACAACCTCTTTCTCCGAAGAAGGTGCTGCAAAATAGTTATCCAGAGAAATGTTCATGTTCTTGAATTTTATTTCAGTTGGAGGACAGGAGGTGCTATTAGAACTCTAATTGAAAGAAGATTTTTGAAAAATGTTTAAAAGGAAAACATCCAAATAATTGTCTGATAGTGATTAGAATCACAAATTATAATGTATATTCTTATGTCTGAAAGTCCTTCCTACTGACTAATGTTTTTTTAAATATTGTCTCCACTTCTAGATAGACAGATAAATAGATACTTTATTGATCCCCTCGTAGGAGAAATTCAGGTGTCCAATTGCAGCAAAGATAAAGAATAAAATTGATCGTTCTTAAAAGCTAACAATAGTCATAATAAGCAACAGCCCTTCAGGTCACAGCAGCAGAGGTGGTGTAGCCTCTGGGTGGAGCAGGACGGGTCACAGCAGCAGAGGTGGAGTAGCTGCTGGGTGGAGCAGGACGGGTCACAGCAGCAGAGGTGGTGTAGCCTCTGGGTGGAGCAGGACGGGTCACAGCAGCAGAGGTGGTGTAGCCTCTGGGTGGAGCAGGACGGGTCACAGCAGCAGAGGTGGTGTAGCCTCTGGGTGGAGCAGGACGGGTCACAGCAGCAGAGGTGGTGTAGCCTCTGGGTGGAGCAGGACGGGTCACAGCAGCAGAGATGGTGTAGCCTCTGGGTGGAGCAGGACGGGTCACAGCAGCAGAGGTGGTGTAGCCTCTGGTTAGAGCAGGACGGGTCACAGCAGCAGAGGTGGTGTAGCCTCTGGGTGGAGCAGGACGGGTCACAGCAGCAGAGATGGTGTAGCCTCTGGTTGGAGCAGGACGGGTCACAGCAGCAGAGGTGGAGTAGCCTCTGGGTGGAGCAGGACGGGTCACAGCAGCAGAGGTGGTGTAGCCTCTGGGTGGAGCAGGACGGGTCACAGCAGCAGAGATGGTGTAGCCTCTGGTTGGAGCAGGACGGGTCACAGCAGCAGAGGTGGTGTAGCCTCTGGGTGGAGCAGGACGGGTCACAGCAGCAGAGGTGGTGTAGCCTCTGGGTGGAGCAGGACGGGTCACAGCAGCAGAGATGGTGTAGCCTCTGGGTGGAGCAGGACGGGTCACAGCAGCAGAGATGGTGTAGCCTCTGGGTGGAGCAGGACGGGTCACAGCAGCAGAGGTGGTGTAGCCTCTGGGTGGAGCAGGACGGGTCACAGCAGCAGAGATGGTGTAGCCTCTGGTTGGAGCAGGACGGGTCACAGCAGCAGAGGTGGTGTAGCCTCTGGGTGGAGCAGGACGGGTCACAGCAGCAGAGGTGGTGTAGCCTCTGGGTGGAGCAGGACGGGTCACAGCAGCAGAGATGGTGTAGCCTCTGGTTGGAGCAGGACGGGTCACAGCAGCAGAGGTGGTGTAGCCTCTGGGTGGAGCAGGACGGGTCACAGCAGCAGAGGTGGTGTAGCCTCTGGGTGGAGCAGGACGGGTCACAGCAGCAGAGATGGTGTAGCCTCTGGGTGGAGCAGGACGGGTCACAGCAGCAGAGGTGAACACCTTTATGAGAAAATAATGAAACCATAAATACAATTTTCTGACAAAGATGTATTTTTCTTACGTAACATAGAACTGAATGTGACATACATTTAAGATTTTACATCTTTTGTCTTCAAATCCTGGCAAGGATTTTTCAGTCGTGCTCTGCTGTATTTATAAACTGTAGGCTCTTTAAAATGTTGTGAAGTCACATGAACACAACCTTTTGCCTGTTGGATCTAACATGAGCAATAATGCAGGAACAGAGCAAAATAAGTGGAAAGTATTTCACCTAGTCTGGGATTTGCTCTCTTTTTATTCCAAACCTCACATCTTATTTTATCCACATCAAAAAACTCTGTGTTCAAAGTCAAAGGGAATATTCCCAAAATCCAACTTCAGCCCCACCTCCACTCTGTTTTCTCTGGTGTCACCCAGCAGCTGTCAAATACAAGCAGACTGAGGCACTCTGCTGTTCTTCGAGTCCCGAGGCAAAGCAATTATGTCATCTTTCAGTTCACACACGGTACATCTAGATGTAACAACAGCAAACATGGTGCAACACATCAGAACCATTTTCTGCCCCTCAACAGCATCTGATGCAGACTTTTGGTTTCAGCGATCACAGTCCACACATATCCATTACTGCACACGGTCCTTGGAGTCTGCATCTCATCACAGTGATTTACTGAAGGCAGCAGGTCACAATGGCCCTAAAGCTCCCGCTATCAATATGATTTATACGTCAGGAAGAATTCAGGGAGCAGAGTTCACAACTATATCATCCAGCCTGAACCACTACTTTCCTTTGAGAAGAGGCACAACAATAAGAGAAGAAATCTACTAATACAAATTATGATTCAAACAGCCTCTCCCTTGAGCGGATTCACAAAGCATAGACAATGCACGGCAAAGACATCTGTATTTCAAACCAAGATTATGTCTTCATCTAGGTCAAAAATACATATCCCAAAGGGTTTAGTCACACCATGAAATGCATCTGAAATCATGCTGGTCTCTGCTAAATCCTCTTTGGATAAGGATGGCCGCGATTTGCCTTTTACAGGTGATTTGAGACGAAGAGGCAACACAGCTAAAAGCAAAAAGCCAAGGCATAAATTCTGCAACAACTTTAGCACCTGCTTTATTGGAAAGAGATATAAATATTAATGCCAATCCAAAGCTTTCATGTTTAGTGACAAAAGATAATTATAAGTTGAATAAACACTCTATAGGAGAATTCTCTGCTCTACTACTCCAGGTTTTTAGGATGCATTAGAATAACCCAGAATCCTCATAAACTGCCATGACTGCCACACTGAAGACGAACTCTAGTTTAGGAAGTTATACATTACTTTTTATATTTTGGGAGAAAAACATCTATTTTCTACCCTGCTTCCTCCAGAGAAGCTTCTACCTCATGCGGTGATGGACAGTGCAGCAATGCTTTTTTCAGCATTGGCACACAACCACTGGCATCCTATACCACATGGGGAAGCAGCTAGTTTGAGCTCTTTGAATGAAATGCTTTTGTACCCGAAACTACATCTGTTAGCTTTGATCATTCATTCAGTAATTTACAGATCAACACTGTATCGCTTTCAAATTAAACAGAAAATCAGGACCATGGACAGCACCAGTAATGAACAACCTTTCCCACTGCAACATATAGTAGGGCTGTCAGACAATAATTTTGTTGTTGTTGATTAATCACATAGCAATAATGAGTTAACTCACAATTAATCACATTTTTTAACATTCTCTTTGAAATCCACTCCAATTGAAGTTAAATGAGATTATCAAATGTAATGACACATTGTGATTCATACCAAATGTACTTGAATCTGTTTGATTTGCTCACAACCTTTTACTTTTGGCCACAACCAACATGAGCTGTTAATGAAAGGGGAAAATGTACGTACCGTAATTTAGCGAGTTTAGTTGCGCTTCAGGAGGAGACACGAACACTTCCTGAGGCTCCATAGTTCAGCTTCAGAGGTGTCTTTTTTGCGTGCACAGGTTACGCAAAGACACGCTCACAACATGCAGAGAATAGTCCTATGGCGTGTATGGTCTTAGATGACCACGTGACCGCAGCGCCGTTCACTGTGTTGTTGTTAGCGGCTCACAGCAGCTGGAGGTGGGAACCTCTGTCCAGAGCGGCAGGATGCGGAGTTCAGTTCATAGCAAACAACAGCAAGTGCCCTGCGGTCACGCGCGTATTCTTTTAAAACTTGAATTCCCAGAGGGCCTACCTGCTCTGTTGCCATCTCACACACGAATGTGTCCGCAGCCTTCTGAGTGTTATTATGGGATACATGGGCGGGTCTTTCGGACATGCGTTAAACGCGTTATATTTATTTTTACCTGATTAATAAACAATGTAATTAACGTACGTTAACGCGATAATTTTGACAGCCCTAATAGATAGACATTCCTTTAATTTTGGGAATCAATTGATCTATTGTGACATTTTCTGTCAACCTTGATTCTATATATATGTTGACAGTGTTGTGAATGTCACTGTTGCATAACTGTAAATATACCACTGACTAAGCTAAGCTTTTGCAACCACATAATTAAAGTTAAATTAAATAAAAGTAACTTAAATTAAATTAAATTTGAATAATAAATAGGGGGTGGAAGTTGAAAAGTCTTAACTTATTCCCACTCCTTTTCGAGCTGGATTTGTGTTAATAAAACAAAACTTAATGTATATTTGTATATTATCATGTATTGTGTCTTACTCTATTCTGTTGTGTGTTGTTGTTGTTCTTTTTCATGGCTCGAAATAAAGTATTCATTCATTCCTTTCTCCATATAGCATCTATGTAGTTTAGTAGCAACAAATATCAACTAAATTAATGTCCATATTTCCCAATAATAATGCACAATATTTATTTTTATTGATATTTAATCTTTCACAACAACTATAGAGAAGATATCCTTCTGTTATCATTTTCACCACCTCAGTTCACATTGCATCAGAGACTGATGTTGCCATCTCTTGAAACTTCTCTTGAAACTTAGCCTTTGGCAATCTCAAAGTCCACACATCTCATCTGTTTAAACAAGTTCTCACTCTTTCAACTCAATCCACAAGAATTGACTGAGGAATGTCTTGTCCTTACAGCGTCGAGAGTCGGTGAGCAAACCACTGAAGCAAAAACCACAATCTCTTCGCTGAATCAGAAAGAGATTGATCCAACGGTAATCTTGGCCGGAGTTGCTCAACATATTTCTCAGGTACCGTCGCTGAACCCCCCTTGGGAAACCACAACAGCCTCTGCTCAGTTTACTACAACAAGAAGTAGCCCTACTACTACAACAACTTCTACTTCTACTACTACTACTACTACAACCACTAGTACTTCACCACCTAAAAAGGCCACAACACACGTCAGTACAACCAGAACTACCACTGCGCAGCTTGCCACTACAACGAGGCGGTCCATCACGACACCAGTCATCAGGAGTCCAATCAACAGGAGAACTTTTACTCCACCAGTCCCCAGAACTCTTCCCAAGTACGCTACTACAGTCTTTGTCTCACCTTTTACTACGACCACCGAATCCACGCCTCAACAGTGCAACGTGACAGAGAGAATGTGGGTGAAGACAGGTAATCTGAGCTTCAATGTTTTCTTACAAACTATTTCAAATATCTTATCTCTGACATGTTTTCTTTTCTTGTTTTTGTGTCAGTGGTGTCCATCTATGTGAGGAGGAACAGACTGGACAGCATACAGAGACAGAACCTGCGCAGGGGACTGAGTCAAGGCCTTAGGAAAGCGCTCAATGACAGCTCGGCTCAGGCACAGGTCAATGTTGGTACTGAAAACAACATAGGGAATTGGTTTTAAGTGACACAAACGATGCAAAATCAACTGTTTTTGAGCTTTTAACTATGTTCCCACATTTGTTCCTTTTGCAAAAACATACCTAGAGCTGTTTTTTTTAAATATATCCATCCACGTTAGAAACTTCGGGAACAAACATGTAACTCTGCCCCCTCTGTCTGTCTCAGTCTTGTGGTAGTATGATGTTATTGTACCTCTATTATTATTAAACCTTATCACAGACATGAGGTCCAGATAAAAAAATGACAACCCAAAAAATAAACATACATATTTACAGCAGACTACTGAACCAGTGACGCCACAGTTCAGACCGATAGCACTGAATGACATCATACTGACATCAAATGCCCAAAAATAACTTTAGTCAATTTTAGTGAAATTCTCCTCTAGTGCTTGCAAGTCATTTTCAAATATTGAGAAAAAAATATATATGAAAAAACAATTGTGCATCATCTCTAAGAAATGGGGCAGGCCAATCGCATTACTTACCCTTTATTCTTGTTTCTCAGTATATGTTAAAGTATATACATCTTACAAGATGGCGCCTCGTACGGTCGACATGGCTCTTTGCTGCTCTCTTTTTCTTTTGTTTTTACTTTTTAACTGTGCATCTGGCTGTTCCTACACCCGTGAGGAACTTATGAACATCCGACCCACCGTTCCCATGGACCTATTGCCTGTTTTCTTGGCATCTGCGGCTGATTTAGTTCATGTTCTAGCCAAAAAAGTGTGGGCCCGTAAAAGGGGAAAGCGAGGAGGCCTGCTCGTGCGTCTTAGGAGGAGAGGAGCGCGCACGGCTCTCCCCGGCATTTTTCTCTCCAACGTACGCTCACTGGGCAATAAGATGGACGAACTCAGCCTGCTCATGAGAAGAAACAAGGACTTCGCCACATCCTGTGTCCTCTGCTTCACTGAGACCTGGCTAAATGAGCGGATCCCGGACTGCGCTCTGGAGCTGCAGGGCTTTGGGCTGTTTCGCGCGGATCGCCATTGTGCGCTCTCAGGGAAGAGCAGAGGCGGAGGGCTCTGTTTCTACGTCAATACAAACTGGTGTAACGATGTGACAGTGATCTCCAAGCACTGCTCTCCTGCTCTGGAATATCTTTTCATTCATTGTAAACCATATTACTCCCCGCGGGAAATTGTTTCATTCATTCTTGCCTCTGTTTACATACCGCCATGCGCGGACGCGCGCGAGGCTCAGCGCGCACTCGCAGAGCAAGTACTGTGTATGGAACTTTTATACCCGGACTCTCTGATTATTATCCTGGGGGATTTTAATAAGGGAAACTTGAGCTCAGGAATTACCCAAATACAGACAGTTTATCAAATGCCCGACCAGAGAGGAGAACACTCTGGATCACTGTTACACCACCGTGCGCGGAGCTTTTCGCGCTGTTCCCAAGCCAGCCCTCGGCTTCTCAGATCACTCCATGATACATCTGGTTCCTGCTTACAGACAGAGACTAAAGCTCTCGAAACCTGCAGTGAGGAGCTCCAAAGTGTGGTCTGATGAAGCTGTGGAAGAGCTGCGCGCATGCATGGAATCTACAGACTGGGACCTTTTCAGAGCTGCCACAGACAGCTTGGATGAATATACGGACACTGTGACGTCATACATCCACTTCTGTGAGGATAGCATCATTCCAACAAGGACCAGGGTCATCTATAACAACGACAAACCCTGGTTCACTGCTAAACTCCGGCAGCTCAGGAAAGCAAAGGAGTCTGCTTTCAGGGAGGGGGACCGCAGCGGCTACAAAGCAGCTAAATATCAGTTCAGGAAAGAACTGAAAGCAGCCAAGTCCCGGCACAGAGAACGACTACAGGAGCAGTTTGGTAACAACGATACTGCTTCTGTCTGGAGGGGCCTACGGGAGATCACCAACTACAAACCCAAAGCCCCCCCCTGTGCTGATGACCACAAGCTAGCTGACGATCTGAACTTATTTTTCAGTCGCTTTGATGCTGCCCCTGACACCTCTCCCTCCCCCACCCCCCACTACTCTAACGACCCACCCATCAGCCCTGCCCCCAGCCTAACAATAGCCGCTAAAGAGATTAAACAACTCTTCCTGAGGCTGCACCCCCGCAAAGCTCCTGGCCCGGACCACGTGTCTCCGGCCACTCTGAGACACTGCGCCAGTGAGCTTACTCCTGTGTTCACGGACATTTTCAACTCCTCTCTGCAGTCCTGCCATGTCCCGGCCTGCTTCAAATCCTCCATCATTGTCCCCGTCCCGAAGAAGCCCAGGATCACAGGACTCAATGACTACAGACCTGTAGCACTTACGTCTGTCGTCATGAAGTCATTTGAACGCCTGGTTCTCTCCCATCTCAAGTCCCTCACCTCCCCCCTCCTGGACCCCCTGCAGTTCGCCTACAGAGCCAACAGATCTGTAGACGACGCCATTAACCTGGCCCTCCACCACATCCTACAGCACCTGGACTCCCCGGGGACCTACGCCAGGGTCCTGTTCGTGGACTTCAGCTCTGCCTTCAACACAATCCTGCCATCCCTGCTCCAGGACAAGCTCTCCCAGCTCAACGTGCCCGATTCCACCTGCAGGTGGATCATTGACTTCCTGACGGACAGGAAGCAGCGAGTGCGTCTGGGGAAGAATGTCTCGGACTCTCGGATTATAAATACAGGAGCCCCACAGGGCTGTGTTCTTTCTCCCCTGCTCTTCTCCCTGTACACCAACCACTGCACCTCCAGCCACGACTCCGTGAAGCTGATCAAGTTCGCGGACGACACCACCCTCATTGGACTCATCTCCAACAACGATGAGTCCGCCTACAGGAGGGAGGTGGACCGGCTGGTGTCCTGGTGCAGTGGTAACAACCTGGAGCTGAACGCCCAGAAGACAGTGGAGATGATTGTGGACTTCAGGAAGAGCACTGTCCCCCCGCCCCCACCCTCCGTGATGGACTCCCCCATCACCTCTGTGGAGTCCTTCCGTTTCCTGGGCACCACCATCACCCAGGACCTCAAGTGGGAGCCGACCATCAGCTCCCTCATCAAGAAGGCCCAGCAGAGGATGTACTTCCTGCGGCAGCTCAGGAAAGCCAAGCTGCCTGCACAGATGTTGGTGCAGTTCTACACGGCCATCATCGAGTCCATCCTCACCTCCTCCATCACCGTGTGGTTCGCTGGAGCCACAGTCAGGGACAAACAGAGACTACAGCGCATTGTGCGCTCTGCAGAGGAAGTGATCGGCCGCAGCCTTCCATCGCTGCAGGACCTGTACGTCGCCCGAGCTCGAGGCCGGGCTGGTCGTATCACAGCCGACCCCCTCTCACCCTGCACATGGACTATTCCAACCACTCCCCTCAGGCAGGAGGCTGCGGTCCATCAGGACTAGAACCTCCCGCCACAAGAACAGTTTCTTCCCCTCTGCTGTTGGACTCTTGAACACTTCTTAACCTGTCCCCCGCCCTTTATAAAGTCACTTTACTGCCCATCATACGTCACTTTACTTCACTGTACTGCTGTCACCTTACATTGTGTGCACCATGTGCACTTGTATATTGTAAATAGTAACTGTAACTCTATTTTAAATTTAAATTTATTCTTTAGAAGTGTTTTTTATTCTTATTTTTATTATCTCTTTTTGACTGTTGCACTGAGCCAAAGCAATTTCCAAGTCTGTGACCTCCCGTTACTTACGTTGGCAATAAAAATGATTCTGATTCTGATTCTGATTCTGATGTTTCATACTGAAGATATTATTTGACTTTCTAAAACCTAAAAGTTATCATGAATCTCATTATTTATGTATTAATTTATTTCAATTGTGGACACAACATATTAGCATTGCATTTATAATAATTGTTGTCCAGTTACACAAATGAAAGAAGCAGAAAGAAGGACATAATCGTATGTTTCCGGCTCCTTTCTTAATCCTCTTCAAAACAAATATTTTGAATATGGATGGCAGCACAGCCTCTTAAAACTGGCTTGATTTAACATTATTGTTGAATTTTTTTATTACATATTTTTCATCATTTGTATCGTTGGTTTAATATAAATTCATAGATTAGATAGATTTTTGCAGATCTTTCTATTTCATATTCTGTAGTGGGTTCCAAAGTTTTACCCCACCGCTGATTATTGTAAATTTCTACAATTTTAGAAGAAGAATTATGTGTTAAAAGTCATCTTTAAGGGATTCTTATATGCATTTAAAGTGATTTGATGACTTAGTTTGGACACAGTTATGACTATTGTGTGAGTGATAGTACACAGTGCATTGAGTTACTCTCTGATGCTTGTTCCACATCATGCTGTGCGCTTGTCCATCAGGAGAGACCTTGATGCAAAGCTAGAGCAGATCAGGACTAATATAGAAATGAGGTTATACGTGTCCCAAAAGACAGTTGCTGCTGTCACATATTTGAGTAACTCTGCCTGCATTACAGATTGTTCAATCTTAAAACAAATGTGTTTAGCTGTTGTTCTTTCTTTTGTTTTCCCTCTCAACCCGACACAGAAAATGCTCCTAAGATTTATTGTATTTTTTCAGCATCAGTGGTTCACAATCAGACTGTATGTGTCTGAGCGATACAAGTGATGTAAAACCTGTCACAAGTCTGAAAATGAATGTTGTCTGCACTTTCCATTTGAGACAGTTCCACTTATCTCTCTGGTCTAGTGGCTTTGAGTGTAAAGTGCTTTTGTAACTACATTCATGTGCACTTACCTACAGTTAAGTCATGCAGCTTTCTTGCATCTGTAAGCAGCACATTATTGGAGTTAGGTGTGTGTGTTCTGCCAAATGTGAAGGTCAGCCCTCTCACATGTCGCTCTCCCTGTGGTGTCCAAGCGTCGTGCTTCAGTGCACTCCTGTCGCCCATTTCACAACGCCTTGGTTCTTTTTAGTGCCACTGCTCTCTCATCCAATAGGAAGCAAGCTGTTGGCAAGGGAAATTGCTTCTGTGTTTAATTATAGCTTATGAATGGTTTGAAGCAAAGCTGTGCTGCACTGATGCAAAAAAGTCAAGAAATAAATTACATGAATGGTAAGTTCTTTTAGAAAACCTTTTTGGTTTCCTAAAAGCAGAGAGCTGTTGTTATGGCTCATAGCCAGACCTCTCCACTGCCCAACAACTTATTGAATAGCAAAATGCACCACTAATCTGATGAGAGCCTCTTAATGCTCTTGGAGATAGCGGCTGTGTGGGTTAAAAGTACCTTTCTGGAAATGCAATCTTTTAATAACACCTTCACATGGTGCAGCTGGAGAGGATGAAGTGATAATAAAGGGCCTTTCACACAGAACACGCAAAGGCTTTAGATTGTCAAGAGCCTGAGCACTGACTCTGGGCGTTCAATGGCTCTGTCACAGAAACAGCAGGGCTATATCGAGCTGAAAGGACTTAGTGCCACTACCTCAGTTATATTCAAGCATTTGTTTCTTTACCTCACAGAAAGGTCAACTTTATGTGACAACTGTGTGTGTTTTTTCAGGTAGAAACTGTGTTTGGTTCCCCCAACATGACGGTGGCATATCACGTGACTGGCACAGACATAGTTTACCCTCCCTCTGTGGTGCTGGATGCATTGAGCACATACGGCCGCGATAAGCTGATTGCAGATCTGCGCCAGTACCTCCCCATGGTGACTGCCCTGCCTCTGCCAGTGGCTTTATGGAGGAGCAGCCTGGCCCCCAGTTTACAGCTCAAAACAGGTCAGAACCAGGAAACGTGTAAAAACTTCTTCATTCTAAAGCGATCTGACATAAATCAATTTAACAGCAAACTGACAGATAGTGAGTGAGGATGGATGTGCTGTTTGGTTTTGCAGTGCTGCAGTTTGTGGGAGTAGCTGATGATCCACGCTCCTGTCGCTTTTCTCAGACAATGGAACTGCGACTGGAGAAAGTGTTCAACGAAGCTCAGGCCAAAGTTTTCAGCACCCACAACAGACTCTCTGTTCAGGTACCATCTGCTGTGATTTATCAGTGTTTTACTTTTTAAAGCTTCACCATGTGACCTCCCCATAGAGGTAGATTATCTGTGGTCTCCTCGATCTTCATTGTCAATCTTTAAAATCAGAAAAACTAACAACTGAAGACTTGAACCAGTATTTAACCATTACCGAGACTAACTAGGTCCCAACTGATAAAACATACTGTAAATCTAAAACCGAATCTTCCCCACCGTGAGACAAATACAAGTGATAAGACATGATCTGGACACTAGGACTAAACAAGGGAAAATGTGTGTTCAGATATTAATATAATGGACTGTGGGCTGGATCGAAACATTTGGAGGGCCTGGTTTTTGTTCCTGGGGTACACGTTATAGAATAGACCTGATGATGAATATTTCAGCAGATAAAACAATAGGTCCTCCTGTGGACTCTCCACCTGTGGGAAGATCAGAGAGGGGCTGGTGCTATGTGGACCCAGAAATGGATTAAGGGGTAGAAAATGGATGGATGGATGGATAAAACAATAGGTAGGTTATAATTTATTTATGGGAAACATAAAGGATAGTATGTAGTGTAATTTCACAATCAAAGCTGTTTTTAACGAGGTGCCCTTATATATAGCCTTGTTGGTCGTCCATGCTGTGATGACAAAGAGTGAACATCTTTGAAGCCCCCCCTGCTGTGCCCGCTCATGCAGGGAATTGATGATATGGCAGTTCACACATGGTGTCACTCTCCAGTTTACATGAGAAGAACTGCACCTCTGTAATTTAGCTGTTGACTCTGTCTTGTGCTGCTTCAGATGCTGAGTGTGTCCCAGGCTGCCGACTCGCCAGCTGTGTCCCTGGTCTACACTGTGAGGAACGCCACTGTCTTCCTTAATGGCACCGCGGCCTCAGACCTCCTCGGTCAGCTGTCAGCTGAGTTAGTGGGATACTTCCTCTTCTATCCACCGCTTATCATTGCAGAGCGTAAGTTGCAAAGTTTCAAACACACCAATGTTTTATCAATGAGGTGACATTGGATAATTTTCAAAGGCAAACCAAATAACATCTCAAGGCACACTGGTTAAAAACACCAGAGCCCTAGAGGCTTTGCAGGATAGGTCAGATGCAGAGGACTCATGTCCCTACAGGGATAGTAAAGTGCCCCTTTCCTTACCCTGCCATGTCTCACCTGTAAATAGGAAACGTTAGTATGTATCTTCCTTGGGGCCTCAACAGTCACATCCCTGTGTCACATGTGTTTCAGTGAGCGATGGGGAATCATTCTGGAAAACTAATGTTATTGTTATACAACTGTGTCACACTGTGGCTTGACTGGTCGAGCACTACACCATGACTCACATATTCAAATGGGTCATATTTATTGTCCATTCTGCTGCTGTTTTACAATTTAAGCAGCGACCAATATTCTGTTAAGCACATGAACTCACTCGATTGAAGATGACTTCTGTTGTGATTTAGGGCTATACAAGAATAAATTGTATTTTATTGCATTGTAAGTAGGTTTTAAGTTAACTTGATTAGAAAAATGTCTCTTTATTAATATTCTGAGAGTCAACTGTTCTTGCAGAGAAATTGTTGAGAAATTTGTAAGAAGAATACTAAGCACATACTTTTTTATGAATGAGAGCTTTTTAAGAATTTGCATAATCAAACTAAAGCCATCTGGAAACAAGCTCTATGGGACAATTATTTAAGGAGATTTTACATGGGTCAATCTAGTTTAGTTTGGCTTGTTTCAAAATGTTCTTTGATATTACATTTTTTGTCAGAGAATTGATATTTATTTTGTCTCCCTTTACACATTATTGATTTCTGATTTCCTTCTTGGCAACAGCTTTTGGCTGCAGCCTCTTCATTTGTTCGTCGACGAGGAAACATTTTATCGTCCAGAGTCCTGAAAAAATCTCCTACTAATGAAAAGTGCAACACCTCGCACTCTCTTCAGAAACGTGAAGCCTTGGAGAAATTGCTGTTACCTCAATTGGCAATTCCCTTGGTTAAATTTGCACCATACTTTCAGAAAGGAACAGAAAAAAATCCTCCTATAAAAACCTAGTGGAAAGCATTTAGTATTTGAGTGGACAGCTTGTACTCTCTCTTATATTAACAAAGCTCCAGAGATTTCGTTTGCATTTTATCTCACTGCTGCAGAGGAAACCATACCGACAATATCATTTTAGCTTGAGCTGTTTAAACCAAAATGTTGAACAAATCCTGTTTCTGTCGTTTCTGTCTCATTTCATTTTAGCACTGGAGTATCACAATCTGAACACCTCTGCTCCCACCAGAGTCTACTGGGTTATCACAGGTAAGTCCATTCTTTGACCGTTTGGGGCGAAAATAAGTCACAATACAATAACAAACGTAAAGTATGGCACTATCGCGAGGGCGCTGACACGGCCGGATAACAAATGTGCCTTTTGCATCTGACTAGCTTTGCCCTTAACCCTGCACTTATGCGATGACGGGCAGAGCCACTTCAAGGTCAGAAACCAGACAATGAATTTACTCACATTGAACAAGATGTATGACCGACAGGATTATTGCTCTACACCTCAACTCTGAAAACGCAACAAGCAGCACACGGATGACCAAATGTGGAGAGAAACACCCAGAATTATGAATAAGAGATCCTTTATTCGTTCCAAAAGGGGGAAATTTCAATGTTGCAGTGCACATGTCGGACAGTAGTAAGAGCACACAGCAGCTACTTATATTGTATATGTTATGTGTGCTCCTTTAGCTAGCTGTAAATTCTTCAATAACTATATATTGATATAGCTCTATCTATATGTATATATTTATAGTACAAAGTTATATTCAGTACATATAGGGCAGGATGAGTAGATAAAGTGACATTCTGAAGTTGCAGTATTGCACATGATTGCAGTATTTACTTATTTTCAGATTAATGATATTATGTACAGGCTCAGCAGTTCTCATTGTACAATCTGACAGAAGCAGGAAGGAAAGACCTGGGGAAACACAACGAGGATGAATGAGTCTGTCACTGAATAACCACACTGTTTAAGATATCACATTTCATATTTGGATGCATATTTCTTCTGAACGTCTAGAATAGAAGTCATTCACCAACAGGCTATCGCGCTGCTATATTCACTTTTGCAGGGATCAGTGTTAATAGGAACTGAACGTCACAATAAATCAAATGTTACAAGGTGAAAACCAAAAGACGGAACCAATAAGCAGGACTGCAAATAAAAGTTAATGAAAAAACCCAAGCCCAGGATAATGGTTGGTACAAGATGCGGGGAAAGACTGAAAACAAGAGAGGAGGCTCAGGGTTTAAATACACAAACTGAGACACAGGTGCAAAACATTCTGGAGGTGCAGGCAGTCACAGGAAATGAAACTCAAAAGAACACAGGACAACTGATACAAAATAATACAAAGTATCAAATCATAAAAAAAGATCCAGACCATCAAATCAAATCAATACATTTTTTTACAGCTCAAAATCACAACCACAGTCATCTCAAAGAACTGAACAGAACATTTACGCAATGTTCACAAGAAATGAATGAATGGATAAATAAGTAAATGTTCTGTTGCGTTGCTCAACCTTTTTGAGCCATGGCACATCTTTTTCATTGACAACAATCACATGGTGCAGCACCAGCTGAAACTGATACAAACATGACACTCTGCAGCCTTTATTGGCATTTTAAGTCATTCTAATTAAACTGTTTTTTTTGTTGTTTTTTTTTCAGAAAATAAAACAAGCCCAAAAGTCTTTCTAATCTTCTCACAGTATTTTCTGTTGAAACACACTATCCATCAAGGCACACTAACATGCCACGGCTCGCTATTCCAAAAACACTGCCGCCTTCTATGAGTTAAAACTCAAATACTGTAACTTGGTGGGAACAATAAAAAAAACTCACAATGAATAAAATATTCTGATTAGTCGCGTATTGTTAACCTACTGGACCAACACTTTGTACTTTGCTAGTTGCCACTAATTGAATTGTTATGGACAGAACCGTCAGTCCAAAGTCGACATATGCTCAGCTCTGTATCGCTCTGGTCGCAGTGATCCAGGATGTGGACAACAGCAGCCTGCAGGGACAGTACCAGAGCTTTGCCAGTCTGATGGAGCAGCGCTTGGCCGAGCTGTTTGTGTTGGCAGAGCAGCAGGGCACACGCTTCAAGAGAGCCACGACAGTGGGCTTCTTCACTGTTCAGGTGAGACTGAGGCCAGCCCAACACGCTGCATTCATATTCTCCAACTCTCTTTCCGTTGGAGGGCAAGTTCGAGGGCAGGGGCAACTCTTTGGGAAAGAAGCACATTTTTAAAGAAATGCTGAAAAAAAACATTGTCACATATTTTGGACCAATAGCTACATTTCAAAGATGATTGACCTGTTTTGGATAATTTTATGCAAACATTCAATCTTTGTCGTTTGCGTCTCACTGTGAGAGAGTCTGTTCTTTCCTTCCCTATTGCTTAAACCCAAGCCAGCTCTAGTGTAAACAAGTATTAAAGCCTAGCCTAGTTCAGTATATATTCAGTACATAGTATAAATGACGATGTGGATATTTGTTTCAAAATGGTTAGATGTTCTATTTAATAAAAACGTCTTTTCCAACAGATGGTGGGCATTCGTAGAGTCACAGGCCAAAAAAATCCTGCAGAATTGACTTATTACGTTCAGCACAGTGGGACTCCGCTGTCGGGAACGTCTGCAGCCAAAGTCCTGAACACGGTGGACTCTCAGACCATGGCCCTCAGGCTGGGCTACTTTGTGCAGCTGCAAGCAGAAGGTACAACTTACAAGGAATATTTGTTTTGATGTTTGAAGGTTTTAAATGTGTTTCCTGTTTGTTCAGCTGTGGTCAAGAATCCGTCCAGTAATCTGTGGATCATTGCGGCGGTGCTGGGCCCGATCGCTGCCGTCACCATTATAATCATCATCGTCACCACAGTGCTCTGCAGGAGGAAGAAGAACGACTTTAAAACGGACGCCATTGGAAACATAAACCCACGAGCAAAGGTCGGTCTAGAGTTCTTGCACTTTAGAATTGTGATGTATGCCATTGTTGAAGGCCTTAGTGTGTACCTAGTGTTAATGATGAATGTCTTTATAGCACTGAAAAAGTATAAAAACAGGTTTCTTAACAGTGAGCTTGCATCTGCACAAGCCCGACTCATGATTCATATTTTTAATCATTAATGGACATTGGTCATCTGCCCCTAAAGGACCAATGGCTCTATGTGTGTTTTTTTCCTTGCCTTTATTGTGTTTGAATTGTTTTGATTCTCTGATCTGTGTTGGTTGTGTTTAGTCCTCCGAGATAACTACTGTTTTAATTGAATTGAATTAAACTGTTCCATGCTGTTTCATAGAACCATAGACTCTATTGTTTTTGGTTTGTGGTTTTGGTAATGACCAAAAGGATAAGATTGCAGAAACAAGCGGTCAAAATGAGTGGCCGGGCGCTCCCTTAGAGATAGGGTGAGGAGCTTAGTCACTTGGGACGAGCTCGGATTAGAGACGCTGCTTCTCCACGTCAAGAGGAGCCAGCTGAGAAGGCTCAGGCATATCCGGATGCCTGAACAATGGATAAAGCAGAATGAAATGTTCGGATGTACTTGTTTTAGATGATTTTCGGCCCCAGACAAACTACTGTTGCTTTGATGTGCACTTTGTGTAGACATCTTTGGGAGCGATTACAGACTTGTGTTTTCTTCAGTGTTAGACTTTTTTTTATCTGTAAAGTGTGATGCTATCTGCATGCACATAAAATATCAAAGAACTCCTGACAACGTTTCAACACTGCTATTTTCCCCTAGACGTCTTATCGCAGAGATCCGGGATTCTACCACCAGGTATGTGTCATCTTCCGTTTACGTTTCAAGAATAACTGTTTAAACAATCAAACATACTCACGATCGTACAGGTGAATTATTACATTGTATTGATTCACCACATATATTATAGATAAAAGATCAATAGGAACGTTCATGTATCTTAAATCTGCATGTTTCACTTTCTCATCACTGTTACATAAACTGTCAGAAACTACGTTGTACCAATCTGAAGTCGCATTGTGTTATTTATTTCATAAATGTCTCTCGTGCTTTGGCTCGTGTGTGACTAAAGCTCTAAACCTAGTGACCTCATTGACCAGGACGGTAACTTAAATTCTATTTGAACAATCTTTTAACATGGTATTTTGTTGTTGTCTTTTTCAGTTAGCTCCAAATATGTAAATAGTTTCTCTCGCCTGCCAGGCATGCCATATGGAAAATGGAATTTTGATTAAACGGCTTTGCTGAACTCAGACCTAATCTATTTTTACCATTGAGCTGTAATCCTTGTTAAAAATATAAAGTATTAATCATGCTCCATTTACTTTTTAAGGTCTATAAATGTCAGTTTTGGTCTAATCCTGTTGAATATAACCGGTCTTATGACTATAAAATGCATCAATCTTACTTAGCTCTGTCTCTGCTCTGTCTTCATTCACATTCTCGCTGTGATCATGAGCCGGTCCAGGGTTTTGACTATGCCAAGCAGCACCTCGGCCAGCTGGGAGGTGAGGAGGAGGCTCTGCCCGTCAGTCAGGATACTTTAGTCATGTCACTACAAATTAAGGACACAGCCCTGTCACTGGAAAAGACTCTACAGCACGACGGCAGCGTGAGCAAGAAGAACCTCTCCTCCGACAAACACAAAAGGTACAAATGAGAGGAATGTGTTTGATCAACTTTTTATAATGCAAAGATCTACGGCTTAGAAGGCTCTTATAGACAGTGTAAAGAAGGTGGTACTGGATAATTCCCTGACCATGGTTTTGCAGGAGACTTCTGCCTTCATCAAAAGGTTGTGGTTATAGACATTTTTAATGAATTCTGTATCTGGTATCTAGATAGTTGGATATTTAATTATACGCTGCCTCTGAGTAGAGCTTCAGAGCGTCAGAGTGTGACGTTTCTGAGTAGATGTGGCTAATGCACTTGTGAGAGTGAGATATATGGCCATACTTGCATGCAAAAGCCAGATCCTGTCGGACTGCTGAACCTGTGCAGGGAAGGGCCTGGTTAGTACTGTGATGGGAGACCTCTGAGAACACCAGGTGCCACAGTGGGGCGGCTGCAGCTGTAAAGTGCCAAATTGACGTTACGTCCTTCGGCAAAACACTTTACCCATATTGACTAGAATGAGTCTGGTGGTGGTCGGAGGGGATCAATGGCACATACTGGTTGCCTCGCTTCTGTCAGTGTGCCCCAGGGCAGTTGTAGCTGTAGTAGCCACATGATATGATATTCACATCATGTATGGAGTAAATTAATAATGACATGTGAAGTTTCCTAGAAGGCGTTTTATAAAACGGATACATTATTATTATTATTATATACTATAACAATACTAAAAACATGCTCAATAGGTTAAATCCTCCAGCTCTGGTAGTCCTGACCAACGCGAGCACCAACATCTGGAGATGGGTTCCCGGGCGCTGTCACTACGGCGACCACTGCTCCTGACGTAAGCCTAGGCCTGGACTCCACCGGGCGCGTCTCCGTTGACGCGCGTCGGCTGCTGTCCGTCAGCCGTCCGTAAAACGGACCAGTGGTCAAACCGGCTGCAGCAGCAGCAACTCTGGCTGTGCGTTTATCAGCCTGCTTCATTTTTGTAGGAGACATGTTTGGGCATTGTGTGAATGAATGAATGTTTGGCTGATGGAGGAGTTATGTATTGTCGGCGTGCATGTGTGCGTGAGCGTGTGCGTGAGAGCGCCCGTGTGTGTGTGTGTGTGTGTGTGGTGGGAGGCGTGTGCGTGCATGTGTGTTTGGGTCTGTGACTGCAGCGTTTATTATGATCCAGCTTCTTCGTTTGTTTTCTACTTATTTAGCGCATGATACACTTTTATCGGAGCCAACTCGCCTCTCCGCGGCTTTAGGCAACAGGCAGAGCTATAGTTTTAAATAGAAGAAGCGGTGTGTGATTTGAATGAGCTGTGGCTATGATCAATGCAAAGCACAGCATATTGAAGCATCGAGGACGTCGCGATGGATGAGGCAAAACTTATTGAAAGCAATTGGAAAAAGGGGAGAGAGAAAAGAACTCCAACATATCCAGTGTTGTGAGATCTGTCTCTCATAAGTGCAGCTCTGTGTGTGTGTGTGTGTGTGTGTGTGTGTGTCTGTCTGTCTGTCTGTCTGTCTGGGAGCGCGCGGCGGTGAGGAGAGAGCGCCTCGGAGGTAGACGGGACAGAGCGAGAGAAAAAAGAGCGAGGTGTATGTAAAGATTAGCGTATTAACATTACGCGAAAAATAAATGGTAGATTTACGATCAGGAAACAATTATTTAAATTAATACATGAAAAACATTACACACGTTTGTTAATAATCATTGTCATTAACAAATACTTATAACCAAGGACTACAGCATATCAATACATGTTTAACAATGTTGTAAATATATTATTCCATTGCATTTTCAATGGAAAACGGACCCGACACGCGTCGACGGACGGAACAAATAGGATTGTTTCTATTTCGTCCGTCCACGTCTTTTGCACCCTCCGTTGACGGAATAGGTCCGACGTGCGTTGGACGGACGCATGCGGAGGCAGTGGAGCCACTTCCATTCACTCTCATGGAGATAACGGAGACGGAGATGAAACGGACATGTTTGGACGGATCCGTCGTCCGTTTTACGCGCCCGGTGGAGTCGGGGCCTTTTAGTGGCATCAGGATGGGTCAAATGCAGAGGATGAATTTTCCTATGGGGACAATAAAGTGCACATATACAGTATGCAGGACTACTAAAGGCATTTATTCATATCTCCAAAACTACGATAATACAAAAATATGATGAATTCTGTCCAAACTAAGTGCAGTCCTAATATGTCCCTGTTGTCCCACAATGCAGTCCCACCCTGTAGTCTCACCCTGGAGTCCAACCTGCTGCCACCCCTCCTTTCTGTGGACTCACCACCTCCAGGTGATTCCATTTGGTCCAGTGTGGAGAACCCTGGGCGGTGGTCAAAGGCGGTGGATGGATGAGTAGCATCTATAGTTCCATTGATTGAGTGGGGGAAAGTTATCGGCTCTAGAAAACTATGGACTTCATGCAGGAGGTGCAGTTCAAAGGAATTTCTCTGATCTACATAATCATTTCTCGTGCAAAAGACCCAACAGCAACACAGGAGAATGCAAGTGCTCAATGATTACATAATGTATCCTTACTGTTGGTATGCATAAATGCAACTTCTAAAGTGACCTTGGCATACTTTGAAGGAGTTTATTGTGATAGATAATAAACACTAATGTAACCTTGTCCTGGAGTTATTCTTGAACAGTGTAAATCTATTCCAGAAGTGGATAAAAACTGTTGAGATAAATGTGTCCGTCTTAAGAAGCAATTTTCTATCACAGGCGGCTGAAACCTGTCACACTGTTGGAGTCTTTCTGAAATGACTTCAGATAGCATGTCACGTTAAAGCCTGAAAAGACAAAACGATATGATCAGAATTTTCCTTGACTTTTAAATCTTGTAAATTGTACCCCATTTTGGCGTATCGAAAACTCAAAAGTCTGCAGCCGAGTTCACCACCGTTTGACTAGAACAATCTATACAAAAATCCTGCTTTTAATCTCATAAGACCAGTGTAGAGGCCATGTTTTTGCAGTAGACTTCTGCCTTTTTGCTCTTGAACCTAATTATTTTGACATTTTAGGGTTATATTCATAAATCAGTGGTGCTTCTCACTCGCACACATATACCATTGATAAACATGCCCCATGTTATTGGTTGTAAAATCCAGTGGGAGACTTGCTGAGAGCCTGAAATGAGCAGCGTGGCCAGCGTTCTCTCATTCTGTTATCATTCTTAACAGACAATTAGAGAATAGTTCACAGAGCTTTGATGTCTCCGTTTCTCTGGGCTATAGCTTGATCGTTTTTAATCCTGACTCCAGTCGGCCATTTGAGTCCGACATAAGGGACAATGAAATAAAACAGCGACTTACACATGCATTATAGACTTTTAGAATTGTATTTTGGATGTCAAAGGACTTTTGCTTCAAAGGCTTAGTAGTAGTAGTGGAACACGTTACAAGCTTTGATTACTGGGATTAGTTTGATACGGCCGTACAGTTTTTCTGTGTGGAGTTTGCATGTTCTCCCTGTGTCTGCATCACTTTCCTATCTAAACTAAATACAAATGGGGTGGTCTGTGATAGTCTGTGATGGTCTGTGATGGTCAGTGATGGTCAGTGATGGTCAGTGATGGTGGAAGGCGCCGGGTGTCTGGTGTCTCACTTCTGTCATCACCGGGTTTGGAGTGATTGTATTCGAATTGAAATACTGTCTTAATAACCGAGACCACATTAATTATGTGAAAATTTTCCAATAATAGGATCACACGTTTATAATATAACGGTAGACTGCAGAGGTAATGGTGTTAGAGGCGGGATGACATAACCTGGCTGCTCGCCCGCTTCTCCGCGCTCACCGCCTCTCTTGTTGCTATGGTTACTTGCAGCCGGTTGCCGAGCGAGGATGGTTCCGTCATCAGCAGCGAATCAGAGATGCTGAAATCCGGCAGGGGCCTGAAAGTCACAGCGCAGCAGAAACCGACAAAAGAGCAGTCCCACAACAGAGACGGTGAGAGTCACGCAAAATTAGAATTGATTTATTTGTTTTGCGCTGTCTTCGCGAGGCCAAGTGTGTCATGAATTCCAAAATGCCCCTGTCCTCCTGGGATGAAAAGAGCTTCTCCTTTTCTTTCACCCAGGTAGGCAATGAGATACAGTATATGCAATGCCACTGCAGCAGTTTTTATAGCCGGAAAGGTAGCCACTCAGCAGTAAGCAGACAGTCCTGATGAATATCCATGAGCAAAACAGCCGCTGACACTGAGACCCCAGCATGCTTCACCCACAAAACAATCATAGAATAAACACAATCACTCAACGCATGTGTTTAGCAGCGCTCAAGTCCTGTCCCTATTTGTTCATGTACATTGGCTTGACTCTGTGTTTCCCAATCTGGGGCACGTGAACACCTCACATTACGGCGTTTGGAAGGGATTCTTATCTAAACAGGTGAAATTGAATAAAAATAGATCGTAATGTACTGTAATCACTAATGATGCATGTCTGTCAGTCTGTCTCTTTGTAAGCAATTTTATCGTCTGGATCCAGGATTTTTTTTGGAGCGTGCCTCCTGGCAGTGGTCTGTGCTTTTTTAGTTATTTGTATAATGTAATGCTTTTTTTTTTAAACTACCAGAGTGCACCACAGTTCGATTCCACTCCCAGACCTACAATCTGGTGTATTTACAGCTCCTGCTGTTTATTAATACGCACCATCCAAATAAACACCAACATAAATACAAATGTTGGTTTTTCCTTTATTTTTTCTAATTTTTACCTATTGATTTTTTTGTTTCATAGGTTCAATTTGTTTGTTCCAACAGAAAGAATCATGTTTAATTAACATGTAGCTTTTATGAACTTTGTACTTTTATGTACTTTTAAGTCTGAATGTTGCTCTCTTAGATTTAGATTCATTTCATTTTCCATTTTCAGTAAAACCACATTAAAAACATATATTGTGAAGGCTGTGACATCAACCTGCCACGGGAATACAGATAGACTAAATCTAAATCTAACACATGTTGATGAACGCATTGATGAATAAGACCGCACACTGTCTTTATCTTATCCTAATAATCTCACTGTTTTTTCACTAAGTGTAATATCCGTCTGTCTGAAAAAGCTGATCTACAGAAATGAGGCCAAAAACACATCCTTGTGAAAACCAGGGATAGAGCCACACTATGTTGAGAGTGAGATGGAGCTAGTTATACAGTGCCTTGCGAAAGTATTCGGCCCCCTTGAACCTTTCAACTTTCAACATTTCAGTCTTCAAACATAAAGATATAAAATTTTAATTTTTTGTCATGAATCAACAACAAGTGGGACACAATCATGAAGTGGAACGAAATTTATTGGATAATTTAAACTTTTTTAACAAATAAAAAACTGAAAAGTGGGGCGTGCAATATTATTCGGCCCCTTTACTTTCAGTGCAGCAAACTCAGTCCAGAAGTTCAGTGAGGATCTTTGAATGATCCAATGTTGTCCTAAATGACTGATGATGATAAATAGAATGCACCTGTGTGTAATCAAGTCTCCGTATAAATGCACCTGCTCTTTGATAGTCTCAGGGTTCTGTTTAAAGCGCAGAGAGAACCATGAAGACAAAGTAACACACCAGGCAGGTCCGAGATACTGTTGTGGAGAAGTTTAAAGCCGGATTTGGATACAAAAAGATTTCCCAAGCTTTAAACATCTCAAGGAGCACTGTGCAAGCAGTTATATTGAAATGGAAGGAGTATCAGACCACTGCAAATCTACCAAGACCCGGCCGTCCCTCCAAACTTTCATCTCAAACAAGGAGAAGACTGATCAGAGATGCAGCCATGAGGCCCATGATCACTCTGGATGAACTGCAGATAACTACAGCTGAGGTGGGAGAGTCTGTCCATAGGACAACAATCAGTCGTGCACTGCACAAATCTGGCCTTTATGGAAGAGTGGCCATTTCTCAAAGATATCCAATAAAAGTCTCGTTTAAAGTTTGCCACAAGCCACCTTGTGGTGGTGGCGGCACGGTGGCAGAGTGGATAGCACTCTCGCCTCTCAGCAAGAAGGTCCTGGGTTCGAATCACGGTGGCAGAGTGGATAGCACTCTCGCCTCTCAGCAAGAAGGTCCTGGGTTCGAATCCCGGTCGGACCAGGGCCTTTCTGAGTGGAGTTTGCATGTTCTCCCCGTGTCTGCGTAGGTTTCCTCCGGGTACTCCGGTTTCCCCTACCACTAAAAATATGTCCAATAGTTCTAGCATGCGCCTCCTGTACTGGCGACCCCGCACCCATCTCTGTGTGGAGTGAGAGACAAATGCCCAAAATTAACAATTGTAAACCGCTTTGAGACTCAGATCTGCAGTGAAAAGGCGGTATATAAATAAAGATTACTTACTACTACTTACTACCACCTGGGAGACACACCAAACATGTGGAAGAAGGTGCTCTGGTCAGATGAAACCAAAATCAAACTTTTTGGCCACAATGCAAAACGATATGTTTGGCGTAAAAGCAACACAGCTCATCACCCTGAACACACCATCCCCACCTCAGCTGTAGTTATCTGCAGTTCATCCAGAGTGATCATGGGCCTCTTGGCTGCATCTCTGATCAGTCTTCTCCTTGTTTGAGATGAAAGTTTGGAGGGACGGCCGGGTCTTGGTAGATTTGCAGTGGTCTGAAACTCCTTCCATTTCAATATAATTGCTTGCAAAGTGCTCCTTGAGATGTTTAAAGCTTGGGATATCTTTTTGTATCCAAATCCGGCTTTAAACTTCTCCACAACAGTATCTCGGACCTGCCTGGTGTGTTCCTTTGTCTTCATGGTTCTCTCTGTGCTTTAAACAGAACCCTGAGACTATCAAAGAGCAGGTGCATTTATACGGAGACTTGATTACACACAGGTGCATTCTATTTATCATCATCAGTCATTTAGGACAACATTGGATCATTCAAAGATCCTCACTGAACTTCTGGAGTGAGTTTGCTGCACTGAAAGTGAAGGGGCCGAATAATATTGCACGCCCCACTTTTCAGTTTTTTATTTGTTATAAAAGTTTAAATTATCTAATAAATTTCATTCCACTTCACGATTGTGTCCCACTTGTTGTTGATTCATGACAAAAAAAAAATTATGTTTGAAGCCTGAAATATGGAGAAATGTTGAAAGGTTCAAGGGAGCCGGATACTTTCGCAAGGCACTGTATGTAATTTTATTTTTTTATTCGTTTCGTTTTTTGAGTTGTGTTTTTCAGATTTAAAGTAATTGTTAATTACTTTTTTAATTGTGAAGAGTGAAAGCTTATTTCTGAAGCAAGCACCAGTTGGACCCGCCCATCATCCCCAGTGCTTTCTGATTGGACGGAATGAATTGAAATCCTTGAGGTCCCTTGCCTTTGGCCTAACTATTCTCCAGAATATTGGTGGTTATGCCAAGGAGAGGGACTGTATAATAAGTCATGTTTTGAAATACTGACTTGATACTACATGGTCATCAAAAATATGCATTATTTTTAAAAAGTACAATAAATACAAATACAATTGAAGCTGCAGACAAAATATTTCATCAATACATTGTCATTTATTGCTTAATATTTTGGCGATTTATATGCCTAGCTTTGTGATGACACTTTGGGCCAGTTACAGTATTTGTGTTTGGTCAACGAGTCTTTTAGGATTACAGCCCTAGACCTATATAGTGTGATGTAATTATCTCTGGAGTAACTAAAGCTTATTTTACAGATCCGTACGACTCCTCCTCCGGCTCTCTGCATCTCATCTCCATAAAGCCCATGATCACACAGACTCACTACTCTCACCCAGCTCTGTGTGACCGCAGCGCTATGATCAATGGAGAGGTGATGTCACATACTACACTTGTTACCGTTTTGAGCAAAAAGTATTTTGTAAATGGTTTTATTACTGAGGGATAATGGAGTTTAGCCCAGAGCGGGAATACAGAGTGAGAGCAATTAATCACTGTGATACTAGGAGCACTAGAATTCACTAGCTACAGCGCTTCTCAAAGTGGGGGGTGGGACTCGCATGAGGGGATGCGATACTGGAAGCTTGGTGGCTTGAGGTTATTGCTAGAGAATTTGAAAAGATTTTAATTTTCACCAAACGCATCACCGACACTCCCAAAAATGTATAAAAGACGAGGCAAGTGTATTTGTTTAGCACTGTTCAGGAACTAGAAAACAATATGGTAACAATACAAGGCATGAAAATCACAAATAATCACAGTTCATTAAAAAGTGTGAAGATACAATCCTTCAGTTGTACGCACAGCTAAACAGAACTGTTTTCAACCTGGATTTGAACATTGTCAGTCTTTTGTTCAAAGCCTGTCTCACATTTTCAGAAAGGCTTTTCCAGATTTTAGCAGTATAAATCTGAAGTGCTGCCTCCTCATGTTTAGGTCTGAGTCTTGGAACCAGCAGGAGTCCAGTCCCTGCGCTCCTCAGAGTTGGTTCATTAATGGCACTAACATGTCTCTGATGTACTTTGGTGCGAGGCCATAAGCAGAGCTGTTTTTAAGTCTGTTCTCTGAGCCACAGGAAGCCAGTGCAGAGACCTGAGGACTGGACTAAAACATAATTTTGCAGATCAACAATGCAATGGACATTTAGCCCTTTAGGTGCCACCATTTTTCAGAGATTTATGGGACACAGACAACATTGAAGCCTGAAACTTATAGAAGTACCATAAGAGAGCAATGCTAAAATCAATAACAAACTTTACTGCGTATAAAATAACCTATATCTTTTTCACTTGTTAACATGTTTGCACATTTCCTGTCTTTTGCACACCCTGAGTGATTCTATTGATGCAAAATGCAACATGTACATTTCTTCATATTTAAAAAGGTCTATTTTCTCTCATCTTACACAATTCACAAAGGAAAATAAAATTAAACGTGTCCTGCAATCAATAGTAATTCTGCTATCGAGCTATTCTGCAGTTGGTACTTGACCTAGTACATTCCTTGTCCTACACAGTAAATAGTGGAAGCATACAATCCAAATGCTTTTTTTTGCTTTTTTTCATCCAACGTTCTGTGCCTGCTGTCATTCATCGTTTGCTTTTACAGATCAACATGGCGCTTAAACAAAGATCGGATATTGAAAACTACAAAAACAAGCTGAGGGTCAAAGCTAAGAAGAAATCATACTACGACTTCCCGTCTATGGAGGACAGTCTGAATGACGGCCCAGTGTCACTCACCCAGCAGCTCAGTCAGGACCGGGTAAGGACTGATCGCGGCAGGCTGCACGAGGCCACAGACGAGCACGGGTCGACCTATGTCAAGTCCAATAAAAGGTACGTTCAAAAGGAAATGGCAGATGAAAGCATGTGTAATATACTGTCTGCTCTGAGGCTGTCATTATCCTGTCAGAGCATAGTCGCTGTTTGTGGCCAATTATAAACAACTTTATCTGATAGATTCAACCAAAGTCTGTCTGTTTGATAAATGTGTATCCAGTTTATACTTTACCGATTTAACTAATTATACCAGTTTACTTACTTAAATTAGCAATTTGTAAGATTTTCATGTCAAGTCATGATTAAATGGCCCTAATCCATCAAAAGACATAAATAAACCAGGCTCTTTTTGAAAACTTATTTAACTGATGATAGTAGTTCAGCCGAGATAATTGAATTTCAAAATTAGTTTTACAGCCCCTAAATCTTGTTATTGTTTTCATTTTGATGTCCCGCCCTCCCATCCGGGTTGCCAGAACTCACGGCAAGCTAATCTCACTGGTAAAGTAACATGTGGCCGCAGAACTAAAAGGTCTCGCTATGATTCTCAAATCATTAAAGACAAAACAATGGAAAAAAACAAGGATTTCTGTCGGGGCCTTTGTGAAAAAGGTGTTGATTTTAGATTTATTGTTGACAAAACTCTTAACTCTTATTAGATATTATGGTCCCAGCTGGATTCTTCTGCATATCCGGCAACCTGAGTCAGGGAGAGTGGGAGAGGTTGCAGTACCACATTTGGCAAGATTTTTACATACTGCTTCTATAACTGACTTAGTATTACATTTGTTAAATATAAACTGGTATAGCAGGATTACATCATCAGTAGAGTAAAGCGAACCTGTCTCACGACGGTCTACACTGATTTTATAAGTCAGTGTAGCAGAGCTATAGTTCATTTCAGAAGACTTTTCTCCTTTTGCACATGTACTGTATATTTTTGCCCCACACACTTTGGATCAGCCCTCTGCTCTCCTCTTCAGGCATTCTCAGGTGGGGCAGCCCGCCTATCGCAGCAGACAGAGCCTCAGCAGCCCCAGCCCTGGAGGAACAGAGATGGACCTTCTTGTGATGAGAGAGAGACCGAGGAGAGGAATTCGAAACAGTGGCTATGATGTAGGTTATGAATCTGCTTTACTAAAGAATGATTTTAAATGGATGTAAGTGTTAATATAGACTTAAAGCTTTGTCAGACGTGGAGATGGATGGAGAGAAGGCCCAGCAGATAGATCTTGGCCGGGCGTGGCCAAGCGTGTCAAGAAGCACAAGCTAAGAGTTCTATCATGATTAACATAATAATTTATGAGGCCCTGTCATTGTGATTTATAATGCATTTAAAAGGTGGCTGCTTTGTGGCTTCTTTCTTTTATGGCTTCATTATAGTAAATTTTCCCTCATGAAGTCCCACTTGGATGTGCGCTGTTTAATAGGCCACGAAACCTTGGTATTTTAAAAGCTGTACGTTTTACTTGTGTTTCTTACATATTGTGTCCACTAATGACAATGGTGGTTTGCAGGAGTGCTGCTTGTGCAGATTGGTAGCTATAACAGTTTTCAGGGCAGTAGTAACCTGCCGACTGTCACTGTTGAAAATACATCAATGATGCATAACATGTGTAGTGGGTACTTTTCTGGTGGAGGGCCAATCATCTGCTCTCACAATAGGTATAAATGTAAATGAATAAGTGAATGGATGGTGTTGATTGGGGGCTGATGCACCAGTGTGTTCGGCGACTCGCTTCTGTCATCGGTGTGTGGAATGATTGGAACAATAGCGCTTTGGGTGACCTTAGTTTGTGAAATGCTCTATATAAATAAACATTACTTACTCTCATGGAAATGTAATTACTTTGCCATAATGACTCCTAGTAAGGTGTAAACTTACTTACGTTTAATGTTTTCAAATCCGGGCAGTATAGGTATTTTGATAAAGAGGAGAATGTTTGGAATGATGAAAGACTGGAAAAAGACTGCTGAATTGTTTATGTATTTACTTGTGAGTCACTATGCACCGTTTCCTCCTGTGGATTTGGTACGAGACAAATCGCAGCAGGTGTAATATCCTAAATGGGTGCGATGCAGTGACGCAGCAGCCAGCCTCCTGCTCTGCTGTGGTCCTTATGAGGTCCAACAGCCTCTTTCTCAACTCCTGGCTGTCGTAGCCACAATGGAGGTAGTGTCGCTGCAGGCCCTGGCGTCTCGGGCTCTTTGGTGCAAGAGGGGGGTGATTTATGGGGTGCACTGCTCTGGGTCTCCTGTGACTAACCTCTTAGCACAGGAAGTAGGGCAGCATCTTCTCGGTTCATCTTTCAGTGGATGTCTGGAGAGTGAGATATGAAAGGATGTCAGACTGTACAACGAGAACTGCTGAGTGCCACTTACCTGTTCTGATTATAATTCACTAGTCACTTTACCTGTTGTTATTATTACTACATTATTACATATCCATTAATCTGATAATTCTGTCATTCACTAGTCACTTTACCTGCTGCTATTATTATTACTATTGTTTATTCTGCTCATTTTCTCTGCTGCTGACGTACAATATACACATCTGTAAAAACCTCCAAACCAAGTGCAATTCTAGCTCCAGCATTGTATTTTATTCTATTTTATTAAACAAAAATATAAAGTGTGCTTGGCTTGAAAGGGTTTGCTTGGAAAGTCATGCCATAACCATATTCAGTGGCCTGGAATTTTTCAGACGGAGCCGGAGTTGATAGAGGAGACCAACGTGGACCGCCTGATGGGTCAAAGATCGTACATGTGCGGGCGAGGTTTGAAAGGCCACTCTGAGACGTCCACGCTCAGCTCACAGCCGTCTATCGATGAAGTGCGACAGCAAATGCACCTGCTGCTGGAGGAGGCCTTCACGCTGGCTTCAGGAGGACAGTCCACATCCGGGCGCCGCTCACACCCCCAGCAGGCCCCTCCCAGCCTCTACAGCCCAGTTACACCTCTGCCATACACAGAAGTGGTGACCAGCGCTCCTGGGACCATGAACTGTGGGCGGAGCGGCCTGCAGTGGGTGCCTTCCTATGGGACAGATGTGTATCCGTGCAGCCCGCCCAAACCAGTATGAGCAATATCCCTTTGTCTGCACTGGTGCTAGCTGCATAACTCTAATCTTAAGTCTGGTCTGTTTAAGGCATTTCGCTTCACACAACTTCCTGAAATGGCCTCGGGCTCTCCACCTCCACTACCCCCTCGGACTGGACCTCCTCCTGGGAACCCTTTAAAACGGTAAATCTTAAAAAGCATGAATATATATAGACTCCGAATCAGATCAGATCTGGGCACCTGCAGAATTTACATATATTCTAAGGCTATAACAAAATGTTATGTAAATGTAACTGCATTTAATGTTGAAGTAACGGGAGAGTTCAGAATATCAATGAGTATCTGCTTTCTAACTTTTAGTGTGGCTGCCCTCTGTTGGTACCAATGTATCATTGCAAAATGTATTTGGTTTCAATTTCTGCTTAGTTCCACGTCAGACTTGGGCCCTAAGTCAAGGAGTTCAGAGAAAATCCTCAACGATATAAAGAGTCCTTGTGAAAACAACCCATACGGCATTAGCCAGAAAGCACTTCCACCGATCACTGCAGAGGAGCCTGTGTCCAACCACTCAGGTAAGCACCTGTGCATCTCAGTAAGATCAAACTTTCTCTGTTGCCGAGAGTAAAATTGGCAAAAGGAAATTGTATTTTAAGAAATTGTATGATAATAAAATGATAATATAAATACATTTTCACTATAGGCTTTGTTGATGTTATTGTCTCCAGCTGAGTATTACCATTTCAGGACTCCAGTGCCTTGATATTTTTTCTATTTTCCAGGAAACCCAATAACCGCAGTCTACGCCCTCCCAGCCAGCAGACCCGAATACTCTGAGTACTTTGTGTCCTCGCCGCCCACCTCGTACCACAGTCCGTCCTGGATGTCCTACCCCCCAGAGCCTGAGGATGTGCTGCCACAGTGGTCAGACTCGGTAAGACATGAATCTGTTAGAGCAAAACCAGTCTTGACTAGTTCATATGAACAAGGGTGTGCATGCATCATAATTAGGCCCGAGCCCCGAACGGGGAAAGGGCCTATTGTTTTTGCTCGAGAGATGTCAAATTCTGCACTTTGAGCCTTAATTTGACCCCCTGAACATGCATGAAAAGTTGTAAAATTTTGCCCAAACATCAGACCTGGTGAAAAATTTGATGTTTTGGTGTTTATTTTTATGGGACTCAAAAAATGCCAGAACAGCGCCACCTACAACAGCCAATGGGAGTTTCAGAGGTCAAGTTTGTCGTAGAGCCATGAAATTCGGTACACATGTTCCTCAAGTCAAGATACGACCGAAATGTTATCATGGCCCCGCCCTCTGACCAACAGGAGGCCCATAAATTTCACTGCAAAATGGAAAAATGATCCGCAATAATTTTCAAACATGTCGGTTGGAAATCTTCTCCTCCTCGGCCGTTTCACCGATTTGCCTCAAAATCGCTCCACATCATCTCAACACATGTACCATCAAAATGACCAAAGGGATTTTTGATCAGTGAAACGTTGTTTGAGCTTGATGCATGGCGACTTGGTGCGGGGCGACTTGGTGCGGGGCGGCTTGATACGGGGCGGCTTGGTGTGGCTTTAATTATGGTTTGATTTTGTAGTTTTTATGATTTTACATTGTTCTCTGTGCTTCCATATGTCTTGTAGCCTGTTTGTTGGATGATATTTTTATTCACTTTGTTTTTGCCAGTTTCCTTCTTCATGCATTGTCTTTTGCAGAACCAGCGTCATTTAGAAACCATTTGCTGAGCTGATTTATGGCTGGCAGGGAGTGGACACAGCAAAGTCTTGGGGTATTACATTTGGACATTTTGTCTGCTATTATAATCAACAAAGTAAAAAATATCTTTAACTTGAGAACACTATAAACCTTCTCTCTTAACTGTCATCGACCTTGTGGGATACAGAATACACATACACCCCAAGCCAGGTCCTTGCCTTAAGATAATTTAATTGAGCACATTTTTGTTTGCTCTATGATCTGAAAATGTATAATCTCAGGTAAAGTTGCAACTGAGATGGAGCAATGAATCTCTAACATTGTTTTATTGCTGTAAACAAACTGTATACTTTTGGTTTTGCTGTCTATTACATGCATCTACATGTGTATGTTATCCTTTGTCCAAACACATGCTTGTTATTTCCCCTGAAATGAACCATGTTAGTTTGTAGCTGTCACCATTAACTAGTGTTGTATTCTGCTTTGGCCCAGGTGCCTCTGCCCGGGTACGTGGATGCCTTCCCTCGCCCTCGTTACCCTCAGACCAGCCCCATGAGGCTCCCGCTGCAGTACCACCAGGCCCTGGAGCCCCTCTCCTCAGTCCCCAGCACAGTGTCCCAGCAAAGCCTGCCCCCGCTGGTGAAGGACATGGACGGCTTGCATCTTAGCAGTCTCTCCACCACCGCTCTTGTCCGGGCTATTCGACAGGAGGTTGCCAAGTTGGCCAAAAAGAATGATTTTTTTGATTATTAAAAGAAACTCCACCGTTTGGACAGACAAAGCATTTTACAAACAGCACACACAGTGATACTGCGTCCTTTGGACTGTTTTTATGTTTTGATTTAGGAACATCTTACCATAAACTTAAAGGAACTGGTAAATTATCAGATTTCTTTAAAACAATGTATGATATCTTTCTAAAGATGTCCCAAGGAACTCTGTGCATCTCTTCTTTGTAGATACGTCAAGATATAGCTATAAGAATCATACATTCATTCTGTCCCAGCATTAGACCTTTTCAGTCAACTTATTATGAAAAGAGAACGAGTTTAATGAGAGGACTAAACATTTCCTGTCAGATGGTGAGTGACAACATTTTAGCATGTCTCATAGTAAACACCATGTAAGTCATAGCATCCAACATTTGCAGCCACTATAAAATAAATCGTTGAAGATTTTGTCTGAGGGTTGCATCTGGTGTAGCTTAGTGTTTATAACATAAGTCAATCTTTCCGAATCCAGAATAAATAGGATGTAAATGGATAAAACCAGAGACAAGTGTTATATTCACAGAGCCTGTTTGTATCTGGCTGTGGCGTCGTCTTCATCGATGGTCCTGGATGAGCTCCTCGGTAAATCATGGATGCAGCTGGAAACAGGAAGTGGAGCTGATTACTACGAGTGCGCTGATGCATAAACGCTCTTGATATATTGATTGCCTTTTTAAGTTGTGCCAATCAAATGGAATGCTTTGTAATAAACAATGCTGTTGAAAGAGAGAGTAGTAAAACATTAAGATGCCTTTTTACCTAACAGATGCTTCTTGGACATAAAATAATGTTAACACTTTATTATCATTTCATTTCATAACACATTTTTGTCTTAATTCATTTTCATGTTTAATAATCCTTAAATAAGTTATCATTGGTTGTTTATTTACTCTAATGTAAAGCAGCTACATCTTCAGCTGTCACGACCATCTCAGGCTGAATACATCTGGTTCAATAAACAGTGGGGGCTTTAAGGAGGGCTCCTTTAAGTATAAAAGTCAGTGATTTTTAACCATTGTGGACATTAACATGAAATGTGAATGGGACTCAGGTTACTTTGTGCAGTTTGCGCGCAGGAAATGAAACGGTAAAGACCATCTGCTTGAAAAGTCATTTGTTCAGATATGATAACAGATTTTGTTTACTTGGTTTGATACTTGTTGTAATGTAAATGGATATATGACAGAGCGTTTAAGAAGTCTGATCTAAAGAGAGAGAATTATTAGCAAACATTATTCAATTCAATAAAAACTGCTTTTGTTATTAGCACAGAGTCATTTCTTACTGCTGGTATGGTGACGTTGTTAAGGTTCTTTGTAACTTTCTCCTTTCATTTTTTCCTCTTTCTATAATTTTGAACGATTTGATTCTCTGATCTGTGGCTGAGATTTCAATGGTTTTGTTAAGTCCTCTGATATAACTACTGTTGTGATTTAGGGCAGTACAAAAATAAATTGAATTGAAATTGTCAAGGCACTTATACAAAATAATAATGATAAAGGGAAAATACATTATTTTTTACATCCCAAAAATCAGTAATTTATCTAGGCCTTGATGGATACTATATTTTTTCACTTAGAATTTTACACAGTATAATTTTTGTTGAATATATAATGTTGTTATGTTTGTACAGGAGATAGAGAATAATTGCCATTTCATTTGTAATAACATGTGTCGCTCCCTCAGAGATAGCCTGAAGAGCTCAGTCACATGAGTTCTTTCCTGGATGCCTCTTGGGAAGGGGTTCAGGCAACATCCCACTGGGAGGAGACCTTTGGGAAGACTCAGACACGACAGAGGGACTGTAGCAACGGCTCTCCTGCTCCATTCTCTTTAGCTGACCTCAACAGAAGGTCAATGATGAGCAGCAGAAGGATAAGGAAGCATTAGGCAGGAGTTTTTTTTTTTTCTTTTTGGATCTACAGTGTCTCTGCAACCACCTCAGGACTGCAGCCTCAATGACCTTGCAACAAATAAAACGGGAATAAAAATGTATGGACTTTAATGACAACTTAAATATTAGTTTATCCCATTATTAATCTGCTGTAGTTTTTTACGTGACAATCTTGAATACATCGATAGTTTCTCTTGTTGTCCACCAGAGGTCACCAGTACATAATTAGTCCAGTTGTGCTTGTGCGAGATTGTGTTTGTGCGAGATTAGGCTCGTACAGTTTCAAATATGGTACCAAATTCTGCAATATTGTATACTGTTTTGGACTCACAAGTCTGTAAAATGATAAAATGATAGTGCTTCTGTTTCAGGATGTTTTCTCAAAAGGTGTATTGACCTAATTAGGCTGTTGACTGGATTAGAAATAGTAAAGAAACCTATTGTCTGCATGAACTTGAGACAAAAATTGGCTTATCTTGCTGAATATTATTTGTCTTATTACCTCTGTTTAGTTATTCTTTCTTTATTTTGGATTGGACAGTGTGTATTAATGAACAGCAGCAACCATCTGTAGTCCCAGCTGCATTTAAAAAAACTCACAATCATTCAACCCTCTCCTATTGAACATGTTTGAAACCAGAGCACCCGGAGGAAACTTATGCAGACACAGCGAGAACATGCAAACTTCAATCATCAGTCCGATAGCTGCTCAAACTGGTTTAAACTGCAGAGGAGCACTTCTGCAGTGAAATGATGAGGGTCTTAAAGCAGCTATTGGACCCAGCATCCTGATGATCGGTGCTTTCCTGTAACTAACTCTGATTGGACATGCACGGAGATGCCTTTAACGTCTTCTCTGTGTGTGTTGAGATTGGATTTGGCCTGAATCACAGCTGCTGGGCTCACAAGTGTGGATTAATATGCTCTCCTGTCTTTGGGGAAATTAATGGGTGTTACTGTAAGCAGCTTTCTTTCCTCCTCAAACCTTTTTTTCTGCTGATTTGGACTTCCGTCATCCCTCTGCACCTCATTCCTTGTCCCAAACTTCATTCCCTGCAGATTAATTGCTCAGTGATTTCAAATTTAAACACCATTTCCTCTGAAACCAGCAGGTTCAGTGTCAAAGTCAGCAGCTTTGAGTCCTCTGTCTTCACCTCTGGGTTTCTATCAATGTCCTTCAAAGCACCAGCACTTTCTTAAGATATATTGGCTTTGAACTTTTTTTATTTTACAACATTCAAAAAGTCTACAAGTGAAAAGTCAATCACAAACTGTACTGCTACACTAATGTGATGCGTGGAGGACGTCATTTCACATCACTGTCAGAATGATGCACAATTAGTATAAGAGTTCACAATAGTATTGCCCAGATGCAGACTAAAATACTAAACTATTGCTGTCCCATACGCTACAATTGAATGCGCTGTTTTTAATGCCACATACACTAATCAACCCACATCTGTTGTGAATGCACGCTACATGACTGCCTGATGCACCAGACTTTTTGTCACATCCACGAACTACAGGAAAAACAGACCTTGTTTTCACGGCCAATGATGCTTAAATGTGGACTGTGCATTGTTGTTCACCCATTTGCAGTAAAACCACATTGGAAAAACTGTGCAAGACTTACCCCAGTGTGCACCAGATGGTACACAACAGCGCTCCTGCCATAGCGCCTTTTTTCCACCGCCATGGACTCCCTGGACCTGAGGAACGGTCCCCAGCCTGCTGTTGGGAGTTGGCGGTTCTGTGACGGAACTTGAGACGACTGCTGTTGTAATGCCGGGCGATACAAACATAATTGATATAGGTGGGTCATAGTTTTAAAAATACAGACTTTTTTAAAACTTTGCTTTGGTAAGACTGTGAGGCTACTATGAAATGTCATACCACAACCCCGCTCCTGCATGCATGTCTATGTTTCATGCTTTTTTTTCCCTATCTGCCAACCCTCACAGGTAATCTGTTAGAGGAGCCTGGTGCACATAGGGTTAAATCAAACATTGGTGCACCTGCTCTGATTCCCATGATGCAGAGTTTGGTCGTGCATGTGCTGCAAAGTCATTCTGTAGACAAACACACACACAAAATTGCCCCGGGAGCATTTAGCGCTCTTCCGTCTGGCCTTTTTTTTGTTTTTTTCAACGGGGCACCTTCATCTGGCACATCCACTTTGCCATACTGTATAGCCTAAACTGCTGCTGTCTCACAGAAGGATGTGTAATGGGAAGAGAAGGAAATGAGATCCAGCCCAGTCTTATTGAATGCATAAATCACTTCTGGGAAAGAGCTTTATGTTGCTCACTGCTAATGGATGCCTGTGCAGGTCCCCTAAATTACACTGCTGCTCAAATGTTCAGCCATAATAAGACATCACTGTTGCTTTTATATATTTAGGCTTTTAATATCAGCCCTCTCCGTTTGTCTCTAGTCTCTAAATTGCAAAGCGGTCTTCAGTTTGGCTGCATTCATCACTCTTCTGCTTTGGCGGTGGGGAAAGGCTGCTCTTCAGCTCCGCAGGGGTTCCATAATCTCTGCTCTCATGCAAAGTCACCAAAAGTTCACACCTGACCAGGCGACTGCACTCTCCCTCCTCTCCATGTTTGAGATCTTTCCCTGACATAGCTCAGTTTGTGCAGCACAAGGACACAGCTGCTTTTGGTTTCATAATGCTGTGGTAATCAAACGCTACTTTTGGATGCTCAGTGAAAAGGATGTGGATTAGATGCAAACGCAAACACGAACATGCAAATTTAAAGGAGATGAAAGTACAGTGGGGAGAAATTTATTTAGTGGGCCACCAATTTTGCAATTCCTTCCATTTAAAATTACAAGCATCGCATCTCTTTTAACTACGAGAGACATAATGAGAAAAAACAAGAAAAAAATTCAAAAGGTGTTTCACGTGATTTGTTTAGAATCTATTTGCAAATATGATCAAAAATAAGAATAACAATAGTTAATCTTAATGCATTGTTTTATACCTTTTGTTGGAAAAAACATTGGTCAAACATTTTCCATAAGTCTTCACAAGGTTTTCAGAATCAACACACGGCTGCTGATATTTTGGTCCATATACCACCATGCAGATGACTTCTAGAGCAGTGATGTTTTGGGGCTGTCGTTGGGCAACACTATGGGGTAGAGATCTGGAGACTGGCGAGGTCTCTCCAGGACCTTGAAATGCTTTTTACGAAGCCACTCCATCATTGCTCTGGCAGTGTGTTTGGGATTACTGTCAACTTCAGACGGGCCTGGACATGTACTGGCTTAAGCAGGGAGACAGGTCTGGCATTGCATCCAAACACCAACTGCTCAGCCTGGTCTCTATAGCCTCGCTCCAAAATACATCCGAGACATGTCAGTGCCAACTCGGAGTTGGTTCACATGCAACTGCAGGGATAAGTTCATGTTAAGTCTCAGTCGTTTCAGAATCAGGGATTATTCAAAAACAAAGGAAGGTGGCTCACCCAGTATCTGTACTAGCAGGTTTTCCAGGTTTCATTCTTCCTCCGAAGAGCTTTATGAAGGAAATTAACGATCAGCTGCGAGTTGGAGATTATAACCTTTGGGTGTGGGTGTAACTGCTGGGATATTCGGTTCATATGGCACTGCTATGGCACTGCTGGGACCGGCCTTTCTCTGAGACCCTGAGGAGAACAGGGACTGGCGTCCTGCTGCGACCCTGAGGAGCACAACTGCTGCCAGTTAAAAACGTTGCTGATCACTTCTTTTGTTGAAGTTTAGGAAATAGAGCATTTCTAATACCCAAGAATAGAGCGGTGGTTTGAAAATCTTTTTTTGACATGCTAAGATCACTACTTGGAGCTCTGATTTATACTGTAAAGGTTGTGAGATACATGGTATTACATTTTCAGGACACACTATCTGGCAATCCCATATCCTGAAATAAACAGATTGCAGTTGAATGAAGACGGACCACAGAGGACACCAGCATGTCCTTGGGAGGCTCCTCAGACATATATGTCATTGGCCTTTCATCATCAGATAAATCTTGTCATTGCTTTTTTATGAAGCCATGATCACAGACAATATGGACTTTAAAGCTCCTGTTCCAGGGTCAAATGGGAAACACATTTCAACTGAGAGAACACAACGTTGAAGCACGAGACCAGCATGATATGTGTAATGTCCAGGTAAATAAATGTATATCATTGGGAGCCTGTGATTTTTTGTTTCTAATTGTTTGAGAACAACCATATAGTGAAGCTCACCAATAGAAGAGCTTCTTCCAGATCCTTGGGGGGAGTCAGCAGGGACCTGGAACTGCTGCATTCCCCTTCCTCCTTAACTTCATTGGCTCTTCCTGCATCTTTTTGTGACATTTTTTTGTATCTCAAAAAGTGAGAGTTCTCATCTATATCCACATCTGTCTTTGCAATATTTCATTGAATGTGAGCAATATAAAATATAAGTCATCTACTTGAGTAATAAAAAAACAATTATCGTCCTGTATTCTGCAGTGGTGCAATAGAGAAGAGATTTTCAGATGTAACCTTTCCAATACTATAGGTCACAGCGTGATGCAGTACCATCATGGCCCATAAATTTGACACAGTGATCACACATGCATTTGCATTAAACACACACTGTGCTCAGGTCCCCAGGTTAGTACTCAGCAGCTTTGGATGACTTTGTCCTCTATGTGAGGATTTTCTCATGAATCTAATTTAAATCCGTCAAGAAAAAAATGATCAAAATACATGCAATGACAAATATAATGCATTGTTCTTTTAGGACACAAAGATGCTCCAAATGAAATTATCATCCACTCCACACACAGTGGTTATAAACCACTGCTGTAGCCACAGCTGCCCTGGGGCAGACTGACAGAAGCGATTCCATGTGGGTGAAGTGCCACTTTACAGCTGCATCTGCCCACTGTGGCACCTGGTGTTTCCAGAGGTCTCCCATCACAGTACTAACCAAGCCATGCCCTGCTTGGCTTCAGAGGTCTGACGGGAGCAGGAGGCAGGTGGCACCACAAAATAAATAAATATATAAAATGGTCTCATTAGATTAATAACATTGTAAAAACAGAAGCGTTCAACAACAAACAGAGAAACGCAGGCTTGGTTTTAATCACCAGCGTTTTCTTTTGGATTCTTTGACAGCGCCGTGCCCCCTGGACCTGTGTTTGGACTACTAAGTGAACATGAAGCAGTCCTGCTGCGTGTTGTTTGCACATGTTCACTTTCAGTCAAAATACACATGATTTCAATTCATTCTATTTAATTAACATTCAGATGTCTGAGGGAAATGTCTTTGGGAATGTTTGAGCAGGTCCCTAAAATAACGGAGATTTGAAAAGTCCCAGCAGTTTCAAGTGTAAGGGCTGCTATAACAATACTTTAGTAATACCAACCGTGTGAAAGTATATCACTCTTCATTAGTTGAAACCTTAGCTAAAACACGTATTTATTAATTTATGCATTAATTTGTAGATAAACAGAGCAGGTGGTGTTAAATAGGCTGCATTTTGATGAGTCCTTGAATGACAATGTTACATAAATGAGAAAGTCTGATGCAGCAGAAAAGGCCAATTAAATCCTGCCTTTAAGCAAAGTCCCTGTTACATTATCGGAAACCTGCATTTGAGATAAAGGGCGACAGTTTGGGCCCAGAATTGAGAGGATTTAACAGTTGCTGCTTCTCTGTTTTGGAAACATACATTCACATTCGCTGTGGCCAGGGGTGAACGTCCATTACGTACAGTTATAGATAGCTGTTGTGTTGTGTACATTTTGTAATTCACAAAATAATAAACAAAACAAGTACATTCAAGGCTCCATCAACAAGATAGGCCTTTTATATTAAGTCTGTAACTAACTAGGTAATCTTTATTTAATTAGCGCCTTTCACAGCTGTACCAGAGTCACTGAACGCTTTCACCATTGTTTTGGCCATTTTGTCTCTTACTTCAACCACACGGGAGCGGGGTCGCCATAGAGAAGGTGAATACCAGACCTATTGTACATGTTTTTAGTGGTAGGGGAAACCGGAGCACCCAGAGGAAACCTACACATATATAGAGAGAGAAATTTAGAACATGACATTTATTGCATTTTTATATCACTTGAAATGTAAATCAGTACCTTTATTTTACTTCATCCTAAATTCAATGGCAAACACCAAATATTTATAATTGTTAAAACACATTATTTTTGTGATTCTTTTTGAAATCTTATTAATTCACAATGTTTAAATCAGCATTAAAAAGAAAAGTTTATTAAATGTACAAAATACTATTAATTGTAATCCATCCACTCTTTTTATATAAGACTCCTCTGATAATAAAAATACTAAAAGTGTATTTATTTAAAGGTATATAGGAGGATTTTCCCAAATTTTAGGAATGAACTGCCCTCTCCACTTTTCGAACAAAACTCTCTGGTCTTATTTGATGAGCACGTACCACCAGAATGATTGACAACTGGGTCGACCAATAGTCTCGACGATCCACCCGGAAGTATAGAAATTCCTCCTTTAAGCGACTCTCCAAACCCTTTCCAAATTCTCTTTTCAAAAATCAAAAAATTCTGTAATTTTTAGCCGTGCTGTAAAAACATTCTCACAGACAGGACGTTTCCTTCATCCTCAGTCCATAAGTTGTTTTGAATACACATCTTGTTATAAGTGAAGGCCCTCTCAGCAGCCTTATTTCTCAAACCCACAGCTTGAGTGCATTGGACTGTGTGGGTGTCTTTATGGCCAACAATCGGCATCAGAGAAAGAATTGCGGTTATGTTTCCAAGCAACATGAACAAAACCAGACAGAAAAGCAGATATATTTTTCCTCCAGTGAGCTACACTCTCTTCTGATCCCGTTTTTTGATCCTCCGCAAAGGTTCAAATGCTCCTCACAGAACACTCCATGCAGCACCAGGGGATCCGGCCGGTCTCTGTTCCTCGCACCAGCTCTCACTTCCAACAAGAAGCTCTGTTTAATAACTCGTGAAATAAAAGAAAGATAATTTGTTCATTCAAGTGCATCCAAGAAAGGAATGAGAAGAGCTATTGACATTTACACCAGCTTGTAAATGTAATATCACATAAAAAAAAACAAAAAAACGTCAAGGTAAGACAATTTTCTTACCGTGATACATCTGGCTGTAAAACTGAAGGAACAAACTCAACACTTGTTATGAGTGTTTGTGAATGAATCATTGGGGACCTCGCAAAAATGTGCCGAGAAAGGGTAGCAATAATGAAAAAGATGGTTTATTTGTAATATTAGCTCTGAATTGGTTTCACAAGGACTTATAAGGACCATATCAGAACGGAGTTTTGAGAGAAATCAGCTCCAATATCTTTATTAAGTGATACCTATATTAGTTCTTTATAAATGCCTTTAATTTATTTTTTCCAAGTCTGAAAAATATGATCAATTATGAAATCGATGTAGTTCTACTTTTACTCCACACTATTTTCTTGCATTTTAGAATAACAAGTTACTGCAGATGATGACACAAGATACAAACAGACCTGGTTAGATGGAGTCCTGTAAGCTATATGTAAGCTGTACACATATTGTCAATATCTTTACATTATTCAACAACATGAATTTTTTACTTGTATGTGTACAAACGTATACTTTCATACTTTTGCTGAAGTCAGGGCAAAAGTCAGGGAATTAATTTTTTTACACTTTGCTCATATCCATAGCTGTTTTAGTAAAAGTAGGCCATAAAGCAATGGTCTTCTGCTGCAGTACCTAAGATGTACTTTTGCCACCTCTGGCAAAAATCCAAGATTTAATGACAGCGGTGCAAAAGACTCATGAATGCCCAGAGCCTCAGCACTTCACTCCCACACTCACCTTTACTTCACAGGGGATCCAGCTGGTGAGCTCCTTTTGTCCATCTATTGATACAACATTCCCAGCATGCCTCCAGCAGGGATCATATCGGAGACAATGAAAGCTGGCTGAGGTGAAAGCTGACGTTCTGGATATGAGGGCTCCAGGTACCAGACTAGAATCAAGGCAAAGAAAATGTATTTGTATACTCTGGCACAGTTCACACAAGGCAACATTGTGCTTAACAAAACAAGAAAATGAAATAAAATCACACAAGGCATTAATATAAAATGAAAATAATCACAATGCCTAAAAAGAGGGAAGATACAATCCTTCAGATGTATGCACAGCTAAACAGAACTGTTGTAACCTGGATTTGACCATTGTCAGAGAAGAATCCTGTCTATCTGAAATGCAGCCTCCCCATGTTTAGTCCTGACATGGTCCTGACTCTTGGAACCAGCAGGAGGCCAGTCCCTGTGCTCCTCAGAGTTGGTTCATAAGGCACTAACATGTCAAAGATGAACTTTGGTGTGAAGCAAGACTTGTAGATAGACTAGTATTAGTAGTAGTAGTAGTAGTAGTAGTAGTAGTAGTAGTAGTAGTAGTAGTAATCTTTATTTATATACCACCTTTTCACTGCAGATCAGAGTCTCAAAGCGGTTTACAATTGTTATTTTTGGGAATTTGTCTCTCACTCCACACAGAGATACTGTAGGAGCAGGGTCGCCAGTACAGGAGGCACATGCTAGATCTATTGTGCAAAGTGTAAAAAATAATTCCCTGACTTCAGTAAAAGAATGAAAGTATACGTTTGTACACATGCAAGTAAAAAGTTCATGTGGTTGAATAATGTAAAGATATTGACAATATGTGTACAGCTTACATATAGCATACAGGACTCCATCTAACCAGGTCTGTTTATATCTTGTGTCATCATCTGCAAAGTAACTAGTTATTCTAAAATGCAAGACAATTGTGTGGAGTAAAAGTTTTTAGTGGGGAGAACATGCAAACTCTACTCAGAAAGGCCCTGGTCCAACCTGGATTCAAACCCAGGACCTTCATGCTGAGAGGCGAGAGTGCTATCCACTCAGCCACCGTGCCGTTTTAAAGTCAATTCTCTGAGCCTGAGCAATCCAGTGCAGAGAATTGAGAACTGGACTAATGTGATCATGCTTCCACAACAGTATCTAGTGTCTAACATCAGTGGAATTCTTAAAAACCAACATACAAATTGATTATACATCACCATCTATTTGATCAGAATTATGCACTTCAGATATCAGAAGTTTGATTTCTTGCTTTGTTATGCATTTGTGACACTTCAGCTAATCAGTGTGAAGTATTCATCTGAACATTCTGAAATATTAATAGTGAGAGGATTTCTGGGCTCCTTTCTATTGAGAAATGACTGAGTGCAGAAAGAATACACAACACATAATACATAATATGGCAGATTCTGATTCATTTTATTTGCCATTATAACCACATCTTATGGGTCCGCAGGAAAACATTTTTTTTAAGTACAGAAACAAATATTTTCTCTGACTGTGATGATGTCAAACCAGATACTGATTCAACAACCAGAGAGTCGTGATTGAGTTCAAAGTTAAGCAGATTTTTAACTTCTCTATGTTTTTGCAGAGACGCTGATGAGCTTTCTTAAGAATACTTGTGGCTTGGGACTGATGGCAAAATACGTTTTGACTTGCCTGTACCGTCCACCCAGTTTTTTGGGCACATACTAATCAGAATGGCCTTTGCAATGGTTTAGGCAATCTTTTTAATTTGAATATTCCTAAACTTTGCATGTATCTTGAACCTCCTGGCAAAACGAAAATGCATCGCCTGGAGATCAGAAAGAGAGTGCTTTTCTTAAGGACAGAGAAGAGAAATGTAACTTTCCCTCTCCAGGGGCTGCTTCCTTTTGAACCAGTGCCTGTCGTTAGTTTGAGTGGATATTTGATCATTTTAGCAGTTTATCTATAATTTCTACCCTTTCACAGCCACATTTCTGTTTTTGTCTGGGTTCTCTAACTGGATGTAAAAGGAGGTTTCACTTTGAGATATAATGGAACTTTTCTGATCACACCAGAAGATGTTAAAAGCGTCTCAGTTCAATAAATGAAAATTATTTGGCTTTCAGGTGTTTTCCAGCTACTCTTGTACCATTCATTCCAGTAGAAAAGAAAGAGGAGAAACAGAAAATGTTAGAAAAATAAGACATAGCAATGTATGACATTATTCTTCATAGCTAACATTTGATATAAACATTTAAAACCAGGCAGTACGCACAAATTGGGAGACAGCTACCTTTACAAATTGAAATGAATAAACCCTGGTCCCTCTAAACTATAGCCCTCGTGGTCAGCCCACACGACTCAGTACCTGTGGAGGCAAAGCTTCGTTTCTTGAAGTAAGAATGAAATTATAGTGTGCAGAGCTCCATGTTGTTTTGAAGTATTTGTTTATCAGACTTGTGTTTACAGTTGTGGTTTTAAAGGCTGCCATTCCACCATTCATTCTAAAGATATGCCAATCAAATGAGTTAACCAATTTAGTCTGATCACCTTAGAGAAAATAAAACAGATCATATAAGAAGAAAAACAGGATTCCAGATCATGCAAGAAAACAAGCACTTGGAGTTTTTAATAATTGTTGGAGTTTTCTTATTCAGTGACATGTATAAGCACCGGATCCCTTTGTGCACTAAAGGCATGTACCTTTACCACATGCTGTCTATGCAACAATCTGAAAATGAACACCAGCACATTACATGCTGCTATGATGCCGCTATTTTTCCGGTCAACGTTTTCTGTGCACTATGGCTAGGACAGGAAAAAAAAAAAAGGAGTAGACTGAGCGCTCAAAAGCTTTGCTAACGTCATCGTAGGCCGAATAACGTTAAGTGCATCGCTGTGTGTAATTTTGAGGTCACATTGGAAATAAAACTAAAAATAATGTTGCATCGGCTTTAATATAGTGCTTTTTGGACTCTAAGGACACTTCCATGGGCCTTATTAATTCACTCCAATATGCAAAGGGTGATCCTACTAACCTAGCTCCAGTTGCCCTTGACAAAAGACTAACAGAAGCATCCCAGGGCAACAAGTAATGATATCAGCCCTTCAGATTACACCGCCTGTCATTCACTCACTTTAAAGTAGATTCAAGATTCCCGACTAACTTTGTATCGTCATTTGCAGTAAAACCAATCTAAAAAAGATGCCAAAATTTCCAGATGTGTCACCACGAAAAACAGAAAAAGGGACAGAAAAAAACACTGAAATCAATCACCAAAGAGTTTCATTACAATGTAGCAGGACCATTAAAGTTGATTTGTTCAAACTGATAACAACTTGTGGAAAGAAGCTGGTGTTAGCAAAACAAGATTTCTGAATCCAACAAAACAATATATTGTGCCAGAGGAAGAAGCTGGAACATGGCTTTTAGTCGGTAGGCAAGAAGAGTCATGGTCTTACATTTTGCAGGAACTACATTAAAGTGAGTGAAAATGACTGTCTCAGTTTCTCTTTGTCTGTAATTATGGTGAGCATTTCTCATACGAGGGAACAAGTCATGTAACCTAGGTGGCGGAGAGTTGCTGGAGACCCTGCCCATGTCGTTCACTGAAAGTTATAAGTACAAGATAATTGAGCAATCTGTGGAGATTAACGTCACTCCTAGAAGAGGTCCAGGAGGTAGAATAGCAGTTTTACCACTCATAAGAAGATAAAACACATTTCTCCACAACTATCACAAAATACTCCAAGCTGTCCATAGATTTGATGCACACCTGAATGAAGGACAACTTCTAATCAGGGACCAGAAAGTTTCCATAGTTACAGTGTAAGCTTCATACAACCACCTAAGAAAGTGAAAAAGTGAGTGGAAATGTCCGCGTCACATTTTACCCGGTGTGTGTAAACTGTATATATGCTATCATTAGTGCTATTGTTTCTACCTGGAAAATATAGTTTTATCTAGAGCACTTTCTTGACAAATGATGAGTTGAGTCCTAGATCAAGCCGTAATAATATCCTATATTGCACCTTCACCTGCTTTTACTCCATATTTTTCTCCTTGATCACTGCATCCACTCACCTTTGCTAGGTTTTATTGTTTGTCCTTTCCCATGTGTCTCTTCCTGTTTCTGCCGTCCAATCCGGTGGGTCATCAGTCATCTTGTGAAGAGTGAAGCTAAAGTTATATTACAACAACACTATGCAATCACTGTTAGAGAAAAAAAAAAACGATAAAGACAAACTCAAAAGCCCAAGCTAAATTGGATTGTTTGCGTTTACCACTGGAATACCTGGCAAGGTTCAACATCCGAAACAGGTGGACATCTATAGAAGTGACAAGATTAACCGTTTGGAGAGTTTAAAACCTCTTAAACTGCCTACATTCTGTTTTGGGCTCGTGCACAAAAAGTTGGCATACCTAATGTCTTTAGCTTATTTAAAAACACATCATACAATCTACATGCATGTGTGATGGCATCATTTTAAAAGCTAGGCCCTATCCTAGTTTATGTAAACTATACACTGGGAAACTAATGTAGTGTCATACTTATTTCCCTCTGCTCCTAGGCCGTTTGGAAAAAAAAAAACCTGTTTTTTTATAGCCATGCCTAAAAAAATTCCCTGTATAACTGCCCTAAAAAAAAGCTCTTTTTCATTGGAAGAAGAAATTTAAACGCCAATTTTGTTCCATGTGTTTGTTGACAACAACTGTGTAACGTTTCAGACTTCTAGTTTTTATAGTTCTTCAATGCAGTTTCTCTTTTTTATCAAGTCAGGTACATTCTGGAACCAATTTGGCAAAATTTGATGGAGTCAGTGGAAAGCATGGTCCCGTGCTGGGCTCGAACCCACAAACCTTCAGGCTCAAAGGCAATGGTCTACAACTGAGCCATTTCACCTCTCCTAAGAGAGATGACACCCTCAATAAGATATCTTTTTAACATCTTGTCTTTTAGTAGCATACACGTTACATTTACTTAGCATCAACAGAATTTGTATAGAGCTGATACATCCCAAACCCCCGTACTGTATTCTTCATACTGGTGATGGGTTTCTTGTCTGCGTTCTTGTTATATGAAAATGTTAATAACACTGTTAAAATGTGATGATGTGGAAGCCAGTGATTGATGCCTCCGTTTCTGGCTGCTGTCAAATGGCACATGCAATGTTAGGCTGGACAACATCAATCTGAGCTTTGACAGGGACAGTGATGCAGGAGGTCGAGGCTACACACACCCACACACGCACGAACGCCCACACCAAACAACACATTAAAGCCTTATGACGCGGTTTGATTTAATTAGAATACAGTTTTAATACCATTACTATATAGAAAGAGTACAACTACTAAAAGGTTTTCAAAATAGTTGTTGTTTTTTTGTCTGATCCCCCCAAACGAATAACCCATAGCAACGCCTTAGAAACGAAAACAAACTTCACAGCCCTTGGTGACGTCAGTAACCGCGGGTACGTTTCACCGCTGTTGTAACTTGTTTACATTTGATATTCGTTCTTTTTCGCGGATATTCAAGATGACAGGCGTGTGACAGCGAGTATGAATACCTACTAGAATGTGACATTTTTTCGCGTCACTGAGATAGTTCATTGGTTGTGATTGATGGCCATTGTCAATCTAGATACTTGGGTTAATTCCCACCTCGGACACTTTTTTCACACTCAAAAGGCAATGTATGTGTACAGTGAGCAATTGTCACAGTAGAGCGGGGCAGATATAGTGAAGGGCATCAGTGGACGACGAGTAGAGAAAAGGCATACCTGTGGCATAGGCTTATCCACACGAAGACAAAACGCTTATAATTTCGAAAACTTTTCTGCTAAACACGGAGTTAGCTCAGTAAATGTGTGCGACCATATGAATGTAGTCAATTACGCCTGGAAAACGCTTGGTGAAACTATGCCAGACCTGTTGGTGGCGCTGTGACGCACAAGACGGATCAAGCCCAAACTTCCGTGGCATGCGGGACTTTTGTACCCAGACAACATGGCGAGGGGCGAGTTGGTACACCATTAGTATGGAACGGCACCGATGAGTGAACTGTTGCGTTCGGGTCAACACTGGATTACAAACCAACAAGCTACATTGTTGTTGTCATTTAAATTCTTTCTGAGTGCGGCGCATTGCGTGCTTTAACAAGAGGCGGGGGCGAGACGCAAGGTCTCGATACATTGCGGAGAGGCAAGAAGTTAGTCTAGTAACACGGGGCGCATATACGGAGTTTTGAATTCTTTCATCTGGGACCTAGTTATCAAAAATGTTGTTTACACCCCCCAAAACGCCGGCCACGTATGGTACGTACACAGGGATTGATAAAGTATTTTTGCGTTTAGGCTTAGTTGACTTGTGTGGACAGGGCCATAGATCCATGGTTTTCAATGCATGGGCGTAACCGCTATGACGTCACCCACACAGTGTTAGGAGCATAGACACGTAAATCATGAAAACACGCTTCATTTTATAAATTACTAGGATTTTTTTTGCGGAATCTCTTTCAAATTGGACATTGTCATGCAATTTTGATATCCACTATTTTTTTTAAAAAAAACAAACCCGTATAAGTTCTTTAAAGTCTAAGTACAAACAGGAGACATATGTTTCTCAAGTAGTTTCTTCATCCAGGGAGAAACCAATGAATAATGTAATACTTAGGAAAAAATATGCTGCATTTTTCCCCCAGTATGAAACATTTTTACCAAAAGTAAAATCTCTTTTCTTTATAGGAGTGAAGAGACCGTTAATATGCTACCTGGTTTTCCATTAGGGGCTGTAGATGACCATTGAAAAATGCTTGACCACATGTCCACCACAGGTGAGGTTGATCGATTTGGAGACTAAAAAGCCGGTCGTGACAAACAGAAATTAGTTTAATGGACCTGAAGTACTACTCGAAGGCCCTGTTTATACTGAGACGTGCGCAGACGTTTCCAGGCTATTAACAGAAACCAACATGGCTCTTAATGCAAATTTCTCAGTGTTATCCATGAGGTTGAAAACGATTGTAGTTCTAGCGCCCCCCTTGGCCAGTAGTGGGCAGAGGCAACTTCTACAACCACTCCACGTCCCCAGCCCCAATGCCAGCCCCCCTCTCGTTAGTAATCTCACATCCTGTGCCCAGACCCTCGAATGCCCCAAACATCATTCTGCATTTTAAACAGCAGCTGTGAAAATGAAAAAACTGAACCTAGAGATCCGCTGGTCTCGTGTGGACGAACGAAGGTGTTAGAATTCTCATCTGTGCCGCGAGGAAGCCCAACGTAGCTAGGTTTGTGTGCCGGCGCCATTAGTTGTGATGTTTGTTTCACCGCTACTGCGCCATGTCAAAATTTTTTTTTTTTATTTTTTTTTTTTTTTTTTTTTTATTTTTATTTTTTTTTTTTCTTTTTTTAGACGTGCGGGGAGCAGCGGGGGAGGAGGCGGGGGTTCTCCGCGCAGAGGGGGATTTCACACCTATACCCTCTCGCGGGTGTGAAGAGCTCCCCGGCTGTGCACGCGTTTTGAGTTGTCCCACTCTGCAGGCTTGGATCTGAACACTTACATTTCACCCCCTGAAACAAGTCTTCGTTCGTGAACGGTTGGTAAATATCTCTGCAGTCAAACATAACCGTTTTGATAGTCTGGCTTTCAGTGTAGTCTTATATGACTCTGCTGTTTTGTGTCGGTCAGTTGTCTATTTTTGCTCAATGGCATCCTTAGTTGTCCATATCATGTGTTGTTCGACCAATTTGTTTCTATAAAAAGAAAATCCTAATGATGAGGAAATCGATATAATAGACATTTTCAGAATAATTTCAGTTTTAAAGGATGTATACCTTTAAAAACTGTGAAGTTTTTCTGAAAATGTCTCTTTCCCGGAAGGTAGAAAAATATTATAGGATTACCTACTTCCGGGTGGATACATCAAGGACACATTTTGTTCCTTCCAATTGTCAATATTCAGTGATCGCAATAAGACCAGAGAGTTTTGTTCAAAAACTAGAGAAGGGGGACTTCCTTCCTTCATACCTTTAGGCAAACAAAACAATATTCACAATTTTAAGAGAACCTGCTCTTCTACATGCTTTAGTAGTTTTGGATAGCCATGTAGCTGAGTTTACACGGAGCAACAAGTGTTGCAGTAAAACGGTTATAGTTTGGATGTCGGTTTCTACCCACCCGTTCACACGAAGGCCTGTGTATCAGGGGGGTGAAAATGTAGTGTTAGATCCAGCCTGGCAGCGTGGGACAAATCAGAAACGCTGCACACGGGGAGCTCTTTCCCACCGCCGACGAGGGGAATAGGTGTGAAATCCCCCTCTGCTCTGACCCCCGCCTCCCCGCTTGCTTCCCCGCACGTAAATTTGGACATGCGCATCTAGCGGAGAACAAACATCAACAACCCAATGGCTCGCGCACACAAATAGCCTACGTGGGCTCCTCCAGCGCGGCCAGAGGGATATTCTACACCTTCGTTGTCCAAACGAGACCACGCGACGCTCTAGGTTCAGTTTTCATTTTTCAAAGATGTGTTAAAATGCAGAACGATGGTTGGTGCCTCTGAGGGTCTGCACCAGGAAGAGAAGCTATATACCGAGAGGGGGGCTGGGCATGGGGCTGGGGGTCGTGTGAGTGTTGTAACGTTTCTCTGTCCACTACTGGCAGGGCGGCAAGGAACTAAATCGTTTTTCAACCTCATGTGAAAATCACTGAGGGAAATTTGCCTAAGGAGCCTCGGTTGTTTCTGTTAATAGCCTGGAACGTTCTGCCGCAGCGTCTCAGTATAAACAGGGCATATCGAGTAGTACTTAGGTCCATTCAACTAATTTCTTTTGTCACGCCCGCCTTTTTAGTCTCCAATCGATCAAACCTCACTCTGTGGTGGGACATGTGGTCAAGCATTTATTAGGTCAATCTACAGCCAAAAGGAAACCAGAAGCATATTTACGGTCTCTTCAACTCCTCAGCAAGAAAACAAATTTTCCTTTATGGAAAAGAAGTTATCATTACAGGGAATGAGCCTATTTTTTCCTAGTATGACATATATTCATTGGTTTCCTGGCATGAAGAAATACTTGTGAAACATAGGTCTCCTGTTAGTACTTAGACATTAATGACCTTATGAGGGTTTTTTTTTAAAAATAGTGGATATCAAAAATAGCATGACAATGGTCGTTCAATTTTGAAAGAGATTCCGCAAAAAAAATCGATTTTTTTTAAAAAGAACGTGTTTTCATGAATTTAAGTTGTTCTCATAGCTCTAACCTTGTGTGTGACGTTCATAGCGGGTTACGCGCCTGCATTGAAACCAAGGATCTATGCCCTGTCCACACGAAGTCAAGTCAGGCCTAAACGCAAAAATACTTTATCAATCCAGTGTATCGTCCATACGGCGGCCGGCGTTTTTGGGGGGGGTGTAAACGACATTTTTGGAAACTAGGTACCAGAGTGGAAAGATTTCAAACTTCCGTATATGCCGCTCCGTGGATTCACTGCCTCCGCAATGATCTGAGACGCTTGCGTCATCGCCCCGCCTATTGTTAAAGCACGAATGCGCCGCACTCAGAAAATAATGACAACACACAATGTTGCTTGTCTGGTTTGTAATCCAGTGTGACCCGAAGCAACAGTTCAACCTCATCGTACGGCCATACTCATGTTTGTACCAGATCGCCCTTCGCCATGTTGTCTGTTAACAAAATCCGCGCTATGCCCACGGAAGTTTGGGCTTCGCCTCCCGTCATTGCGTCACAGCGCACCAACAGGTCTGGCATAGTTTCACAGCGTTTTCAGGGTCGTAAGTGCACTACATTCCTATGGACACACCCCACCCACACAACACATTTACTGAGCTAACTCGTGTTTACAGAAAACGTTTCTGAAATAATAAGCGTTTTGTCTTCGAGGAGGATCTTAGCTATGCCACAGGAATGCCTTATCTCTCTTCTCACCAATGATGCCAACACAATACTGCCCTCTACAGGTGACATAGCATCACTACACATACAATTTATATACCGTTTTGAGTGTGAAACACCAGTTGTCCGAGGTGGGATTGAACCCAAGTATCTAGATTGACAAACATCAAACACAAACCACTGAACTATTCAGGTGGACAGCGAAATGTCACCTTCTAGTAGTTATTCATACTCGCTGACCGGCCTTGTCATCTTGGAATATCGCGAAAAAAGATACGAAAATAAATTGTCAAACAAGTTACAGCGTTGAAAACGTACGTTCTGACGTCACCAAGGGCTGTGAAGTTTTATCGTTTCTAAGGGGCGTTGCTATGGGGGGTATTTCGATTTTGGGGGGATCAGACAAAAAAAAACAACAACTGATTTTGAACCTTTAGTAGTTCTCTTTCTAATATAAACTGGTATAAAAACTGTATTTCTAACTAAATCAAACCCGTCATAAGGTCTTTAATGTGATGTTTGGGTGTGTGCTTTCGTGCCGTGTGTGTGTGAGTGTAGGGCTCCTTCTCCTGCATCACTGTCCTGTCAGCTCAGATTGATGTTGTCAGCCTAACAGTGCATGTCATTTGCCAGCGCCAGTAAAAGGAGGGCATCATCACAGTCTTCACATCACTCATTTAACCGTGTAGTTGCTCATTTTCAATATAACAAGAACGCACAGAAACCCAATCACAGGATGAAGAAACAGTACGGGTTTGGGAAGTATCCGCTCTATACAAATGTCTGTTGATGCAAAGTCAATGTAACACTGTTATTGCTCTAAAGACACGTGAGAAAGATATCTTAATGAGGGTGGTCATCTTTCTTCGCGAGAGGTGAAAGTGGCTCAGTTGGTAGACCATTGGCCCTTTGCGCCTGAAGTTTGTGGTTCGAGCCCGCACGGGACCTTCTCCATGACTCACAAATTTTGGAGCCCAAATTGGTTCCCGAATGGTATACCTTGATAAAAAGAGAAACTGCATGAAAACAATAAAAATTAGAAGTCTGACCTTTACACAGAGTTGTCCCAACACAATTACAAATTGGCGAATAAATGTTCTTCTTCCATGAAAAAGGGTTTTTAGGGCATTTATACATTGAATTTATAGGCAGGCTAAAAAAAACAGGTTTTTTTTCCAAACTTCAAAGGAGCAGACGTGAACTACGAATGAATACGATATATTTCAGTGTATATTTACATAAACTAGAAGGGCTAGCTTTAAAAAGATGCATCACACAAGCCTGTGAGATGTAAGAGGTGTTTTTAAATAAGCATAGGACATTAGGCGGATATGCCAAACTTTTGTGCACGAGCCAAAACAGATGTAGGAAGTTAAAGACGGTTTTAAACTCTCCAAACTGTGTTAATCATGTTCCTCTCTATAGAAGTCACTGGATCTGGATGTTGAACCTTGCGGTATTATTCAACACACACAAACCAAACAATAAAAAAAAAAAATGGTAAACGCCAAAACAATCCAATTTGAGCTTGGGCAGTCACTTTTAGGAAGGAAATTCCTCAATTTTAGCGATGTTCCGTAAGTGGAAGTACGCCGTTTTAGTTGCTTGGCTTATATAAGCCTTGAAGGAGAGTTCTTGGTCAAAAATGACTCCAAGATTCCTCACAGTGTTACTGGGTATAATACTGACATTATCGAGAGTAATTATCTGGTTAGTGAGGGTGTCACGCAGGCGCTTCGGACCGAGTAGGATTACTTCTGTCTTCTCCGGGTTAAGCAGTAGGAAGTTAAGAGTCATCCACATTTTAAGGTCCTTTATGCAGGCACTGAGCTTTTCTAGCTGATCTGTCTGATTAGGCTTCATCGACAGATAAAGCTGTGTGTCATCTGCATAGCAGTGGAAATTAATTCCATGCTTTTTAATAATGTTTCCTAATGGCAGCATGTAGAGAGTAAAAAGAATCGGTCCGAGTACCGAACCCTGCGGCACACCGAATTCTACTCCAGAATAAGGTGACGAGTTCTGATTTACGTTGACGAAGTGATACCGATCTGATAAATAGGATTTAAACCAGCCAAGGGCTGTTCCTCTAAGACCTATATCACATTCTAGCCTCTGCAGTAGAATGCTGTGGTCTATTGTGTCAAATGCAGCACTAAGGTCCAGTAGGACCAACACTGACACTTGTCCATCAGCAGCTAGTAGTAAGTCATTTGTGACTTTGACTAGTGCCGTTTCAGTGCTATGATGAGCTCTGAATCCTGATTGAAAGACTTCAAACATATTATTTTCCTGCAGGTGGCAGCGAAGCTGCTCAGCTATAAGTTTTTCCAGGAATTTAGATATAAAAGTGAGGTTTGAGATCGGTCTGTAGTTTGTAAGTATTTCTGGGTCCAGGTTTGTTTTCTTCAGAAGGGGTTTAATTACCGCGGTTTTAAAAGCTTGTGGGACAAAGCCACATTGTATGGGTGCATTTATTATATTTACGATAGGCTCAATTATCAAAGGAAGTATGTCTTTGAAGAGCCATGTCGGGACTGCGTCTAACATGCAAGTTGAGGCTTTTGAGGATGTGACCACAGAGATCACCTCTGCTTGGCTCACAGCCATGAATTTATCGAGGCCCACTGAAGAGTCTAAGTGGGAAGTCACGTATGCCGCTTCAGCTTGTCCACTACCAACAGCAGGAGTAACCTCCTCCAGTTTGTCACGGATGGATGTAATTTTATTATTAAAGAAGTGGAGAAAGTCGACACTGCTCAGTGAGCTTGGAATTTTAGGCTCGATTGCGCTATGGCAGTTTGTGAGTTTAGCGACGGTGCTAAACAAAAATCTACTGTTATTTTTATTCGCTTCTATTAAAGTTGAATAGTATTGAGTTCGAGCCCTGCGAAGGGCATTCTTATAGTTTCGGAGACCTGCTTTCCACTCCCTGTGGACAGGCTCCGAGTGGGAGTGGCGATATAGCCTCCAATTTTCTGACGTCCTGTTTTAAAGTGTGGAGTTGAACACTGTACCAGGGCGACGATGATCTAATCCTAATAGTTTTTGTTTTAAAGGAGCTGCTGCATTTAATGCAGATTTTAAAGACTCCATAGTGTTGTCCACCGTTTGGTCAATGACTGAGGGACTGCAGCAGCTGTGAACAGGTTCACCTGCAGCAGTATTCAACATAGGCTGTATTAGTTCTTTGAACCTTGTGATAGATTTATCATTTAAGGTTCTTTTCATTATGGTTTTATCTTGCGGGACAGGAAAGTCCTCCAAATCGAGATCAAACGTGATCAAGAAATGGTCAGACAGCAACGAGCTTTGACGCTGGATGTCAACATTGGAGACATCACAGCCGTAGGTCAGGACAAGGTCCAAGGTGTGGTTATGAATGTGAGTAGGTTCCTCAACATTCTGAGTAAAACCAACACCATCTAGTACGGCGCTGAAAGCTTTGTTTAAGCTGTCGGTGCTGTCATCCACATGTATATTGAAGTCTCCAGTTATAACTATGTTTTCCCATTCCAAAACTAGGTTTGAAATGAAGTCAGAGAATTCTGTTAGGAACTCACTGTATGGACCAGGAGGTCGGTATAAAACTATAATTAGCACCGCTTTTTGTTTTCTCCACCCAGGACAGGTGATTGAAAGTGTTACGTTTTCAAACGAGTGAAAAGCATTGTTGGTTTTGGGACTAAGAACTAAGTTGGTGTGTGATATAATCGCAACACCACCGCCGCAACCTATAGTTCTCGCTTTCTGGTAGTTGCGGCATGCGTCGGAGGAGTGCACTCCTCAACTGTAGTTCTGGAACAGCCTTTGGTGATGTCACCATCACTCGCAAAGAAACATCTGCGAGTTTTGTCGCGAATTTCAAACTTACGGATTCAAGGCAGATCCCCGTGAACAAAGTCGATCCCCAGTCGCCGTCTTCAGCCAAATACTCTCGTCACACATTTTCTCCAAGTTGACATGAAGCTAACACAAAAAGCACAGACGCTTATTTACAATCTACGGAGCAGACGATGGACTTGGAGAGAGGCTGCAGCCATGACCATAGACGGTGCTGATTCGCTGGTTCAGTTTTTCCCCGCTGTCAATCACATCTTGGAGGCGGGCTTTTGACGTCACGGATTGTGCCACGTCACGATTTGAAACAGCAAGTTTCTGTGCGTCTCGAGAATGAAAGAGAAAGATCGCTCTCTAACTAAAGCTTGTCAGAATCAATGAAAAAACTACTGTGGGCATGTGTATGAAGGCCAAACAGCACTAATCATTTTTATACCAGAGAAAAGTCAAAAAGAGTAATATGGGACCTTTAATAATGTTATGTAATCTGCTAGTGGCAAGATACAAGTAACAGATTTGTTTAACAATGAGTTGGAGATACTTAAGAGTGTGAAAATGGCTAATGGGGTACTCAAAGACAAAACAGCTGGGAACCGTTGTCATAAATTAAACATACATAAAGCATAATAGGTTTCTTTAATGATGTGAGAACCTTTAGGGTTAGCAGGTTATATGCTGATTTTGATGTTTGCACAATACATCTCATTATTTTTGGTTTTACTTGACATTGATCGATAACTTATTGACATAACATGCACCATTGATAAAGTGTGTGTATAGCATTTGATGGGTTGGCATGCGCTAACTTGCAATTAATGTTGCAATGTGGCCTTGTGAGATTGTACTGACAGAAAGAAGACATTAGGACTCGATATAGGAAAAGAAAGAGGGTTAGAGGGGTGGAGAAGCAGCAGCAAAACCTTAATCTCTCTTGTATTTCATTTTCATTTTCATTTATTATTGTTTGGTCATTCACAATCATTCCAGTTTAAATCAAAACAAACACAATAACATAAATAAGTCTGTGCGTGACCAAGCGCAGGCTGAAGCCAAAGCTCATTATGCCTGCCCCTATCTCCCTTATCAAATCAAATTCAGCACTTTAACATACTTTCGTACTGTAAATAATCTCACGAAACAAGAGTCCATGCCACAACACACAACACGTCTCCGATTGTCACGCTGTCAAATATTTTTACATAATTATTTTCTTGAAGATTTTTTTGAACTGAAACAGAAAAGTAGCGCATTATGTTTCATCACAGCAACTGCTCCATAATTTACTGGATAAACAAGGCTCTCTTTAAGTAGTTCTAAATTGAGCGCATTGATTTGTTGAGTTTTAGTAATAGCCCCAGCCCTGAGTAGTGCAACAGTGATTAAAAATGGAGGACTTTACAGATTCTTTTGTTTATGGGCATGATACTCAGCAGTCCCATAAGCCCTATAGTACAGAGCCTGGGTCAGGTCAGAGGAGAAGCACAGCTCCACTGGCTCTCATCCAAGCCTGACCCACGTTTTAATGTTGTATGTGGGATGGGATTCAGCGTAAACCGGGATACAGATTCTATTAAGAAATCACAGGAATATGGTGCCTTCATGTGACATGGCAACACTACAAAGAGCCTTGATTCTTGAACGCAAACCCATCCCTGCTGTATTTTTCAGTAAGAATCTGTCTGCTAGCTTATTTATTCCTTGTTAATGTTGTATTCATGCTATAATTCTTGTTATAATTGCTGTAGTAAAGTTAACAATAGTAGGGCAGTGTCAAAAAGGACAGATAAAAAGAACAAAAGATTGCAATCTCAAGTTTGGAAGAATGCAATTATAAACACCTAAATAAGCAACGAATGATGCACGAGTTTTCACTGATTGTCTTAAATATTTATTTTTCAATGAATGTGTAAAGGAAAGGAATGGAAATCAAGATGGTTCAGTATTGGGGGGGTGTGTGGGGGGGTGATAATGTTGTCCACAGACGGCCTGAAAGGATGGATCAGAGAACACAAATATTGGCCTGTTCATAGAGAACCAAGCCAAAGCTCAAAGAGGCAGATATCAGAGCAGACTACACTTTAACTACATCTATGGAACTCCCTGGCCCACAGCGAAACAAGCAGCAGAGTCAAAGAGGGAATATTTATTTAATTTGAGCTGGCAGGATTTTCTCTGCCTGTCAAGTCAGCTTTATGAGTCCAGTAGAGATATTCCTGTTTGAGAAAAAAAAAAGCTCTCACAAACCTTAATGTCTGTCTTGGTTCTCTAGACTGTGATTATGATTGGCAAAGAGAGCAGGAGGGCCCGAGGCAAGAGCAGAATCACTGTACTGTGTTTTTGTACAGGCTTAGAAAGGGGCTCATTATTTTAATTTTTACGTAATAGCAAGTGTGCTTCATTAGTATTCTCTTGGGTCACAACAGGAGCATATGCAGATGTTATCATCCTGTAGATGATATTTCACCCTGATTCATTAGTTTTCATGTTTTTACAAGTGTTTTTCTGCATGTGTGCGAGTGCATCCTCACAGCGGCTTAACTGTGCTGCAGGCTGCAGGCTCATCAAACACATAAAAGATGATTATTTGAGAGTTTCAAAGATGTATCATTGCCTCAGGAGGGTTTGAAAAACACAGCTCTGTCCAGAGAAAGAGGTGAAATTAGTGGAAGATAATGTAACATTTGTGACCAATACTTTTTATCCTGATCTGATTTGGCGTGTGTAAAGAAACAGAAAACATATCCTCCAGTATTATCTCTATCTTTTCACTCATCAGTCTCAATTATATTTTTCTTCCTGCTTTTCTGTTATAACAAGGACATTGTGCCTCTGTAAGAAAGACATTATAGAGTAATACTTTATATTGTCCCTACTTTGTCCGCATGCTATACTCATCTTTCATTAACCTCTTAACATTTTATTTTATTTTTTAAAATGTTCTGCTGACAATAGCAGATGTATTTGGAACACCAAACCCCAAAAGCTGTATATCATTTGAAAGCTTATTTTATTATCTACATTTATATACAAGTGAAAACTATTTCAAGTTTTTTAACTTTTCTCTTGTGCTCCATAAATAAATCAGATCTCCTCCCAGCTTCTTATGGCTCTTTCACTCCGTCATATCCACTTGTATTTCCCAAAGTATTATCCATTCTGGAGAAATAATCCAAAAATTTGCATTTATCTTTAGCCAAAAAAAAAAGTTCTGAAAGAACACAGACGCTGCTCTTTACTGTTTGCGGACTTTCAGCTTTGTTTATCACCCACACACAGGGTATGCTCGTGTTCCCCAACTCGTTAGCTACAAAATGAGACCTTCCATGGAGAGATACGTGCTTGAGTTCGTCTGCAACAGTCCTGGGAATAAAACAAGCGGCTGCCTTTTGCTCATGGTCCGTTTGCATTTGTTGTTAGCCAGACGGCTAGGGAAGTGTTCTTTTGCCGAATGATTGACATGTCCGTGTAGCCAATAGGGAAAGCTTTCTAGCAATGGGTGGGACATGGGGGAACTCTGTTGAAGTCTGCCTCTAGAAGTGTGCGTGAAGCAGTGGGGGCAGGTCCAGGCTCAAAAGTGGCCACAATGACGTGCGCTGACATGCTTGGAATACCACCCCGGGTCGATGGGGGTGGACCCGGAATAAGAATTAGCCAATGCTAGTTTACAGGATGGTCCAAAAGTTGGCTCTTGGCCCAAAGCTCCGTTCCACATGTGTGTCAATGCTGAGGGAATTTTTTTTGGACCACTCTGGTTTACTCGCTGTGAATTTTTGAAGTCTCTCGTTTAAATGAATGGAGCTCGTGCCGGCTGACGCATGCGCAGATGCGTTTTTTTCACATTTTCCAGCCCCCGTGGCCATTTTTAATCACTCCATGAGAGCCCAATTTTTGGCCCATTAGTTAGAACGGCGGAGATAGGCGTGACTACGTCCGTTAATATATACAGTCTATGGCGTAAAGACAGGGAGAGATACGCTGTTCGGAGCAGTGCATATTATACGTGCATTTACACTACTAAAAAATTAACTTTGAAAAAATGTTTAAAAAAATCACACAGATGAGTAACTTATAAGTACCAAAAATAAAAAAATATGGTTTTTATGATGATGAAATGTAAGTAAAGCAATTTGACAGGTGTTTTCAACAACACAATAACAACACACAAAAACAATCTTGTGAGTATACAATGCCTTTGTTAGGGCCTTTAGAAAATGAATATTTTAGGCGAGGCTAAAAAACAGGTTTTTTTCCCAAACTTCAAAGGATGCAGAGTGAAATTATTTCAGTGTATATTTACATAAACTAGAGGGGTCTAGCTTTAAAATGATGTGTAAGATGTGTTTTTAAATAAGCAAAGACATTTGGGAATGCCTAACTTTTGTGCACAAGCCAAAATGAGGCGGGTGTTAAGAGTTTAAACTGTTTGGTCAGAAACATAGAATCATTGTTGGGCAAGTGACTTTAATGTTGTAAATATAATAAAATATGCTACTTGTTACCGGGATAAATATCTAATTACACTAATGCTGTCAGTTTTGTTTCACATTTGTTTGTGGTACACAAGCTGCATTTCACTTTCACTTTTTTGTGTACACTGTGAAAACCAAGTAATTATAAATTAAATATGCATGTTAATTACTTTTTAGATTAATTAACACATAGGTTGTCCCACAGTCAAACTCATTCAACCTGAACTATAGTACATTTCTTTAGTGGTGGGGGAAACCAGAGCAGACACAAGGAGAACATGCAAACTCCTGGGGCCGTATTCCTAAAGATTCTTAGTGCTAAAAGTTGCTCCTAGTGGCCAAATTCTAAGAATTTTCTTAGAATCTTGACCAACTCTTAGAATTTCCCCTAAAAGTGAGGAGTAGCTTCTAGTTAAGAAAAAAGCTAGTGCTCCTAAGGTGAGATCCCTTAAGAGTTGAGAGGAGGACTTTTAGCAACTTAAAAGTTCCCTAAGAGGACAAAATGGTGGACGGTAGAGGCAGGAGAAATATTCTATACACTGGATGACAGTGAATCAGTAAAACGCTGCAGATTGGATCCTGCAGGAATCATGTTTAAAAGTCAATCATGTAAAAGTCCATCCATCCATCCATCCATTTTCTTCCCCTTAATCCATTTCTGGGTCGGGGGGGTTGCAGTCAGAGCTGCACCCAGTACACCAGCCCCTCACTGATCCTCCTGCAGGTGGTGAGCCCACAGGAGCTGAGATCTTTCAGTGGGGGCTTTTAGGCAAAGTGGGGTTAAGTGTCTTGCCCAAGGACACAACGACAGTAGTCATCAGTGGGAGTTGCGAAGTAGGTCTTACGGTGGGCTTGAACCCACGATCTTCAGGCCCAAAGGCCAATGCTCTACCAACTGAGCCACTGTCTTGTCATCATGTACAAATATAGTTTTGTTTTATTAACAGCAATCCAGTTCAAAAAGGAGTGTGAAGAAGTTAATACTTTTAAACTCCCACCCTCTATTTATCATTCTAAATTAACTTAAATAGTGTGGTTGCTACAGCTTAGTTTATTCCATGGTGTATTTACAGTTATGCAACAGTGACATTCACAATAACATGCACTTGATTTGTGTATGTATAAAATGCTTATATTAATATTTTTTCCTTAATTCCTTTTACGTCTTTCAGTATCACAGCCTTTACTAATCCTAATGTTATCATAATCATCTAATATATATATATATATATAAAGTGCTCATGTTATATACGTTTGTTAAATATGTGTGATAAATTGGTGCTGAGCAAGCTCTAATGATGTGGTGTAAAAGTCAAACTTACAACAGTAAGTTAGACAATATTAGTAAATACATCTGACTTTCTACCTTTTCTGATTATTTACAATGACACAGTATTCCTAAGATTAGATTCTATGATTGAGTTTGTCCATTAGAGGATCCTTATTTTGCCCATTATCAAAAATATGGTTTCTCTAACTTTTAGGATCAACCAATCACAGCGTCTGAAATGATGACTCATACCTAGCAACGGGGTCGGCCACGCCCCCTCACTAAGATAGGAGTTGTTGTCAATTCCTTGCTCAGAGTTCTCTAAGAGTGTTCTGGAATAACTTTTAAGCTAAGACTCCTAGCTAGGAGTTTTTAGGTTAAGATAGGAGCTCTCTTAGAGGACTCTTAGAATCTTTAGGAATACGGCCCCTGGTTGGTAGTGGAATCAGACCCTTCTTGCAGTGAAGCACAGGCACAGCTGTGCCCTGTCACACAAGGAATATTTTGTAACGAGCTACTCCCAACACTACACACAGGTGTAAGTATAGATATAGATACATGTATATTTATAGACGTACATTCAAATATGAATTTTCCTTCAAACTATAGTTGTTTTGTGCAATACATTTCAAACATGTAAACTGTCGTTTACCACATGCCACAATCATTAAAAAGAAAGTATAAACTATGGAAATGAGAAATCCGCAGAACTCTACATAACGGAGAGAAATGGCCTCATCTACATCACATGTTTATTCATAAAGTGCAGTTTAGGGTAATATATTATGTATTCTAACAGCAGCAACACATTGGTCAAAGAAAAACAGTGTTGCCTGTAGCATGCTTCGGTTTTCCCTTTGGCTAAATGAATGTCTCCTGTGAGTTTCAATCAAAAATACATGGATAACTAGAAAAGCTTTTGTAGAGCGCAGACCTTGTCCAAAAGGTGCAAATCCATTTTATAAATCCATTGTATGAATTCCTAAATCCAGATCATATTTGTGGCTACTTTTGGGAAAGGGATCAGCAGTAACACAGTGAAAATAAAATAGAATTTTGGCTATGATGTTCAATATGTATAGTAGGGCTGCACTGATCGGAATACTAAACACTCATATCGAATATCGCTCTAATTTCCGAGTGTTTAGTATTCCGATAACGTTAATATTGCAATTGTTTTGTCTGTCACCTAAAATTTCAACCTGGATTTAAACGCAAGAGACAAATAACAAAAAATAAGCACAACATTAATGACATTCAAATGCATATATTTATATACTTTTTTGTTTGTTTGTTTGTTTGTTGTAACATTATTTTTTTAATATATTGTGCAGCCCTAATGTATACCTATTTCAATACAGAAACATGACCTTTGAACGAGTTTGTCAATACTTTTAGCAAAAAGAAAATTACAAGTGTGACAACCAATCCTTGTGAGCGGTTTTAAAAAGCAACTTTTTACTTTACTTAGTTACTCTCTAAAGAAAGTGACTTTGTTACTTTACTTTACTTTTGTGTTACTGTTATTATGCTCGACTTTTAGCAGAATTGTTTAACAAATATTTCTTTCATGCCCTTTATTAACAAAAATGACACAGAGCACGTAACATTGTGTTGTTGTATTTTGATGAACACAGCTCTCACTCGGAGGAATCGGTTTAGAACCTCTAACTCTGAGCTTCATATACTCAGGTACCTCAGCTTCTGCGCTAAAGGACGTTGCGTCTTCCTCCTCATCAAAAGAAAATTCAGCCTCACTAGTGCTGTGTTGCACTTTACCCTCGGAGTGTCGGGTAAAATGCGACACTGCAATAAGCCGCGTCACCACTAGCCGCCTCTTGATCCACTGTGGAATAAGAACTTATTGCGCGCAACTCGTGACCGATCCACAAGCACCAGCAGATGCATGGTCACAGCTGCCCATGGGAAATAAAAAGTAACGTTGTGGCGGAAAAAGTCATTAGTTAACACGTACTTTACTTTTCCCCCAAAAAATAATTTAGTTCGTAACACTTTACACTACGTTGTAACACTAACCAACACTGCTTGTGACACTCATCTACCGTCTCCATCATAAGTCATACAATTCTATTGTAGCTCCTGTTAGAATTGTCAATAATTTGTCAATGTTCAGAATCATGTTTTCTTTGTGGCTCTGAGAACCAGTCATGAACTCCATGATGGTGGTGAAGTGAAAGTGACAGTCCATGGATGTGCAACAACACACATCCTTGAGGAGAGCCAATATGTGACCTTTTCATGCAGTCTCCTACTTCCACTTCTACTTCTTTTAAAAACTTTCCATCTATCCACACGATACAGTTTCTGTTCAACCATTACTTATTATATCTATAACTATACTATTATAATAGTAAACTATAATAACTATACTATTTTAAATGATAAAATATGTCCAACTCTGTGAAACCTAGTTGCCCAAATAAATACAACACCACCAACAACAACAACAACAAAAAACTGTAAAAAACAAAGACATGTGTTGTGTGTAACATGATTTTTGATCATTTGATCTTAAGTATCTTAAGTAGCTTACACTGTCATTAGGTGTGTAGTGGTTCTATTGGCACCCACTCTGTTTACATCAATGCATCCCAGTTAGCACTAGTAATTAGCATCAGGATTATTGCGCCATGCCTTCTCTGACAATCGCTCGGGATATGTTGAATCAAAATCTAATAGCCCTGATGCTTGTGCAGGGAAATGAGTCGCAATCAGCGTGACTTTTCATTCACCTGCATTACAGAACACTGTTTTAATATAACATTAATCATCATTGTGCTCAAATTTCCTTTAGAATAGTCATTTAGGACACCGCCTGTGCTCTGCCTGTGTCTCGTTATTAGCAAATATATGATTCTTCTGATTTGAACTTGGCTTTAATCTGTGAGGCTTAAGAATTAATGAACACCTTGAAGTGGTTTTCAACTAACTCCATTCCCTTTGGGAGGTTTAAGCTATTTTACTTCTTTTAGTTCTCAGTAGACCTGAGCAGGCTGATCACAAAATCTTCAGCTGAACTTGATCTAACATCAAAGGAACTTCTAGTACCCTGCCTGCAAGGGGGAGCTGTTAGTTATATGTAATTGTTATGTCCAAAGCAATGTGACAGGTTGGGGGCTAGTGCTGCTAACATGGATGTTAAAAGCATATCTATTATCAAATATCTTAATCTCAGTTGATCGTACAGTCTAGACCGGCAACTTCTCTCACCCGAGCTGGAAGAGGCAGTTCTCACAAAATCCAAGGGGGACGATCAGTCAGCGTTTGATTATAAGCACAGGACAGTGGAGCAGGGTTGGACTCTCCACTCATCACGTCTGCCTCCTCATGAGAGGGTGTCTATGACAGTATCTCTCTCCCTCTCATCTGCATGCATCTCTTTTCTTTACCAATGTTAATTTAATATATTTTACAGTAAAATCACAAACTCCTGAGCAGTGAAACTAAACAGTGTTTTTTTAAAGACAGGACAAACCATTTATATTTGTTTTTCACAAAAACAAGTTACACTGACAGGTGCTGCTGGGCCAGGCCGAGCAGGAGACCTCATGTTTAGATTGCAATTACTGACAGAAGGCTTTTTGAACCTGTTTGATAAAATGAGTCACTAAACGATAACATTCATTTCATGTTTTTACTTCAGAACATTATGTCCCAGTCAATGTTGTTCTCAGCACAGAATATGATTTTAATGGAACTTGAGGAGGCAGCATCAATGAAGTGCACAGCACTAAACATTTGGTGGGCATAAAACCACTGGTAGTAAAAAGAAAGATATGCAGAGCAATTAGCACTGATGTTTTTTTTTATTCTGTGGTGATTAAGCAGCATGCACTCTGGGTTTCTATGTTCCTGAGGGATGTGAAAAAGGCAGACTCGCAGCTGTTACCAAAGTGAATATAGAATATAATATTGTAAGTATTATGCAGTTATAAGACTGACTCAAATCGTTTAGTTTAACAGGGGATTTAAACTTCTCTGTTCGGAATCCTTTATAGATTGAGAAACATATTTTTCATAAAAAGCTGATGCTTTCAGAGATCTCTCAGCTTGTGTAACATTGACATCTTTGATAAATTAATTAAAACATTATTCTTTGAAGCATATTTATCAATGCAGGTGCTAAACTGTGGGTGCAAATTTAGGGGGCTCGTTGTATGCAACCAGAATTTGTGGCTAATATTTCATGGCAGTCAGCTTTACCTGAATGTACAGACCAGAGCCAAACCGTATGACAGAATAGCTAGACTGTGGAACATCATTGTGGTGGTGGATTAAGAGCAGAGGAAAGCTGTTGTGGTTCACTAGGGATGGGAACATGAGGAAAAAGGAAACACCATTTTCAAGGATGTCTGACTTGTGGCGGTTGTGTGTTCATTCGTCGCTTCACTGATGTATACTCTTCATATCCAAGGGCATGGGTTTGTGTGGGAACCATGGGGACATGTCTCCACCAATATTTTGGGAGGACTAAAATGTCCTCACCAAATATAGGATGACACATGATCCACTCATCTTGGCGCAGTGATTGGCTGTGTCTACAAGTAGCAAGCTACTGCTTACCTTCGAAAAGAAGTGAAGCCATGTTGCCAGTGTCAAGAAACATGGGTTTTTTCTGTGCGTCGTAAAATGTGAGTACGTGAAGGGCATCTGGTCTATTGTTTTCCTCCTATGAGGTCCTTTTGTCAAGTCTTTTGACAAAATACTCAAAATCATTTTGAGTGTTTTAAAATAAAAATAAAAAACGCACAGTGAATTTCTAACAAGCCCTTAAAGTGGTTCTCACCCCCGCTCCTCGGAGCTTACGTCACTCACATTTCCTGTTCAAATCTTCCTCTAAATGGGCGTAGCCTGGAGGACTGAAGGGGGCGTGAACGAGACTGGGCCGTTTACATTGCTCTGGGCGGGGGGCTGCTGACGTCAGGTCCAACTTGCAGAGTCAGGTCAAACTTCTGTGCCAGTGTTGGCGCCAGATTCAAAATTCAAATGTAGTAATACAGGTTGCCAGCAGATGGCGCCTCACAGACGGTTTTAGGCAGAAAGTTTAACTTTCAACTAATTTGCACCAAAGTGACAAGATTATGACCAGGATATGTAGACAACACTATTGGACACTCATTTAAATCGTTTATCAGCAAAAAAAAAGTGGATTTGAGGGTGAGTTGTCCTTTAATGTTAATGTTGCATGCACAGTGAATGATTAGATCCACACATGTGTACAGGTGTGGCCCATGTAAGGCCATTAATGCACGAGCAGGCATGTAATCAAGCACAACTGATACATCACCTGCAGAGAAATGCACCAGCACACTTCTCTGGCCATGCAAACACGGAACACATTTACTACTAGCAATGCAATACTTTGTTCGATTGGAAATGTGCTGCTTACTCATTGTAGGACAAATGCGTGGTCTAATGTGCTACAATATGCTCGTTTCCCTTTCTTAACCTTAACTTATATGCACATTACTTCCTATTGATTTTAGCTTCCGCAGCGGTTTGCATGATAGCTAAGCAAAGACTCTTTTAGGCCCTGTCCACACGAAGTCAAGCTCAGGCCTAAACGCAAAAATACTTTATCAATCCAGTGTATCGTCCATACGAGGCCGGCGTTTTGGGGGGGTGTAAACGAACATTTTTGAAACTAGGTCCCAGAGTGGAAAGATTTCAAAACTCCGTATATGCCGCTCCGTGGTTACTGCCTCTCCGCAATGTATCTGAGAGGCTTGCGTCATCGCCCCGCCTCTTGTTAAAGCACGCATGCGCCGCACTCAGAAAATAATGACAACAACAATGTAGCTTGTTGGTTTTGTAATCCAGTGTGACCCGAAGCAACAGTTCAACCTCATCGTCCGTCCATACTAATGTAGTACCAGCTCGCCCACTCGCCATGTTGTCTGTTTACAAAATTCCGCGCATGCCCACGGAAGTTTGGGCTTGATCCCGTCATTGCGTCACAGCGCCACCAACAGGTCTGGCATAGTTTCACAGCGTTTTCAGGCGTATTGACTACATTCATATGGACGCACACATTTACTGAGCTAACTCCGTGTTTACAGAAAAAGTTTCTGAAATTATAAGCGTTTTGTCTTTGTGTGGATATAGCCTTAGACTGCATTTATCGCTTAATAGTGGTGTAGAAAAGTAGTACAAGTACAAGCCAATCATACAAAGTATTTGCATCACAAAGAAAGGCCCACAGTGTCGTTGTATGTGGCCCTCTGCTGCTAACACCGTCTCAGACCATCTCCTTCTTCCTGTACATTTCCAGCAGGCTAGACACTGCTAGGCGTATTGCTGCCTTCCACAGTCAGTCAGCGGAACTGCATCAAATAAAAAACAAATGCTAAAAACTAGAAAACTACTAATGGATCCTGCGTATGAAGCACTAGCAATATTAATGAATAATAAGTCCATCCATCTAATAAGTGAATGGGAATATTAACTTAATGCTGTATCAAAGTTAATTATTGCGGGGCCTCAGATAAGGACTTCAGTGATGGTGGCTGGAGTGTGGGCAGCCTCGCGTTCACCAGTCTGCTCAGGGCAGCTGTGGCTATAAGTTGGCTATTCCAACCATGTGCAGAATAAAATAAAAATGTACAAACTTGTTAAGTGTTATAACGACATATGCACAGACCATGGACTGACAGTGATTGTGGACACTTGCCTAACAGCTAGCGTTGAGATCTTATATTGCAGTCCAAGGTACTACAGAAGCCTTTGAGCCTCAACTCTCAGTCATTCACCCGACTGCCAAGGAAAGAATACTTTAGTTTGATAAATGACAGGATCTCTTCATATTCTAGGGCACTTGACACAGTCGTGTGGAGGCGACATGAAAACATGACCACGTTCAGACTCTGCACCCGCTGCACAGTAGCCTGGTCGTACCACACCATAGTACAAATTATATTTCGTACTAAGGTCTGGAGGTGCTCCATTGAGCTCCGTTTACAGGTGGGAGGGGTTAACTCCTTTTGCAGATTGAAGTGATTGGATCTGAGTTTACCGTGACGTATGTAATGCGCCCAAGTCTGTTGTTTTTTTTTTTGTTTTTTTTTATTATTATTAAATCAACATAAAAACACAAGATACACTTACAAGTGTCGAGTCTGTTGTTAGCATTTAGCATTTAGCCTAGCCATCTCCTTTGCCGCTAACGGAGCCCGTGGGGAGTAGCGCCACAATTTTTCCAGCGATTACATTTGCTAAGCATTCCTCTTGCTCCGGCTTCAATTTCTTGATAGAACCAGACTGGATTACTTTACTATCGCATTTTTCTCCATTGCCAAACCACAACCTTCCCGTTCGATGCAAACTCTTGACATCACCCACAACTACTACAACATCCACCTTTGCATAATTATATTTCTAAAAGATTGTTGTTTGAATCGTTCTTTTATATAACTGTGGTCCTCCATGGTTCTTTTATATAACTGGTCCTCCATGGTTTTTTATATAACTGTGGTCCTTCATGTTCTTTTATATAACTGTGGTCCTCCATGGTTCTTCTATATAACTGTGGTCCTCCATGGTTCTTTTAAATAACTGTGGTCCTCCATGGTTCTTTTATATAACTGTGGTCCTCCATGGTTCTTTTATATAACTGTGGTCCTTCATGGTTCTTTTATATAACTGTGGTCCTCCATGGTTCTTTTAAATAACTGTGGTCCTCCATGGTTCTTTTATATAACTGTGGTCCTCCATGGTTCTTACTGTGGTCCTCCATGGTTCTTTTATATAACTGTGGTCCTCCATGGTTCTTTGATATAACTGTGGTCCTCCATGGTTCCTTCTTCCAACTTGTGAAGTCACGGTGAAAGCAACCAAATCAGAAGCTCATGTGAAACAAAAACGCGATTCTCGCATCCTTTTTGTCCCTTATCCAACACTGTTTTTCAAGATGGCGCATTGACACAGAGAGCACTCGCTCATGGATCTACTATAATAACAACTCCTCTCTCATGGACACTTTAAAGTTAAATTCTAAGCCTATGAAAACAATTCAAAAAACATGGTGGAGGTAAATATTCTTTAAAAGGTCGCATTCGTTATTAGTTAACATGTTTTTTCATATGGAGCAATTGAAAAAATTACACAGGGTGGCTTTAAAATAGGTCACATATCAAAAGGATTTCATATAATTGTTTATTAAATACAAGTGAAATATACAGTAGGTGAAATCAATCACTGATACTTCCAAAATCAGTGCAAAATACGAAAGTGTAGTTTTTACTTTTGCATTGTCAGCATCATTGATGATACAAGTCAGTTTCGAGCCTGTCTGCTATAATCTCTGTGCCTGTGCTCAGTATTAAAGTGGAAGTGCAGAAATGACAGGTTGAGTAGGACACTTGTAGTGGGCCATGTTCTGCTGCTAATAGGGTTCACTTTTGGACTTCCCTATCATTAGCGGGAGAACCAGATTGAAGCGGGCATGCGACGGCTCAGGTCTGCATGTGTCATTTCAAAGTCTTTTTTTCTCTCTGCAGATTTTTGGTGAGATGAAAACCAGGCTGAACTTTTTAATAACAAGGGTAGCATGCTGTCTAATAAGAAGTGTGTGTTTCTTGTCAAAGTGGCAGTTACAATAAATGAGGTGGACGATATTGATAATAACAGATTTTTGATATGCTTGCCCCCAATTGTTTTTCTAAAGATTCTTTGATACCCCTAAAAATACATACCATGCACACATTATTATTTTTCAGTGATGACAATTGCCTTTTATATAAAAACATCAGTTTAATTTTCAGATCTAATCTGGCAATCAGGAATGTGTGAAAACATGCTTCTAAATGTCTAAGTCGAACTATTGCAGCAACACATCATCAGTTGGGTAAAACTAACCTGTCTCACGGCGGTCTAATCCCAGCTCACGTTCCCTATTAGTGGGAATAGGGAACGTGGGAATGGGCAATCTGGGAAAAATACATATCAACATTTTTCCCCGCATTTATCAATCAACTTACTGAAATTTGATACATTGATTATGAGAACTTAATTACATTGTGCATAGTTGAGCACCCCAAGCTGTCACATGATAGATATTACATTTCTGACACAGCCTAATTTTCTGCCTGTTTTTAAAAGTATGTTTGATTTTCCCTTTTTTCGGATGGTCATAGTTTTTGACGTCGGAGAGGTCCTTTCTCAAATATCTCAGGTCTAGTTTCACCTCAATCCTGTATACAGTATTTAAAATGTAGTCTCAGTCAACCATATGATTAAAGTGTAAATAGCTTATTGATTGGTCCTAACCATTCAAATTGATGTTCTTGTTGCTGTCTTATGTTACAAAGCTGCTCACACGTCTGTTCTGTCTGCTTCAGGGCGATGACGTCCTGACTGTGATCAAAATGAAAGCACAATGGCCTGCCTGGCAACCCCTTAACGTGTAAGTGCCCCCTTTATTGTGCTGTGTGGAATTGTATCATTTTCTCTCTCAGGCAGTTATCTCTTTGATAAAGTTGACCTTTTCAAGTTACCAGAAGTGTTTTCTTAAGTGAGACATGTTTGAAAAGAAAAATATGGTATTTTTTCGGACATCCTGAATTTACAGCGCATTTGTCTAGATCAGTGCTATTGACAAATGTGTTCCACAAATACAGTACGTCACACGCACCAGCATCAGTTTACACAGTTTATAAAAAATCATACCTTAATGTGAAATAGCCTGCATGCATATGTGCAGTTTGTTTGAAATGTTGTGCCATTATTTGGATTTTGTAGTATTTATTTATTGGATTTGGTGTTTGAGATGACATTCAGAGAAGTGCATTCAACATGTTTTGAGACATGTTGAATGTATGTAGCAACCTTCAAGCATTATGTATATTTTTCTTTTAATAACTAATTAGCAATAAACATTGTAGTAAATAAACAGGAAGCCAACTAGGTTTGAAGACAACTGCTCAGTTTGACCCTTCGTTCTTTCAGTCGAGCCGCGCCCTCCGCTGAGTTCTCAGTGGATCGGACCAGACACCTCATGTCCTTTCTGACCATGCTGGGACCCTCTCCAGACTGGAACGTAGGTCTGTCTGCAGAGGACTTGTGCACCAAAGACTGTGGTTGGGTGCAGAAGATGGTTCAGGATCTGATTCCATGGGATGCAGGCACTGACAGTGGGGTCTCATATGAGGTGAGCCTAGTTTATAAAAACTCTGAGGGTGGTTATCCCTCTCTAGCTTGTGTCCTCGACCAGAGAATGAGGGAGTTTCAGGATTCTGTGCAGTATCTTCACTGTTCCAAGCACTGCACATTTCCGAGGTTGTTCCTGGGATCTACCACTCCTCCAGTTTGGGGGTCAGTGCCCCGAGTGCATCGATCAACACGGGCAGTGTGGAATCACTTTTCAACATAACAATTTTGAATCACACTGACCGATAGATGATCAGAATCAGAATCAGAATCAGAATCAGAATCCTTTTTATTGCCACGTAAGTAACAAACAAAGTTACCACTTTTGGCAGAGAGCGTGCCACTTTGCCATTAAGTGTGGAATAACTTTTATTCGAGGTAGAAACAGAATGTTCTCTTGTTTAGAGGCATCCAAGTACTCTTTATATTCAAGTAAAAATGCATCCATTACATATTGATGATTGAATGTTATATACAAATTACATTCTTTGTTATCATTGAAAGACATTTTTCTTGTGTTTCAGATCGCTGATGAATAAAGAAATGAACTCTGCATTTCTCTATTCATCAGAGTTGTGTCTCTCCCTGAGTTTGACTAAGCCCACGTCCCAGTGGTGTGAGTGGACATGAGACATGGAGGCTGTTCCATCAGCCCCATGCAGGCAGACCTTTACTGTTGACAATGAAGCCTCTACTCTATAAACCAGAGCCCTCTAACTCAGCAGTATACTGTTTGACCTGTCCTTTCTCTGACTTTTAGCCAATGTTCAACTTTGTTGAGTCACTTTGCCTTTTTGCCTGGCTGTGTTATTTTGGTAATCCCAAAGTTTCACTCTTCATGTGTTTTTTTAGTCTCCCAACAATCCTACAATGCCCCAGGACAAGATTCGTCCTCTAACCAGCCTCGATCATCCACAAAGCCCTTTCTATGATCCCGAGGGAGGCGCTATCACTCCTGTGGCGAGAGTGGCAGTGGAAAGAATTGCCAGAAAGGTCATTTATACATTTTACATGATATACATACATATCATACACACATCTATATTCATATATATATATATATATATATATATATGTATATATATATATATATATATATATATATATATATATATATATATATATAAACTATTACTATTGCTACTCCTACGACTGCTGTGCAGCAGAGAGTGTATGATGGAAACACGTACATAAGTAATATGTATGTACACAGAAAGCCGATAAGATAAGACCTCAGGTCTGGGGTGCCCTCTAGTGGAAGTAATGTAGAAGTGCATATTATCAACATGTAGTAAGTAGTAAGTAAGTAATCTTTATTTATATACCGCCTTTTCACTGCAGATCTGAGTCTCAAAGCGGTTTACAATTGTTATTTTTTGGGCACTTGTCCTCTCACTCCACACAGAGATGGGAGCGGGGTCGCCAGTACAGGAGGCACATGCCAGAACTATTGTACATATTTTTTTAAACTACCACCCAGTAGTAGTTTGTTGAAGTCTCAAATAGAAAGGCCACCTATTATGTATTTGCATCTAGCATCTAACATTTGTGTCCATAGGGCGAACAATGTAACATTGTACCAGACAATGTGGATGACATTGTTGCAGATATTGCTCAGGAAGAAAAAGAAGAAGGTCAGGATTTATTGAATTGATGGTAATCTTTGTCTGCGACCTGTTGATTGTACATTTGTCTCATTTTCTTTGTTAGATGATACCCCGGAAACGTGTATCTACTCAAACTGGTCTCCATGGTCGGCATGTAGTTCAGCCACATGTGAGAAGGGAAAGAGGATGAGACAGAGAATGTTGAAGGCCCAGCTGGACCACAGCGTGCCCTGCCCACACACACAGGACTTTGAGCCTTGTATGGGCCCTGGATGCAGTGATGAAGGTTACCTAACTTATCTCAATACTGTTACTGTTGCACCAACCTGTAAATTGCTTAAATAAATTTAAATGGTGCATAACAATAAAAGGGCACCCAATATTACCATACTTCTCATTTCGTATTACACTATGACATTGTTTGACTTGTTATTAAAAGGACTGAGACATTGTGAGCTGAGAACAACTTTTGATTGTTTGATTGGTGCATAGATGCCTCCACCTGCATGATGTCAGAATGGATTACCTGGTCTCCATGCAGCCTGTCATGTGGGATGGGTATTCGGTCCCGGGAACGTTATGTGAAACAGTTCCCAGACGATGGCTCAGTCTGCATCCTTCCCACCGAGGAGAACGAAAACTGCGTCGTCAACGAGGAATGCTGTGAGTTTAGATGTATCCATATGTAGTTTATTGTTGCACTTGAAATATACCGCCTTTATTATGTCTCTGTTTTATTAGCTCCGAGCAGTTGCCTTGTGACTGAGTGGGCTGAATGGGAACCTTGCAGTGCTACCTGTGGTCATGGGATGAGGCGCAAGGAGCGTTTTGTCACATTGAATCCTGCAGATGGCTCCATATGTAACACTGAACTGTTGGAGAGGGAGAAGTGCATGATGCCAGAGTGCCGTAAGTATTCACACACACACACACACACACACACACACACACACGCACACGCACACGCACACGCACACGCGCACACACACACACACACACCAGACTCATTCTAGGCAATGGGGGTGAAGTGTCTTGCCTAAGGACAGTTTGACACTTTACAGCCACAGCCGCCCCACTGTGGCTGGTGTTCCCAGAGGTTAAGTGTCTTGCCAAGGAGACAGCGACAGCAGACATCAGTGGGAGTCGGTGGAGAAGGTCTCGTGGTGGGCTCGAGCCCACAACCTTCACGCTCAAAGGCCAATGCTCTACTAACTGAGCCACTGTCGCCTCAATCCCCTTCATCCCGATGTATGGTTTTGCCAGGGCCTTTATAAATGTAATATTTTAGGCAGAAAGTAGTCATGGTCATGTTATTTAGTTAGGTGGTCCACTATTTTCCCAAACAAGTCTAACATTTTACCCATTTGCCCCTGAACCTGCTGCATCCTGCTCATCTTCTTCCTTCTGCCTCTTCAATGTTTTCACACCAATCCCAAAGTCTCTGCTGCACTTTCACTTCCTTTCCTCTTCCTTTTCCGTGATCTTTTTGTTACTATTAATGAGCTTGTCCCTTCTTCTCCTGTTGCTGGCACTGATTCCTCCTCCTCCACTTCCTTCTCCTCCCCTCCCCCTGCATCCTCACTCTGGCTGGGGTAGACCGCTGCACTCTTTCGCCCTGGCGCTAACACGGCCTGACTGACGACTTCTGGCCAATGGCTTCATGCAATTCATTGTATGAATCACATTTTAACCATGTATGTGAATTTATTTTGAACAAATTAAAAGTCTAGAAATCTAGAGACATAAACATAAACTCGACGTCATCAGTTACGTCTGATTGATGACGTCTTCCAACACTTCAGAGCTTATTGCGCTTTTGAAGTGCGCAATTTGGGACAGGACCTCAATGCTTTATGAATTGTGCTATACAAATAAACTTGCCTTGCCTTGGGTCTCCCCCAAGCCCCGGTGATTCAAGATGACGTCCTGTTCACACCCATGGCTTGTGCTCAGTAGCGCATGGGACAGCCATGGGAACTGAAAGATTAGCGGAAATCGGCCATATTTGACCATTTGAACACTGACAAGTTCGGCCGCGCTTTGCCCAATCAGCGCTGGTGAGCGAAGCGGAGCTAGAGAGGGAAGAAAAACAGCAGTTTGTTGAATTAAAAAAAAAAACTAAGAGTCTGTGGATTTATCCCAGAAAATAACCTGTCGTTCAGAATATCAGATTTAATTTAATTAAATCATTTGCGGTTGATCAAAGTGCACTGTGCACTAGCCACCAACTTGATAGGGAAACCTTTTTCTTAAACATTGACGAGTCCACGAACAAATGTGGACAGAATTTTAAATGTCTTTTTGCGATATTTTGAAGAGGACAGAGCCAAAGTGTTGACGCTCCATATTCTGTCAAAAGTTGCTTGATCCACTTGTTGTAATTTCACATCAAAATACACCAGTTTAAATGTATATCTTTGAAGAATTCATTTGATCTGTAATTCATTAAACAATAATATATTGTAAATGAAATTATAACTTGGTCCTACATATGACTGTGATTTCAACATGTGATAAATTTCCATTAGCAAATGTTCAGTCAAATCTTTATTTGCTTTAACCTCTGGTTTATATTGAGATCAATGGGACTGTTTTCTGGGTAACCCGTGTGAATTTAGTCTGCAGTACCATGGGCTCCCCCTGTGCCTGTGGGTGGGACAGCTAAAAGCTAAAAATACCCTATCCAGATATTATTATAGATCCATGGTCTCCTAGCCGGGCCTTAGCCATCCGTACACTCCGCTCAATCATCATTTCACTGCATGTAACGTCTGGGTCTGGTCCCTGTGTTAGCGATTACAATCGGTCGTGTTTCAACCGGCTACTAAGAGAGCGCGGAAGGCAGGTGTTGTAGGTTGGTGCCGGTGACGTCAAGAGTTTGCGCCAAACGGGCAAGTTGTAGTTTGGTAATGGCGAAGAATGCGATAGTAAAGTAATTTGTCCTGGTTCTATCAAGAAATTGAAGCAGGAGCAGGAGGAATGTTTAGCAAATGTAATCGCTGATCAAGGTTGTGGCGCTACTCCCCACGGGCTCCGTTAGCAGCAAAGGAGATGGCTAGGCTAAATGCTAAATGCTAACAACACACTCGGGCGCATTACATACGTCACGGTAAACTCAGATCCAATCATTTCAATCTGCAAAAGGAGTTAACCCCTCCCACCTGTAAACGAAGCTCAATGGAGCAAATCCAGACCTTAGTATGAAATGTCATTTGTACTAAGGTGTGGTTCAACCAGGCTAATGGTCTCCCTGAGGTTTCTCACTTTTCTCCCACTGGGGTTTTAGAGTTGTTACTTGATGATGCAGGAGGGTCTAGATGTTGTTGTCAACATTCGGCTCATTGTGTTTTCTATCATTGCCCTTCCTGTGTTTGAACTGTTTGATTATCGGATCTACATTGGCAAATTACATTGATTTTAATTGAGCAGAAATTTTCCACTTCAGGTTGGTTTTTTGGACTCATCAGTTCTCTATTACAGACATCCAAATATTTTCTACAGCAGAAATTACACAGCATTCTAAAACATTGAACCTGAAAGCAAATATTTAGTTCTCGCTCGTCTCCATCATTTTCTACTTCTCTGAAATGTCACGATGGATGTTATCTCTGTTTTGGAAAATGTGGGACTAGCAGAATAGGATCCTGTATTTTGAGTTTGGCTGTGCTTTTTCTTGTGAATAGAAATCCTCTGGTTGTTGTTTTATCGGTTGGTGAATGTGACCCAGACTGAGCCGCAGCTGCCGCTGGGACGATTTGAGCAAACAGCGTGTAATTAAAGCCTCCTCCCTCTTCCACTGATTCCGCGTTTAGTCAGAGATGATTATAATCCTGCCATAAAAACTGCACAAATATATCAAATGACTCATTCCCAATTCATACTTTTATCCAATCGGCCGCGGTTACAAATTTATATTTTTGTTAAATATTACAGAAAGACAACCTTGAGTTTGATTCCACCTCCTGGACCTCTCTGTGTGGAGTTTGCATGTTCTCTCCGTGTCTGTGTAGGTTTCCTCCAGGTGCTCTGGTTTCCCCTATCACTAAAAACATGTACAAGAGGTCTCCTGTATGGTCACCCTGCTCCCATCTGTGTGTGGAGTGAAAGACAAATGCTAAAAACAATTGTAAAGTGCTTTGTGACTCTGGTCTGTGAAAGGCGGTATATAAATGAAGAAGTATGTGCCATCGGCCCCTCCCACCACCACCAACCATTCACACACACTCCCGACTCATTCTAATGTGGGTGAAGTGTCTTGCCGAAGACAATAACCAATTTTTCTCTTTATAGCCCCACTGTGGCAACTGGTGTTTCCAAAGGTCTCCCATCACAGCTTCAGAGGTCTGACAGGATCTGGCTTTCACATGCAGCTAGGGCTGGGCAATAAATCGAAATTTTGGCAATAAATCGGCTATTGAAAAAATTTTATTCGTGAAAAATGTGAAAATCGTGAAATCGAATGAAGGATATTGTGAGAGTTCCAGCAGCATTATACTTGCAACATCAGCACAGTCTGTACAAGACTTTTATAATATGTATTGGGGGAAACAAATAAAAAATAGTTTTGAAACTTGAATATTGAGCGGGAAGATACAATATTTTAAGGGCAAAGTTTGTCTTGAGTGACTTTAATGAAAATCGATTTAAAATCGAAATCGTCCAAAGCAGGAAATAAAATCGAGATTTTACTTTTTTGCCATATCGCCCAGCCCTACATGCAGCTATGGCCACAAAATGTGGATCCTCCACTGAAGAGGCGAGGGTGGGGATGAGGAGGGTTAAAGCACAAACAGGAACTGAGAGGCTCTGTTTAAATGTATAGTGGAGAGAGTACTCAGTGTAAGGATGAGAGAGAGAGAGACTGAGGACAAACAAATCTTCTTCTGTTCTCCTTTCAACACCATCAGACCGGCACTGCTGCGGGAGGAAAATGGAGGACATGAAGTGGACAGTAACCTCACTGCATAGACCATCAACTACCTCTCAGACCGACCACAGTTTGTGTGGCCACACAGCTGTGAGTCTGAGGTGGTAGTCCGCAGCACTGGGGCCCCTCAGGGCACTGTCCTCTCACCGTTTCTCTTCACCATCTACACTTTGGACTTCACATACAACACAATCTGACGACTCCGCCATCCTGGGCTGTGTGTCTGAGTGGAACGAAGTGGAGTACCGGTCGGTTATCATGGACTTTGTCGACTGGTGTGAGCGCAACCACTTGTGCTTGAATACCAGTAAGACCAAGGAGATGGTCATCGACTTCAGGAAAAAGAAAAAATCTCACACGCCGCTGAACATCCAGGGGGAGGACATTGAGCTGGTGGACAGCTTCAAGTACCTGGGTGTTCACAATAATAATTAAAGCCGCAAGAGGCGTCGAACGACCCTCGTCGCACCGCACCACGCCACATCGTGCCGCACCACGCCTCCCTGCACCAAGCCGCCCTGCACCATGTCCGTTTTGGACAATATTAAATTTGCTACCGTTTGCACATACAAAGTCTGATTTGCACAAAACTTTTATACATTGTTTAACTCCAGGGTCTAGGTCAATTGAAAGTGAAATAAAAGAACTTTGCTCATTAGTGCCCCTACAGATGGAGTCAAAGTTTTCAGAGTTTTTCATACTAAAAACTCTGAAATAGTCTGTAGGGGGCGTAAATGAGCCAAGTTCAATTATTTCCCTTTCAAATGACCTAAACCCTAGAGTTGAACCATGGATTCAAGTTTTGTGCAAATCGGAATTTGTATGTGTAAACGGGACCAAATAGAATGTTGTGAAAAACGGCAAATAAACACTCACATTTTGCCGCTCCGCTGCTCAAACAACGTTTCACTGATCAAAAATCCCTGAGGTCATTTTGATGGTACATGTGTTTAGACAATGTGGAGTGATATGGAGGCCAATCGGTGAAACGGCCGAGGAGGAGTCGCTTTCCAACCGACGTGTATGAAAATGATTGCGGATCATTTTTCCATTTTGCAGTGAAATTTATGGGCCTCCTGTTTGTCAGAGGGCGGAGCCATGAAAACATTTCGGTCGTATCTTGACTTGAGGAACATGTGTACCGAATTTCATGGCTCTACGACAAACTTGACCTTTAACTCTGAAACTCCCATTGGCTGTTGTAGGTGGCGCTGTTCTGGCATTTTTTGAGTCCCATAAAAATAAACACAAATATAAAAATTTTCACCAGGTCTAATGTTTGGGCAAAATTTTACAACTTTTCATGCATGTTCAGGGGGTCAAATTAAGGCTCAAAGTGCAGAATTTGACATCTCTCGAGCAAAAACAATAGGCCCTTTCCTCGTTCGGGGCTCGGGCCTAATAAACTGGACTGGTCCCATAACCAGTGGCTCAGTTGGTAGAGCATTGGTCTTTGGGCCTGAAGGTCATGGGTTCAAGCCCACCATGCGACCTACTTAATGACTCCCACTGATGTCTGCTGTCGTTGTGTCCTTGGGCAAGACACTTAACCCCACTTTGCCCAAAGGCTCAGGATCAGTGAGGGCCTGGTGCTATGTGAACTGGGTGCAGCTCTGACTGCCACCCCCCTGACCCAGAAACAGCGGTGAAAGAGGTGGTGCAGGTGGGCCATCCTCCTTTTAAAGGGAGGCTGCACGCAATAGGCTGCCACCGGGCACACAGGGCCTACTACTACACATATTATATCTTGCACAAAAGAGACAATATCTTTAACCTTTTTAACTGTCTTTTGCACAACCTGAGTGATTCTATTCATGCCGAATGCGACTTTCAAAATGTCTCCATTGTGAGATCAATAAATTGTATCTTATCTTATTCAAAAGTGACCTGACAGTGGGCCTTTCGTCACAGGCAGATCTGGCAAACAGTGCTGCTGTATTATTCACTGAAAGCTTCATAAAAGTCATCTGAAATTGTGGACAACAACTGTGGATTTGTTTGGGTTTGACCCTCGTAAATCCAGCTTTTAATAGAACACATCGATCCCCATCTCTTTCAAAGTCAAAGTAATTCTGTATCCTTCTGCTCTCTCGGTTAGATCTGTTTATGTCATGTAATGAATTGATATGAGTGGGAATAAGCCTGGTTTTATTGTCTCTTTCTCAACGTCAACAAACTAAATATTACATGAGGCGGAGACTGGTGAGGTTGTGAAGCTTGTGCAGGGTAAAAGAGAAAGAGAGGGTGGGGACAGTAGCTTTCACAGGCCAAAGGAGAAGAAAGAAAGGATATGGTTTTATGTAGCACATCTTATACAGGACTACAGCTCGATGTGGTGGCTCATCCAATACCTTTATAAAGATTGAATTATTCAGTGAATTTGTGTGTAGCTTTAAATCTCAAGAGCAGTCGTCTCAGAGGACTTTATAAAGTTCAAAGCAAGGAAGGTGAGTGCTGCAGAGGATCGGAGTTGTAGAAGGCTTGACAAAACAGGTGCTCTTCAAAGAAGACTAGAAGACGAAGACCGCTCGGTCAAAACGCGTGGGCAATCTATTTTTAATGAAGGTGTTTTTTATTTTTTCACATTACCAGAGTGCCTCAGATCTTTCTTTTGACCTTTTAATCGCCACGTTACGATCGAGTCAAAAACATCCTGTATCGACAATAAAGTTGTTGATTCACCCACAACGGATCATAGAAGAAAGTTTGAACACAGAAAAACAATGATATAAACACATAGGAGAGAGGGATGACCACTGTTAATAAATGTTAATAAATGTCTTGGATCATCACTGTGCTTAGACCCTTCAGCAAAGAACAACACAAAATAAAAGTGAGAAATCTCAGGGAGGCTCTTAATGAAAAAGAGATTGCTCCCCCGGAGAGACAAGTCAATAGCTGCGTTTCCACCATAGACTGTATATATTAACGGACAGAGTCACTCCTATCTCCGCCGTTCTAACTAATGGGCCAAAAAATGTGCTCTACTGGAGCTATCCAAAATGGCCACAAGAAAATTGTGAAAAAACGCATCTGCGCATGCGTCAGCCGGCGCAGCTCCATTCATTTGAACGAGAGACTTCAAAAATTCAAGTAAACTAGAGTGGTCCAAAAAAATCCACCCCCCTCAGCATTGACACACATGTGGAACGGAGCTTTGTGCCAAGAGCCAACTTTTGGTCCATCCTGTAAAGACATTTTTGAGAGGTCTGCCAATGCTATATGTTAGCATTGGCTAATTCTACTTCTAGGTCCACCCCCATCGGCCCAGGGTGGTATTGCAAGCATGTCAGCGCACGTCATTTTGGCCAATTTTGAGCTGGGACCCGCCCCCACTGGTTTCCACCGAGGGAGTTCCTGGTAAAAGGAGCGGGGAGAAACTTCCACAGGAACCGTCCTCTCCCTCGGTCCTCTCTGTGGCTGTGTCTCCACTGCAGAGTAGGACCACTCGGCGACATCATGAGTTTCGATTGCCGCATTACACCAAACCCATTTGTTTATTTCAGGTCGTAACCGCTCCGGTTGTTGTGGTCTTTGGGTTTTTTTATAGTCCTTTTAGAGTGTGATGAATCCCCAGTGCTTCCAGGTGAAGCTGATATGTCATAAATTGTCTTTTCATTTTGGCGCGGTGTTTCAAATCCCGTCTGAATCTAGCTGTGCTGTTGTTCGCTGTTTCCAGTGGTGTCTGCTAGTCTTATGCTGCAGGATTTTTAAAATACTGGTTCTTTTGGTGCTTTTTGCTGGTGTCAGAGCCTGCGCTAGCTTTAGCCAATCAGCGCGGGGTTAACCTCAAGTCCCACTAGAGCCCAACTGAGTACCTAGCATGGAGGAGGGACTCCGTTGAGCCCCGTAAAAGTTCCTGTAAATGGCCCTGTTGGAGAAGTTCCTGTAGTGGAGACAACCACTGACGGTGGTGGCCCTGGAAAATTATACCAAAGTTCCTGCGGTAGAAATGCGGCTATACATCAAGGACTGAGGCTGTAGATCCAGGACTGAGGCTGGTCTTATGCCGCGTTCAGACCGAACGCAGCATTAGGGTGTGGACCTGTGCTGAAAATCCAAGACTGTTGCTGTAGATCAGGGGTCTCAGTGTACCTTACTCGAATTTATTTTTAGTGTGGATCACGCTAGATGGCGTTGTGAGTTGTACACGGCTGTAAGGTGAATTAAAGGACAGCCAGTGGACGTTAACCAGCAAACCAACATTTGTAAACATGCCCTCCTGAGCAGGACCCATCTTGACGCACATCTAAGAGACGACCAGGTCAACCAGAGGACGTCATCGATCACCGAGACCATAAGTGTCAACCAAGGCCATAAACCGAGCCCCAGAACAAACATCTTTGTGCCTTTCTGCCTGGCAGAGATCAGAGATCAATAATCTGCTCATTCCCGGGACATTCCACAGCTCTGAGACAATCTGTGACTCACCCACGGCGCTATGGCGCCCCCCAGTGGACACTGAACACTATCACACCCAAGGCGGACACTCGAAACGGACATTCCCCGATGACATTATGTGATAACCATTACGGACACTACTCGTATGTGGCGTTGTCTGTGATGTGAATGCACTGTGTATCGGTATATGATTATGAACGATATGAATGTCTGTATTAATCCTGTGTTTTACCAGTATAACATGTCTGTTGTGAAGGATGTCCAGGGAGACGCGCAAGGACGACGTCACGGACGCGCCCCCTTTGGAGCACAACAAAACCAGACCGCAGACCCAGGACTTTCTCTTGTCTTCCCTGAAATCACTATTGCAGCTCTCCTGCCCTTCGCGTCTCGCGGTACGTGTCTTCTACTACGGCCGCGCCTGCACGCATTGGGCCTTCCACTCCGCGAGCACAGCCCTCCTTCCTGGCTCGGGATCTTATGAACTGTTCCACCATCAGCCTCTTTTCCTGGCTCTGGACCCTACGCACGCAACTCATTCCGGACTGAGTTGTATATGCGTGGATCAAAAGTTGGACTAGATTCGCTGGCTTCGTATCTCCCGCCTGCCCGGACAAAGAGACCACGTGAGCTGATTCTCCATCCCAAATCCTTTCTTCACCCCTCTACGCTCCTCAAAGTAAGACTGTTCCTTGTTGGAAGTGTGATTCAAATGATATGCATAACAATCTTTGCTTAATGTGACCAGAAAACCCTTTTCGTATTTTCTATTTTCATTTTTGTAGTCAATAAAACCCCGTTATCTTTAAATCAATCATATCAGCGTCGTGTTTTTAAATCTTGGGTATCTCTGGCTGATATACGCATTCACTGCCTATTAGATTATAAGACTGATTCGAGGCAAATTAGTTGGATCTGTGCAGAAGTTTTCAAACTCTGCTGGTGCCCAAAATAAAAGCAGATCCCCCACTCGTGGAGTACGGCAAAACTCTGGTCAGAGGCTAGCCGCACTACACTATTCTTCTCATACAATTTATAGTTACCCCACATATAATTATACTACACGGCATTTCAATGTAGGTGAAAAAGTTGAATGGTTCAGTATTTTACTCATCTATGAACATATACACCTCACTCATGGTTCATGTCAAAGTGATCTCCCATGAGCCTTTGCGCTTCAAGTACTGACATAAGGTAGGACACATATCTACCAACAAATCCCACATTGCACTTACTTTCTTGTCATTAACACACACTGACCATAGATCCACGACACTGACCATAGATCCACGACACTGAACATAGATCCACGACACTGAACATAGATCCACGGCACTGACCATAGATCCATGACACTGAACATAGATCCATGACACTGACCATAGATCCATGACACTGACCATAGATCCATGACACTGACCATAGATCCATGACACTGACCATAGATCCATGACACTGACCATAGATCCATGACACTGACCATAGATCCATGACACTGACCATAGATCCATGACACTGAACATAGATCCATGACACTGAACATAGATCCACGACACTGAACATAGATCCACGACACTGAACATAGATCCATGACACTTTATGATGTAAGCGTTTATGTATTATTCTGTATATATTTTATGAATTCTTTTAAGTATAACATCAACCTGTCCAGGGACTGCAGGTGGAAATTAGCATTTTTGCTATAACCTGGCACATGACATCTCTTCTTTTTTAGACTAATGTTGTTTGTGCATTGTCCCTGATCAAATAAATAAAAGTAAGTAAGTAAGTATGACACTGACCATAGATCCATGACACTGACTCACAGGGGACAAAATGAATGAAAAGCATGCAGCTGCTGTGTTGCTCTGACGCGTATTTCTTCACATATTTAGGCCCGAGCCCCGAACGGGGTAAGGGCCTATTGCTTTCACAATGGTGAAAACAAATGGTGGCGGTGCGTGACGGACGCATCAGCGCCCGTCACTCACCAAAACGTGACAGTTGCGTGCGTAAACTCAAACGCTTTAAAATGATGAATCACGTGCCATTGAAACCTATATTGTTTTTGCTCGAGACAAGTCACAAAAAATTCCTTTTTTATTTATTTATTTATTAGGCCCGAGCCCCGAACGGGGTAAGGGCCTATTGCTTTCACAATGGTGAAAACAAATGGTGGCGGTGCGTGACGGACGCGTCAGCGCCCGTCACTCACCAAAACGTGACAGTTGCGTGCGTAAACTCAAAAGCTTTAAAATGATGAATCACATGCCATTGAAACCTATATTGTTTTTGCTCGAGACAAGTCACAAAAAATTCCTTTTTTATTTATTAGGCCCGAGCCCCGAACGGGGTAAGGGCCTATTGCTTTCACAATGGTGAAAACAAATGGTGGCGGTGCGTGACGGACGCGTCAGCGCCCGTCACTCACCAAAACGTGACAGTTGCGTGCGTAAACTCAAAAGCTTTAAAATGATGTATCACATGCCATTGAAACCTATATTGTTTTTGCTCGAGACAAGAAAAAAAAATTCCTTTTTTATTTATTTATTAGGCCCGAGCCCCGAACGGGGAAAGGGCCTATTGTTTTTGCTCGAGAGATGTCAAATTCTGCACTTTGAGCCTTAATTTCACCCCCTGAACATGCATGAAAAGTTGTAAAATTTTGACCAAACATCAGACCTGGTGAAAAATTTGATATTTTGGTGTTTATTTTTATGGGACTCAAAAAATGCCAGAACAGCGCCACCTACAACAGCCAATGGGAGTTTCAGAGGTCAAGTTTGTCGTAGAGCCATGAAATTCGGTACACATGTTCCTCAAGTCAAGATACGACCGAAATGTTATCATGGCTCCGCCCTCTGACAAACAGGAGGCCCATAAATTTCACTGCAAAATGGAAAAATGAACAGCAAAAGTTTTCATACATGTCGGTTGGAAAGCGACTCCTCCTCGGCCGTTTCACCGATTGGCCTCCATATCACTCCACATTGTCTAAACACATGTACCATCAAAATGACCTCAGGGATTTTTGATCAGTGAAACGTTGTTTGAGCAGCGGAGCGGCAAAATGTGAGTGTTTATTGGCCGTTTTTCACAACCTTCTATTTGCTCCCGTTTACACATACAAATTCCGATTTGCACAAAACTTGAATCCATGGTTCAACTCTAGGGTCTAGGTCATTTGAAAGTGAAATAATTGAACTTGGCTCATTAACGCCCCCTACAGACTATTTCAGAGTTTTTAGTATGAAAAACTCTGAAAACTTTGACTCCATCTGTAGGGGCACTAATGAGCCAAGTTCTTTTATTTCACTTTTAATTGACCTAGACCCTAGAGTTAAACAATGTATTAAAGTTTTGTGCAAATCAGACTTTGTATGTGCAAACGGGAGCAAATTTAATATTGTCCAAAACGGCCAAAAAAAGGTCACAATTTGCAGCTCCCCTGTTTGAACAACGTTTCACTGATGAAAAATCGCCGAAGTCATTTTCAAGGTACATGTGTTGAGATGATGTGGAGCGATTTTGAGGCGAATCGGTGAAACGGCCGAGGAGGAAGTCGCTTTCCAACCGACATGTATGAAAATGATTGCTGTTCATTTTTCCATTTTGCAGTGAAATTTATGGGCTTCCTGTATGTCAGAGGGCGGGGCCATAATAACATTTTTTTCATGTCTTGACTTGAGGAACATGTGTACCGAATTTCATGGCTCTACGACAAACTTGACCTCCGAAAAATTCCATGGGGGTTATTATTAGGCCCGAGCCCCGAACGGGGAAAGGGCCTATTGTTTTTGCTCGAGAGATGTCAAATTCTGCACTTTGAGCCTTAATTTCACCCCCTGAACATGCATGAAAAGTTGTAAAATTTTGACCAAACATCAGACCTGGTGAAAAATTTGATATTTTGGTGTTTATTTTTATGGGACTCAAAAAATGCCAGAACAGCGCCACCTACAACAGCCAATGGGAGTTTCAGAGGTCAAGTTTGTCGTAGAGCCATGAAATTCGGTACACATGTTCCTCAAGTCAAGATACGACCGAAATGTTATCATGGCTCCGCCCTCTGACAAACAGGAGGCCCATAAATTTCACTGCAAAATGGAAAAATGAACAGCAAAAGTTTTCATACATGTCGGTTGGAAAGCGACTCCTCCTCGGCCGTTTCACCGATTGGCCTCAAAATCGCTCCACATTGTCTAAACACATGTACCATCAAAATGACTTCAGGGATTTTTGATTAGTGAAACGTTGTTTGAGCAGCGGAGCGGCAAAATGTGACCTTTTTTTGGCTGTTTTTGACAACATTAAATTTGCTCCCGTTTGCACAAACAAAGTCTGATTAGCACAAAACTTTAATACATTGTTCAACTCTAGGGTCTAGGTCATTTGAAAGTGAATTGATTCAAATTGACACATTAGCGCCCCCTACAGACTATTTCAAAGTTTTAGATGGGCATTTTAAAATTTAGTTTTTTCAAAATGTTTGAAATTTTGTGCATACATCTGTGTTGCCCTCTTGATTCAAAAAGTCAATAGGGTCCAAGGCTTATTTTTTACCCTGGTGCCGTGGCGACGAGAAACGCTCCCCATTCATTGCAAATGTACACCTCACACAAACATCAAACCAGCCTCGGCCGTTTCACCGATTCGCCTCAAAATCGCTCCACATCATCTCAACACATGTACCATCAAAATGACTTCAGGGAATTTTGATCAGTGAAACGTTGTTCGAGCAGCAGAGTGCCAAAAAGTGGCGTATTTTTTTTCAGTTTTTGACAATAGAAATTTTTTTTCCGTTTGCACAAACAAAGTGTGATTGGCACAAAACTTGAATCCATGGTTTAACTCTTGCGTCTAGGTCATTTGAAAGTTTAAATTTTGAAATTGGCTCTATAGCGCCACCTACAACAGCCAATTTAAAAATGCCTATGGGATGGGTTTGAGGTCAAAATTGTCGTAGAGCCATGTCATTTGGAACACATGTTCCTCAAGTCAAGACATGGATAAAATGTTATAATGGCTAAGCCCTCTGACAAACAGGAAGCCCATAAATTTCATTGCAAAATGGAAAATGAAAACCAATCATTTTCATACACGTCGGTTGGAAAGCGACTCCTCCTCGGCCGTTTCACCGATTGGCCTCAAAATTGTTCCAAATCATCTCAACACATTTACCTTCAAAATTACTTCAGGGAATTTTAATCAGTCAAACGTTGTTTGAGAAGCGGAGCGGCAAAATGTGAGGGTTTTTTTGGCCGTTTTTGACAACATAAATTTTTTCCCCGTTTGCACAAACAAAGACTGATTTGATTAAACTTGAATCCATTGTTCAACTCCAGGGTTTAGGTCAGGTGAAAGTGAAATATTTGAAATTGGCCCATTAGCGCCCCCTGCAGACTGAGTCAAAGTTTACATGGGGAGCCAAACCAGCTCTACTTATCATATTCATTACAATTTGACTAAGTTCTTCTATGGCTACGGGATCCAATCATCACACGGCGGCGCCACCCAGGCCCGGACTGGCCATCGGGAGCATCGGGAGATCTCCCGGTGGCCTGCGTGTCAAAGTGGCCTGGGCCTGCCCTATCATCACGGTCTTTTATTTTTTTTGTTTGTTTTTTTTAATTTAATTTCATCCTCACGGTCTTTGCAAACTCCTACCCTGCCTGGTGGCCTGGTCCAATGAGCAAGGCCCAGGCCAAAGCCAGTGTTGCGCGTGAACGAGTTCAAAAGAACGCGTTCATTGAACACGCTCATTTTTTCGTGAACGTTGAACTGAACGCAACACATTTTTAATAAAGATCTTGAACGTGAATTAGTTCATATTATGTGTCATGAACGGCAGACAATTTGTTTTCCATTTAAAACTGAGTGAAATCTGTTTTCTCTTTTGAAACGCAACGAGAGAAAGTTCCTCCCTCCTGTATTCTCCGCACTGTTTCCGCCGAAAACTAAAAATTCCTACGGTTTCCACCGTCTGTGAACGCACCCCGACTCAGTGTACTTGCGGTGCGGCGCTATATGCTAGTGCTATTCATTGGTTGTTGGACTCACATGTGCCGTGATGAAAACACAGGGGTAAGTCAGTGACACAGGGCCGTTTACATTTGACATAAAGTATAGACACACGTTCTGCAGCGCATTACAGTTTGTACTTATGAGCAGAGATGGGACAACTCAGTTCCCATTGAAACCCATGTAAATCTTGTCTGCATTGGAGTCAAAACATCCTGTGCAGTGTACAGGATATATATATATATATATATATATATATATATATACCACGTATTGTGATTTCTAGCTCGTAGTGAAAAAAAAATATTTATTTGAATATCTCGCAAAAAGTAAAATGAACTGAAATTTGAACTAGTTCAGAATTAAAATTGAGAACTTCGAACGTGAACTGTTCACTTTGAGCATGTATGAACTGAACTTGAACTAGTTCAGAAAAGCTGTGAACTGGCACAACACTGGCCAAAGCTTTACTGTCATTGGGCCAGAGCAAAATTAAACAAATGTGACGTCACACGTCGGCTACACAGCCAGGCCAGCCTAGCAGTGCACCCAGTGTAGCTTCCCCGGTTCAAATGAGTGGTCTCTCCAACTGATGGTTCATACACGTTTTTATTTTTCCTTTTATATGAGCTGTAACGATGTGATTTTACCTTACTACTTTTTTTACAATAATTGATTAGCTTGTTATAGTTATACACTAATGAACACTTAGTTCATTGTGTGTGTGTGTGTGTGTCTTTATTCTCACTAAACTCCATAAACGTTACGTTGCTAAGCAACGTACAACAATCTTTAAACGTCCGAGATTATATAAACAGTCAATATAAAAAGAAATAAAGAAAACAAAAGTTTTGACAGTCAATCTTAAAACTATTAAAAGAACATCAAAATACAATGACAAAAACCCAAATTTAGAACCTTGTTTGGCCTGAATGGATGAAAAGCTCCCGGCCTGAAATGTTGTCCCACTCCGGCCCTGCCGCAGCCCCACCTGATGAGGGCTGTGATTGTGGGGCCAGGAGCACGGAGCCAGGTGGATGCTGTCTGCGACATTTACCTCTGTCCCTGCAGCGATCGCACCAATTATTCCTTTGTTCTGTTTAAGTAGTATGTCAGACGACATCTTCATGAATACGTCTGGCTTCATCTTTTCTCACATTTGTTGACTGATCAGTAATATACTTTTTGGCAACTCTCATCTCTGAACTGTGAGAATCTGAAATCCGGGCGGCACGGTGGCTGAGTGGTTAGCAGGTCCTGGGTTCGAATTGCGGTTGGAACAGGGCCTTTCTGAGAGGAGTTTACATGTTCTCCTCGAAAAAACATGTACAATATGTCTGGCATGCACCTCCTGTACTGGCGACCCCGCTCTGTGTGTGAGTGAGAGACTAATGCCCACAATTGTAAAACACTGACTCTGGTCTGTGAAAGGTGGTATATAAATAAAGATTCCTTACTCACTACTTACTTGAATTGTCTCTTCATTTTAACCATGTCTGTAATGCAAACATTTGGACGAACAAGCTACTAGTCACTAATACTTACAGTGCCTTGCGAAAGTATTCGCCCCCCTTGAACCTTTCAACATTTCGCCACATTTCAGACTTCAAACATAAAGATATAAAATTGTAATTTTTTGTCATGAATCAACAACAAGTGGGACACAATCATGAAGTGGAACTAAATGTATTAATTTAAACTTTTTTAACAAATAAAACACTGAAAAGTAGGGCGTGCAATATTATTCGGCCCCTTTACTTTCAGTGCAGCAAACTCACTCCATAAGTTCAGTGAGGATCTTTGAATGATCCAATGTTGTCCTAAATGACTGATGATGATAAATAGAATGCACCTGTGTGTAATCAAGTCTCCGTATAAATGCACCTGCTCTTTGATAGTCTCAGGGTTCTGTTTAAAGCGCAGAGAGAACCATGAAGACAAAGGAACACACCAGGCAGGTCCGAGATACTGTTGTGGAGAAGTTTAAAGCCGGATTTGGATACAAAAAGATTTCCCAAGCTTTAAACATCTCAAGGAGCACTGTGCAAGCAATTATATTGAAATGGAAGGAGTATCAGACCACTGCAAATCTACCAAGACCCGGCTGTCCCTCCAAACTTTCATCTCAAACAAGGAGAAGACTGATCAAAGATGCAGCCAAGAGGCCCATGATCACTCTGGATGAACTGCAGATAACTACAGCTGAGGTGGGAGAGTCTGTCCATAGGACAACAATCAGTCGTGCACTGCACAAATCTGGCCTTTATGGAAGAGTGGCCATTTCTCAAAGATATCCAATAAAAGTCTTGTCTAAAGTTTGCCACAAGCCACCTGGGAGACACACCAAACATGTGGAAGAAGGTGCTCTGGTCAGATGAAACCAAAATCGAACTTTTTGGCCACAATGCAAAACGATATGTTTGGCGTAAAAGCAACACAGCTCATCACCCTGAACACACCATCCCCACTGTCAAACATGGTGGTGGCAGCATCATGCTTTGGGCCTGCTTTTCTTCAGCAGGGACAGGGAAGATGGCTAAAATTGATGGGAAGATGGATGGAGCCAAATACAGGACCATTCTGGAAGAAAACCTGTTGGAGTCTGCAAAAGACCTGAGACTGGGACGGAGATTTATCTTCCAACAGGACAATGATTCAAAACATAAAGCCAAATCTACAATGGAATGGTTCACAAATAGACGTATCCAGGTGTTAGAATGGCCAAGTCAAAGTCCAGACCTGAATCCAATCGAGAATCTGTGGAAAGAGCTGAAGACTGCTGTTCACAAACGCTCTCCATCCAACCTCACTGAGCTCGACCTGTTTTGCAAGGACGAATGGGCAAGAATTACAGTCTCTCGATGTGCTGATAGATAGACATACCCCAAGCGACTTGCAGCTGTAATTGCAGCAAAAGGTGGCGCTACAAAGTATTAGCGCAAGGGGGCCGAATAATATTGCACGCCCCACTTTTCAGTTTATTTGTTAAAAAAGTTTAAATTATCCAATAAATTTGATTTGATTTTGATTTGATTTGATTTGATTTATTTCAAGCTTATAAACAGGAATCAATTTATAGATTTAAAAGCAATTACATACAATACATGATAGAAATCTACATACATACATACATACATACATTAATGTATATATACATTTTTATTTTTATTATTTTTATTTATTTTCACTCCTGTTAAAGCTCAAAAAGGAGTGGGAAGAAGTCAAACTTATAGGCTCCCACCCCCTATACCTATATTCACTTTATACGGTTGCACCTACCCGCCCACACATACATACAGACATAGCCATACATATACAATATTCATACACACATATTATAGTTGTTCTTGTCATGTATAAATATTAGTGCTGTCCAACGATTAAAATATTTAATCGCGATTAATCGCATGAATTTCATAGTTAACTCGCGATTAATCGCAAATTAGTCACCCATTTGCGTGCTGTGTGCAATTTCTTTTTTTATTGAAAACAATGTGTAGTGTTATATTACACACTAACATTTGATGCAAAATCATCAATAAATGGATGACAAAATAAATAATTGGTAACAAAAAGCCCCTTCAATGTGTGTGTGTGTGTGTGTGGAGTGTGTGTGTTTATGGGTGTGGGTGTGTGTGTGTGTGTGGGTGTGTGTGTGTATGTGTGGGTATAGACCATAGACTGTATAGAAACATCATGGTGTCATTATGATGATGATAAACAATTTTTTTGTAAATTTGTTCATGTAAATACTCTATGCTGTTTCTCTGTTTACCTTCGGTATATCTATGACTGTATACTGTTTGCTTGTATTGCCTTTTTTATTAACCCCTCCCCCCCCCATCTCCCACTTCACAAAAATCTTGTTATTTCTTAATATTTTTTTTTTTTTTTTTTTTTTTAATAATTAAAAAAAAATTAATAAAAAATAAAAAAAAAATGACGCCGTTAATATTGATTTGCGTTAACGCGTTAATAACGCGATATTTTGGACAGCACTAATAAATATGTAACCATACACACACACACAAATACACAAATATATTTATATATATATACATATACACACATACACATATACATACATACACATACACACATATATATACATACATATATCCACACATACATATACACATATACATATACATACACATACACATATATATACATACATACACACATTATATATGTTTCTTTGAAACAAATGTGTCACAGTGGCCAACGCGCACCGGTAAGTTCGACACTGCCATCTCCCACCAGGCCCAGGCGCACCAAGCAAACCCACAGCAGCAGACCATCCGCACAGGAGAGAGCGAGGCCAACACTCACCACAGCCTTCCAACAGCTTCATGAGCCACAATCAACAGTTTTGTTTTACCTCAACACAATACAACATATTTTCACAATATCTCCTTTAGTAGAGAGCGCAAAATAAATTGTATTGATTTCCTTTTCAATTTATTTTCATTTATTCAATTTTGATTTTCTTAATTTATTAGATTAACAATCTCACTCCTTGACTTTAAGTAGAGCAGATTATCACCCGTGTGACTGCCTCACTCTACCTTTAGACAAAGGGAGCTTTTAGTTTTGTTTTTGTTTTAATTGCAATTCAGAATGAGAGAAAGCACTCTCACCAGACCGTCAAAGAACGCTACCGTGAGGCCGGCCAGTCTCCTCCACACCTCAAGTCCCACCATAGTACTCACCTACCACGCCAAAGGCCCAGCCAGAGAGACAGCACCTACACCCACCACTGCAACATCAGCCCCTAAAACACATCTATCCCAAAGCCCAAGCTGGTATTTTAGAGTCAACCCCTACAGTAATAATAACAATACTAGATTTTTATGACATTTCCATTCCATTTATGGAAATTTCATTCCACTTCACGATTGTGTCCCACTTGTTGTTGATTTTTGACAAAAAACAATATTTTTATATCTTCATGTTTGAAGCCTGAAATGTGGCGAAATGTTGAAAGGTTCAAGGGGGCCGAATACTTTCGCAAAGCACTGTATATCTGAGTGTATTTGATGGCATTAAAATAATAGTTTCCAATGAAACAAAGAGGTTTAGCCTTATTTCATTTTCGCCATCTCCTCCGTCTCAAACAAGCAGTGACACAAGGGCCATTGTTCGACACAACTTCTTCCATTGCATGTCTTATTCTAAAACAGTCAACATATACTCAAGACTCTATCCTTTCTGAATTATTTCTTTATACCAATCAAAATCACTACCACAACCTCATAACAATTGGCCACATTGAAAATATGATGAGCAAGATAACAAACAATGGACTTAGACTGCTGCCCCTGTGACCTGGCAACAAATAAATGAATGGATGAGGGAGGAACCTGAAAAATTGAAACGTGCTTTTGGAAAGTTTCTTGGTAGGTCTCTGAGATGTTCAATGCATAGTCAATATTTTGTCTAAACTAACTCTGCTTTGACCTGTTCTACAAGTTCACCCCTGACCTCTCTGATGGTTCCTTGGACTTCATTATGACGATAGTTACCAATTTTCAGAGACCATCACAGAGTTTAGATTACACTATGGTGCACTCTACTTAATCGGTTTTATATAGCGCTTTTTTGGACACTCAAAGACGCTTTACATGTCATTATTCATTCACTCCATACACGGTGGTGATAAACTACTACTGTAGCCACAGCTGCCCTGGGGCACATTGACAGAAGCGAGGCAACCAGTAAGTGCCATCGGCCCCTCCGATCACCACCAACCATTCACTATTATACTTAATAGTTAGCTAATATTATAAATGTATCATTTGTCTTCACTTATTTATTTATTTATGGACATTTTATTGGAGGATACACCCCATGAGATGTATCATCTCGTTTTCGTGGGGGGTCCTCATGATCATATCCAAAGAACATAGGATAGCAGAGTAGATACAGTCAAGTAAAAATAGAACAAAAACAAAACAATTATAACAACAATAAAAAAATAATACAGTAATAATAATAATAATACAACAAATTAAAGTAAAAATTATAATACTACAAATACTTAACACACACTCACACACACCACTCATGCCACACACTCACACAAGCTCTCACTATTCGCCTACCCACTCTTTACTACTGTATCTTACAGACAGTCATAAGATACAGTAGTTATCTGAAAGACACAATTGTCTGTGTCTTTCACAAATACCATAATATCTTTATTATTTATTAATAATATTTTCCAGCTACTGTAAGTTGTATTCATCTGTTACAATTTATGCACAAATAGACTTCCCATTTTTAGTTCAAAGGGCTGCCTCATTTTGGCTGAAATTGAGGCAGCCCTGATCGCACCCTGATTGAGTGCGATCCCAATACTTTCTCACTTCAGACCCCTATTACAACAACATATCATCAATAGGGTCAAACTAACCTGTCTCAGCTCACGTTTCCTATTAGTGGGTGAACATTAACTTGGTTAAAAAAAATCTGCTTCACAATGATAGGAAGAGCTGTCCTCGAAGGATTACTTACAAAATATAATCCTTTGCTTCTTGTCCCATTTCTGAGATTTAAAAAAAGAATTGTGTAAAAATGTACCCATAGCTTTTTGGGTTACACTGCAAAAGAAAAATAAGTGAAAATGTTATCAAATTTGTCAATATGTGTCTTAATTTGAGCACATTTTGACTGCCTTAAAACATTTGCCAATGGGACAAGCACAATTATCTTGTTTTAAAAAGACACAAGAAATATCTCCCTTGGAATGAGAAAATAGAGCAACATTTCTTGAAAAAAGACAAAGCGGCTTCTCTCATTGGCAAATCTTGTTCAAAGACAGAAACCATGCGATCATCGTGTATCATTGTTTGCCGTAAATGTGTAAGTTACAAAAAACAAACCCATACGAAACTCCCTGGAGCAGGTAATGATTAGCTTATAATGGTGAGAAGAGAGTGCTCCAATTCAGTACCTGTATGTGGATGAGCGAATAGCCTACAGACATGTGTCATACTCAGCTCCCACTAACAGCCCGTTAACAAGCATCCCACACACCTCTGCTTCTCCTGTCACAGCCCACTGCCACCCTCTGCATCAGCCCAGGCCTGCATCACCACACACGGGGATAGAGGCTGCACAGAACGGGTCAGAGGGAATAGGGGGTCAGGGAGGTGCCTTTAGGCTCCCAGACACCAGGGAGCCGTCCACTTTGTTATTCATCCATCACTCAGGAATCAAACAGGGCGAGTTAGAAGCCTCTAGAAAAATATGAGTCAACGCCTGATTGGCAGTCAGGCGAATCAGGCGAAAACAAAAGCAGCAGCACTGAAGACGTGGAATTGCCGTATAACAGAGGCAGGTGTGTGTGTGTGCGTGCGCATGTGCGTGTGCATGTGTGTGTGTGTGTGTGTGTGTGTGTGTATGTGCGTGTGTGTGTGTGTGTGTGTGTGTGTGTGTGTGTGTGTGTGTGTGTGTGTGTGTGTGTGTGTGTGTGTGTGTGTGTGTGTGTGAAATACTGTATGGCCACAACGTTGGGCTCTCACAAAGCAGTGTATCAGTGAAGTACCCTGTTTTTATTAAGTAAAGTATAATTATATCACGAGGACTCCCAGAATCCTGAAACTGCTTGAACTCCCAGCACAGTCATTTTGACAGCTCCCATTGAAGTAAATTTACTGAAAAAAATCCCCCCAAAAATGTTGTTTTTCACTGCTTTTATTAAAATTAGGAATTCATATGGCCTTCATCTTTAATACATGTTAAAACTGGTTAATTTAAATGAAATACAGCAAAACTAAATGATAACTGGTGCAAGTAAAGAGTGTGTTGCTATGGTAACTCGCTCTTGCTCCGAGCTGAGATTGCTCTGAACCAGTCTAGGACCAGTCTAGGACCAGTCTAGGACCAGTCTAAGACCAGTCGAAGACCAGTCTAGGATTAAGATAATTTCATATTTAATAATTTCAACAAAATGACATTGAAATAAAACACATTCAGATACAAAAAAAAAGTTTTGAAAACCAAAAACATAAATGAGTGGAGTAATTAGACTTTCAAATTGAAAAGCCGTCACATTGACTGCTCTGGGAGTTCTGCACTTAACATAATGGAGATAAGATAACACCCTATAACACACTCTTATCATTAGCTTCATATGACTCCAGAACAGACAATGTCTCCGTTGGCTCATATAAGCGTAAGAACCAGATATGAACCAACAGTAGGTATTCTTGACTCGAACAAACAGAAAGATCTTTGACGTTCTTAAAGATATGTTAAGGAACCATCTTTATTGGTTGTACATTAAACAGATTTCCACGCAAGTATTTTTCTTGTGGCCGCATATCAACTGACAAAACAGACATCATACTCCTATTAAACACATACAAACAATAAAATATCCATCCCATAACCTCATGCACCAAGTCACCACAGAGGAAAAACAGACAGACTCATCTAGATATAACAAAAAAACATACAATGGAAAAAGAAGTATCTGATTGAAAATGTACATCAGACTTAAAATGTCTGCACATCTTTCAATTTATTTTCTTTTTCTCATGGGACATTTCAGAAAAGACAATATCCATATCTGCAGCCGTTCAACATGCAACTTCTCCAACAACTATAGTGTTCGGTTCTTCTCGGTAGGATTTTCACATTCTTTTTTATTAGTGTAGAGCAGCGCCGCCCCATGGAAGGTCCGGTCTGACTGGACCTGATGGCAGTTCAGGTCTAGGGAGATGGAGGAGTCTTCAAGGAATTACACGATCCTCCCTGGCTGCTGCTTGTTCCCTGGTACTGGGACAGACAGAATCACAATCAGAATCAGAATTCTTTTATTGCCATGTGAGTAGCAAAAAAATAAAACTAGGAAATTGCTTTGGCTCTCGGTGCAAACAAATTAAAGTAGAGAGTAGAATAAGGCATGCATAAATACAAAACATCTATATACAATGATGGAAACATTGACAGACAATGAAGTCAAATAAGAGATCATTTTTAAGTAGTTGACGACATTTTTTGGACCTTTTTAGCTTTTGTTGCCAGAATTGTACTGTCTGCGATACAATTGTAGTATTTAAGCACTCATTACAAATGAAAACCACCTGCATGGGTTAAACAAGAACTGATACAAACTCTGTATACAGAAAGAAAAACCTGTGTATGCCCTTAGAGCAGTGGTTCTTAACCGAGTTGGAGGTACCAGACCCGACCAGTTTCATTTGAGCATTCACCAAACCCCTCGATTGAAAAATGTCACCCTGGAAAGTGCCACTCTCAAGTCATTTTCACAGCAAAGTCTGTTCCTTTTCTTCATTTTTATGTCCAGCATCCTCAAAAAGTATTGCTCGCAAAGATATGTTTTAACAAATTCTATTAAAAAAGTCATTGGTTTCTTAGCAATGACGGGACATGTGAAGTCCCGTAGAGCTCTGAGGCCGAGACTGTTTTAAGTGCATTGAGCCAATGAACCGCTTTGACACACCGACACAGTTGATTCAAAGCAAAGCGGTGATGCAGAGTCAGAGACACTGACACGTTTGTTACGGGTATTTTGGTACACGCTCCAACACAGTGTTGCAAAGCTGTCTACTTCAGGAAGAGCGACATAATCTCCGGATCGCTGGAATTGTTTGCCTGTCACTAGATAATTTGCGTGTGTCTTTACCTCTGCAGCGCGGGCTCTACTGAACGCTTGAGAACACCTTAGGGTTCGATTGAATCCAGGTGAAGAAGCACTGGCTTTGAGTGTCAATTGGTGTCAGTGGTGGGACAGCGCTCATTATTCGTTTGAGAGGTCTGTTATCAAGAAATAATGACAGGTAGTTCACATTGGAGAGACCCATGAGGAAAATGCCGTTAGACTTAGATTTAAGCATGTTTATTGATTGAGCATGTTTGGCGCCCTAGGCCCGGGAGGGATGCTGTTGAGCACGGCGCTTGCTCGCGTGCATAATCCCCCCCGGGGCCTAGGCACTGGTGGCGGCAGAGGCAGTAGGCAAGCACGCTTTGGTGAGAAAAGGAGGAGGTGGGGCGGCGGAGGCTTGCAGACTTCAGAAGACCGGGAAAGGGGGAGTCTCCGGCTTTTAACTTGCTGTCCTGGTGGTTATTGGTTGGCTGGATGTGGGCGTTGCTGGTCTGATGAGCCGAGGAAGAGCAGCCTGTAGATCTGGGCAAGCAGCAGCCGGGTCTACCACAGTGAACTTTCGCGAAAGCTCCATAACAATTTGAAATTACATTTAAATCAATGGAGCGTTCTGCTGCTGCTGTGAAGAGCCGTATAATAAAACGTCATATTTAAGGTTAACTACAAAAGGATTTAACCCAGGATGTTTAACACACCAGTTTGTGCTGTGTTCTCTGCTTTCATTTAAATAGATGTGGGTGCTATATATGTTTGTTTTAATTAATATAAGTAGAGAGAGAGAGAGAGAGAGAGAGAGAGAGGCATTACTGTATATAATTAAAGCCCCTTTATGTAGTTTGTTTTAAGTGGCAATTAAAACATATTTCAGATATTCAAAATTTCAGTGTATTGTGTTGTGTATTTCCTTTACTCTAAATGAGATACAGTATTGACATTTGACTAGCAGGCACAGATGAGGATAAGCTCTGGATGAACAAAGCAGACACTTAAAAGCACTTGCGAAGGGCGTTACGATCTTAACGAAAACATCTCACTGAAGACGACTTTGTAATCGCAGCATATGATGTGCAACACAGCTGTCTGACACCAAGAATGTACTAACCCACTCTGCACTTGTTTATTTGACAGGGCTTCTGGTTTATGATGGCACTGACAGCAGCACAACAGCAAAAGTAACATTGTTCCCCTTTATATCATCTGTTGTCTGAAATGTCTCACAGGAGTCTACGTTCCTCTGCTTCTCTGCTCTCCATTCACAAAGACGTTTCCCCACACCTCAGCTCGCTCACAAATGACTGTTCTGGTCTAACAAAGTGCACTCTGAATTCAGCTCAGACCTATTCGTCAATTTTGTTTTTGGCTGATATGATACTTTTGGGATAATAAAGGCATCATTCTAGTCAATATTTAGTTTGTTTGCCTTGTTATTTACAACAAGGTATTTCAGATGTATGCCACAGACTTGAGCTGGCTCTCAAAGTCACCCATTCAAAACACAAAACAGAATGAAAGAAATATGGTTTCACAGCTGCAACGTCATTCTCTTTTCTATTATTTTAAGATGATAAAATACAGTTACACGTTTTGCCCCAGATTCACTTACCTCCACCAGGGGGTGCCAGTGAGCGACTGGTTTGCGGGGATATGTGAGCATTTCATTCCAGTGGTTTCTGCCGAGGTTATCTGCATCGTTGCCAATCCGACACACTCCGATTACTTCATTATGGCCCACTCTGTTTGTGCCAGACAGACAGACAGAATGTGCCCGTGAAAACAACGCTTTTGAGAAAACCATTATGTTTTCTCATGAATAAAATGCATGCAGTTTAATTAAATCTTAGTGTTTCTTGGATTTATAACCCGTGTAAAAGGTGCAGGCAGAGTAATAAAAATAGATGTTACCGGTCATAGTCCATCACTGCGACCAGAAGGCTGATTTGCTCAATGCTTTCTGGAGGCACATCAAAGACAATGGCCTCATTATAAATGGGATTCAGTGTGTTTCTCTTGGTCGACGTCTTCCTCTTCTTCAGTCGCCGGCCGTCGCACATTAGAGAAACCTTCACATAGGGATCTGTGAATGTGGGACAGGGAGATGAGAGGCTACGGCTCATATATATTCATGATTACTGCTCTAAAGCCCAGTGTTTACATGCAGTCACAGTTTCTAATTACCAGAAGCACCAGTGATGTCCATAGCCTTGAGATTACGGGCCTTTATCATGGTAATGGTGAGTCTGCCTGCTGTCGGCAGGTAGCAGAGAGAGAACATCAGGTCCCCAAGATCCACATTGTCCTGAAATAAATTTAAAACAAAATGTCTTAATAATTAATATACTAAACATTAACACATCATAGTAGCAATTTTGTCATACATTTTACCAAGAAACAAGTTTTAAATAGAACAGCAACATTCTTATGAACTTTTGACTATTGTAATTGAACATCTATTTGCAGTTTTTACCTTTTCAAAAATCATTATAGCCATTTAGCAAATCACACACACAACACAGAACGTTAGTGCTCCGACACAGTATAATGCAATCCTTACAAACGAACATTATGAACAACATCAACCACGTACACATACTTTCACAGACACAGAATCTGTCCTTTTCCTTTGACGCCTGATCTCTGGTCTCAAAGTCAGAACCTTTTCTATTAAAGCCTCCAGCTGCCTCCACACCTGCACGTGTCAGAGAGACAGAGCAGAGAGGCAGCAGCTCTCTTATCACAGGCTCTTAAAATAAATTCACTACGGTACCAAAGCATACTCTTACAACCGCACCTTAAGAGCAAGCAAATTATCAAGTTCGATGGTTGACTGTCTGGAGTCACCATTTTCTGTTTTCTCCAACATAATCAAAACGCACAATGCAAGGGTTGTCGTATATGTTTTAGAGATGAGAAAATCAAAGGTATGTTATGTCTTTAACCCTTTATCACTCCAGACTAATTTATTCAAAACCCTAATCTAATTCCAGAATGGCCAAGATTGTCTTTGGTGAATTTAAAGGACTGTAGAACTGGTCTGTGTTGGACTCTGACTGACTGTAGAATGACCATCTCTTGTTTTTTATGATCTTTCCACAAATGAGGAAACTTTCAAGGAAAATTGGATTTCGGGACCTGTGCCAGAACAAAAGCTTTTACATGTATAATCCTTAATATATAAGCGTTGTATTTTTTGTATCTATGAATTAGAAGTTCAAACTGATCCTGATTCATCCCAGAATCTCCAGCTTTATATTGCTCTTTCACACTTTGAGGATTTTTTTGATACATTTAACCGCTTCATTGGATCAACTAAATAAAAAAACCTGATTACAGAAAGAAGTAATAAAGAAATATTGATTATTTTCACAGAAGCTTTACAGCGGGCATTATCCCTCTCACTCCACATGAAGGAGGCGGGGTGGCCATACAAGAACTGCATGTCAGGCTTTTGTGTGGAAAAGTCCAAACAGAAAGGCCCCGTCTGGAACCCAGGACCTTCTCACTGCGTAACACAAGTACCAAACACAGCGCCACTGTGCCGCCCAAACGTGTCATGTAACAAATGCTACGCTATGACACATTTGTATCCACTTAATTCCGTAATTTTTTTGAGTTTAAAAGGACGGGTTTCAGTTTTTGCGCCAGTGTCATATACTTGAACCAAAGCATCGACTGAAGAAGCTAAGCAAGCGAATACTTTTAAATACTTATAAAGTGCACATTTACAGTCACAGTGATTTAGTTAAAGCCTGTCAGTAAGATGGAGAAGAGCAACAACATGAATATAATTGTTCAGCAGCTTCTGAGGTTCAGATTTGAAACCGTTATAATTACAATTGATTGACCGTGGGGTAAACAATTGGGCGTTAATATATTTAAGATTATAATTGACATTGTAGTCGTCACTTTACCCCTTATTTTTTCTCCCTGATTGACAGATGGATGAGTGGGCAAGCTCATTACAATAAAAAGGCTGCAGTACATATGCATAGACTGTGGGAAGAAGAGGAACGAAAGGCATGGGCAACAAATAATTACATTTGATATGGGTTACATTAAGTCATTTTACTGTGTCACCCCCTACATAGTAGAGGATAAAGGCAAGTAAGTATAGTACAGTATATATGTGTACGGGAAGTTTTATTTTGGCTGTTTAAAGCTACTGATCAGTTATAGTCAGAAGTTTGAACAGAAAGAAGGATTAGGGATTAAAGTAAGAAGGAAACACACCTTTTCACCAAGGTGTGTTTGTGTTTGTCTGATATGAAGATATGGGCAGATTGTTACAACATTTTGAAACCATTTTTGAGTTGAATTTAGTTGTCTTAATACTGACATACTTTGTGCGACATGAGCAAGAATCTCCAACACACACTTTAATGTCAGAGTTGGTAGTCCGAGGCTCATGCCATTAGGACCATTAATACGGATTTAGTTTTCCCTAAAGAGAGGCACACATGTTCCTGTCCACTATGATGTTATTCTGCTGCATAGTTTATAGACCACTTCACTCGTTATAATCACACATGTGCTCTTTCTGAGGGAGAAATGTGCATAAAATCAGAGATGAAAACATCCTTATGAAGCTGAATGCGCAGGTTCAGACTGAAAGACCGAGTGCCTGCCAGCCTCGAGCCTCAGCCAATCACACAGCTCTGCCAGCCTCGAACCTCAGCCAATCACACAGCTCTGCCAGCCTCGAGCCTCAGCCAATCACACAGCCAGGCCAGCCTCCTGCCAACCCTCTCACAGCAAAGCGGGCAGTTTAAAAGGCAGCCACTTCCTGACAAGCAACGCATTCTGAGGCTCTTAAACACCCACCAGTTCCCCAGCACCCCCTCTGGCTCTAGGCTCCCGCTCCGGCTCCTGCTCCGCCTACGCCCCATTCACACCATACTCTAGCCACCACCAGTGATTGACCCCGGGGGATCTGAGATCATCTTCAGCTGCAATCGATCTCATTGCTTCAAGTGTCACTGCCGGGGTCAATGCACCAAACAAATAAATAATTTTAATGTATCAATTGTGTCTTCGGTCTCTTTAGATTGAACTACACTTATGAGATTTGTCTTACAGCCATTTCTTCAGAATATTCAAAAACATATTTTTGGACAAAATTTCAAGCAAAATGACACAGAATGACATTCAAAGTTAGAATGTTCTCTCTCCTGCAATCACTGAAAGTTACTTTTTATCTGCAAAACTACAATCAGAGATGGTTCATCTTTTGACTACAATCGTTTTTTTTTTTAAAGAAGGGACAGCTCAACACTTAAATGGCTTAGAAGTGATGTCATGGCAGGATCGACCAGATGTCATGGCACGATGGACTGTATCTGTGTTTGGTATTGACACTACACCAGATCAAACATGAGCAATAAACAGCTTCTCTGTCCTATAGTCTGTGGGTGGCAAGAACCTTTGAGGGAGTGCTGTTTAATGAAAAACAACTGGTCTGGATAGTACTTGGATATAGCATGACACTGGAGAGATTGGTTTTATCGGAGTTGGAGACTTACCGAGCTCATATATTGGACATCGCGGCACAGTTTGGTCTCCCTGGGGAAATCAGCAAGATCCAAGAAGTTGTCCACCATCACTTGACCAATAATGTCATGACGTGAGAAGCGGTCAAAGTCGTAGACCGTAAAGTGTAGCTTGCGTGTTGGAAGCTCAGAATATGCCACCGGGAACAAGAAGACTTCATCAAATACTGGATTCAGTGTTTTTCTGTGGACTTTTGTTTGGTGCTTGGTTTTCCGGTCCGGGAGCAGGTAGATTTTTACATAAGGATCGGAAGTACCAGAGAAGTCCTTTGCAGGAAGATCCTCAGCTTTATGAATTTTAACAATTAGCTGTTCCAGGTCACAGTCAAATTTAAGAATAAAATGGAGTCGTCCACAGCTGCTGCCTCTGCGGCTACCGTCGTCACCCTCCAGGGAGCGCTGTTTGTACAGTTCAGGCTTCAGGCGCCCCAAACCTAGACCCATCCCTGTGAGGGAGTCCTGCCGCTGGAACTGGGCCACATTAAAGTCTGGGTTGGACAGGTTCATGTGTCTTCGGATGGAGCCTTGTCTGTAAATGAGAAAAAAATATATAGATATAAATACTTCTTCAGAACCATTACTTTTGCTTTAGAGGGCCAAAAACATGTCCATGACGTCATATCTGAGGATTTGTCAGAGCATACAGAGACGTTTAGAGAGACAGAGACTTTAGAGGAAAGTCACACATGTTTGTGCTGAATTGTTCCGGAAGTTCCTGATATTGTGTGACTGACGCTAAAAACAACTCCAGGTCTGTTTTTGATGAGTTGATGTCGGAACATGATCCAAATCTATGTTGCATGATATATTTTCCTAAAATGCATTTGATTTATATATTCAGGACTTGCACAGATGACCTGGCCTGTGAACCAACACGTGAAAATGACAGGACTCCACTGACCTTAGTCTTTGTCCTGTTTGTTTTTTTTTAAATATATTTTTATTTATGGGTTCTTTTTATGGCTCAATACAACCAACTAAAGTAAAACTTTTGAATGATGTTATACCAGAAAATCTTAATTGTTGCATTTAAAAATTTTTTTAAATCTGAAGTAAATTATGAAAAGTAGATTACCCATTTGAGGATGGCTCAGTGGTCTGCCGCTGTATTCGTGGTGTGGTGTGGACGCCATTCTCCCTGGTCTTACATTCCACGTCCAGTGGTATGTCTGGAGATGTGTGGCTGATCTTCATGGCAACTTCAGGAGGGGCTTTGACCTCAGGAGGGGGTGACATTGGGGACATCGGGGCCTCCACAGACACCACTGATGCCACTGGAGTGGGCTCTGGAGCCGTGGAGCAGTGAGAGGACTTACGGCGGTCGTGTGCTGGCGGGTCGACTGCCGTGTAGACTGGCTGCCTCGGGGCAAGCTGGGGGGGCAGAGGGCTCAGGGTGGGGATGAGGTGTCCTGTGGCGTCTTTGATGGTGGGGGACAGAGCACGCTCCCTCCACGGGATCCAGCACAACTTCCATGATACAAAGAGAGAGACTCCAAACAGGGCTAGACCGCAGGCTGTAACCACCAGAGACAGCAGGCTCACCGACACATCTGAGGAAAGAATACTGTGTGTGAGTCAGAAACCACTGCACAAACTGTACTTTTCAACCACTTTAAACAGAAAATATAAATGAAAACAATTACTCCAATTATTGACAGTTAATTTCCTTGAAAATAAAATCTTAGAGTAGTTACAGTTTCAAGCTTTCAACATGTGTATGCAGAATAACTTCATTCAAATCTATTCATAAAGTGTGAATGGTATTTTAAGTACAAGCAAAAGAAGTAACATTTTAAAAAAGGAAGGTGTGGGAATTGCCTTTTTCTTATAGGAAACCCGTCTTACAGAAGAGGGGTGGCTATTTTAATATTAAGAAGGCAAAGGCAAGTTTATCTGTACTGTATATAACAATTCATACACAAGGCAACTCAAAGTGCTGGCAATGAGGGTAAATATGTAGTGGTCAAGGGGAGAATGGAGGAAACATCCATTTGCTTTTTTGCTAAATAATAAAGCACCACTGGGCTCAGACTGGTCTTCTTACAGACATGTATTTGATGACATCTGAAGGGGAGGGAATGATGATAGCGGGAGGTGATTTAAATCAAAGGTTAGATCCCCTATTGGATACTACAACAGTGGTTTCATTAAAAACTAGATTAGCCAAAAACATTGGGGATTTGATGGAGGAACTTGCTATTATTAATGTTCGGAGAGAGTTGCACCCTTTAACGAAGGACTTTACCTTTTCTTCTTCTCTGCATAAAATATATTCAAGTAATCGATTACTTTTTAATACAACGATAGATATAGGGTGGAATATTGTGAAATAGGGGTAATAGATCTATCTCATTATTTTCTAGAGCACATGACTCTACTTTTGAATTCTGAAAAATAGAGAACACTATGGCGGCTAATGACACTAATGCCAACCCGCTGAGAGGAAACATTAAAGAGGAATTGAGAATAGACATCCAGAGATTCTTGGAGGAGAATGATAATGGTGAAGCGTCCCCACACATACAGTACTATGGGATGCATGTAAGGCTGTATTAAGAGGAAAATGAATTGCCAAACCAGCATTCTTGAAAAAACAAAGGTAAAAGAAACTGGAAAAAACTAAAATTTGAATAAATTTACTATAGAAAAAACTATTATTTACAAAGCAAAGGTACTATGAGATAAAGGGGGGAGATCAACAAAGTCAGCTTCCAAGTTGAAAAAGGAACAGGCAATAAATAACATTTGTAAGATAAATAATCCAGGACTAAAGAAGAGAAATATAAAACTGAGGACATTCAGAAGTGTTTTGAATCATATTATACAAATTCATGTGTCAAATCAACCGTAGAAGATACCAACGGAGGAGCAGAATGAAACATTGATATCAGAGATTACAGACAAAGATATTAACTGCAATCTCAAAATTAAAAGCCAACAAGCAACCAGGAGCAGACGGATACATCTCAGAATGGTATAAGATATTTAGAGACATACTGGTTCCAATTTGACAAAAAACATTCAGTTGGGTGCTACAAAAAGGAGGATTGCCAGGCTCATGGCGGGAAGCCATTACATCAGTGATCCCAAAAGAAGGAAAGATGAGCTTGAATGTGCCAGTTACAGACCCATTAGTGTATTAAAACCGAGATAATAGATTGTTTACAGCAATATTGGCCCGCCGTATGAAAAATATCTAATAGCTTACTATGATCCATTAATATCTACAATAAAGTAGGATTTTAAGAGTTTAATCCCTTTCTTGTCAATTGCACAAAGAGTGGAGGTAATCGAAGTCAACATTCTACCAAGACTACTGTACCTGTTTCAGAATCTACTGTAGACATTTTAAAGAAAGAATTCAATGAGTGGGATACTTTTATTTCAAGATTTAATATAGAACAATGCAGCTGACTAAGGGCACGGGTGGGTTAGCCCTGCCCCGCTTAAGGAGATATTACCAGAAGCACAAATTAAAACTTTATTGAATGTGAGTAATCCCTCATATTCATATAGAATGATCTAAACAACAAATTATACAAACATATTAAAGGGCAAATCTTTCCTTGGTTAAATGTTTAGTTGAAAGAATTGTTTGAAATGCAAGATGCCGAAATGGATTGGGTTTGATTCCAATAAAAGAGATGAACAATTTAAAATATGGCAGGGACCCAAAATTTGTTGGGAATGGTTAAAAGATGGGGCAAGCTAAGGATTTGTTTGGGTTAAGAAACCAGGACAGATTTTTGCAATTGAAGCATTATATTCCACATGATACAAAGAGAGAAAGATTAGCCTGTTTATTAAGGCCGATCAATCCGAGCTAAATAAAAACATGACAAGGTACATCTGTTTTGGATTACAAAATCTAGAATGGAAGTTACACAATATATAAAAACGTAAATGGGAAATTGAAGCCAACATTAATTTGACACAGGAAGAATGGGATGAGACTAATGAGCAGGTGTGGAAAACGACCTCCACATTAATGTGGAGGGAGCAACTACTACTGTGGGAAAGTGCACATGAAACAAGTGCTTGAGAGGGCCATGGCGAGTGAAGAGTGAAGTGTGTCCGTAAGTTAAGCAGCAGGATCATCAGGATGGGCAAGAAGACGGGAACATAACTCCTGGGCATGAGCCACAGACTCAAATGTTCAATTTGGACATTTTAAAATGGGCTCCTGTTTCCAAACAGAGTCAGACGTCCAAAAAATCAGTCAGTCAAGTCTTGGGATTTGATCAACTGAATGTGAACTGACAGCAGGTGATGCATTAGTTTTCCCTACGATAAGACAAAACCTTTCAGACATAATTCCTTCATACACAAACGAAGTGTATTAGCACATGTCTGGACCAGCTGCTATATTCTAATAAACATGTCGCACAGATTTGAAGTCTTGATTGCAATAATGTATTTGGCTTAATGTGTTTACTTATAGGTCATGACAGGTAAATAAAGAGTCCTGATAGTGTCTCTCGCAGAGGGCGCTAGCTTCTTCTTTTCTACGGTTTAACAAACACAAGAAAAGAGGAGGGTGAGGGCCATTCATTTTAGCCTTTTATTGTTTTTTTCTGTTTCCTCCTACCTTTAGAAGATTAGTCAGTATTCTGATAGATGTGTAATCTTTTATCTGCCCTCCACTTGCATTATATTTTGTGCAGTCCATATTTCATCCCCCTGAATGATAACACAAGAAAAATTATGTGTTTTAGTCAAAGCCAGATGTACTTTTTTCTGTATCTTCAACATACCATTTGAATATAACCCCAAGTCTTGCTAAAGAAAGAAAGAGTTCCACAACATGAATCTATTTAGCACTTGAAGGAATGAATCAGTATACAACATGACACATTTCAGACTATATGCACAGATTCTAAATGGTCATGGTGAAAAGGGCATTGAAAACTCCTGAATTAAAAACTAAATCCAAGCTTAAGCTGGCAAGTGCAGGTCGTCAAGTACATGTGCATGGTATGGAAAAATGATGTGTCTATTCTCATCACAGTATTGCTGTCAACTATCGCACATCTGATGTTGACATTTCTGGAGTACAGGTAGACAACATCATGATAAGGTGCAGGTAAGAAGCTCACAGCCTCTTGCAACCATAGACAGTAAATATTAACGGAGGTAGTGACGCCTATTTCTTCCTTTGAATTTTGTATGCCACAGACATGGGCAGATTCCAAACGGCCACGGGCTGCCCCTCTCACAAGAAAATGTGGGAAAAAAGCGGGCACAGATGCTATTTATTAAACAAGTTAATTCAAAAGTCCACAGCGGCTAAACTAGGCTGGTCCACGCAAAAATCCTCTCAGCAATGACAGCATTTGGAACCATCTGGGCCAAGAGCCAGCTTTTGGACCGTCCTGTGAAGCCATTTTCGAGATATAAAACGGAAATAAGGCAGAATACAAATGCATTGGGTAATTCTGTTTCCAGGTACACCACCACCACCAAGGACTGAGATTGCAAACATGTCAGCGCACATGCTCATGGACCTTTTGAGCTGAGACCCACCCCCCATTGGTTGAAACCTGCTCCCCCCATTGTATGCTACTTTTGATGCATAAAGATGTAAATATGTTTTTAAATATACCGAAGTAAAGGCACAGCAAAGGAAGAGTCTTTTTCAACTTTTTCTGTGTATTGCGACCTGGATTGGACAAGATGTGTTTGGGTTAGAGCATACCTCCACCGATTGTCTCTTACACCGACCCAGGAAATCAACAGCTACGCCCTGCCAGTGATCAGATACCCTACAGGAATAATCAGGTGGTAAAAAGAAAGAGATTCAGATCACAGATGTTGACCACCGGAGCATAACAGAAGTGGCTGATCTCAAGAAGTCCTACGGCTACGGCCAATTGGTGTTAATTATGAGGCACCTGAGATGATTGAACAAATAACTGCAGGGAAGCCTTCATGGAACGCCATAACCAAGTGGCTGGCATAGTGTACAGAAACATCTGTGCAGAGTATGGGCTGGAAACTCCAAGGTCTAATTTCCACCAAAGTTGGTGATGAATGAGCGCGTGAAGATCCTGTGGGACTTCCAGATACAGACCAAATATTGATGGTGAACCAAGCTGGCATTGTGGTGGAAGACAAAGGAAAGAGGAGAGCCGTGGTGATGGACGTGGAAATTCCAAACTATGGTAACATCAGGAGGGGGCCACAGAACGTCAAATAGATCAAAAACATTCAAAACACCCTTATTACTCTATAACATCCTTATCAAACTATTACACCCATATTGCACAATCACACTATGCATACACTATATACAAACAATGATCAAAAATATTGAAAACATAAAATAAAAAACATACACTTTTAAAGGAGTTGGAGGAAAAGTTGTTATTTTTTTCAATGAAAACATTAGAAGTACTTTATAGCACTCCAATACTTCAAATACTACAAGACTTGATAATTATATAAAGTAACTTACCACTTTAAAATATAAACTAAAAATATCAAAAACATTCAAAACATAAAATAAAAAACTAGATATTCAAAATGCATACAAAAAACATTATGAAAAAATAAGAGAAAGTAAAACAAATATTTCAAATACTGCAAATGATACGTACACCAAAAATAACGGGCTCCGAGAAAAAAGGTGCAACACAAAATTAATGAAAGCATTAAAAAGGTGAAATGTGCCGAAAGGAAGCTAAACACCACTGTTATTTGGGCAGTTGTATGATTTGATAATCCAACAATATTCTGAGATGTATAATTGTATAATGTGGTTTAATCTAGATCATGTGTAGAAATGTAACATAGACCATTGCAGTGGAAGTACTTTTTAAAGCTTGCATAACAAGAGTTGCGAGCCAAATTAGATAATAAAACAAAAGAAAAAATGATGTGTTTAAAATTAAATACATATTATTATAAAGTAAAGACAATAGGCCTAATACTTTTTGAAGGCATTGTATCTATCAAAATGTAGACTGCCCAAACCAGTCAGCAAACTGCCACAACCACTAAACCAATATCGTGAATTATGCACACTCTGACATTTTCAATTACTTTACATAATAAATATGTAATATATTCACACATTTAGATCTGATGCAAATAACAGAATAGGACTGAAAGTCAAATAAACTGCCCGATGACTACTGAACCTGTTTCTATGGAGCCCATGGAGCACCCTGACGAATGAGGGTTGCATCAAGGTAATCTCAGAAAGATGATCTCCCTCTGGTCACGCCTGCTCGTTAAAGGGCCCATATTATGCTTTTTGACATTTCTCTGCTTTAAAAAGTGCTATTTGACCTTCATACACTTTCCCAGAGTAGTTGTTTCATTGATTCTGTCAAGCTTTAGTTAGAGAGCGATCTTTCTCTTTCATTCTCAAGAGGCACAAAAACTTGCTGTTTCAAATCATGACGTGGCACAATCCGTGACGTCAAAAGCCCGCCTCCAAGAGGTGATTGACAGCGGGGAAAAACTGAACCAGCGAATCAGCACCGTCTATGGTCATGTCTGCAGCCTCTCTCCAAGTCCAGCGTCTGCTCCATAGATAGTAAATAAGCGTCTGTGCTTTTTTGTGTTAGCTTCATGTCAACTTGGAGAAAATGTGTTGTTGTAAATAATAATAATAATAATAATGCATCGGTTTTATATAGCGCTTTTCTGGACACTCAAAGACGCTTCACATGTGTCATTATTCATTCATTCCATACACGGTGGTGATAAACTACTACTGTAGCCACAGCTGCCCTGGGGCACACTGACAGAAGCGAGGCAACCAGTATGCGCCATCGGCCCCTCTGACCACCACCAACCATTCACACACACACACACCAGACTCATTCTAGGCAATGGGGGTGAAGTGTCTTGCCTAAGGACACAACGGCAGTTTGGCACTTTACAGCCGCAGCCGCCCCACTGTGGTTGGTGTTCCCAGAGGTTAAGTGTCTTGCCAAGGACACAACGACAGTAGTCAGTGGGAGTCGATGGTGAAAGTCTTGAGCGGGTCTTGAACCCATGACCTTCTGGCTCAAAGGCCAAGACTCTACCAACTGAGCTACTGCCACCCAGTCCCAGTAAATATGGGACAACAGCAGTTGGCTGAAGACGGCGAATGGGGATCGACTTTGTTCACGGGGATCTGCCTTGAATCCGCAAGTCTGAACTCCATAAAAAAACTTGCAGATGTTTCTTTGCGAGTGATGGTGACATCACCAAAGACTGTACCAGGACTACAGTTACCTTGAAACGGGATCTACTCAAAAGCTGATCTGGGGACCTTTTTTTTCCATCATATAAGACGCTAACAGGAGCCTCGGTCTGTGAGTACAATGCAACAAACTCGCCGTATATCACTGTGTCAACTAAATAATTAGTTTGAGGACATAGGGCTCTCTGTGACGGATTGCCATTGTTAGATACATTTGTTCTGAGGTCTGAAATGACTGTAAAAGCTGTACAGTTAGCTTTAGTTTACCTCAAACTTAGCGTGATGCTATGTAACCGAGCGGGCGGGGGGAGGTGGGCTCAGATCTCAAAGCCTGTGATAGGAGATGGGAATACCATGTGCAACAGTGAACAGCTGGGGTTCTAAAGTGCGAACTCTTGTTGTGTCTTTAGACAAGACACACCACCCTCAGTGCCCTTAGAAAAAGGTCTGGTTGAGTGTTGGACAGATGGTGCAGCCTAACTTCAGTCAGACTGCCCAGGGCAGCTGTGGCTACATAATCGCTGACTACCACCGTGTATTACATTTACGTTTGAAGGAAAAAAAACAGGTTTCCTCCATGTAAATGATTAGGTTAACAGGTTGACCTTAACAGGATGCGTTGTGTTTGAGTCAGTCAGATGACTATGATAAAGAACAGGATCAGACTTCAATCAAGAAGAATGAAAACACATTATGCTGGTGTGCAAGTAGTTTAGGCAATAGCCAAATTAGGCTATAGGTGACTGTCGAGACTACAATGATTACAGCCTTCACTAAAAACAGCATGACCTGGCTAATCTCACTCAACATACTCAAACATGTAAAGACAGAGACTCGTCTGCATTCCACTGAGAATCAGGATTGGAACTCTGAAGCTGAGCAGCAGACTGTCTGTGTGTGAACCACAGAGTCCTCCTCACAGACAAAGTGTCCTTTCTCAGATTCCTCCAGCTCCATCCATGAGGTGTGAGAAAAATGTGTAATGTGGAGTACGGTGAAGGACTTGTTCATGTGTAATATAATATTATTTTTATATATATATATATATATATATATATATATATATATATATATATATATATATATATATATATATATATATTCTGGACTGCATTCACCTGCTAGCTGCAGAAACCACAAGCTTTGAGAAATGGATCTGAGAAAACCATTCACAAACCCAAGCAATCGTTCACATTAACAGTGCTCCTTCAGCACGATGTATACTAAGATGGCAGGAGTAAAATGAGCACAATTTTAGGAATACACGTGACTTTGGCCACACTTCCACTTGAGTTAATCTTAATTCCTCCGCGTAGCGCGTGTGTAAACCCAAAAAGACGGCCACCTCACCTGAATCTGAGTAGCGTGGCCTGGCGAGATCTCGGAAGTAGTATGTGAAATCCAGGCAGTTCTCATTCGGCACTTCGCCCCTAGAACAAAGGTCTGAGAGGAGTTCAAGTGCTTTTCGACAAATCTCGTCATCTCTGTCTGCAGGCATCTCCCTCCACCAGCATCCTTAAGAATGACGAGTATCGTGATTTACTAGCGCGTCCCCTTTACAGCTTATGATTACAATACTACGCTGGCATGGAGCACTTATCCAGTGGCACGCCTACCGAGGCAACGCAAGTCACAACGCTACAGTGAATACCACAGATTTTAAAAGTCCTTCATAAAACAAACAGCCGACGGATAGAATAGAATGACTTAATTTTGCGTTGTTGCAGCCGGGTCACTCCTTTGGTCCTGCCAAGCCACCGGTTGAATCCACGCGTGGTCACTGCGGCGTCGTGCGCTTTCCATGGTCCTGAAGAGTGCGCGCGCACGCAGTGCAAAGACGGACTTTCGCTGGTGATCGATCCTCTCTCTCTCTCTCTCTCTCTCTCTCTCTCTCTCTCTCTCTCTCTCTCTCTCTCTCTCTCTCTCTCTCTCTCTCTCTCTCTCTATCTATCTCTCTCCCTCTCTCTCTCTCTCTCTGGTCGCGCGCATTCAAGTGGTCTACCTGTGAAGGAAAGTTGATGAGGCTACAGCACACAGACGGATGCAAGGGACGCCCAAATACGCATAGCTAATTCTGCTGTGATTTTACGTGGGTGCAATTGTACGTGGGTGCAAGCGACCAATGAGTGTTTGACGGTTCTACTTTGCACCTGAACTGCTCTCAAACTGAAAAGCTCATGATAGAGGGCAGGGAACTTTTTTGATGCACAAAAATGATAATGACATTTTATAAGGGTTTCTTATTAATTCTTTATTGCTGATACTTATGGGGTCAAGCCAGCATACTTTTGTACGGCCTGCTTTAACCCCCACAGTGTGACTTTTGGTCAAACAATATACAATATAAAAGTAAAAAATGTTATTCATTTGGATAATTTTAACATGCATCCATGTGAGCATCTCCACAAACCTGACTTGGCTGGAGGTGGGTCTCTTCCTGCTTGTTTCCATGGAAATGATGGAAATGCTATGATCTTCCTCTCTGTAGTAAAGTCGTATCTCTCTTCATGAAGAATAGGCTTTAACTTGAACCACTTCAACGACAGAGAATCTCCAGAAAATTACAGTGTTGCCTGTTTGCAAAAAACCATTGGTAAATAGTGTGGGTTTTTGAAAAATGCATTATTTGGTTTATGACGTCAGATGAAGTTATGATGCAGATGAATCTACAGCACAATTAATTCTGAGTACAGTAAATGTATTTTTCCAAGAGCCTTTATACGCATGGAGCCAAACTGTTTCACACACTCAGCTTTGTTGGTGTCCATGGCAACAGATAAAAGACAGAAGGCCCCTTCACCCATTTTCTTCAACTCTTCTTCTGTCAGCCGCTCTTCTCGGCACAATCTTCACACACGCCCATGAGCATTTTCCCTTTAATTATTTGAACCTGTCTGCACTGGGATATGCACTCCAATTAAAGGTTGGTTGCCACTTTATTACAGCAACTTCTTCTTTTTTCTTTTATATATTTTTATGATTATCATGCACATATTTCATTCATTCTGTGTCAAAACAAGATAGATAGATACTTTATTGATCCACGTAGGAGAAATTCAGGTGTCCAATAGCAACAGATCAAATAAATAGATAATTCTAAAAATAGCTTTTACAATATTATACAAATGCAACAGCACTTTAGGTCCCAGTAGCAGAGGTGGTGTAGCTGCTGGATGGAGCAGGACAGGTCACAGCAGCAGAGATGGTGGAACATCTGCTGGGTGAAGTGGGACGGGTCACAGCAGCAGAGGTGGAGTAACCGCTTGGTTCGGACCATTTTCTCTGCTCTTGTCCAAAGTGCTGAATGCTTTGTTAGCATTTTTCAAAAAGTTGGCCTTCCTCCAGTGGATATTCACCTGATCCGCTTGTTTTGGACCATGAATCCTCTCTGCTCTGGTCTGGACCAGTGCAAAGCCATGAACACTGTACTGCAGCAACATCTCAAGTAGAAAGAAGCAAGAAAAATGACAAGCACAAAAAAACAACTAATTGGGACTTGCTGCAGTTTCCAAAAGCAATGCAACATATGAGCAGATTGGCACGCACTGGTCAGTATTGGCACAAAACAGGAGCAATCGGGACTGACGGTGATGCAGATGGGCAATTAAAGCCAGTCCAGGATCCAGTGATGAATTGAAGCTGAAATTCATGTTAAAGGACACATCTTATGAAAACTATAATATCAGGACTTTCTGGCACAAACATGTAACTCCGCCTCCACTGTCTCAGTCCTGTTATAGTATGATGTCACTGTACCCCTATGACATCATGCTCAGAGCAGTTTTCAGCATTTTATAACAAAAGTATTGCCCATAATTTTTTTGGGATATTTTCATGCAAAAAGATAATCTTTAAAAAATAAAAATAAATACTGGCTTTGTTTGCAGCCAGTAATTTTGATGAAATAAAACATTTCTCCTCCACGCTATTCTGAGTGTGCATAATTTACAAAATTGTTTTTTTGGTAAAATATGATGCTGCTGATGGTTTGTCAACTGGTTTTATTTTATATGTGTTTAATTGAAAACCAATCAGCATCTTACTTTTTTTTTTTATCTAACCAAATGAATCAGATTCAAATAATAACATAGCTCAGAATGTAGTTGGATTATCAAGTCTGCCCATATGTTAGTGATGTTTAGCTTCTCAGACGACCATTTCTTAAAGATGTTCTGTGAATAGAATCAGAACAAACAGTGTGTCTTTGATGTGACTCTCAGAAGTCCCATCAGAGGCTGACGGGACAGATGGCGATAAGGAAGAATGATCACAGATAAGCCACAAATGACTGTGCAAATGTATCCAGGGCCCAACCAAATCACAAGTAAAGCAATCCAGCTACGACGGAGAAACAGAGACAGTTTTGATGCATATGTCTTCAAAAGAAGAAGACTACTATTATTTGACACATTAGTCCAGTCTGGTAAAGGGAAAGACATTTCGCAGATACAGACTGCCAGGCTATTTTTACATTTTACGTTTTAAAGTAATAGAAAGTAGGTCCACACACTGAAGTGACTACATATTAAAAACATGATGCTTTTCAACCTGGAGGACAAAGGATTCAACACACTAAACATTTGCCGATCAATACCAACCATTAATATTCTCAGATGAACAATTTAGTCAAGTTCAGTCAAGTGGAGAGCCACAGACCTCTTCATAATATCCCAAGTGTGTGGGAAGTTCTAAAAATAGTACCACACCGTTTTCTGCAGCCAGAGAAAATTGAATTAAATAGAATTTGATTGTAGATATCACTCCCTCTGTCTTATGTTTAAAATTCCATTAAGAAGCAGATAGGCATGAAATGGTGTACTTAGATTCACAGTTTCAAGTAGTTCCCTTCATCTTATCTTACACAGGTTTGATTATGTGACTGAGGATCTGATTAACTTGTGTTCTTCCAGGCACAGTGTGGGCACGCGTGTCTTTATCACATGAAACGTTGTCAAAGGGACCTGGTTCTGTGTGCACTGTATAATTCACATTTGAATCCTACATAAAAAAAGATTACACAGGGGACCTCGTTCAGCCTTTCAACCAGGACTTCAATAGGGCTGAGAATGAAGTCAATGTATACAATAAAAGATTGATGTGATAACAGTTTGTGATAGTCTGCATTCAGATAGTGTTTTGAATCGCCTCCAAAATAAAATCATCATGTCACTGGGCCATTGCACATGTTTTGTTATATCTAAAATCATCTAATGTTGTTCACAGACAAGCAATCAATCAAATAAACACACAAACACCAGTGATCGCTTTACCTCCTGGACAGAGGGAATAATGAAAATCCTATATAAGGGATGCATAGTGTTTGAGTAACGGCTGAGTCCAGGTGAGAGCAGCAGGCAGCCGCTGTAGGAGGGGTGTTGCTCTGTGAATATAGCTGTTGCCTTGAGGCGGGAGCACCCATGAAGATAACACCACCTGCTGAACCTGTAGAGCCCAGTGGGAGTGACACTATAAATGACTTTGGTGGAAACACTCGTACTAGTATATATTCAGCTGGGTGTTATAGTGTCTTCTTCAGGGAAACTGGTTTACAAACCAGAAAAGCAAAGAACACAGAGCTCTGCTGGAGGCAAACAACATTCACATTCCTGCTTAATAAAACATATACAGTACATGCAATAAAAACGACAACAGAGATACCAGCAGTTTTCTCTCTGATGGAGGAAATGTTTATGATTTCATTGTATTTTGATTAATGCTGAGCAGAGGTGAATCCCGATGGTTTGGACCATAGAAAAGTAGGTAAAATAACATGAAGGCCGACACGTGTGGCTATGGTTTGTTGATTATATTTGAGCTGGGCATTTTTACCTAAAGCCAATGGTGAAGAGGATCCATAGCACACTCAGCCTTCTCATCAGCAGCTGGTCTAAGTGAGATGACTGTGTCAGCGGTCTCAAGAGAACAAGTGTACTGTATGTGTGAAAGCATGGAGTCATCGGTGCCTTTGTGTTAATGTGTATACTTACACGCACTGTATAATGCATGTTTCTGTGGGGTATACCAGGGGACATTAACCCATCTTCTCACTGCCCCTTTAGTGGTGTGTGTCAGTAATAATTTATCAAATGGAAAATGTTTGTGTTGAATGTATTGAATGCCCTGGGGTTGTATGCAAGATAAAAAACCATGGGAAAGCCCACAGTAAACATATTTATGCGTAGAATTTGAAATATTTGTTTGCCCTTTCTTTATTTCATTTATACATTTATGCAGACACCAAAATGTAGCATAATTTTGTTCAATTTCATATCTCCAGCATCACCCTTCCTATCAGTTTGGAGATCTTAAATGAAAATCACCGGGGCATGAGTTCAACTCAGCAGAAGCTTTTTGCCAAACCACCATCACCACCACCACCATCACCAGCAGCAGCAACAGCAGCAGCAGCAACAGCAGCAGCAGCAACAGCAGCAGCAGCAACAGCAGCAGCAGCAGCAGCAACAGCAGCAGCAGCAGCAGTAGCATATCTGGAAAGCTGGATAAGATGACACAACCCCTCCCCAACACCATCGCTTTCTTCTACTGCCCCCTGAGCTCCCCACCCCCATGGACTCGGTTGCTGTGGTAACCATGCAGCAAGTACCTCCAAGCTCTTATGTCTTTCGGTTATGGCTGTCCGTTCCCATTCTTGGGTGTTAAGGGGATTGATCAGACTGAGGCTTGGCGTGGCACCGAAACCTCGGCCAATGGATGTGAGCAGTCAACAGGTTTGCAGCCAGCACAAGAAAGGCATCTCAAACCTTGACTTGATCCATCAGCAATGTGTTAGATAGCAGTGATTTTAATCTCACACTGTATACATTTACAAGGATTTAGAAATATTTGCATTGCTGAGACCCTATACTATGCGTTGCAAGTTTTAATGGACGAAATTCCATAGGTTGGTGTGCACATATTGGGGGGGTGATTGCCACTCAGGATGTGGTGTCAGCCCACACTTTTAAAAAGTGTTGGTTAAAGATTCAGTTCACTTCCTTTGTGTCCATAACTCTGCATCCTGTTGGGCAGAGGTCAGCCATTTCCCAATTTGAGGAGTAAATACAGATCCAGTAACTTTATGAAACTCTTTTTTTTGAACTTTGAGTTTTGGAAACCAGAAGTTTATATGCACTTTAGTAACAACCACTTTTTTCACAATTTCTGATTGATTTCCTTCAATCAGAATAAAATCATTCATGCTAGGCAAGGGTAGTCAATAATTCATAATTTATATAATGTGAAATTTAGAATTATTAGAATTTTTTCAGCCTTTTATTCATAATATCACAACATCAGAGGGTCACAAGTTCACAATCAGAGTTACCTGTGCCTTTACAATGTTATATTTTTGTTTTGAGTTGCACCTTTATTTTTCTCGAACCTGTATTTATTTAAAGGGAATCAGACGCAAACTTAGTTCAAAGAAGCCAAGGCCTGTTGAAGATGTAAGCACTTCCACGAGCCTTGTCCCAGGGAGCAATTACTTTTTACAGGTATGTAAAAAACACAAATAGAAACAGAAACAGAAAATCATATCGCTCAGAAATGAGACACATTCTGTCGTAAAGAGAAGAATACATTACATACAATAAAAGAGAAGAATTTCTTAGCACTTCTCACTTCAGTGTGAGAAGTGCTAAGAAATCCAAGAACAGCCAAAGTTCTTGTAGCAATATTGAGACAACGGGTAAAAAGTAAACACAAACCAATCCTGCTCCGACACACCTGAAAGGAGGAAGCCACTGCTTCAAAAAACACCAAAAGCCAGACTACAGTTTTCCAAAGCACAAGGGGGTAAAGGTTTGACTTTCTGGAGGAGTATTCTGTGAAATTACAGTAATTGGAAGAGTCTAAGTGTGAATATTTAGCATAACAGGGAAATACTGTTTTCGTCTTGGTTAGTCGCAAAATCAATCACTTTTCCTCTGAGCTCAATCTCCTAAATTACACCAACAATGCCCCTATTGCTGAAATCCACATTATTTGCAGTATTCTCACTTCCAATGTTCATGGACCCAGTAATTATACCATCCATTGCTGTATTTGCCCAACGCTATCACAATGTACATATTCTGGTTGTTACTAATCTAGTCTTTTCTTCATCCATAAACAATTAGCCTGCAGTTATCCATGACATTGTAATACTCATCAACATCAGAGATAATGGCTCAGTCTTGGGTTTATGTGTGGTGTAAAGATGTCATCATATTTCATAACATGGGCACCCAAAAGGAACAAGGTCAGACTGTTTCTAATTATATGTTTTCCATTGTCTCAGTCTTGTTTCACCCAAATCCCAGTCTGCAGAAGGAATATACACATTTGTTGTATACTTTGTGAGCCAATTTTACAGCCTGCACACCCACCTATGGACAGACCAGCAAACAACAAACAAACCCCCTAATCACTATTCAGAAACAGCAGCGAAGAGGAGCAACATTCATAACAAGAGACGCTAATTAGACTTAGAGTGGCTTATGGGAAAGGCCTTAAAGAAAATCTTCTAAGCAGAAAGGAGTTAATTACTGATGTAATAAGATACGGCCGCCATTGTGTCTCAATAAACACATGATATTTTCCAGACTCAGACTTTTTTAAATGATGTCTAATGCAATACACCACAACACTCTCGCCTACAGTGTTAATGTCATTTAAGTAAAGGTCAAATTATGTTTTCTGCTCAGGCAAAAACAGATAATACATTCTGAGATTATCAGTCAAAATTAATGAGGTAAATGATTTGGTATTTTTAATATTTCCTGCATTGTTCTTGTGTTTTTCTCTTACTTTTGCAAAAAAAATTAACTATTATTGATTATTTGTGCATGACTTTATGTAACTGAATGAATACAACTAACAGTGCCTATAAAAAATAGTTACACCCCTGAACTTTTTCATGTTTTGTCTTTTAACAAACATAAATCAATGTCAATTGATTGTTTTTGTGCATACTAACACAAAAGTAACAGATTGTGAAGTGAAAGCAAATTGATTTAATGATTTTAAAAAGTGAGTAAAAGTATGTTTATCTGAGCGCAACCAATAGGCAAGGCAAGGCAAGTTTATTTGTATAGCACAATTCATACACAAGGCAATTCAAAGTGCTGAACAGAACAAGAAAGCATTAAAATCATAAATAATCACAGTACATTAAAAAAAAAGATAAAAATATAAAATCCCTCAGTTGTATGCACAGCTAAACAGAACCGTCTTTAACCTGGTTTTAAACATTGTCAGAGAAGAGGCCTGTCTCACATCTTCAGGAAGACTGTTCCAGATTTTAACCAATAGACTTTATAATAATGGTACATGAGTTCATGCATGATTTTCATGAACTAATGCATAATTTAATGCATCATGTTAGTTCCTGAGAATTCATGATCCAGTAATGCATGAATGTATCAAGTAATCATGCATTTATTCATGTATTAGTTCATAAAATCATGCATGAACTCATGTACCATTATTATAAAGTGTTACCTATATATTATATTTATTGATTCATTGATTTAATGATCAAATGTTAACTATTAGGTAGAGTCCCCCTGAAAGTTATCTAATGTCAGTATACTTCAGTATACTTCCAGCTGTACTGTTCCAGTATCATGAAGTCCAAAAACACATCAAACAGGTCAGGCATGAAGTAATGGAAAGGTTTAAAGCGTGGTAGGTTGTAAAAAGATGTATGAAGCTTTGGACAGCTCACGAAGCACTGTCTAATCCATCATCCGAGAAAGGACATTGAGTATATCTGTGTCTGCCCAAACTGACCGTTCGAATCAGGTCGGCACAGGTTAGAGATGTGGAGAAGAGGCCAATGGACATTCTGGAGAAACTGTTATGAACAAGCTCAAGCAGTAAAAGTAATGTCTAAGACTCTCCGGTTGGGCTGGGTTAGGGTTAGGGTTGACCCAAGTGATCTCAGTGATGGTGTTCAATTTGTGTTGTAATAATAATAAGAAGAATAATATTGCATTGGTTTCATATAGCGCTTTTCAGGACACTCAAGTACACTTCATATGTCATTATTCTTTCACTCCATACACGATGGTCATAAACTGATATTGTAGCCAAGGCTGCCCTGAGGCACACTAACAGAAGTGAGGCCACCATTATGTGCCATCGGCCCTTCTGGCCACCACCAACCATTCACACACACACACACACACACACACACACACACCACACTCATTATAGGCAATGTGGGTGAAGTGTCTTGCCTAAGGACAAGGCAGTTTCGTACTTTACATGCGCGGCTGTCCCACTGTGGCACCCGGTGTTCTCAGAGGTCTCCTATCACCTTACTAACCAGGCCCTGCCCTGCCAAGCATTATGGTCTGACGGGATCTGGCCCTCACATGCAGGTCATACCCAATTCCATCGAAAGTAGTTCAAAGACACTCTCCTTAGTATTAAAATAACATATACTTCTACAGAAAGTGGCCACTGTCTGACAAACCTTAGAAATTCACAGTAATCAACCCTCTTCTGAAAAACCTCAATCTTGATCCCAAATACAGACCAATTTAAAATGTTCTCATGATATCTTAAATCTTTGAAAAGTGTTTTGCTAAACAGCTATGCCACATACAGGACAATAATATAATCAACAAATGTAAAGCCAGATTCAGAGCTCAACATAGCTAGAAAACAGCATGAGTTAAAGTTCACAATTGACTTACTTCTGGCTGCTGATAAAGGACTAGTGTCAGAGAGCTGCATAACACACTAGACCATAACATTCTACTGCAGAGACTGTGACAAGGTCTGAGAGGAACTGCATTTGGCTGTTAAATGGATTGGTATCAGTTTGTTAACAAGAACAAAAACTCATTATTAAGGCAAATTCCGATTCTCTTCTTGCTGTTATGTGCCGCCATTATGCAACATCCTAAGAAATCATTATAATATATCATATTTTACCTGAATCAAAAATGTTTTCCTCCCAGACAGCTGCTGTTGTGAATAAAAGATATATAAAAAATAAATGGAACTGAATTGAATAGAATGGATACAGTATATGAAACAACTAGGCACCACACAAATCTAGAGTTTTTCTAGAGTGTTGAAAGAAACCAAGTGGTGGACACTGCCAACATGTTTGAAGTGTGAGGATGCTGCTGCGATAGTCTACTGAAACCAATCCAAAGGGTTTTTCTGCAGTTGCACCAGTTTTTCAGGTTGGTGCAGCTCAATGGGAGAGCGTAGATACGTCCAAACTGTGCTTGTGAAAAGGCCTTTTATGTCTAGACTGGTAGAATAAAGGTAGATTTGAATTGATTTAAGTGATGAGCCCAGATTTAGCCTGTTATCGGATTGGAGCATTTGTATAAGCCACACCTGCTTCTGCGGCTCTTTGTCAATGCCCATTCTCGCCTCGTCTCTCACTGTGTCTGGACTGGCTTCCTTCATTTACTCTGGTTTCCCCCCACTCCCCAAGCTCAGGCCGGTCTGAGTATCAAACCCACAACCTTTTCGAGGCAGGTTCCTTCCACTCAGTCACGTGTTGCATTCTAATAACAATAAACAAATCAACAAACGCCACAAAGGTTCGACCCTCAGTTCCGTTGATTATTACTTATGTTTCTCCTGAAGCTTCACTTAGTGCTGCATAATGACAGTAAAATTTAGTTAGCTGTCATTGCAAATTCCTACAAACTGTTTCTATGGCAACGGAAAGACAATATGACAGGAAAATTGCCTTGTTGCTCTCAGGAGCCTTCACAGGCGCCAAAGGTGAGTAAGTAATAGAAATGTGTGTTTTCTTTTTATGCATGCGGCGAGAACCTCATAATGACAAGGCACTTCCAGGCTTTTCCAGGGAGGGCTACAACATATAACTAGAAATTAAAAAATAATACATGGTTACTTTTTATTGCAGTTGTGTTGCTATGGCACAAAAGCATTTATGAAAATCTGCTGATCTGCACTTTCACATGAAGGTATTTAGACATTATGTCAAGCAAAATCTAAAAATCTCTTTTTTGAAATTCATGTTTAGGCTTCTCTCATCTGACAAAATCTCAATTTTCAAATCAATCAACCTCTTCTGCCGTAATTTCCATTTAAAATTCTTTCTTTGTCATTTTAATGTTCCTGCCTTCATGCATGAGTGTCTAGACAAAGAAGAATAAATACCCAATGACAAGAAGAAAGAATACAAAGGAATGTCAGAAATAGACACGTGACAAATATTGTCAAAAGTGTTCAGAGCAGCAGAGATGACAGTGCGTCGCGTTGTTGAACAGACATGAACAGGTTCATGATCCACAACAAAACAGGAGGCTTTCAAAGTCACTGGTCTCTACTCTGAGGAAATGGTGTCATCTGCTTCATAATATTAATAATATATGGTTTTAAATGACATTTTCTTGGACAATCAACTTCACATGTCATTCTCTCTACACAGAGTGATACACTGATGTAGCCACAGCTGCCCTGGGGCAGACTGACAGAAGTGAGCCACTCAGTATGTGCCATTGGCCGACTCCGATTACCACTAACCATTCAGACACACCACATTATCCTATGTGGGTGAAGTGTCTTGCCTAACGACATAACGGCAGTTTGGGACTTTACAGCCGCAGCTGCCTCGCTGTGGCACCTGGTATTCTCAGTGGTCTCCCATCACAGAGGTCTGATGGGATATGGCTTTCACATGGGATTTCACTTAGGGCTATTTTTTCCACTTACAATTGTATTCTTGTATATCTATAACATATGTGCCAGCAACAATAATTCTAATGGCAACGTTCTTACCAGCTTTTAATTATAAATGGTTTCCAAACATGTGAATGTGTTAGATGTGTTGAGAAATCGAACTACATGTGCAGGTGCTAATGATACAATTGTAATTTATTAGACTGAGCTTTATTAATATTCATGGAAGCCTGGTGAAAGGGGAAAGTCATTATGTATCAGGCAGACAACAACTCGAGAGTGTTATCTTTTACTTCTTAAATTTCTTCTCTAATATTAACAGCATTTGCGTTCTCAAAAACAATTAACTTTCCATGCAACATGTGTTGGCATGGAAACACGAGTTGAATGTTTCACTTCAGTCCCTGTAGCACGTTAAATCTGCCCCTCCCCCACCGAAGACCACTGACGCACACTGACGGGCGCTCACTCGGGCAATCATCTCTTCCAAAAAGTTCAACACTAAAACTATAATTCATTCTCATAGGTTAAGGAAAAAGGCAAAAATATATAAAAGATTAAATTATGATAATGCTTGATAAATACCTTTCTCGTTGAACATGTTGATTTGGATGTGATTTAGGATGATGATGATGATGTTGATGATGATATTGATGATGAATACTTATTATTAATATTAATATTATTTTTAAAATACTGGCCTAAGAAAAGACATACTGTTGTTCCAGTCTGAAAAAAGACTAAACTGTATCTCCATCTAGTGGCGATCTGGCTATAAACAACAACGCAAATCCTATATCAGACTAAAATACAATTTTTGTATATCGCCGGGCAAAATCTGACACAAGAGGGTGGTGTTTGGAGAATTACTACGCTGAACCTGACACTGGACAAATGTAATCTAACCGCCTGTGTGGCTGACTGGTGGGCTATGTTTGACCAAAATAAATAAATGAATACCAATCAATAAAAAAATTCACATGTACTTTTATTGTAAAGTTGATACCAAAATATTATTATGTTACCGTAACAGAGAAGAAAGTGGCGATATCTTGAAAACACCTACACAAGACTTTGGTAAGAATTTTAGGACATAACATTATAGTCTATTAAAATGCACCTATGCTAGAAATGATAAAGGTGTCAATTGTGATGCACATGTACAACAAAAGAGCAGGAGTAAAAGTTGCCCGGGTTCTCTGTTCTCAATAAAAAGTCCTGGAATGGCTCTTCAGTTGTGCTGCAGGGTTTGGGATGTACGTAGCAAGGCTGTGGATCTGTAGAACTGTTTGTATCAGGGGCAAAGTGTGTTTGCACAACATCATGTTTCTGGAACAGTGGTCACCAACCTGTACTTTTGGAGGTAAAAGTAGGCCACACACGCTATTAAATTGAAATTATTAATGTAATTAAATCTAGAAATTACATAAATGATGCTGAATAAAATTTGAATTCATTACATCTTGTATCAAACTTATAGGTACATTTTCTGTCACTCTGGTATTGACTACATTTACAGTGACCATCACTACTTGGACTTTCGCAAAAGTAACTTGGATACCACTGATTAAATCATACCCAGATTGACATATATTTGGATGTATTTGCTAACATCTGCTCAGCCTTGTATTGAGTGCATGTGTCAGTATTGCTTAGCACTGTCGCCCCCTGGAGTCCGTGTGGAGTATGTGCTTATTCTAACACGGGTGCACATTGCAGGCCCGGATCTCCTTCCTGTCCTTGCAACTGGACAGCTGAGTACTCTTGAACTTCGGTTTTACTGTCATCAGTCGCTCTTGGATACCTCCCCCACAAAGTTTGGTGCATTCTGTCCAACTTGACCAGGGTCTCATTCTGCATCCTATAAGACAAACAGAGGAAATGCATAATAGTTAATTCTAAAGTTTGAATTGGAAGAGTTTGAGACGAGCGATTAAAAGAGACAGTGCTAACATTCAAAAAATTAACACCTCTTTGGGGTAAATGTATCAATCCAGATATTAAAGTAAATGTTAAGCATTTACTTTAATAAAAGTAAAAACATGTTTGTTATTGTCTGGGTTGTAGGGTCTACTGTACCTGCATGTTCATCAAAAGTTAGTTTGCTTTTTCATGTTAAATGTTTGATTTAGGTAGTTTTATATCGTGAATCAAAATTATTGTTTTGGGCTAAAAAAAAACAGTCAAGTCCCTTGTATCCATGGATCTATAATAATCTCTGGATAGGGTATTACTAGCTTATAGCTGTCCCACCCATGGTCACAGGGGGCGCCCGTGGTACTGCAGACTAAATTCACACGGGCTACCCAGAAAAAAGTCCCATAGAACTCAATGTAAACTAAAACAGCTCGACCTCAGCTGACAGAGAACCTACAGCTTTCAGAAATATCAGATTTTTTTGAGGATTTTTGTGTCCCTTGTCATCCTGAACTTTTTTTCTTCTTAAATCCTTCGGTTTTCTTTAAATCCACACTTTACTGCCACAAACTCTGCTAGTTTCCTTCCCGCTCTGACTCCGCTCTACCGCTGCTCTGATCTGCAGCTCTGATTGGTCCAAGCGCAGCCGAGCCCCTCTGTGCACGTGCATTAGAGCCACACACACGTATTTGACGCAACGCATCATGGGAGCCAGACGATGCCCAAATATAGACGAGCTAATCTCCCGGTCTCCGTGAAGTCCCATGCGCTACTGAGCAAAAGCCATTCATTTGAATAGGGTGCCATATTGGATGACCGGGGCTTGTTTGTATCCCTGAATTTGGCCATGTCTGCCTAAGAGCAAAATCGGAATGGTCTAGTCTTGATTCTCATTGGCTCTTTTGTTGCTATGAGAGAAACTCACATGGGCTTCTGGGTTCATCCAAACGCTATGGGTGATGTCAGCACTTCATTTTGTCCATTTCAATCCACGGTAAATTTGTGATTTATCGTGGATTGAAATTGTCAGAGTTCTATTGTGGAAATTCCTGAAACTGACCTGGGTGTTCAGCTGCCCCTTCAGAGCGCCCTAGTTTGCTCCTCCTCTTCTCTCGCTGTTCTCTTCGCCTCTTCCTCTCGTCGCTGTTGGCCTGTCCGCGGGTGCACTTGCGGACCTTACACTTCTTTCTCTGGATGATTTCAGTGCAGGCGTTTCCCCCAAACTGTGGCTCCATGATCACCATGCGAGTCCTGATGGTGTGGCCTTTTCCGCAGGATTTGTTGCACTCTGACCACTCGCTCCAATCGGACATGATGCAGTCAATCGCTGAAAAAATAACATAAAAGTATTTGTGGAATCCGGCCTTCTGTGGTTTAGATTTGAATGCTGGGGTTGGCTCTTTCAACGTGATGTAAACTGTTGTATATAATGCTTGCTCGGTTTTCATTCGGCCTGAAAAAGCTTTGGAACAAACTTCTGAAAGAACTCTGTAAGAAACTGAAATGAAGGCTTCACAATCCTCTGTGTCTGTGTCATTTTTCAACCTATGCATCTTACCTTTTTCTAGATGCTGTGTCCCAACATTCAGGCTTGGATTAACTAACACACACACACAGGGTTGAGTTGTTAGATAAACTAGATGAAAAAGGATGATATTGTGACACTTTTAGATAGATATATGCACAGTTTGAATAAAACAATGAATAGGAAATAATACAGTATATTACAGTATAACACAGTTCAGTGGATTCTTTCAATTAACAACATTGATCTTTTGCACTTCATTTTACACTCCATTAATTATTGATTCTCAAGGCTAAACCAAAAATGAAATGGCCCATTTTAGCACCTTTTTACAGGCACATTCACGCCCACTGCTTCTTTAGCCGGCAGAGCTGTGTTGTGCAGACATTTGAATCACTTACGACACTCTGGAAGCATGCACTTCTCCACTTGCTCCAGCTCCTCGGTGCAATCGCCCAACTCAACAGGAGACTTAAGCGTGCGCTGCCGAGTCCTTTGGCCCTTTCCACAAGTCACACTGCAGTCACTCCACTCCGACCAGGGGGACAGCAGGCACGGGATGGTGTCTGTGGAGCAGGCCATATTGTTGGTAATCAACAGCATTCATTCAACTGCAGATACATTTATAATAGGGGGAAAAGAAGTGGATTTGGGTGTAGGAAGGAGTATGAAAAAGTATAAGAATAAGAATTGGGAGAATGAAGAAGAGAGGAGGGAGATTTGGATTAGGAATGGGAGGGAATAGAAGGTTGGGGAGGGGTTTAAAGGATGGGATAATGAAGAGGGGGTTTGGTAGGAGAGGGTGGTTAGGGTGGGGGTGGGGGGGAGTTGGAATAGGTTTAAAGGATGGTGGGGGGGTGGGTGGAGGGGTTAGGGGGAAAAGGGTTGGGATTGTGGGGGAGGTATGGGTTGTAGTAAATATAGGAGATGTTTGTGATGAGGATTGGTAGGGGGGTGGGTTATTATAGTTTAGGGGGGTGTGAATGGGATTAAGGTGGGGGGGTTTGGTTGGTTGGGGGTTTTTTTTTGTTATGATTATATTGATTAAGGGTTTTTGATAGTGTTATGTAGGTTGTTTTATGGGATGGTTAGTGGAATAGGGTTGGTTGTATTAGATGAGATGTTGTTGTTTTTGTGGGATGGGGGGTGTTGAGAGGGGGGTAAAGATTTGTATAGGATATTGATAGTGGATGTTGGGTATTGTATTTAAAGTAATTAGGTGATAGGAGTTAGGTTGTGTGGGGGGGGGGTGTGGGAAGGAATGGGTGATATGGTGGTTTTAATTGTGGGTTTATTTATTGTATAGGAGGGGGGGTGGGGGGTTTTTTGGGGGGAGATTGGTAAGATAATAGGAATATAGGTATGGGGGTTTGAGATGTTTTTTATTGGGGAGGGGGGATAAGTTTGATTAGGGGAATATTAGAGAATAATGTGTGGGAGAAGTAGGGGAATGATTTAGATATAATAGGGTTGAGTGGGGGATGGGGAATGGGGATATGAGGAGGGGTTTGGATTTGGTGGGGGGGAAGGAGGGATGAGGGGAGGAAGTGCGGTTGGGGGGTGTTTGGGGATTAGAGGGGAGGGGGGTGGGGGGGGAGGGGGGATTGGAATAGAAATAGTAGAGGGAAGGTTAGTATGGGGAGGAAGGTGATGAGTTTAGAGGGATTAATGGAAGGGGAAGGAGTTGGGAGGTATGGGGAAGAGGATGAGGAAATGAATTTAGGGGGAAGGGGTAGAAAGGTATGTGAAGGATTGAAGTTGATAATGTGAATTAGGGTGAGGTAAGATGAAGTTGGTTGATGGGGAAGTGGTGTAGGGTTTGTGTATTGTTGTAGGGGGATGTGGATGTGAAGGGAGAATGAATGAAATAGGGATTGAGTGATGAGTTTGAGAAAGTGGAAGAGGATTGGGGGAAGGAAGGAAAGTGAGATAAAGGGGGGGGGGGGGGGGGGAGGGGTTGTGGGTTGGGATGAAGACTAGGAGGGGGATAAGAAGTAAAGAAGGGGGAAGGGGAATGGGTGATGAAATAATTTAATGGGGGGGAGTTATTGGGATTTTGTTAGAGGGATGGTTATAAAATGGGGGAGGGTAGGGGTAGTTAATATATGGGGGGTTGTTTTAGGGTTGGGTTGGGGATGTGGTGGGGGGGAGGGTTAATGTATTGGGGGGGGAATGGGTTTAGTGGGTTTGAGGGGAGAGGGGGTTTAGATTAGTTTTTGGAAGAAAGAAGGGTGAGATATAGGGGGAAGAAGTTTTATTTTTGGGAAGTAGGGGGGAATAAGAGGGGGTTAGATAAAAGAGATGGTAGGGATAGGAGAGTGTGATGGAGAGTGGATGGGGGGGTAATATGGGAATGTTTTTTATGGTTGGATGGTATAGGGGGTATGTGTTGTGTATAAGAGATGAATGGTAGGGGTAGGTGTAGTGTGGTATTAGATGAAATGGTTTAAATGTTTGAGGGAAAGATGGGGTGGAGTTTATGAAGGGATGGGTTTGGTGGGTTGTGATGTTGGTGTGTGTTGGTTGTGTGTGTTAAAGTGGGGGGAGTGAGAGTGTTTTTGTTTGTGGGTGGGGTTGTGAGAATTTTTGGGTTTGTAGTTTGGGGTTAGTGGGATTTGGGTTTTGGGGTTTAGGATTAGGTTAGGGGAAAAGGGGTGATGGTGATTTAGTTAGGTAGTGGGATTTTTAGGGGTTAGGAATATTTAAATTTAGGGTAGGATGGGGGAATGATTTTGTTTATGTGTAGGATATAGATGTTATATAAGTTGATTGGATATAAATGGTGAGGTAAAAGGGTTGTGGGAAGAATTAGGGGGGGATGTATAGGTGGGTGGGGAAGGGTGTGTGAGGGAGTGGTGGGGTAGGTAGTAGGGGGTGTTTGGGTGGAGCGGGTGTGTGTTTAAATGGTAATAGGTGTGATTGGGGGGGGGGGGGGTGTGGGGAGGGTTAGATATTTAAATGTTAAGTAGGATTTGATTATTATTATTGAAGGATTTAGTAAGTTGTTGTGATTATGATAGTGTTTTTTTTCTTGTTTGTTTTATTTAGGTGGGTAGGATTTAGTGTATTATTGTTTTAGTTAAGATTTTTTATGGTATTTACTTAATTTGGTGTTAAGGGGGGGAAGTTGGTGTTTTAGAAAAGGTTTGGGGGAAATAGAAGGAAAGGGGAGAATAGGGGGATTGTAGGGAGGGGGATGTATGAATTGAGTGAAGAAATGATGAGGTGGGATTTGATTTTGGGAGGGTGAGTGAGGGGGGGTGTTTTTTGAATAATATGTAAAGTGGGGATGTTGACAGATGGTAAGGTTGAAGGGGAAGAGATAAGAGATTGTTGGAGAGGTAGGAGAGGTTTTAAGAGTTTTTAAGGGGGGTGGAAGAAATAATTAGTAGGGATTAGTGGTGATTTTGTTTTTAGGAAGAGGTGGACTGGATGTTGTGGTATTAGGTGGGGGTAGTGTGTTTGTTTGTTGGAATGGGGCTTTGTTGAATTGGAGATTAGTGAATAGGTGAATTGGGATGGGGAGTGTTGGGGTAGGAGGGTATTGGGGCGATTATGTGGGATTTAGAAGGTTTTTTGTTGTTTTTGATATGGGATGTTGTTGAGTGGAATTTATGGGGGTGTATGAGGTGGAATATTGTTTGGGAAAGGGGTAAAGGGAATTGTTATAAGTGGTGGTTTGGGGTGTGTAAGAGTTTTTATAGTTTTATGTTTGTTATTAGTTGGTTTTGGTCGGGATGGGGTGAGAGGGAGGTAAAGGGATGGTTTGGTGGGAATGTGAAGGTATAGAGGGGTGATGTTAAGGGTTTTTATTGTGTAGGAGATGAAGGGTATTTGGTATGATTATGGGTTTATAGATGGGTTTGGAAAGGGGGGATAAGGGATGGTATTGTGTTAGATAAGAGGGGGGGGGGTTTTTTGGTGGTTGGGGATATTAGTAGAGGGATAAGATGAGATATGGAAAGAGTGTAGGTATGGAATGAAATTATGGGTTGATAGATTTGGTATAGGAGATGTTTATAGATATATGGAGGTAGGGAGGATAGGAAGATAGGGTAATGTGGTGGGGTGGGTTGTTTAGGGTAGGGTGTGGTTAGGAGGTTTTTGATGGTGGGGAGTGGTGATGGGGGGTGTTTGGAGGGAAGTGTTTGGATAGGGGTTGGTGAGGTATGGGTTTTTTGGGTGGTTTTTATTATGGGGGGATTTTGGAAGGTTTGGGTGTATTTTGGGGGAGGTTTGTGTTTATTGATGTGGATGAATGTTTTGTTGTATTTGGAGGGGAAATGAATTTGAGGGGGGTTGTAGGGATTTGGTTGTGGTGGAAGTGTAGAGTGTGTGGTGGGGGGGTATGGTGGGTTGGAGGAAGGGGGTTGGTATGTGAGTATGGGGTGAAGGGGGGATGGGGGATGTGTGTTATGTTGGTGTGGGTTTTGAGGGTAGAAGGTTTAATAGTAGTGTTTTAGGGGAGATGTGGGGAGTAATAGGGGTGAAGAATATAAGGGTGTTTTGGATGATGTTTGAAAATGAAGGTTGTTTAAGTGGAATATGGGGGAAAAGTTATTTGATTGGGTTGTGGGTATGAAGATATGAAAAGTGGTGAAATGGATAGGGGATGAAGAGAGAAGGGAAGTTGTGATTGGGTTGTGGATATATAGATGGGGTAAGAAAGGGGAGAGGTAGAGAAAATGATTTATATGAGGGGATGGGGGGAGATAGAAATTGGTATGTGAAGGTATTTGGATTGGGAAAGAGGGGTGGGGGTAGTGTTTGAGAGGGATAGATAATTGATAATAGTTTAAGAGGAGGTTGTTGATTGGAATGATATAGGATGGGTGAATTTTTATTTTAATATTGGGTTTTGTGATGAGGGGGTAGGTAGAGATATGGGGTTTGTAGGGGAAAGGAGGGGGGGTAGGGTAGAAGAGGATGGGAATTTAGGTGGGGATTTGAGAAAATGTTTGTGGTGGATGGGGGGGGTTAGGGGTTGTGTTTGTGTGGAGGTAGGGGTGAGGGGGAGTTTGGGAATAGTTGGTTTGGTTGATATATATAATTAAATTAGATGATATGTTGAGGGTGGGAGGATAGGATTATTAGATGAGTAAGATAAATAAGTGGGGTGTGTTGGATATGTTTATGGAATATGGAGGGTGTGGGGTTTGGTTGGGTGGGGGAGGGATGAATGGATAGTTTGTGGGGGGTGGGGGGGTATGGTTTTGTAGTATAAAGAAAGATGTTTGTAGGTTGGTATGGGAGAGGGGTGGGTTGGTTAAGGATGGTGTAGGGGTTGGGGGTGGAAGAATTGTAGGGTGGTGGATTGTGAGGGGGAAGGTGGTTTGGTGGGAGGGTAGTTAGTTAGTGAGGGTGGGGAGGTATGGTAGGGTAGTTGGGTTTGTTAGAGGTAGAGATTAGGGGTGAGGGGTATAGATTGTATAAGGAGAGTGATGAAGTGTGATGAATGATAAGTTGTTTAATTAGATGTTATTTATTTTGATGGGGATTGGTGATGTGGGGGAAAGTTATGAATTGGTGTTGATGGGGGGGGAGGGGGTAAGAGATTTTTGAAGAGATGGTTGGGGAGGGATAGAATTTATAGGGGGGTGTTAGTTGTTGGGAATATTGAAAGATATAATATGTTGAGTGGATAATTGGTGTGGAGAAAAAGAATAATTAATATTTATAGTATAAGTAGATGGAGTTGGGGGTGGAGGGGAAGTTGGATATTATATGGGTGATGGGTAATAAATAAAAAAATAGGGGAAATAAGGGGGAAGTTGGAGTAATAATATGTAGTTAATGAAAGGGAAGGAGGTGAGGATGGTAGTGAGGGGGATATGATGTGATATTTGGTTGATGGGATAGTTGGGAAGTGAGTTATGGGATTAGGAGATGATGGGGGGGGTATGGGAATGATAAAAGAGATGGGAGAGGGGTTAGGGGTTTTTAGTTTATGGGGTTGTGGGGTTTATTTTATGTTTAGATTTGTTGGTGGGGGGGGGGTGAAGGATTTTGGGATGAAGGAATGGTATGTGGAGATTATAAGGAAGAAATAGGAAGGGATTATGATTGTTATGTGGATAGTGGAAGTGGTTGATATTTTTGAGGGGTGGTTGGGGGGGGTGGGTGGGAATTGTTAGGGGATGAGGGGCTTTTGGTAATTGGGTGTTGGGTTGGTAGTAGGGTTTGAATTGGGGGTGGGTTTTTATGTAAGGGAGGTGGGTGTGGGGTGGGGTTGGAATTTGAGTAGGGGGGGTGTATTGTTGAGAAAGGGGGGTGGGAGTGGTAGGGTGAGTGTTTTATGGGTGTTGTGGTGAGATGTTTGAGGAGGGGTGAGGATTGTTGTGGTATGGGAGGGATATGTTGGGGGGGGGTTGTGTGGGGTTAGTTGAATATGGGGGGGAGTTGATTTGGTTGTATATTTATAATGGAATTAGGGGGAAGGGAGGGTGGGGGGGATGGGATGGGTGGGGATGGGGATGTATAGATTTTGGTGGGTTATGGGAGGGTATTATTGTGTGAGATTGTATGTTGTGGTTGAGGTGGTATGGGGGTGGTGGTGAGGGGGTGGGTGTATGGTGGGTTGGGGTTTTATGAGGGTGGGGGTATAAGTATTAAGGTTATGGGTGGTTTTGGGTTGGAGGTGAAAATAGATAGGTAGTGGGGGGTGGGGAGGGGGGGGAGAGATGATTTGTATATGAGGTATGAGGGTGGGTGGTTTGTGATTAAGATTAAAGGTAGAATGGAGTGTGGTGGAGAGTTTGTATTTGTTGAGGGGGTGTTAGGTTGGAGGGTTGGAGGGATTTTTTTTAGTTATTATAGGGTTGTGTTTGTAGTGGATGTATTGTTGGTGAGAAGTTTTTTTTTTTATTAAGTGGTAGTAGTAGATGTTGTTGTTGGGGGGGGGGGAAGAAGAAATAGAGGTTATGATATGTAATTGGATGTTGTTTTTATGTGGTGTTGTATGGGGTGGGGTAGTGGTTTGTTTTTTGAGTGGGTTTTATGTTGATGGTATGTATTTTTGTTTTATTGGGGGGGTGGGAGAGTGAGGGTTGGGTTGGGTGAGGGAGAAGGGGAAGTAGATGGGGGTGGTGGTGGTAGATTTTGGAGGAAGTTTGAGTTATTATTAGTATTATTGGTATATTTTAGGGAATGTAATTGATGGGTAGAGGGAGTAGGGAGAGTTTTATTAATGGTAGGGGGGGAGGGTGGAGTATATGTATTGATGTTGAAGTTGATTGAGGGTGTTGAATGGGGGTTGGAGATGTTGGGGATGGGGGTAGGGGTGATAAGTGGGTGGATAGTTTAAGATTGTTTTAGGGGGGTAGATTAAGGGGGGGGTAGAGAGTTTGGGTTGTTTTGTGTTGAATGGGAATGGGATGGGGAGTGGGGGTTGATAGGGGTGGAAGGAAGTATGAATGGGATGTTTGTAGTTTTGGGGGAGGGGGGAGGGGTGGATGGAGGGGTAGGGAGGAGTAGAGTAGATATGATGTGGTGGGGGGAAGAGAGGGGTATGTGATGAGGTGTATTGAATGTAAGAGGGGATATGTATAAGAGAGGAAGAGGGTGAAGAAGAGAGGAAGTGAGGAGAAGTAGATGAAATAAGAAGTTAGGAAGGAAATGGTGAGGAATAAGAAGAAGGATAGGGATTGATATTAGATTTATTTTGTGAGGATATGGGATGTGTGTTTATTAAATTAAGGGTATGTGTTATGTTGGTAGAAGGGGTGGAGGGAGGGTGGGTTGATGTTTGGGGTTGTAAGAGAGGGGGGGTTATTGGGAGGGGGGGGTGAGAGTGGTATGGAGTGGTGGTGGTTGGTTGGGGGGTGGTTTGTGGATAGGGGTATTAATTGGGTATGAAAATTTGAAGGGTATTGGGGATGATGATGTGTGGGGAATTGAAGGAATAGATAGGGGGGTGGTAGTTAGGTGAATGTTATTATAGGTAATGATGGAGAATTATAATGAATGGATAGAGAATGGGTATGGATGTAAGTGGGGATGGGGGTGGGGGGGGTGGTTTAAGTGATAATTGGTTTAAGTAGATGTATATGTTATGATTGAGAATAGATGTTAAAGGGGAGTAAGTGGATTTAAATTAGGAGGAGGTGGTTAATTGAGTTAGAGATGAATAAAATGGTGGTTGTGAGTGGTGGGGGGTTTGGTTGTTGGGGGGAGTTAGGGGGGATATGGGGGGGGTAGTAGTAAGAGGATTGAGTGTAATGGTAGAATTGGAGTTATAGGGATAATAGGAGTATGATGATGGAAAAAAAGAGGGGGTTGTTAGTTTGAGTAGGGGGAATGGGGAGGGGGGGGGGGGAAGGGAGGGTGGGATGAGAGAGATTATTATTAATAGGTGGTGGTGGGTTTTGTTGTGTGTTATTATTTTTGTATTTTATTTGTATTGGTTTGGTGTGGGTGGGTGTTTTGTGGTAGGTGGTGGAGTGAAGGGGTTGGGTGAGGGGAGAATGGGATTTAGTGGGTGATGGGTTAAAAGTTTAAAATTTTGGTATATGGAGTGTATGGGGGTGGATGGGGATATTTTGATAGGGTGGGAGTTGTTAGGATAGGGGGGAGTGGGGGGGTGATAGAGGAGGAGAGATTAGGTTGGGAAGGGGTGGTTGAATGGATGGTATCGCGAAGGAGGTGGGGTGGGGGATGGGAGAAGATTAGAAAAAGAGAAGGTGGGAAGAGGGGGAGAATGAAAAGTAAGAGTTTTTATGGATATTGTGAGGTTGGGGTTGTGTTGGTTGGGTGGGGTGTGAGGGGGGGGGGAATGGGGGGAGGGGTAAAGGAGGATGATAATGGGGGTTGGTGGGGTTATTGTGAGGAGAGGTTATGGGGGTTTGGGAGGGGGAGGTAAGGGGAATGGTTTTGGATAGTGTGTTTGTGTATGGTAGTAGATAGTTTTGTTGGGGTTTTGTGAATTTATTAGGTTGGGAGGGATTATTTTTATGGAGGATAGGAAGAAGGTGATGTTTGGTATTTGTAAAAGTTGTTATTGGGTGGGTATGGTTTTGGATGGGGGGGTGGAGTTGTTGTCTGGGGTAAGAGTGTTGGGGGGGGGGTGGGGTGGAAGGATGGAGAGGTGTTTAATGGGATGGTAGGGTGAGTTGGGAGGGATGAGGATGGTGTTATTGAAGGATGAGAGTGGGTGATATTGGAAGTGTGAGGGGAGTGTTTGTAGGTGGGAATGTTGATTGAGGAGAGGAATTTAGTTAAAGATGAGAGGGTGTGTGGTGGATAGATGATAAGAATGTTGTTTATGTATTAGTTAATGGGTGGTGTGTGGTTAGGTGGGAGGATATTGTATAATGGATGTTAATGTATTAAGGCAATAAGGGGTAAGAGGGAGTGGGGGGAATGTTTGGGTTTATGTTTATATTAGGGGTGTTTTATGAGGTGTTGGGGTGGGTTGGGTTGATTAGTGGGATGTTTGTAAGGAATGATGGTTATGGAGGCTAGTAATTTGGTGTATTTTTTGGGATGAGAGGAGTGGGGGAGGGGGTAGGGGGTGTTTTTTGATATTGGATATGGTGGGGTTGGAAGTTTGGGGTTTGAGATTGAGGGGGGGAGTTGGGGGGGGGGTGGGGGGGGAGGAGGGGGTTGTGAATAGGAGTTAGATTGTATTAAGGTGTGGTTAGGTGTTTAGATAGGATTTGGTTTAGATGATTAGTTTTTAATGGGGGTAGGGGGTGGGTTGGTGATGGGGGTTTGGGTATGGGAATGGTGGGTTGTGATGTTTGAGGGTTGGGAAGATGGATGGGGGGTGGTGGTTGGTGTGGTGGAAGTGGGGGATTGGTGGAATAATTTTATAGGAGATGGTGGTGGGGGAGGTTTGTTGGGGGGGATGTAGTTGGGGAGTAGTGTGGGATGTGTGTGTTGGGTGGGTGGGGGGGGGGATTATAGATTTTAGGGAAGGGGAGAGTATAGTGTGGGGTTGGTAGTTGAAGTGTTAGGGGTTGAGGGTGGGGAAGTGGAGTTAGATAAGGGAAGGGAGGGGAGGAGTGATTTTATTATGATAATAAGGATGTAAGGAAGGGGGTAATGTTGAAAGGGGAAGAAAAATTGGATGAGGGGGGGAGGAGGGATAATAGATTGTTGGGGTTTTGTGTTAGTATGGGTGTTGGTTATAAGAATGTAGTTTTAATATGTATAATGTCGGGTGATAGATGGTGTTGAAAGGGAGTATTGAATTTGGATATATGGTATGAGGTTACAACTTTAAATATTAATGTGTAAAAGATATGAGACAAGGAAATAAATGAAATTTTTGTTTGTCATGTTAGAAGTATGGAGTGGGGGTTTGAGGGGGTAATGTTTTTGTATTTTGGTAGTATGAGTATTTGAAAAGTTTGGACTAGGTAATCTTGACAGGATTTATGGGGTGTTTTTGGGAGGGGGGAGATGGGGATGGTGTTTTTTTGGAGATTGGTATAGAAGATAATATAGTTCTGAGGTTAGTAAGGCGCAGATTTTGTTGATGATCCCCAGATCGATTGGCTAGATCATACGTTTAATTGGTTTTAGTAGCATATGGAATAGTCAATCCCCAAATGAGATGATGGTTTCTAACTTCTTGTGGCTTTACCATACCTTTGACCAATAAACTAAGTTAGGGGTCCATACAAATTGGTTTTTCTCTGGCCCATCCTTCACTTCTCCTTCTCTTTGTATTTGAACAGCCTGAACAGTTCTTGTGGCAACTAAATTTTTTTGAGGTATAGTTTAAAGATTTTTGTGCCATTTATCGATTAGGAAATGTTTGATGGTTTTTTAAGATTGGGAGGATGCATGTTGATATATCTGTATAATGGCTGAGGCAACTTTGTGCAAGGTTTAATCTATATCTATATGTGATGCTTGCGGGATGGGTGGGTGTTACAACAATAATTGGAGACTAGAGGTTTGGGGGTGTAACGAGTAAGATCTATGAGTGGGCGTGAAGGGTTTTGACTCTAAAAATTAGGGGTTTTGTGGTAATGGGATGGTTTTAGTAATCGTATCGTTAATGCTAATGTCTTGTGTGGGGCCTGGTCAGGCATTATATACCTGTGACTACACAGGATGAATGCAGGACAGGCATGTGAGTACCGTATGGTATGACCTCTGATCACCAGGTGGCACTGTGGGGGCGTCTGCGGCGTATAGTGCTAAACTTCGGGGTGTCCCTTTGCAAGTAACTATTCTCCCCATTTATAAGGAGTCTGGTGTGTGTTGTGGTGGCAGGAGGGCTGATTCAGGAACGGGTTGAATCCTTAGGTCGGTGCACATGCATCTTCGACAGGTCAGTTCTTTACAAACGTTGGTTGGTGTGAATGTTCAATGATCTTGTAGAGCTTGTTGGTGCGTCCTTAAATGCATAATTCATGCTTTGTTTTTTGATGGTTAAGGAAATGTTTATTGCAAGAGTTGTTTGGTTTTGTGAAGTGTTTATAGCAGGTGTTGGTGGATTAATGCACTGAGCAGAGGGCAAGGGACTTGAATTGGGTAAGTTAATGACAGTTGATAGTGGGATAGTACTAATCGATGTCATCAGTAACAACATTGGGCTTACAAGATATAGATTCTGTGACAGGGTAGGTTGATTTGACTTAGTATACACTGTGATTTGGATAGTGTTGGCGTAATCGGATCGGAGTCGATTTTCTTATTATGTTGTTTGGTGGGGGTCATGTTAGATAAAATGTGTGGTTTGTAGGTTATGGTTTGTGGGATGGGAAAGTTGGAAATATAAGGTATTTTTCTAAGACATTATTTTGTTTGGGTTTGATTGACAGATTCAGAATTTGATGTATCTTTTTGTAATTGGTTGGGGGTTGATTTAGAGTAATATTTAAGTGGGTGTTATATCGTGTTGATGGTTTGGTTAGTGCTACAGTATGCTAATATGTATGGTGGATCTTCGGTTGGGGTGTGGTGTTTTCTTATGAGGTAAAGTCAGCTCAAGACATATGAATAACCCGATGTTCTATGATTCTCGTTAATATTGCCATCAATCGTTCATGGTCGATGTGGTTAGAATTTGATGGGACGGAGGGGAGTGATTAGTATAATGTAGGATGCAAGTTAATTTCCAAATGCGAGTTAAAGTACTCTAGATGTTAACGAGTATTTGTGTTGTAATTGCTGTAGTGACTGGCAATATATGCTATGGTGCCGGTATTGGATTGAATATTACGTTAGTGATTGTAGGGGCTGATGTGATGAGACGTTTTGGGACTATTATTTGTGGATAATGGTTCTTGGGAATGGGATCAGGCATGTGGATCGAGATTTTGGCATTTTTGGGGATCGGGGGATGTGGATTGAATTGGAGGTCAAAGGCAGTAAGGGGATAGTACACTACAAGCTATGTAAGATGGTGAGTTGATAAACCCAATCAATGGTGCTCTAACAGATCCTGTGCAGCGAAGTTGTTATGCCATTTGGTAAGGTTTTTAGACATAGGTTTTAAGGTCGCGGGGATTTCAGTCGCAGAATGTGCAGTATTGGGGATGTCTTTTGTGGCGTACGATGTGAGAACCGTTTTTTCCGAATGGTTTCAGGAGTAAGATTTTCACTATCATCTATGTTTAAGAGAACATTGATCAACAAAGATCATAGTTAGTTTACGGGACCAATGCAACAATTTATATTACAATTACTGTACAACACAATTTTATTTTAGAGATAGAAGTAATAACGTCCTGCTGCAGTAGTAAAACATATTGGCCGATGGTCAAAGACATTTCGCGGATTTTATGAATCGGTTGCTTTGTCGCATTTCATAGAAATTAAGTTCTCAATTTTAAGACCCATTTGCCAAATTTTGTAGTTTGCATCTCTGTTGTGCTCTTGTTCACTAAAGTACTTGGTAGAAGGTCAGGGATTCAAAAAACTTTTGTTTTACTGCTATTTAGCATCTACACGGGGGGTTAAGGGAAGATAAACAGTATTTTAAATTCACACCTCCATTCTCTTTACAGCCTGCTGATGCCGTGATGCCAAAAGCATGTGGATTGATCTGTGCAGTGTCATTTCTGTGTTAGTCACGTTTGGCTGAAATGTCTTGCTCCTCAGAGGTACAGTGAGTAGCGTGCCAAGAAGTTGTGCACACTAAACCATTTTTCCACAACCAACAAGAGGTAGTTCTCACTTGTCCTGCAATGTGCAACAACAAGGACTTAAACACGGAGTGTTTTTCACATTGTTGGTAAATTGTCAAAGGCTGAGGCATATATTTTATTTCACAGTCCTTCATGATCAAAAGACTACCGGCTATGGAAATTATTTGTTTATTTCTATGAATCGGGAAAGAAATGCTCACAATGCAAAGTCATTTTATTTTAGTTTCTTTTTTTATGTTTTAGTGTTTTTTATAGCTTATAGCTCCATCTTCCATTATTCAGGTCTGTTTTTGCATTTACACGGAGGCCTTTCCACATGTGGAATCCCTGCCATGGTACTTATTTTTTGGGTATAAGAATTCTTATCAATTTGTGCGAGTTATTATTGAGTTCTGGAAGCCTGGGATTTTAGCGGGTAACAAATAAAGCAGTAAAAATTTATCGAAACTGTAAATTGCTAATCGCCTCGCTTAGTCCTGTGAATGAATAGTTAAATGGAAGTATTTTATTTCTCTCTGCTTATACCAGATCCCTCTCTCGGATTGGCTTTATACGAGGCTGTTTCTCTTTACTATTTCAGGTACAGTCGTTGGCGGGAGAACCTACCAAGGTTGCCTCGCAGGCTTTGAAGCAGGCGTATGAAAAACTAGTGAAGAGCGCGCCGGCCATACGGAAATCAAGGTAATGACTCTCTCGCAACATAACTGAGTAGGCGTTCTATCATCCAAAAAGATAGACAAAAAATTTTTGCTCTGCCCATAAGATGATGTTTGAAGGCAACCAACCGCTTGTTTTTATGACAAAGCCACACAGACATTGTAACAATGGAAGACAGGCCCGAGTGGGACATACATTCAGGCCGGGTGCTTTTCATCCATTCAGAGGCCATACAAGGTTCTAAATTTGGTTTTTGTCATTGTATTTTTGATGTTCTTTTAAATATATTTAAATTGACCGTCAAAACCTTTTGGTTCTTTAGTTTTTTTTTATATTGAACTGTTTAATTAATCTCGGTCGTTAAGGTTTGGTTGTCCGTTGCTTAGTCAACGTAACTTATGAGTTTTGGTGAGATTAAAGTCACACACTCACTCACTCACAGCAAGGAACAATGTTCATTATGGAGAACTATTACAAGCTTATCAATTATTGATAAAAAATAGTAAGTATAATCACATCGTTACAGCTCATATAATAAGGAAAAATTAAAACTTTTAACCATCATTGGTAGACCACTCATTTCTAACCGGGGAACTACACTGGCGTGCACTGCTAGGCAGGCCTGGCTGTGTAGCCGACTGGACGTCACATGTGTTTAATTTTGCTCTGGCCCAATGACAGTAAATGCTTTGGCATGTTGGGCCAGGTCACTAGCTTCTGAACTAGTTCAAGTTCAGTTTACAAAACATTCTAAAAGTGAACATTCCACAGTTCGAATTCTCAATTTAAGTCTGAACTAGTTCAAATTCTGGTTATTTTACTTGTTGCGTGATATTCAAATATAATTTCTTCACGAGAGCTAGAAATCACAATACGGGGTATATATATATAAATTTACTAATATTTAAATATTATATCCTGTACCTGCTATGGTGTTTTGACTCCAATGCAGACTAAATTTTACATGGTTTCAATGGAACTGAGGTGTCCCATCTCTGCCTCTTAATAATAACTGTATCGCTGCTATTCGTGTGTCTTTTACTTTATGTCAAATGTGTCACTTCAGACTTTACCCCGTTTTTCATCACGGAACACTGGAGTCCAACAACAAGGAATAGCACTAGCATATAGCGCACGCAACACCGCAAGTACAGCTGACCGGGGTGCGTTCACAGAAACTCGTGTAACCGTAGGAATTTTTAGTTTTCCGGCGAAACGTGGCGTGAGTAATACAGGAGGGAGGTACTTTCTCTCTGCGTTTCTAAAGAAAAACAGATGGCACTCAGTTTTAAAGGGAAAACATAATTGTTTGCCGTTCATGACACATAATTTGAACTAATTCACATTCAAGTCTTTATTAAAAAATTGTTTTCTCTAGCCAACGTTCAACGAAAAAAGACTTGTTCAATGAACGCGTACTATGAACTCGTTCACGCACACACTGGCTTTGGCCTGGGCCTTGCTCATGGACCAGGACACCTGGCAGGTAGGAGTTTGCAAAGACCGTGTGATGAATTAAATTAAAAGAAAAAAAATTAAAAAAGGGCGTGATGATAGGCAGGCCCTGCCGACTTGACACGCAGGCCACCGGGAATCTCGCCGATCTCCCATGGCCATCGGGCCGGGATGGAGAAAGAAGGTTAATCCAATATGCATCAGTCTCTTGTCTTTTTAAAGTAATAGACACCATGATTCATATCGCTCTGAAGATACAAGCACCTCTTTGATATGGTGATATAAGAGTCTTGAATGATATGTTCAGAGACTTATCATAGGCCCGGTGTTTGGTTGGAGTCGCTGAAGAGACATCTGTAAAGCATTTAGCAGAAACGACCCCTGCTCCTGCACACGCGTTGAATGATAACGGAAGACAATGTATTCCAAGCGCCCACCAGTAGGCAGTGGAACTTTACCTACACTCACACACACCCCCCGCCCCCCAAAGCTGTATAACTCTTCTCAACAACCTTCGCCTCAGCCACCGCAAAGACATGTTAGATGCACCAACGATCATTCTGCATTATCAGCAGCTTGAAAATGGAAACTGAAACATAGCTTCACGGGTTTCGTTTCGATGGACTAAGTATAGATATCTCTGCGTGTAACTTGCAGGAAACGTAGAATTATGACCATCCACCCATTGTTTTTTTTCTTGTGCCTTTCCAATATGACGGTGAAGTGGTGATCTTTCCAGCCAAAATTTTTCTTCACTACTCTCCCACACCCACCATCTCCCAGCAGTGTATCTCCTTTCTGTGCTTCTCTTGCGTTTTCACTCCCCTAAGGAAAAAAAAAACTGCTATAATGAATGCCAATCCAATACACATCTCTACTTAAGTTAGACATGCTCAGTTGTAGGGCTTTGGTCGCTGTCAGTATGAATAGTACTTGTGAAAGTTCTTTGAGTGTCCAAAAAAGAGCTATACAAACCAATGCAATATTATATGTTACTGTTTGCAGCGTATCCATCTAATCGTGCCATAGTTTACATTAAACGGTTTTTTTAAGTAATCGTTTTTATAGCTCCTTTTTACCAGGTTTGATTGTGGCTGACTGTTTCTTATTTTTTCCCCCATCTTCATTTCTCTTCAATAACATAACCTACAGTTGACATTGATTTTATACCTGTTTCAGTGGTTCCATCTAAACAGTCATCTTAAGCTGCTCCTTATGAGCAGCTGTGAGTCGTCTTCCCACTGTCAAACTTCAGCTGCTAAATTTTTCAAGGGTAAAACACTTCCCACGCCTCCCCCCCTAACCTTTTGCAGGTTTTCATGAATCTAGCATACAAACCTCATACAAATAAACTAATAAAGACATTACTTTAAAACAAGAAAGAGCATGCTGATCTGAAGCGGCTTACACAAGCACAGTAACCCCGGATTGGCCGGATAAACCTGGAAGTTGACTTCCTGAGCCAGCTCTAAGCGAGGCGGAACGCAGCATTTGGAGGTGGAGGGTACCGGATGTCAGACTGCCTGCTATAAATTTGAATATGAGGGAGACATGAGTGTTCTAGTCCTACCGAGAGGCTGTGGAATGGACAAGTTCTTAAGGGAAAAGTGAGAATTGACTTGATGTTTGAAAATCAAACCACTAGAAGCAATGAACGACGACAAACACCTGAGATAAATGTAAGAAATACGACTCAACAGTAATTATTGTGGTAAAGGATGTCAGATTTTCTCATGGATTTGAAACACAGCCAAATAGAGCGCTGGTAGAGTACCCAAATCATATGAGCTACGGAGAAAAATATGACTTGCAAAGTATGTACGGAATGCGCTACGTGGCTTTTTGAGTCTCAAATAGCCCCCGACTCATCTTAATAAAATTTATCAAGTGATTAAATTGGGAAGATCGTTGATCACTGAAGAAATAACAGGAGAGAGTAAGACAGCATGTATCTGTGTGATAACAGCATTTGACCTGCCCTTCGCGGTAAAACTGAAAATAGAGAAGAGAGTCACTTTCTATTTCTTATCTCAGAGCTGGAAGTGTAAAAGGATGTTAAGACCACCAACTCTATGTTTGAATATCATATCCCTATGTGTGTAATCAAGGAGATTCTGGGAGATGCTGCCATATTCACTACCAATTCGCTCGTAAGACAGTAAAGGGAGACGTCAAGACCGCCCCTGATGTTTGAGACACAGCCCATTTGTTATATCACAAGACCTCTGCAAAGTTAAGATTATCTGTGGGTATTTCTAGGAAGACAACACCCAGTGCGGTGTTAACAAAGAAGTGGCGTTTTGATACAAAGACATTGATTCAGATATGGACGTAGGAATGGAAAGTACCAGAAAACAAAGGGAGTATAGTTGGGGCGATGGAGAGCACTGTCAGGTGTTTTGAGACTCAGCCTATGGACTCTTCTGAAGATAACACCAACGCAGGCCACAATAATCTTTGGTTATTGTAGGAGGAGACTTCAATCAGCAAGTATTTGTTTGTAATGGTCCACGGGACAAATCTAAGGTTTTGCGTGTAGTGGATATACGAATAAATGTTCCTCCGAGAAGAGAAAGGTGACTGAGACATCAAAGATGGTTGATTTGAATGCACCACTGAGAATATACGAGGAGAACAGGAAAGAAATCCCCGGTACCGTGAATATTGAGGCTCTCGATTAGAAGGAGATGTGACTACTTTAATAGAGATTTGAATCATTTTGATATAAGTTATGTGTAAGGTGCACAAAGAATCCTATTGGAAGGGTCACCACATGGATCAGTCTAATCCAACAAAGTGCTCTTTGAATCCAACGCCCCGATGGGTTGCGATGCTGGTCACACGCCATTTATATCTGTAAATCCGAGAGACGTGAGAGGTTGTGAAAGGAGATGTGCGAAGCTGCTGATGGATGTTTGAAACGCGGCCTATTGACGAGGTTGATGCGAATAGCTTTAATAAATTTCCAGATATAAAACGGGCATCTCAAAGTGAGATTCAGTCAGAGATGTTATAACTGCTAATGGTTAGTTGAGACACAGGCAGCTGGGATACACCCAAATTTGAAGACGAGGATCATAAAAGAAAGAAGAAATCTTATGAAAAAGGGGAGTGAAAACCGGGTATGGTGCTTATTGAGACTCACCCGATAGATGTGTTTGGTTGAATAAAGAGCATAATTAACAGAACGAAAGTGCAAAATGGTGATGTCTAAACAGCACCTGGCTGTTTGAATAACGCAAAACCTTGATACCATCCGTATCATAACAGAATCAGAGGAGACCCTTTTTGACGACTTCACTTGAAGAAGAGTGACATAAAAGGTAAGGACGTGCGACTGGCTTGTTTCCTCCTTGAGACAAGATATTCTGATAATCTCTCTGGATCCGACTCGGTTCGTAGAATCACAATAATTGACATTCATCCCGTGACGTTTCTCGAATGAAGTACATCTTTTGAAAAATTAGATCCCTGACTTTTGACTCCACTCCTGAGGTAACAATGCTAATGTTGAATAGCGTGATGGCAGAAGATCATTCACCAATGTGGTTTTTCTCACCCCGGGTTGTCAGTGACCAGCCTATGTCGCATGTCGTGAATGTGGATAGAATTAAGATACACGCACTGTGACTGACTTGCAGGCGGTGATGTTGTCTAAGGAGCCCGGTTTTAGTTTTGTATACATATTCTCTAGCTATAAAAGAGGATGCAGCAGAAAATGTAATATCCTATGCTTACTAGTATGTTGAGGTATGAGAAAGAGTAGGGGGTTGGATTAATTTCACAATGATGTTGTAAGGCAACCACTTTTATGCAAGTTGTGTATTTAGACGGCCTCTATCACGTGTAACAACAGTCTAAAAGTTGACAAATAAGAAGAGAGGGGTGGGGCCGTTGGGATGTTCAGAGTCAAACCACTCGACTCTATTAGGATTCAAAGAGGTTATGTATTTTGATGTGTCTGAAAATCTCTTCATCAACAACTACAACGGAGAGGAGGATAAGAGAGAGATTTCAGTCACTGCTTTTATAACAAACTCATCTCGTTCCCTAATAGTCGAGTGGATTTCCTCGATACCATCGACCCAACCCACTTCTCCTCTCATTATTCTTCATTGTGACTGTTGTTACGTCGTGATAGTGGCCGTCTTTAGCTCAAATGAATAAAGTGTGAATTCAAATACATCATTGTGTTTTGGCCTTCAATTACCCCGCTCTTTCGCTTTCCTCATAATCTTGGAAGCTTAGTATATTTATTTCTGCTGATCCTCTGTTATCTATCCTATAGAATATGTTTCTATAAATAAAAAGGCCTTTCATCATCTCCGACCTCTAGCAGTCACAGTGCGGGGATCTCGATTTCTCATCCAAATCCTCTCGATATCTTTGCGTCCAGTGATGCGTCTTCAAACTTCCAGGCTTCAGGTCTACCACTTGACCCGCTGGTATTCCTCTGCCGGCACCGTTTTTCACTTTGCATTGTTTCCTCTGTATGGAGCGCATTCGTCTGCAATGCGATGTTCAAAGATTATTCTTTCGTGTAACAAACAGGACGAATGTCAATTTTTGTGATTCTACAAAGAGTCGGAGCCAGAGAGATATCAAGATTTTCTTCTCAAGGAAAACAAGCCACCATCGGCCCTTTCCCTTTTATGTCCTCTTGCTTCTACTGTTCAAGTCGTCAAAATGTCTCCCCTGATTCTGTATGATCTAGGATGTTATCAAGCGTCTGCGTTTCAAACAGCCAGGCATGTTTTGACTCAACTTTTTGCACTTCCAAGGCTGTCTCACCGTCTGCTCTTTTCATACAACACTTCTAGCGCTGAGTTTCTAAAAGCCAACTACTATTTCACATCCCCTTGTTCTATAAGCATTTCTTCTTCTTGGATGCCTCCTCGTCTTCATAATTGAGTGATCCAGTGACTGTGTCTCTTATAACCACGTAGCATTTGAAACATCCGAGGTCTGAATTCTCCTCCTTTGAGAGGCCCTTTATTATCTTAAATTTATTAATGCGTGACAGCTAACTCTCAATAGCCCGCGTTTCAATCATCATTCCGCACTTCGCACATCTCCTTGCACAACCTCCTCACGTCCACGTTTTCACCTCGGAGAATGGCCGATGCTGTCCTCTTCGCATTCAGTAGATGGATTCAAATACACTTTGTTGGATTTGACTGATACACTGGTGACACCTTCCTATTGGTTTCTTTGTGCCCGCAAATTTACACATATATCCATATTTCCAATCGCTCTTTAAAAGTTGCTCACATCTACTTTATCGAGTGCCTCAATATTCACTTCCCGTGATCTCGTTCCTGTACACTCGTTGTTTCTCCAAGTCTTCTTTCAAAACCCATCTTTGATGTCTCAATCAACTTTCTCATTCCTCGGAGCATCCAGTTATATTTTTTCCTCGTCCCGCATTTCCTTAAATTGTTCCCCGGGACCTTTCAAATCAAATACTTTGCTATTGACTCTCCTCATACATTATCCCAAAGATACTTGTGCCTGCGTGGTGTTATTCCTGCAGTTGTCCTAGAGGCGGATATCAATCACCTGACAGTGCCTCCTCTCTGAACCCCAACTTTCTCATCCCTTGTTTCTCTACTGCACTTGCCCTACGTCATATTAATGCCAATGGCTTTGTTTCAAATACCACCTCCCTTTGGTTACACAGCCTGAGTGTTGTCTCCATAGAACTACCTCAGATAAGCTTATCCTTTGCAGTCCTTGTTGAGCATATCATTAGGCTGTGCGCAATCATCCACGTGAATCTTGACTCTCCCTCGTCTGTCTCTCCCCGCGAATTGGTTGTGATCTGCAGTCCATCTCCCCAGACTTCTCTCGATTACACACATAGGGAGTGTTTCAAACAACGAGTGGTGCTTAACCATCCCCTTTATCTCTTCCAGCTCTGTGTATGAGTTAGAAAGTACACTCTTTCTATAGTGCAGTTTTACCGATACTGTCCAATCTGTTTCCAAAAAGTATACCGTGGCTGTCTTCACTGTCGCCTACCTGTGATTCTTCTGGAGCATACCATCGCTCAATTTCATCTTCTTGATTTATTGTTATATTATGTACTGGGCTGCGTAGCAAAAAGGCACGTAGCATATCGTTCATCACCGCTTGCATGTAAATATCTTCGCCGTAGCTAATTTGATTCTGGAGTCTCATTCCCCCTAGAAGCTATTGGCTGTGGTTACTATACAGCCCAAGTTGTTAACTGACATATTTACAATGATATAAATTGCACTGTTGAGTCACGGTTGTTATTTTCACATATTTATCATATGGTTGTGTCGTACGGTATTGCTCGTGTGGTGGTTGGTCTATACTCCAACGACAAGTGTATTCAACTTAACCATTTTATTATTCGGAAATTGCCTCTGTCTCTCGTCACATGTAATATGTACAAATATGTTAAAACTCATATTGCATTTGTTTTTGATGGCCTGCGGTCAGTCAAAAGATTCTAACATAGATCACAATTTGATGCAGTTACAGAATCAGCTGAGATGCTATGTTGTGATAAGGAATGGTATTAAGACATTAGGTATTGTGAGTGGTTTTGCAGCGTATGTGATAAAGGATAGGACAGGTGTTATGGTCTACGATTGTTTAAGTTGGGGGGTGGGTTGTTTGAGTAGATGAATAGTTATACGGATTGTGGGGGGTGGGGGTGGAAGGGTAATGAATGTGGGATAAACAGGGTATGTTGAGTGGTTGTGAGGTAAGGGGGATTATAGATAAGGAGATGTTAATGAGGATGTTGTAGGGGTGGTGTTTTATGAGGGGTTAAAAAGTTAGGGGGTTGAATGGTATAAATTTGGTGGGGGGGTAGTGTTTGGATGTGGGGGTTTTTTGTTTAGTTTATAATCTAATGAATAAATGGTTTTGGATATAGTGTAAGTTTATTTTTGATTTAGGTTTGGTTTATAGGGAATAGGGTTTGGGTTAAGGATTATGTTTGTTGATTTTTGTGGAATTGGTATGTGTGAGAGATGGTGGTATAGATAATATATGGAAATGATATTTTATTTATGTATGTGAATTGACAGTAATTAGGTGCATAGTAGTTAGGATGGTATGGTTGGTGAGTGGTTGGGCACTGCAAAGTGTGTGATAGCATGTGTGATTCCTTTGGGTTAAATATATGTTACAGGCGGGGGGTGGTGTTGTATGTAAATTTTTTGGGCTGGAAGGTATATATCCTCTGAAACAAGGTATTGGGTTATGCCCAGTATTTATCACATTGGGGGGGCAACTCTATTGAGTATGTCCTGATAGAGATTCTAGGATGTGATTGGAGTAATTAGTTGTAATTCGTATAGTTTACTCAGGGTTATTGGGGGGATGGGGAATGTGGGAAATGCATGATGGGTTTATACATTTGTTGTGGGAATTATTGATGGGAGGGGAGGTGGACGGAGGCTGGGGGGGGGTGTAGGGTTATGTCATGAGGGGGGAGGGGGGGGGGGGAGTGGGTTTAGGGGCATAATAAATCTATATGAGGGGAGATGTACTACAGTGTTACTTCCGGGTGCTTATAAACGATGGGATGGAGAATGGTAGGTGTATGATTTATTGGAGTGGAATGTGTAGCTGAAAGGAGAATGAATTTATGTCAGTTGGGTAGGAAAGGTTTTGAACTTAAAGTAGTTGATAATGATCTATAGTAGGGAGGGTAGAGGATGAATTTGGGTTTATGGGAGTTGTAAGGGTTTGTGAATTGTTAGGTGGCAGTGGGATGTTAAGGGAGAAGAATAGAAATAGGGAAGAGGGTAGAGGTTTAGAAAGGGAAAGGATTTGGGGCAGGGAAGGACATTTATGATAGAAATGGGGGGTGGGCGGGAGGGTTGGGTTGGATGCAGAACTAGTGATTTAGAAGTACAGAAGGGGGAAGGGGGAGAATGGTATAGGAAAGAAATATTGATGGGGGAGGTAGAGGGATTTGTTAGAGGGAGAGTTTATCAGATGGGGGAGGGTATTGTGAGTTAGATTATATTGGGGGTTGTTCGTTAGGTTGTTTGGTGTGAAGTGGTGGGGATGGTTAGATTATTGGGGGGGAATGGGTTTTAGTGGTTTGAGGGGGATAGGGTGTTAAATAAGTTGTTGGAAGAAAGAAGGTGAGATGATAGGGGGGAAGAAGTTTTATTTTTTGGAAGTAGGGGAATAAGATGTGTTAATAAAATAGATGGGTAGGGAGGGAGGAGATTGTTGCTTGTGAGATTGATGGGGTGGGTGGGTAGATATAGAAGGGTGGTATTATATGGGGGTTGTAAGAATATGTTATTTTTGGTTTGTATATAGTGATGATAGATGGTTAAGGGTGTAGTGTATTGTGGTCATTATATGGGAAAATTGGGTTTAAATGGTTTAGAGTCGGATGATTGGGTGATATTATTAATGTGATGTGGTATGGTGTGTGATTAGTCTGAGTGTGTGTGTTTTGAGTTGTGTGTGATAATAGGTTGGTAGTAGAGTGGTTTTTTTTGGTGTGTTGTTAGAATTTTTGGTTTTGGTTAGGTATGGGGTTAGTGATGTATGTTTGGGTGTTAGTAGTTAGGTTAGGGATAGGGTGATGGTGGTTAGGTTAGGGTTAGTGGGATGTTTTTATGGATAGGATATTAAAGGAATTTTGAGGGTAGGGATGGGAATTATTTTTTTTTATTTGGGGTAGATATAGGAGAATATATGAATTGAATAAGTGATGGGAAAATGGGTGAGGAAAAGGGTTTGTGGGGGGAGAGAATAGGTGGGGATGTATAGGGGTGGGGAAGGGGTGTTGTAGGGTTAGGGGGTGGGGTAAGTATTAGGGGTATTGTTTGTGGTAGTGGTGTGTGAGTAATAGATGTTATAGGTGGATGTGGGGGGGGTGGGGGGGGGGGGGATGGTTGAGAGATAGTTAGAATGTATATGTAGGAGTTGATTAGTATTATTGAAGGTTTTAGAAAGTGTGTTTGTTTATGATTGTGTTTTTTTTTTGTTTTTTAATTTTGGGTGGGTAGGGATTAGGTTTTATAGGTTTTGATATGATTTTGTATTGGTATTTTAAAATTTGGTGTAAGGGGGGGGAAGGTTGGGTGTTTTAGAAAGAATGTTTGGGTGGAAATAGAAGAGAAGGAAGAATTAGGGGGATTGTATGAGGGGAAGGGATGTTTGTATTAGAGTGAGGATAAAGATGAGGTGGATTGTGATTTTGAGGGTGGAGTGAGGGGGGTGGTTTTTTAAGTAATATGAAGTGGGTAATGTAGTGTGATGGTAAGGGTGGGAAGGGAAAGATGAAGAGGGATGTGGGGGAGATGTAGGAGAGGATTTGAAGGAGGTTTAAGGGGTAAGAAAAGAATTAGTAGGTTTAGGTAGTGGATTTTTTGTTTAGAAGAGGGTGGAATGATTTGGTGGTGATAGGGTAGGGTTGTGTTGTTTGTTTGTTGGAATGGGTTTTGTTGGAAGAGAATGTAGTGGAAGTGGAGTGGTGAATTGGGATGGGAGTTGGGTAGGAGGGTAGGGGGGATTTTTGGGGATTTAGGATGGTGTGTTTGTTGTTTTGATATGGGAGGTGGTTGATTGGAAGTTAGTGGGGGTGTATGGGGGGTGGAATATGGTTTGAAAAGGTAAGGGGATTTTTTATAAGTGGGGTGGGGTTTGGGTTTGATGGATTTTTTATAGTTTTATGTTTTTTTGTTAAGTGTGTTATGGTAGGGATGGGGGGTATAGGGATGGTAAAGGGATGGTTTGTGGGAGAATGTGAAGGGTGACAAAGGGGTGATGGTTGGGGTAAGGGTATTTATGTGTAATGAAGAAAAGGTATTGGGTATGATTATTGGGGTTTTATAGATGGGTTGAATGGGGGGGATATGGGGAAGTATTGTTTAGATAGAGGGGGGGGGGGGGTTTTTGGGGGTGGGGATATTTATGATATGAATAAGAGGAGATAGGGATAAATAGTTGAGGGTATGGAAGAATTTATAGGTGGTTATATTTGGTATAGGATATTGTAATTGATATAATGGAGGGTAATGATAGAGGATGAGGGTTTGTTGGGGTGGGGATGTGTAGGGGTAGGGGTGAGGTTTTGAGGTTTATAAGGGTGGAGTGGTATGGTGGGTGTTTGGAAGTGAATGTTGGTGGATATGGGGGTTGGTGGAGGTTGTGATTTTTGTGGTTTTATTTAGGGGATTTGGGGGAGGTTGGGTGTTAAGGAGGGGAAGGGTTTGGTTTTTTTGATATGGATGTGTTGTTTATTTGGAGGGGGAATGAGATTTGAGGGGGGTTTTTGGGATTTGGTTTGGTGAAAGGTGTGAGAGTGTGTGTGGGGGTATGTGGGTGGGAGGTGGAAGGGGTTGGGGAATGTTGAGTTATGTGGGTGAAGGGGTGGAATGGGGGATGTGTTTATTGTGTGTGGTGTGAGGGTAGAAGGTTTAATAGGTAGTGTTTTAGGGAGATGTGGGATAATAGGTGTGAGTAATCTAAGGTGTGTTTTGGAGTGATTTTAAAATAAGGTTTGTTTTAAGTGAAGTATGGGAAAAGTATTTGGATTGGTTGTGGGTGATAAATATGGGAAGGGGTGAGAATGTAGGGGATGAGAGAAAGGAAGTTGTATGTGGGGTTGGTGATATATAATGGTAAGAAAGGGAGAGGTAAGGAAAATGGATTTATATGGAGATGGGGGAGATAGGGAAATTGGTATTTAAGGGTATTTGGGATTGGGAAATAGGTGGGGTAAGGTTTGGAGAGATTAGTGGGATAATTGGAGTGAATTGTTTAAAGGAGGGGGGTTGTATTGATATAAAGGATGGGTGGAATGTTTGTATTTTAATATTGGGTTGTGGGATGAGGGGTAGGGGTAGAGATAGGGTTTTGGTAGGGAGAAGGAGGGGGGTAGGGTTAGAAGAGATGGAAATTAAAGGGTGGGGGGATTTGAGTAAATGTTTGTGGGTGGATGGGGTTAAGGGTTGGTGTGTGTGTGGGGGAGTGAGGGTGAGGGGGAGTTTGGGATATTGTTTTTGATATTAGGATAATTAAATGAGATGATATGTTGGGGGGTGGGAGGATAGATTAGGTTAGATTGGAGTAGATAAATAAGGGGGTTGGTGGATATATTATGGGAATATGGGAGGTTTGGGTTTGTTTGTGGAGGATAGGATAGTTTTGGTGGGGGTGGGGGGTGTATGGGGGTGGTTTGTAATAAAAGAAAAGATGGTAGGTATGTTGGTATTTGGAGAGGGGTGGTTGGTTTATGATGGGTTCGGGGTAGGGGGTGAGAATTGTAGGGTGGTGATTGTATATGGGGAGAGGGTGGTTGGGAGGAAGTTAAGGGTAGGTGATGGGAGGGTAGGGTTGGGGGGTAGTAGGTGGGTGTGTTTAGAGGTAAGATGTAGGGTGAGGGGTAAATATTGGAATAAGGGATATGATAAGAGGTGGATTAATGATAAGTTTTTTATATGGTATATGTTATTTAGTTTTGATGGGATTGTGAAGTTGGGAAGTTTATGAAAATTTTGTTTTGGTTTATGGGGGGGGGAGGGGGGGGGGTAGAGATTTTTGGAGAGTATGGGATGGGGGATGGATAGAATTTATAGGGGGTGTTAGTGTGGGTGAATAGTAAAGATATAAGGTATGTGGATATTAATGTAGTGTGGAAAAAAGAATAATAATATTTATATATAATTAGAATGGAGTGGGGGTTGGGGAGGAATTGGTATATTATATGGTGAAGGGTATGAAATGAAGAAAATAGGGAATAAGGGGAAGTTGGAGTAATGATATGGTAATTTAATGGAAAGGGAGAGGTAGGGATGTATTGAGGGGAGGTGTAAGGATGGTTTGGGAATATTTGGTTGGGATGGTGATGATGTTGGGTGAGGTTGAGGTTATTGGGTATTATGTGATATGGGGGTGGGTGATGGGAAATGGATAGAAAGAGATGGTAGAGGTGTAGGGGTTTTCGAATTGATGGGTGGTGGGTGGGTGGTTTATTTTAGTTAGATTGTGTGTGGGTGGGGGGGTGGGTGAAGATTTTGGGAAAGGAATGGGTATGGGGGGAGATTATAAGTGAAGAATATGAAGGGTTTTATGATTGTAATGGGGGGATAGTGGAGTGGGTTGGGATATGTTTGAGGGGGTGTGTGGGGGGGGTGGGTGGAAGGTGTTGAGGGGAGGTGGGGGATTTAGGTATTTGGGGGTTGGTGTGGTTGGTTAGGGTAGGGGGTTTGAATTGGGGGTGTTTTATGTTAGGGGGAGGGTGGGTGGGGTGGGGTTGAATTTGGTAGGGGGTGTATTGTTGAGAAAGGGGTGGGGGGGAGTGGGAGGGGAGTTGGTTTAATGGGTGTTGTGTGGAGGGATGTGTAGGAGTGAGGATTTGTGTGGTGATGGGAGGGATATGGTTGGGGGGGTTGTGTGGGGTCGTTGGAATATGGGGGGAGTTGATTTGGGTTGTATATTGATAATGGGAATTTAGGGAAAGGTGGGTGATGGGAGGGTGGGGAGGGGGATTGAGAGGATTGGGGTTATGGAGGTATTATTTGTGTATTTATTGTATGTTGTGGTGGAGGTTGATGGGGTGGTGGGGTGAGTGGTGGTGTATGGGTGGTGTGGGGGGTTTATGAGGGTGGGGGTATAATGTATTATGAGGTTAGGGGAGTTTTGGTTGGAGTGAAATAGTAGATAGGTAGTGGGTGGGAGGGGGGGGAGAGATATTTATATGGAGTATAGGGTGGGTTGTTAGTGATTAAGATTATTGGTAATTGTGTGTGGTGAGGAGGTTGGTTTGAGGATTTGTTGAGTGGTGTTAGTTTGGAGGGGGGGTGAGGATTTTTTTTATTTAGTATATGGTGGGGTGTTTGTATGATGTTATTGGTGGTGGATAGAATTATATTAAGGTGGGTTTATTAGATGTTGTGTTGGGGGGGGGAAGAATAAAGTGAGTTAAGTGTAAGTTGATGTTTGTATTTAGGGTTGGGTTGGTATTGGGTGTAGTGGTTTTGTTGGGTGGTGATTGGGTTTATGGGTGATGGTATGTTGTATGTTTTATTGGGGGGGGTTGGAGAGAGGGTTGGGGTTGGGTGAGGGAAGAAGGGGAATATATGGGGTGGTGGTGGTGATTTGAGAAGTTGAGTTATTATGTATATTATTGGTATATTTTTATGGGAATTAAATTAGGGTAAGGGATAGGAGAGTTTTATAGAATTGGTAGGGAAGGGGTGGAGTATATGTATTGATTTGAAGTGGAAAATGGGGGAGATTTGGGGTGGAGATGTTGGGTATGGGGGTGGGGTAGGATAAGTGGTGATGGTTATGATTGGTTTTGAGGTGGGTAGATTAGGGGGGGGGAGGGTGTGGGTTTTTAGTTTAATGGGAAATGGGGGATGGAGAGGTTGATAGGGTGAAGGATGTATGAAAGGGATGTTTGTAGTTTGGGGGGAGGGGGATGGGGTGGAGGAAGGGGTAGGGAGGAGTAAAGTAGATATATGTTGTGGGAAGGAGGTATGTGATGAGGTGTATGGGAATGAAAGAGGGATATGATTAGATAAAGAGTGAAGAAGAAGAAGGTGAGGGGAGAGTAGATAAAGTAAGAATTAGGAAGGAAATGGGTGAGGAATAGAAGAGGATGGGGGGGAGGATTGATATATTAATTTATGTTGTTGAGGGATATGGGGATGTGTTTTTATTAATGTAAAGGGTATGGTATGTTTGGGTAGAGGAGGGGTGGAGTAGGGTGGTGTCGTGGTTGGTTGTTAGGGAGAGGGTGGTTGATTGTTGGTGGGGTGAGAGTGGTATAGGAGTGGTGGGTGTTGTTTGGTTGGGTGTGTGGATGGGGTTATGTAAATTGGGTATGTAAATTTGAGAGGGTATTGGGATGTGGGATGTGTGGGGAATTGAAGGAATATATAGGGTGTATGTTAGTGAATTTATATAGGGTATGATGCGAATTATAAATGAATGTATAGAGAGATGGTATGTTGTAAGAGGGGGATGGGGGTGTGGGTTGGGGTTTAAGTGATAATTTGATTAAGTAAACAAAGGGATGTATGGTGTTATGATTTAGAATAGATGTTGGAAAGGTGAGGTAAGTGGATTAAAATGGTTAAGAGGGAGGTTTGGAAATTGGGGAGTTAATAGATATAAGGAAGTGGTGGTGTTTGATTGTTGGTGGTTTGGTTGATTGGGAGAGTAGGGATATGGGGGGGTAGTATTAAGGAGGATTGAGGGTGATTGGGAGGTATTGAGTTTTAGGATATAAGGGAGGTAAGATATGGAAAAATAGGGGTTTTAGTTTTGTAGTAGGGAATGGGGAGGGGTGTGGGATGGAGGGTGGGATGAGAGAATTATTATTATTAGGTGTTGGTTTTTGTTTTGTATGATTGTTTTATTTTATTTGTATTGGGTTTGGTGTGGGTTGGGTGTTTTGGTGGGTTAGGTGTGGATGAAGGGGGTTGGGGAGAGGGGAGTATGGGATTAGTGGGTTGGTGTGGGGTTAAAAGTTTAAAATTTTTGGGTATATATGGAATTGTATGGAGGGATGGATTATTTTGAGTAGGTGGGAAGTTGTTGAGGGAAGGGGAGGTGGGGGGGTGATAGAGGGGAGGGAGATATTGTTGGGAAGGGGGGTTGAATGGAGGTAGAAGGATGTGGTGGGGATGGGAGAGAAAGAAGGAGGTGGGGGGAATAGGGGGGGGGAAGAAGGGGGAAAAGAGATAGTTTTTATGATAATGTTGGAGGTTGTTGGTTGTGGGGGTTTGGGGGGGGGGGGTGAGTGAATGGGGGGGTGGTAGAAGGTGGATGATAAGGGGTTGGGGGGTTATTGTAGTAGAGGTTTATGGGTTTGGGGGGAGGGGGGGGAGTAAGGGGGGGGAGGTTTTGATAGTGTGTTTGTTTATTAGGTAGGATAGTTGTTGGTTGGGTGTGTGTGAATATATTGGGTGGGGGAGGAGTATTTTATGGAGGATAGAAGAAGTGATTGTTTGTATTAGAAAAAGTTTGATTGGTTGGTTGTTTGGATGGGGGGGGGGAGTTGTTTAGGGTAAAGTGGTGGGGGGGGGTGGGGATAGGATGTGAGGGGGATGGGTTGAGTGATGTAGGGGGAGTGGGAGGAGTGATTGTTTATTGAAGGATAGGAGGTGTGTGAATGTGAATTGAGGAGGGGTTAGTGAAGGTGATTGTGGAGAGGGAATTTTGGTTAAGAGAGGGAGGTGTGGTATAGATGGAATAAAATGTTGTTTATTATTAGTTATATGGTGGTGGGTGGGTTAAGGGTGGGAGATATTGTGAAATGGGAGGGAATGTATTAAGGAATAAGTAATGGAGGAGTGGGGGATGTTGGGGTGATGTTTTATATTAGGGGGTGTTTTTATTTATGAGGGGTTGGGGGTGGGTTGGGGGTTGATAGTTGGATGTGTAAGGATTTTATGTTATGAGGAAGGTTTTTAGTGTTGTTTGTGGATGAGGAGGGAGTGGGAGGTTGTTGTTTTGATTTGATATGGGTGGGGTGAAGTTTGTTTGGGAGATTGAGGGAGGTTGGGGGGGGGGTTGGGGGGAGGAGGGGGGTGTGTGAATAGGGAGTTAGATTGTTTGTTATAGGTGGTGTTATGTGTTTGAAGATTGGATTTGGTTGGGATATTTTAGTTTTTAAGGGGGGGTTAGGGGGGGGGTGGTTGTGATGGTGGGTTTGGGGGGTTATGGGGGAATGGGTGGTGTGGATGTTTGAGGTTGGAAGATGGATGGGGGGGTGGGTGGTTGGTGTTGGTGGGGAAGTGGGAGTGGGGGTGGAATAATTTTATATGAGATGGTGTGGGGGAGGGTTGTTGGGGTGGGGATGTAGTTGGGGAGGTAGTGTGGGGATGTTTGTGTTGGGTGGGTGGGGGGTGATTGATAATTTTAGGGAAGGAGAGTATTTGTGGTGGGGGTTGGTGATGTTGAAGTGTTAGTGGTTGGTGGTGGGGTGGGGATGGAGTTAAGATGAGGGATGAGGGAAGGGGGAGGATATTTCTGTATATAAATAGGAGTATGGTAAAGAGGGTGAATTTGAAAGGGAAGAAAATTGTGATAGGGGGGAGGAAGGGATAATATATTGTGGGGTTTTTGTGATGTATGGTGTTTGTTATAGAGAATGTAATTAATAGTATAATTTGGGGGGAAAAAAAAGTTAGTTGAAAAATTAGATTTTTTAAGAGGAAGTATATGATATAAAAAGTAAGAAGAATGGGGGTATGATGAAATTATATGTTGTTAGCTGTTTTAATAATTAACCAAATAAATAAAAACATAGAAAAAATAAGGTTGTTTATTTAGAATGTGGAGGGGGTTTGTGATGGGGTATGATTGGGGTTTTGTGGTTGTGTGAGTTATGAATATTTTGAATAGGGTAAGATGAATGGGTTGATAGGGGTTTGGGGGAGGGGGGGAGGATGGGATGGTGTATTTTTTGGGGGAGAGTTGTATAGAGAGAGTATTATATAGGTAGGAGGTTGTTGGAAATTGATGTTGGATGTGAACATGTTGAGTGTGGAGTTTGAATAGGTGGTTTGGGGGGGTGGTGATTTGGGTTGTGAGTGAAATTTTGTTGTGGGTGATTTTATTGATGGGATGAAATGAATTTGAAATGTTTTATTTGGGGTGGGGGGAATGTTATTTTGAGGGATGGGTATATGAAATGGAAGGATAGAGAAGGATAGGGGGTAGGGTTATGAATGTTATGAGAGAGTGTGATAGATTGTTTTTGGAGTTAGTTTTTTGAGGGGGGGAATGGTTTGTTGTGGGTTTTGTGGGTGGGTGGGGTTTATATGGGTGGTTGGAGGGGTTTTTTAGGGTTATGGATTAGGGAAATGGGGAAAGTTATTAGATTTAGATTGTGGAGGGAGGTGGGGGGGGGGTTTTATATGAATTAGATAGGGTGGTGGGGGTAAAGGATTTGTTTATAGTGTGGAGGTAAGGGGTTTGGAAAATTATATTTAGGGTTTTGGGGAAGGGGGGATTGTTGTTTATGTGAGGTTATGGTATGGTAGGGGGAATGAAGATGGTTTTTAATTGAAGGGGAAAGGTTGATTATTATGAAGGGGTGTAGGGTGGTGGTTAAGAGTGGTTATAATGGGGATATGGGGAGAAGGAGAGGTTTGGAGTTTAGGAGGGGGGAAGGTTATGGTTATATGATAAATATGGTGTTGGTGGAGGGGGGGGGGGGGGGGGGGAGTGGATTTGATATAGGGGAAGAGAGAGGAGAAATGGAGAGGGGAGTATGTTATGGGATGTAAATTTAAGGGGGTGGTTGTTCATTGGTATGTGTATGGGTTGAGGAATTTTTTTGGATTTTTTATTGGATGTTGGTGGGGGGTGGGGGTATTTGTGGTGTGGGATTTAGGTGGGGTGGGGGGTGGGGAAGGGGGGAGAGATGTGGGTGGTTAGTGGAAGGAGAGAGGAAGGGGGAAGGAATGGGGTTGTTTATGGAGTGTGGGAATTTGGAGAGGAGAATAGATGGAATATGATTATGGGGTATGTAATGATTTGGGATGGAATGGTGGGGTTGTTTGTAGAGTTGTAATTGATTGGTGAGGGGGTGTAGTAATAGGTGATGTGTAGTTTTTAAGGATTATGGTGTTTGGTGGGGGTATGGTTAGTATATAATTTTGGGGGGGTGGTTTGGGGTTGGGTGGTGATGAAGTGGGAAAGAATTGGGTAGTTTATTAGTATTATGTTGGGTGGTTTGATAATATTAAGAATGGGATGGGTATGAGGTTAGAAATTGGATGGTTGGGTGATTGGTCAATATTTTTAGGGGGGGGTGTTAGATGTGGTAAGTGATGGATAGTAAGCATTAATTATGGATGAGCTCGGTTGGGCTGGTGGGATTATAACGTCTAATAGGGAACTTTCAGCACTAGCTAATTGAATTCCGCCTTTTCTAGTTTATGTCAACAGGGCCAAAATGCCAGCATTCTGCTCTGGGTCGATTGGTTAATTAAGCCGTGGGAACGGAAGGTGAGTTCTAGTACATACATATGACTAGTTCAGTTCAACTGTGCGTGTATCTAGTTCTCAAGATGTTCCCGATTAAATGGTGTTTTGGAATTTATGCAGATTTTTGGCTAGGTCACTGTATGGATATTTGATATGTTGAGGGGGTGGGTGTGTAGTAGGATGGCCATGTTAGGGATTGGCTATTCATAGTGGCACCTTGATCTTTGTCAAGGCTCTGGCAGTGGGCTCGGTGAGCAAAATGACGATATGTGGTTGCACGGGGGCAAGTCAGTGCCATGGAGTCACTGCCGTCGTGTGCTCTTCCCATCTGCTCATCTTCAGGCAGGGAGCGATTGCTAAATCTGGGAGCCCCTTCAAAAACCAACCTGTGCGGATCTAAATATGTCAGTGCCATTGGAGTAAGGAAATGTCGGACTATCGTGTTCTACGGCCTGGGGCGTTCTGCTCGCATTTTTCCTCACTGGGGGTGTAGACTAAAAGTGTCGTACATATTAGAAACCTTTTTATCCGTAATGGTTTCAGATAAAATATCAACATATCTTCTTTTGTTTAATTATGAACAATGACCACAAAGTACATTTATACTATGATTTTCACTATTCTTATCGTTTTGTCTGAAATGTGTCAGAAATTACTAATAAACAGCTCAAATAGAAACATTTGCAGATGCTCAAGTTTAAGTTTCATCTAAAGTTCTTTTTGCAAAATGGTCGACATCGTGTCATTTCTCATCTTTTATTTTCAGGATGCATATTTGTTAACATGTGTTTATCAAATGCACACATAAGATTGGGTTTATAGAGCTCTGCATTGAACAAACAAACTCCTCATCCATCACTTCTGTGGGAAATACATACAATTTTGTTTTTAATGCAAAGAAAAACTGATTCTGTTTCTGATGTTTTAACTCAGCAGAATACTGTTGATTTTAGCTTGTTCACTGGCGTCTAATTACAAATTTGTTCATCATTTAATGCAATTAGTTATTAGGTATAATTATGATGGATGATAGTTTTTCTTAATCTAGTATTCTCTTGTCTTTGTTGATGACTGTGGGAGCAACACTTACAACTACTTTCTTCTTTAGTTGTTTGATCTAACCCTAACCCTCAAGTTCTATTACAAAATAGTGTAAATTGTTCGAAAGATTACGTCTGGGGTAAGACAGTATTTCCACCAAACAAGATTAAACACCCACTGATTTCTGCTGTCACTGTGTCCTTGGGCAAGACACTTAACCCCACTTTGCCTGAAGCCCCAGCTGGAACAGCAAGACCCCTCCTGTGGACTCACCACCTGCAGGAGGATCAGTGAGGGGCTGGTGCTATGTGACTTGAGTGCAGCTCTGACTGCCATCCCCCGACCCAGAAATGGATTAAGGAGAAGAAAATGGATGGACGGAAGATGAAACAGTTATAATAATAATATAATATAAGTCATTATGATTATTACAAAAGGTCTATGCAAAGAGTAAACCAGAGCTTTATATGCATTACATGCAGATGTCTGATTTGTTGTGAAATAAAAAAAATAAAAAAAAAACATTACCTTAAACTAAGGGAGTCCTGCATAAATGACCATACAGCTAAATGAATACTTTGTGGAACCTCCTTTTTCTGCAACCACTCAAAAAGCTTTAGGCACATCTTGAGACTGAGACTTTGTTAGATTTGATAGAGCACTGGACCATTCTAACACATACTTTTGTTTTGAGTCTTTATGCTTAGGGAAATTTGGACAGTGTTTTGCTGAGATTAACTAATAACTAATACTTGCTTGACATAGAGGCTTCCCCAGGTGAGCCTGAGACCCCAGGTCTGTAGCATGTCTGCATCTGTGATCAGTGCATCTGTGATCAGTGTTGTCCATGCTGGACTGGAGCTGTGAGTTTGGGGAGACAGATGAGTTTGGGTAGATTTCCATAGAGGAAACAGCAGGGCCGGAGTGGGACAACATTTCAGGCCGGGAGCTTTTCATCCATTCAGGCCAAACAAGGTTCTAAATTTGGGTTTTTGTCATTGTATTTTGATGTTCTTTTAATAGTTTTAAGATTGACTGTCAAAACTTTTGTTTTCTTTATTTTTTTTTATATTGACTGTTTATATAATCTCGGACGTTTAAGGATTGTTGTACGTTGCTTAGCAACGTAACGTTTATGGAGTTTAGTGAGAATAAAGACACACACACACACACATACACACACAATGAACTAAGTGTTCATTAGTGTATAACTATAACAAGCTAATCAATTATTGTTAAAAAAGTAGTAAGGTAAAATCACATCGTTACAGCTCATATAAAAGGAAAAATAAAAACGTGTATGAACCATCAGTTGGAGAGACCACTCATTTCAACCGGGGAAGCTACACTGGGTGCACTGCTAGGCTGGCCTGGCTGTGTAGCCGACGTGTGAGGTCACATTTGTTTAATTTTGTTCTGGCCCAATGACAGTAAAGCTTTGGCCAGTGTTGTGCCAGTTCACAGCTTTTCTGAACTCTTTCAAGTTCAGTTCATACATGCTAAAAGTGTAACAGTTCACGGTCGAAGTTCTCAATTTTAATTCTGACTACTCAGTTCATTTTACTTTTTGCGAGATATTATAAATATTTCTTTTCACTACGAGCTAGAAATCACAATACGTGGTATCATAGAATATATCGCCCCGCCAGTGATCAGATACCCTGCAGGAATAATCAGGTGGCCGAAGAGATTCAGACCACGGATGTTAAAACTCGAAAGCTCCTTACCATGCATGGCGGGTTCCATCCCTCCAGCACCCTGACTGTACGTAAGCCGTAAAGAAGGAGGCCGAGGACTAGTGAGTGTGAGAGCCAATGTCCAGGACGAAACATCCAAACTTCATAACTACATCATGGAGAAGGCCAAAACGGGATGAGTACTCAGTGACTGTCTCAGGCAGTGGCGAGATGAGGAGGTGATGGAGGAGAGCCCATCATGGGAGAACAAGCCCCTACACGGCATGTACCACCGGAGCATAACAGAAGTGGCTGATCTCAAGAAGTCCCTACCAATGGCTAGAAAGGGCTGGCCTACAGGACAGCACAGAGGCACTCATCATGGCTGCACAGGAGCAGGCCCTGAGCACCAGAGCGATAGAGGCCAGATATACCACACCAGACAAGACCCAAGGTGTCGGTTGTGCAAAGAGGCACCTGAGACGATCCAACACATAACTGCATGGGTGCAAGGATGCTGGCATGGAAGGCCTACATGGAACGCCATAACCAAGTGGCTGGCATAGATTTACAGAAACATCTGTGACAGAGTATGGGCTGGAAACCCCCAAGGTCTAAGTGGGAAACTCCTCCAGGAAGGTGGTGGAGAATGAGCGTGCGAAGATCCTGTCGGGACTTCCAGATACAGGGCGAGCCGACCGAATGGTAATGGCGAACCAACCTGACATTGTGGTGGTAGACAAAGGGCAGAGGACAGCCGTGGTGGTGGACGTGGCAATTCCAAGCGATGGTAACATCCGGAAAAAATGAACATGAAAAGCTTGAGAAATACCAAGGTCTCAGAGATGGAGCTGGAGAGGGCCTGGAGGGTAAAGGTGACAGTAGTGCCCGTGGTGATCGGTGCCAAATCGGGGCAGTGACCCCGAAGCTAGATGAGTGGTTACAGCGGATCCACCCGGAAACAACCTCGGAAATCTCGGTCCAGAAATGTGCAGTGCTAGGAACAGCAAAAGCATACTGCGCAGAACCCTCAAGCTCCCAGGCCTCTGGTAGAGGACCCAAGCTTAGAGAGGGAGAACCGCCCGTGGAGGGCCAAAGTTGAGTGGACAATTTTTTAACAACAAATGAATAGCACTAGCATACAGCGCCGCACCGCAAGTACACTGAGTCGGGGTGCGTTCACAGACGGTGGAAACCGTAGGAATTTTTAGTTTTCGGCGGAAACAGTGCGGAGAATACAGGAGGGAGGAACTTTCTCTCGTTGCGTTTCAAAAGAGAAAACAGATTTCACTCAGTTTTAAATGGAAAACAAATTGTCTGCCGTTCATGACACATAATATGAACTAATTCACGTTCAAGTTATTTATTAAAAAATGTGTTCAACGTTTCACGAAAAAATGAGCGTGTTCAATGAACGCGTTCTTTTGAACTCGTTCACGCACAACACTGCCTTTGGCCTGGGCCTTGCTCATTGGACCAGGCCACCAGGCAGGGTAGGAGTTTGCAAAGACCGTGAGGATGAAATTAAATTAAAGGCACACCGTGTAACTCTTGGCCACTAGGGGCGCTAGACCTGCAACTTTCACGTTTAGCGCCCCTAGTGGCCACAAGCAACTCAGCACTGTCGCAAAAGTCAACAAACAGTCAGCCGGTGTCTTTTGAGTGTGTATTCAGACAGCATGCACTGGTGTGTGTGTTCAAACTGTAGAGACATGCCTACAGATATTGAGAGACTCTGCTGTGGTCAGCCTCCAGACCGCTGCATTAGTAATCTACCACACATGGACTTCTATATCCTGGATGAGGGAGTTCTGCGTCTAGCTCGTGCTGCGTGGAATGACATCTTTGCAGTCGATGACATCCAGGAACCAGGTGAAGAGCAGCGCTCATACAGACATGCAGCTTACAGCACGATCCCTTTTGCGTTTCCTCTTTTTAGCCTCCTCCGAAGGTTTAAAATTTTTCCTTGCCTCAGCCATGACCAGGAGTCGAGCAGGTGAAAAATGAGTAGCAAAAGCCTTAGCTCCATGAGTATATCAGCGCCTGTAGCCGTAAAGCAAGTCTTTCTTCCAAGTCACGTGACCTGGTGGCAGACGGTCCGTCTGCTCGAAACTTACATGGGCGGTATTTCAAGAGGGCAGCCCCGCTCGGAGCATTGCAAGTGTCAAGCGCTGTATATTGGCCCAAGTATTCATATAAAATAACTCATATGTGTCAACTCTTTAGGTCACAAAGTCCGCGGTGTGCCTTTAAAAGAAAGAAGAAAAAAAAAAAAAGAAAAAAAGACCGTGATGATAGGGCAGGCCCAGGCCACTTTGACACGCAGGCCACCGGGAGATCTCCCGATGCTCCCGATGGCCAGTCCGGGCCTGGGCTGCGGGACAGGATCTGCTCCAGACGATCTCTAAACAAACCTCTGCTTCACAAAGTGGCTCATTTTCAACACCATCAGTCTCAGCTGGAGAGATGCCAAAGCTTTTATGGTGTTTTTTATGTTCATTCTGTGAAAAATTGATTCACAGAGCCAAGTGGTGGATGAGATCGGGAAACAGAAAGATACAAGTTACTATAGACATACTGCAGCAAAATTAGGTTTTAGTTGGAACTAGAATAAATGTACTTTCTAATGTTTCTTATATTTGGAAAAGCACCCATATATTTACAGTATATGTCGTTTTGTCCGCATGAGTTTCCTTGGGGTAATGGCGCACTCTGGTGGATGGAAATATCACTGCAGGTAAATGTAGTAATATTGTTTTTACACACAAAACAAAAAATCACGGCATGAAGGAGCATTTAATTGAAAACTTATGTTGGGGATGCTGACTACACTTTTTGTAGATAAAACCTGATACTGGCAGAGCTCAAAAGCTAAGTGGGGCAGACCTGGTTAGAACTGTGATGGGAGAGCTCTGTGGGGTGAATGTTCTAAACTGTTGTTGTGTCCTTAGGCAAGACACATCCACATTGCCTAGTTGGATTCTGGTGTGTGAGTGAATGGTTGCTGGTGGCCTGTGGGTTGCTTCACTTCTGTCAGTCTGATGCACTGTTACTATTATGATCCACACAAACCAACACATCGCTAATGGCTCAGTGTTCCTTCTCCCATGTGAACTTTGGAGGATCTTGTGATTGGAAGTCAAAATGATTATACTTTGATGCATGTCAGTAACGTAGACAAAAATACACATAAATTACGATGTAAACAGGAAACTGCTGACAATGGGTTGTGTCTCTCTCTCTGGCCGCATAATGAGAGGAGACTTCAGAGACAGAAACCAAAGCCATAGAGGGATCACGGCTGCAGTGTCGGGACAGAGCAGCATGAGCGCGGGGCAACAAAGACACTTCTGAACTCCTGTGTTTGAAACCACCGAGCTGACTTTAAGAGCTGTTTTATTATGTTTGTATTGCCATGGTGTCAAATGCCAGTCACATGTTACAGGCTGCATTGGAGCAAATGGATGACATCATTGCAGGTAAGATTTTCGTTCCCTTTAAAAGCTGGGCAATGTATCTGATACTGCTGTAAATGTTAAACTGAACTTATTGATTAAGATAAGATAAGATATACTTTATTAATCTCACACAGGAGAAATTTACATGTCACATTTGGCATGGATAGAAACACTCAAGATTCTGCAAATGTAAGAAATGTGCAAACATGATGATGCAGGACATATTATGTACAAAAAGTGGCAATTAGAAAGTGGCACTAAGAAAGAATTTATGATTGAAGATTGGTTTAAAACGATCAAATGAATCAGACTGTCCTACCCCAACACACACGCACACACATTCCATATTGCACTACTGATTTATTCTGTTTATCCTGTTTTTAATGTTTTTAATATGTCCTGTACAGTGTCCTTGGGTGTTTTGAAAGGCGCTTTAAATGTGTTATTATTATTATTATTATTAAATGCATTGAAAAAAATAACAAAATTAAATCACAATGTTTTTATATTTCAAGTTAGATTAGAAAATTGTGCCTGATTCTTTTCTTTATATTAGTCAGATGTGTAAAGCTATAGTAGGATGCATTAGGAATCCATTTTATTTTGGATAACAAAAGGCACTTCTGCTATACGCGGTGTATCATCATGTCACCTGGATTAAATTCATCATCTATACTATAAATAACTATCTATTTTTCATAAATAACCTTAAATACGATGTACCAGTTGAATATCAGCCAACCACAAACACTTTAAAGACAGCATCTTTAACACGGGTGACACATTTTTGGCACAGAGCTGCTTGTGACAATCACACTATGACGCTAATAGTTTCTACAGATCATTTGGCATGACTATAACAACAACTGAAATAGCCACAAACAAACCTGCAACTTACAAAACCATTCCAGACTTTGACAAACACATTCCATCGTTGCATGCATAGTTGTGTGCATTGTCACCTTGCTGTAATTTCATGTAACAACCCCAAGAACAAAGACAAGCACCTGTCATTTCAAAACGAGACAAATGTGAAATATTTTGAACTTTTTTTTGTACGTATCTTCACGACATTTGTTTACCTTTATTGATACAAGTTTTCTGTTATAACACCAATTCAATGCAAAGTCACACATTACCAGGGATGGCATAGTATCAATGGGTAATTTGGTATAATAATGTGCCATTTGTTAATTTTATACTTTTTACATGTAGTCGATTATTGTATAACTTTTGTATTTGTATTCATCTGATGGCTATACTTTGTCAAAATTAGTCTTGTTATGATTAGCAATGAACCCTGGAGAGTCTCACTTAGAAGTTTAGGATTGACAGGTGTATGTCCCGCCTCTTGCACATACACACACACCACATGAGATACAGGCTAATGTCAAAGCACAGAAATTCTTCACTATTCTTCACTCTTTTCTCTTGTAATTGGGATTCTTTTGTATTTAGGTGTTGATAGTGTTATTATGATATTTGTTTGATTAGCCTTTTTCTTGTTGGGTTAAGCAATTTATTAAAACAGTAGCCCAAAAAGACCCACCTTATATTGTTATGAACAGCTGCCACTGCGCCTCACAGTAACTAAACTGTAACTAAACTGTATATCCTCTTGTAGGCGAATCCAGCACAAATGATGTATTCCTCTTGGAGCCAGAACATCTCCAGTCAGACTGCATACAAGAGTCAAATCAGACAAGTGCGGACCGTAGCCTTAAAGCATTAGCACTGACTGAGGCTCTCCGGGCAGAGCTGGAGGGCCTGGATTTGCATCAATCCCCTGTTCATAATCAAGCCTCCAGAAAAACTGCAGGTGTGATCCTAAAGTGGCTGGAGCACAGCAAGGTGAGTTCCGTGTTTAAAGTACATCAGTCAAGCTTCATAAATCACTAAGCGTACACACGATACAAAATAAATCGCTTATATCTGCTGCTAAATAGATGTGTTTTCTCGGGTGCCGTTGTTAAACTGAAATCTATAGGTTCCATTTGTTGCAAGGGAGTTCCATCTTTGATCACCCACATCTGGATAGCCTTTTCCTGTCTACTGCGCTGGAAGTTGGAACTGCAAGTAATGAGATCCAGAGCTCTGTTCCAGCTTCACCACAGAGTTTGACCTCTCCTTTCAACTCATAAACATTCTGTATGTGTTTACTTGCTCTGCCCCCAACTCACATCCAACACATGCTTTCTCTGATACCGATTGAATAGATATGTAAAAAACTTATATGTTATGAAGTCTTCCTCATGCCCGCGTCACGTTTATTGACTTCTTGCCCTGAACCACATCTGACAAGCATGTGTTGCCTGGAAACTTCTCCTTTCTTTGTGCCCCTCAAGTAAAAAAAAAAGTTAAAAAAAACTAAGCTTTTTCGAATCCTCAGTCTGGACGGAGAGGCACTTGAGATAGTGGCTGCAGGGGACAGCCAGGGGAGGATGTGGGCTTATTAGATGCAGGATTGGAGAAATTTGAGGTGCTTTGGGGGCAAGACGGGAGGGGGAGTGGTGCAAAGAGGTACAAGAGGAGTAGCAGAAAGGAAAGAAAGCCAACTGGCAGCATGAAGTTATTTAGTTGAAACAGTTTCTTTCTACAAGACTGCAGCAAGTTCTACATTCAGCATGGACGGTCCTTTTAGAGAAACACTTTTTCACGCTACTAAAAGCCATTGTTGAAATCTTGCCTTGGTCGCATTTACGTTGCAATTGCCATGGACCTGAAGAATGGAGTACAATATTGATTTCTACAGACATTTTGCTTGGCTCAGAAAGGTAAGGCGTGGTGCTTCTTGCAAATTGATTTGTGTTTTGGGAATTTGCTGAGAGTGACAGACTGCAGAACATGTGCTTTTGTTTGTGTGCGTGCAAGAGGACTTCAAACACCTTTTAACGCAATGCACTTCATTCATTGGTTCACAGGCAGCAATGAGGAAAAACATAGATACATTACTTATCACCTAATATGTACTCTGTAATGTATTGTGTTGCATGGTCTGAATGATTCTTCTTTCTAGCATGCAAGACTAAAAGTAATATTTTAAATACTATTGTTTGAATCCCACTATGTAGTCCCTGCATTCTGATTACCACTTAAACTGAAAACCACTGAAACTGGACCTTAACCAGCATCTCATAATGAGTATTCTGAATATCCAATCCTATCCACTTTAATTATATAGCACATTTTATTAAACAAGTTTCCAAAGGGCTGCACAGAGATAAAATCCACACATTTAAATATGCAAGTTTGCCATCCTTATGTTTACAAAAATAAATAATATGTTAAAGACAAGGCAGATAGTGCATTTGAACTGACACGAAATGAACGTAAGAATTCTTTTCAATGAGTCAAAATTGAAGCCATTACACAAACCTAATATGTAAGGCTATAGATAGAATGTACAGGGGTCTGCTGAGATCATTTTCTAAGGAGATAAAATGAGCCTTGTGATAATGCATACCATCAGAGCGCCATTAAGTTGTCATTAAGTCTCTCTTGTGGAGTGGGTAAGATTGCTACTCTCATGTCTTTCACTTTTCACTAAAGGATTTACCAGAGACTACGAAAAAAAACAGGACGCAAGAACAAAGTCACTTACATCTCGTCTTGTGGCTGATGCATGTGCATGTTTGCCACGCATTGAAATACGACGCAGAGAAACCATAAAAGGTTTTATTGATGGTGTTTTAAGGGGCTGCAGAGCGCTTTAGAATGGGCAGCTGTGGGCTGATGGATGCTTGGGGTTCATAAACCAACCGTGACAGAGGAGGAAGCAAAAAACAAACATTTACTCATTATTTATGGTGTGTAGAAAAGAAAAGTAAAACTATGGAGCATGGAAACATCTCTTCCTCTGAATGCATGTTTTTTTCCTTCTCTTTTGGGTCCATTCTCATTTTGATCAAGTCTAAGTGCAGATTTAGTGCAGATCTGGTTCATCTCTTATTTAGTCCCAGAAAGAAAATGAAGAATTGGACTAACTTTGAAAGTAGTTGCAATAAATATTATTTGTTATGGTGAATACATCTGAATCCCCTGTACCAACCTGCCATTGTATTGTCAACACATCCACATCTGCTGAATGTGCAGTTTAGACTTGAAGCAGATTATTGTATGGGTGAATGCAGTTCCTTATTCACTCTCAGTTTATTTGTCTTTATTTACTGAATTAAATTAACATCTGCATATTTTATACGTGTCCCCAAATAATAATGAGCAAGTCTACCAATTATATTTTCTGAACAACAGTTTAAACTGGGATACAATGGGTATGATGTCCATAAGATTTATTATCCGATCACAGAGCAAAATGAGTTGCATTTGGGTTGCCAGTTGTTTTGTTTTTAATCATTTTTCAGTGCTGTAATCAGTGCAGGAACTACACGTGTCACAGGGAGGAAAATTCTGGAAACTAAAGTTAGATTGTAATTGTAATGATATACATAAATAATAATGGCAAGAAACCATGGAAATCTCTCCGGCTCCCTTAACAATTTTATAACAAAACTAAACACATTTTTAAATTCTTATAAATACTTTTAATTAACTTATAAACCACTCTTTGGGTTTTTATTTGCTTTAAAATATTTGTTCTGCTCTTGTGCGGCTTTTAATGATGTGTAGAGATGTCAGCTATTGTTTGGTTGTGTTTGTATTTTGCTGCTGTGAAGCACTTTGAACTGCATTTGCGATACAAATATCGCTATTATTATTATAAGAACACTTTCAATTACTTATAGTTTACAAATGTTTACGATCAAAAAGGTTTAGGATAGAGTATTTTCAACAATTTGTTTTTTTGTGTATCTATAATTACAATCAATTCACACATTTTTAAAAATATAGTGAAAGACAAAGTATGTGTGAAATCCAGAAATATGAATAGATCTGTCCCAGAAGAGGAAACCAAAAGAGCAGGAAACAACATTATGACAAACTAAAGGTACTAATGGATTTTGTGACCTGCAGGTGAACCTCCAATCAGCTGGCAGCGCTGAGTCTTACCAGGAGCGCCTGTCCCGCCTAGAGGGAGACAAAGAGTCCCTGGTTCTGCAGGTGAGATCACAGAATAAAAACATTTACAAGTGTGAACTCCAGAGGCTGATAACCTCGTCAGTAAGTTTCACAGGTTTTACACACAGGCTTTCTGTCTGAGGGCTGGATTGTAAACACAGGACAGATCACATTACTCACCAGTGTGGAGAGACACAAGCCAAAGGGCAAAGGTATACTAAAGTCTGAGATGTAAGATGATGTTGAGGCTTTCGCAATCCCTATTTCCTTACATGGGTGAAGCAAGAACAAAAAGGAGGTTTGGTAAAGCTTACAACACTCGATGGTCCTGTTTTGTGAAGTAGGTGTGAATATAGGCTCAGAACCGGTGAGGCCGCAGCAGGTTTAGGCTTGTTGCACTGTATACTATATATGTGCATGTGTGTAGAACGGATAGACTCATGTCACATTTACCACGTGCTCAGTGACAGTTCATTTTGCAAAACAGTTTCAGAGACTATGTAACTAAATAGTGAAGTATACTATTACATCCACCAGAGTGTGTAGCTAAATAGTTTAAGTTACACACTGTACTTTGGTAGTAGGTGCAGTAATTGTCTCCTTTTATAGCAATGAGTAATGGGAACATTATTTGCAGTTCGTTACAAGTTGCTAAACACATAATAATTAATACATTATTACATGACGTTTTTATTTGTAGTTAAAACAGGTTTCATTATTTAATATATTCCTAACATTTTGTTCTAGGGATGTTGCTATTGGTCGACTAAAGACCAGTGGATCAATCCATAAACTAAACTGAGCTGCAGAAAACGCTCTCACACATTGCACATGAACTAAGCTATACTCACTGTATTAATAAAGTATTATTTCATGTTCATTAGAGTTTGATCTGGTCAATCAATCAGTCAAATGATGAAAGACCTACAGAGTCCGAGACATGTCATGTTAATGGAACATGTGCTCCCCTTCAGGTGAGTGTGCTGACTGACCAGGTGGAGGCTCAGGGGGTGAAGATCAGTGACTTGGAGAGTTCTTTAGAAGAACATCAGCTGAAGCTCAACTCCACGGAGGAGATGCTGCAGCAGGTACAGTCAACACAGGACTTTGTATTTATATTGTTTAAGCAGGTACAGTCAACACAGGACTTTGTATTTATATTGTTTAAGCAGGTACAGTCAACACAGGACTTCAGATAAGATAAGATAGACTTTATTGATCTCACACTGGAGAAATGTACGTGTCACATTTGGCACAGATAGAATCACTCAGATTTGTGCAAAAGACAGAAGTGTACAAAAATATAGTCTGTGCGGGATATAATTCTGTACAATAAAAAGAGTGGCAATAGCGGTACAGGTTTTTCAGTCCTGCATCAGTGACTTAAAGTGACTTATTGTACAGTCTGACAGCGGTGCTGGCCCTCCTGACCAGCTTGTTCGGGCTACTACTGTCCCGCTCTGTGCTCCCCGGGGCCCAGCACACAACAGCATGGTCTACTTTTATGAGATTCAAAAGGAATGGATCCTTGTTGTATTTATATTGTTTAATAAATGGAATGCATAATGTCTTATCCTTTAATACTATTTGCCTATAAATCATGCCATGCCTCTTAAGCTTCCCCTAGGATAACTTTAGTGGAAAGGAATTCCTCTCATGAATTCCAATATATCTGTCTGAAAATTGCCTTGGCAACCCAAATATTTAGAGCCAGCAGTCTCATTCCAGGACAGAGTCTCAGAGCGCTGGGCTGGTGTACATGAGGCTGTGCTCCGCTCTGTCTGGGCAGGTGATTACAGCGAAACCAACTAACCACACCCCCACGTCCCTCCATGCGCAAACACATACACACTGCTCATATGCATGTGTGAGACAAGAGTGCAGCTCAAGAGAAGCAGAGACATTGGAAAACTTCTTCAACAACAACACAAATGGAATTATGGATGTCAATCTCCTGACATGGCTGTAGGTCTGCGAAGGTACACATGAACGGTTCTACTGGATGGATTACGTAACATGCTTGCCGTTAACTAAAGACTCTCTGAGCTCGACAATGCAGTGTATCAAAGGGCAGCACGAGCTGGTTTTCTGCATGACGTGGTCATTATGAGGCAGAGGATTTGAGCAGTAAATCTCTTCCTGATGACAAAGCTCTGAATTTTCCATGAAGCTGGGAAAGATTCCAAATAACTGGATATTTCATATACTCTGCCCTATACTGATTTTGGTTAAGTGATTTTCCAAATGCTTGACAGATCTGCTTGGGATTATTGTCTCTGCTTTTTGGACTGGTACAAGAGGTACAGGTATGAGTGGGATTGACTGACAATGAACTTGCACCTGCCAAAGGCCTGTCAGGTTCAGGTGTCTTCCTGAGCAAATGCCGAGGGTGGCTCCCATGTTGCTCTCTGCAGCCGTGTGCTTAGAGCGGGCAGTGAAATAGCATTATAAATAGTGGTCATGAGTCGTGTATATTTAGCAGCTCATAGCAGCAGGTTTTCTCTGACAGGACTATCATTACTGAGGCAGACTTTGCAGCCTGTGCTGCCTTTGTTCAGTGAGTGTTTCGCAGACTGTACTTGAGTCTACGTGCTTGTCATCCCATGTGTTGTTGTGGATGACAGGAGCTGGTGCACAGGACGTCACTGGAGAAGCAGAAGCTGAATCTCATGGGGGAGGTGTCCTACCTGAAACTCAAGCTGGCAGACATGGAGGCCAAACACCGCGACGGCAGCGAGAGGCACCACAAAGCAGAGGTAAGGATAACATCCCCAATATTTTCCGTCCAAACAGTTCACTCAAGTCTGAGCTGTTCTCAAGCCTTATACATCGAAGTCATTTACAACTATAATTGTAATAGGGTGAAAAAACAGGGTAAAACTTTATTAATCGGTTGATTTTTTTCCAGATATGTAGCCATCTAAAAATATTAGTAGATATTATGCATTGAAATTAGATATTAAAAAAAATATCTTTTGCACAGAATATTTTAGTTTAGTTTTTTTTTACCCTAATCACACTGCCTTATTCCAAATTTATACACACTCTGAGGCTTAGCGTAAATGCCAGACTTAAAGCAGGGGCACCTGCTGCTTAAACAGTAGAAGGACGCAGGGATTTCAGTGCGTCGACCTTGTACCCATTTGTCACAGACATCTTCCCACACGAATGTTTGGTAGCTTCCAACCACACAGCAACTTTTTCACACAAGTGTGAATCAGCTCTCAGCCCAAAGAGCCAAAATGTTCTTAAGAAACAATGCTGACTCAGTTGGATCTCAATGTTTACACTATACTATACTGTATGTATGAGAAAAAGTTGGGTCTTGAGTATTAACTATTCTTTGATGGTCTATATAGAAGGTAAACAACTGAGACTTTCTCTATTGCTAGGTCAAATTGAATCAATTATTAGAGCACTATTAAATTACCAGTGCACATGCTGTCGTGACTGTGAAATCGAGAGAGCGGGAAACTGGGTGGTGTTCTGTAATGGTTACTCTGAAAACAGTGCTAGTCAAAGAGCCTTTGTGTCAGTGTGAAGGCAGATTTAAAACAAGTGTGATGTTAGCTAGAACCATTTGTATTTGTTTTACAAGAAAGACTGAAAAAAGGATTTTCCTATTAATTTGAAATAATTAAATACCACTTTCATTTTCACATTGAACCCCTCACCCCACGTGTCATGTCCAACCCAAACACATCTAAAGCCACAGCTAATATTAGACCCAGAAGCCTCGCATATCGCCTGTCACATCCTCTGTTCATGAGACAGACTAGACTTCCACCGTGCACAGGCCAAGCATAACTTTGATGCTGTTTACACTTTTTTCCCTGCTTGAACATAGCTCAAATCTTTCACCACAGAATGGTAATAAATCTCAGAGGCTTCCAAAAGGTTCATTGACTTGTACAGAAATGTTCGGCCATTATACCATGATTATCATCATATGCTATATTTGTCTGGAAATACTCAAACCAGCAGCCGGTATTTCTGGCCTTCTCATTGTCCAACCAGAGGAAAACTTATCCCTTTGCACTTTATTTGCACCAGAACTTGATGAGATATTTATATTTTTGTGAAAGTTGGAAAAGCCTGGGTAAATGTGCCATTAGGACATTCAAGCAAAATTTACCGTTTGGACTATTCTTGTTCAGTTTCCGTTCACTCTCCACATTTATTTTTCTTTCCTCTCTCTCACTGACTCTTCCAGAGTGTAGTGAATTTTATTAGTGAGCTGCAGGAGCAGATGTGTAGGTTTCAGACGGAAATAAATAACAAGATCCAAGAGAAAAAAGCCCAAGAGTTTCCAGCCCGCAGCTCTCCTGAAGCTTCCGCCGAGGGTCAGAGTCCACACATGGGACCATCCCGAGACCGGACCTCCGGACAGAGGCACAGGGCGCTGGGGGAGCGGAGGACTGCTGTCACAGTGGGACAGAGCAGTCCCCTCACACTGCCGCACTGCCACTGTGGAGGACAAAGTGTAGGCATGCATGAGTGTGGTTGATTCTGGTGCTCTGTGGTGCTCTGTGGTGCTCTGTGGTGCTTTGGCTTTGAGCAGTGGTGCACTGCATTATTGTGTGTTGTAGTTCTGTGACTGACTAACCTCATATTCAGACCATGTATGCATACGTGAGGTAAACAGTTCTAGCCTAGGATCAGTCTGATGTCCTGGCTCTTATGTTCCATATTCCCCCTGGGAGAGCAGGTATCCGACTGGAGCCCAGGCTAAAACATATGTTCCTTGGAGAAGAAACAATACAAAATGTTTCTGTAATTCATTCATTTAATTATTGTAGACTAAATGCATGAATTAATGCATAAAACAGAGATCCAGTGAAGCTTACATTTACAAAACTATTGGTTGTCCACCTTTTTCCACCAGCAACCAATGACCCGCACATTGGTTGAGAGTTGAGACCAAAACACCATTTTCCTACTTGAGCTAATCATATCTGACTTACTATTTCACCATAAACAATGGTGAAATACTATCATAATAACAAACCTTTCCTAACATTTATGACATTACATAACATAATATTACATTGTACAATGTCATGGGAATGATTGCCACATTATAGGACTTCTCCAAGGATATGATTGTAGAGAACCTCCACACTGCAATTTGAACAGAATGTTCCTAATGTCATAATGTGTTTGCCAGAGAGAAAAACAAAAGTTGTAAACTAGTTGTACTTATAACATTAAATATAAAACACCGGAGAATAGAAACAAATAGTAATTTTGAAATGATAATTGAGCTTCACAGAAAGTACTGCATGCTTAGATTCTCATACAGTACAAAGCTGTTACTGGTTTGTAAACAAAAGTAAATAAAGACAAGTCATGTTAAAGCTGTGATTGTAAACCTTTTACATTCTAGCGGTTTCTTTTTTGAGAAATATATTGTGAAGTAGACAAAAGGTGACACCCTGTAACTTAATCAATAAAGGAAACATATTTAAGAAATTGATGTAAGAAAAATGTAGGGAGACGTTTGTGAGAAGCCAAGTCGCTGTATGGAAAGTGTTCTGGATTTAAGAGGCTTGTGCAGCAATTCTCCTACTTTGGCGTCTAAAGGGTTAATTGCAAACCAAGTCTTTTGCCCTTGATATTTCACGTGTGGTATGATGCGAGTAGATGTAGACTCTCCTCTTCTGACGTCATGCATCGATCGTCATATTTTCAATGCATGGATCTCACTAACAACAGTACGTGGCCTGTTTCAGTCTAAATGAATTCAACACTGCCTTTTGTTTACTCAAGGGCTTACTCAAGGAGCTGAGGACCCTGAAGGACAAAGTGGAGCACCTGGAGGAGCAGAAGTTACAGTATGAGAAGAAGCTCAGAGCCACAAAGGTAAAATCCAGATGCTATGTTCACGTTCATGTCTAGACTTCGGGAACTGTTTCTCCCCCTAACTCGTCTTCTTCCTCACTGCTGTCCAATGGGAGGCTCCGGTCAATTGAGTGAGTCATTCTCCTCCCAGAATACCTCCACACACGTGCATTAAAGTATCAGTATGATGTAAATGTCCAACGTGTTCTGTGTCTTTTAGTTTGACATTATTTTGCTTTTAGCTCACATTTTCTTTTAGCCTCTACTCTCCTGCTGTTTATCTGCTGCCTCTATTCTCCTGCTGTTTCTCTGCTGCCTCTATTCTCCTGCTGTTTCTCTGCTGCCTCTACTTAAAGGCTTAGCTGAGGCTTGCTTTTCATTTATAAAAAACTAAATTTTCCGTGTGCTAAAACAATTTACTTTAATGGCTTAAACGCTCAGTGGTTAGTTTTGCATGATGTGTCGTACCTGTGTGATTGCCTTAGACTGTGCAATCAGTTTGGTTCTTTCATTTATAGACAAGAATCATGATTTATGTGCGCAGAACTGAAATGTAATAATCTGTTTTGATTTATAATGTTTGTATTGCATCAAAACTAGCACCCATACTATATAATATCGAGCTCGGGCATGTGTCCCTGTTGTTCTTCGTCTCTAATCGCACAGTTTTAAGCTAATCTCAATGGAGAATGTTCCAAAGTATTTTTACTTGTGACTTTCCATTTCCATTAAATCATGCAGCAGACTTGTCACCTCCTGAACCTGAAAGATTACACACTGTCACTTTATATGTACATTTATGTATTTACATTGTGATGGATTCTCAATCATAACATGGTTTCCCTCATGTTATAATCGGACTAGTGGATTGAAATAGTTATTTAACAAGTTCTGATAATTCTATTTTAATGTAAACAGTGTGTGGATGGTTCAGTATAATCTGTATGAAAAAAATAAAACAATAAAAAGAAGAACAAAAAGAACCAACAAGTTTTATGATCCTAGTCTTGATTGAAACCCGTTTACATTGTTGGTGATACTGTTTCGGTTGGCGACATGTGGAGTCATGCTGGTCCCTCTGTGACTGTCCCAGGCTGAGATGAGCAGCCTCCAGCAGCAGCTGATCAGTAAGAACGCAGAGATCCAGGGTTTGCACGCTCAGCTCCTAACGCAGCCCAGACTGACCACCGACGGCACAGACAAAGGTGAGACAGTGGCGTCTGCACAACAAGAGCCCATTCTGGTCTGATCACACATAAGATAAGATGAGATAAGAATAAGATAAGAATTCCTTTATTCGTCCGACAGTGGGGAAATTTTGATGTTGCATCGCACATATAGGACAGTAGTAAGAGCACACAGGGATCACACACAATATATACACTATATACAAATAAGTAGTAGCTATGTTTCTTAGCTAACTTAACTAGCTGTAGATGCTGAAAATGCTTCAATACCAGTCAAAATATATATGTAGTAGTGCAGTTATATACTGTACAGATAGTGCAGGATAAAAAGTATATAAGTAAAGTGACATGAGGTAAAGTGACATTGTTCTGTGACATTCTGAAGTTGCAGTATTGCACATTGCACATGATTTAAGAACATCATACATCAGATATGACTACACAGACACAGCTGCTGCTCAGGTGTCAGCTCCACCTTCATTAAATCAGTCTGTTTCCCGTTATTAACTTATCATTACATTTCTCTACATATTTTGCCGCAGTGAACTTGTACAGGAAGAAGCTGAACATCCAACGTAAGCCCAGTGAAAACATGCTTTGGAGGCTCTTTTGTCGTGTGTAATATGGACATTTTAGTTTCTCATTTCGCTGCTATTTAGTTCTGGAAAACTTTGACACCTTCCTGCTTTGTGCTCTATTTGGGTAATAGGCATTTTTTTCTTGTGTGGTGTTATTCTCTTTCCAAAAGTGAATGCCTACAGACTTTGGGCTTTTGGCCAGGTCTATGTTTGGTGCAAAAGGGATGGGTGTATTCTGCAAATGCAGTATCACTTTGGTGAGGATTATTTACAAAACAAACTTGTTTCTTAGATTTGCCTGTAGTTGTGAAACAATTGTGAATTCAGTGTGTGCATCAGCTTGTGTTTTTCTTTGTTTTAGATATTGAGCTGCAGAAACTGAGAGGGGGAATGAAAACACTCATAATGGCAAATGAGGAAAAGGTGAGACTTACAAAAACATTTAAGTGGAATGCTGTTGAGGCTCAATAAGAAGAGATAGATGAAGATTTATACTTCAATATAGTTTATACTTTAAATGTAAATGTAATTTCTATTGTCTTGTGCAAAAATGAGAAGTGGTTGAAATAATTGTTAGATCCAATGCTAAACCATTTGTTCAGTTACATATAAACATAATCTTGAACAAGGAAGAAACTTAAACTTGATGCTGTACTGTGCTAACAGTGCTGTAATTGTAATGTTCTAACCTGAGCAGGTAAACAATAACATCTAACTTACCCTTTACTAAAATGTTTGAGTGTACAGTTTGAAAACCACTGCACTGCAGAAAAATGTGATCGTTCATTTGGACAATTGAAGCTAACTGCTCTGGCACCACCTCCGCCGCTCAGGAGCACAGAGGGTCTTTTGTGTCCAGTGCTGTGTAGACAGATGAGGCGGACCCACATGTGGCTCCCCACCAAAGACGAACTCCCCGCGGCCAACCTTCTCAGGCAAAGCCACACATAAGGAGGCCTTGCACTGCCAGGCCTAATTTTGGAGCATGCTGCATTTAAAAGAGCCATGTTAGCGCAGGCACAGGCACCACTTCAAAACACACACATGCTCACAGCAGCTGGTTACCACAACTGAGGCTCCGGCCTGGCCCAAGTCAAGCCCTGGCCTCTGCTTTGATGTACCAGCCATATGTGAGGGGAGAGCTCTGCATATGACTGACTATCGGAGCGTTAAAGAGTGATCGAAATGTGTTATGTTAAGCTCAGATACACATCTAATTCAGGTTTACTGACCCTCATCTAACTCTGCGCAGGATCGACGTATTGAAGAGCTCACTCTGCTGCTGAATCAATGCAAGATCAGAGAGACGCCACACTCCACAAGACAAGGTACTTGCCAGAAAAGATCCAATTCTATTTATTGACTTACACTTTGCCAGTGTAAATGCCAAACAATATGTTCTGATATAATTGTATACTGATCACCTAGCCTTCTCATTCTGTTATACCATCTTCTGCCAAATATCAAAATCATTTGATTACATACAAAAAGTGAGTCTTTATGTTCACAGCGCCACCTGCTGTTTTAACTCTAAATGGGAGGACCTCATCAATTAGCAGTGAAGAAGAGAGGAACACTGACATAGCCAGTGTACACTCTGAAGACCTCAAGTCAGAAGTGTGTAAAAATATTATTATCAATCTGTAAAACTATAAAACATTTCAACATTTCATTTCAATCTTTTTGGTCTCAGATTTCCACAAACAGTTCTTCCTCTCAACAGACATCTCTAGGGTCAGTGCACAAAGATGACGTGAGCAGGTGAGACTACGATATTAAGTCTGTATTATTCTGTTATGTATTATAAGTATCTCGTCACGTCAGAGGAAAGGGAGTGTTCTGAAGGCTCTTTGGCAAACACGCTATGGTATCCTATCAAACTAGGTTTTAGCAGCAACATTTACATATTGTTTTTTATAATACAAACAATGTGTTAACACTTAAAATGTTTTGAACAAATCAGAACATAATACGCCATCTCGATTTCATCACTGCCTATTTCTATCTGAAAAAGCTCTAAAATAGTCATGTTGGAGCTATTTTGGGTGTGTAATGCTGTACCTCCAACACCTTGACCATTATATGCCCCATAAGGGCTGCAGTGTGGAGGTGTTGTGTGTGGCAAAAAATATGAGGACTATTTGATGTCCGAAACGCTACACACATCCAGCGGACCTTGCATGGGGCAAGTTTTGGCCACGACAAGTGACAGGCCAAAAAAAGAGAGAATCAAACAGTTAAGAACTAGTATGGATTGTATTACATAGTACATTTCTTTGTGGTTTGATTGTTCAGTACCCCGGCTTTAATGTGGCAAGGGAAATGATTGAGTGAGATCTATAATGTATAATATAACATTCGCAAGATTCAGGAGATTTCCCGTTCTGCTAATAATTTGAATGTGCTTAATTGGTCTCATTCTACAGAACAGAAGCCCTGCCCTCCTCAGGCAGCACAAATGGATCCACAACGTCACAAAAAGTACACATTTAATTAAGGTCATTCCTGATTTTGACAGCGTTTTATTGACTTCTGTATTTTGTGTTTAGTCGGCTCAGAGCGACAGCCAGAACAAGATGGAGGCCAACAGCATGGAGAGCAGCAGCAGTGAACTTCAGAAGTCTACAGATGGAAGCGTGAACGGGGACTGTGTCCAAAGTAAAGTGCACCGCAGCATGTTCATGATGTGATGGATCATTCTCACTAACGTACCCTCTCATTGATAGCATGGTTTTGTGGGAGAGTTCTAACGCTAGTTTTGGAGCAAAGCCTGACCTCCTCTGACTTAAAGACCACTGTTTCTTTGATCAGGGCTAATTGCAGAGAGCCAGACAGGGCAGAGGAATCATGGGATAGCAAACACACCCTCTTTCTGCCTCTCTCAGCTGTGATGGCCACACCCAAGCTCCAATTAACTGACCAGCCTCACCTCAAGTCCCTCCCTGAGTTCTTCTGGGTTAGCTCAAGCAGTTTGATCATAAAAATACACATGCGAAAACACAGCTGGAAGAGAGTTTGTCCAAGGCCTATTACTTGTCATTAGATGTAGGTGAATGAAGAACAGTTTAATCATGGATATTTTACAATCTGGTATAAACTGGATTTATTATTATCATGGCTTATTTCTTTGTCCTGATTCTTGCTTTGAATGTATTTTATTGAGTCAAGTAAAGTAAAGTAGTAAAGTTGTACATCTTCTCTCTCAGGGCCAATCAACTATGATCTATGTTTTGTATTCTAAAGTGGCTAGAAGTGGTGACAAGATAACAAAAAACTCGAATGTATCCTATGTGTTGGTAGAAAGCGAAAATGCATTTTATTGCACAAACCTCTTTATCACACTCCGTTCACTATTTTGCACACTCCATGATTCATGTTGCTATGAATATGAACAACACTGTAAACCCTGACAAGTAAAGTTTACTTGAAAAAACCATGGAAATAAATTGCGTATTAACTTCACTTAAATTCCTCAAGTACATCCTTTACTTGATATCACCAAGTAACTCAATTGATTGCAATAAAGTTAAAAAAATTTCTTGCGCTCCGACCGGGAATCGTACCCAGAACCTTGTAGTTGAGAGGCAATGGTGCTACCCACTCAACCACCTTATTAAAGACTCTACTGTACACGTCAAAATGTCAAAAGTGAGTCTTACTTGAACAGAAACAGTTCAATTCAAAGAAAACCCTGAGTAACATAGGCAAGCTTTAAATAAACTAACAATAAATGAGTAATATTCACTGACTGGGAAAAATCTATTTAAAATAACTTTGATATCTGAAGTACGATTGAAGTTAGGGTTTACAGTGTAAGTTTGATTTGACCATAGTTGACCACACATTCTTATCATCACAGCCAATTTATATTGATAGCTTTTGTTGTTTACCTAAATGCCTTTTGTTTGTGTTATAGAAAAAGCAGAAGAAACCCTTTCCGTTCACTCTGGGTCCAGCTCTCAGATTGGCCATCGTACTGTAGGTTCAGCAGAGTACATGAAAAATAACCGAAGCTTCAAGAAGTTTTGGGGAAAGTAAGTCACACACAACTAACCTCAACTAAGATCGAGGTTGCAGAGAGTTTCTGAATATAACTATTGTGTTTTCATTACTAAAGCACATATGTATTGCTCTAAACGCTCCATAAATAACAGATAAATGACTGTCTCACAATCAGAAATGATGTCAGTTCTTTTGCCTCCCACTCAGACTGCGTAGGACTCAATCTGGAGGCCTTCAGGCAGGAGACTCAGAGCTCAGTGTGTTTCAAAGAGGAGGACTGCGATCCACTGCAGGACCCCGACTGACGCGGACCCCAGAGTCTCATGACTACCCACGGTAAGAACATGTCACCAAAACACAAACTCATGGGTTTCAAACGCACTGGTCTAAGGTACTAGTAAAAGTGTGGATATTAGTATAATGGGGAACTAAATATATTTGAAGACATTCTCTTTCTTAAAGCTGAGCCACCTATAACTTTTTTTTCTCCCCAATAGAGACGAGTGTTGTAAAGGTATATGTTACGAACCAATCGGACCACAAGATGGTGTCTTTATCTTATCTTTTTAGATATAATCATTTATTTTGCTCGCTTGCTTGGCTTGTGAGCCCTGTGAGTCACTAATTGAAGCTTTGGGCTGAATATTGTTTGGCTGGGCTCAGAAAAAGCTGATCTAAATATGTAACAGAGTCCAAAAAATACACACCTTTGAACAATAGTGATATTTTTGAGAGCAAGGAACTAGTTAGTTTGACAGACGTTTTCAATCATTCATTTTCATCCTCTTTGTCCATTTGTGGGTCGTGGTGGTTTTCAAGAGCTGCCTCAACAACCCTTATGGCACCGGCCCCTCTCTGATCGCCCTGCAGGGGGTGACTCCACAGGCTGCTCTCTCTATCACAATCAATTTTTATTTTGATGTTTTTATTTTCACTTTTTTATTTATTTTTCACATTACTTGATTGGTCAGAGGTGTAAGTGGGGCTCAAGAGTCGGTCAGCAGACAACGGTGGCCCCCCCAGGGAGGGGATAAGGACATTAGATGACAGAAAATACTTAAAAAGTCAAAAGTAAGATGCTGAATATATATTTCTATTTGAGGACATTTAAACATTGTACTTCAAATACTAAAGACTCATTGTATACGTTAGTGTACTTAGAAACTTAGAAATCATAGAAATCATTGCTAACCACAATTAATTAATTAAAGCTGGACTAACTCACTCTGTTTCTAATGAAGCGCTGCCCTCGCACTTTCTGCTCCCCTCCCCACACTCACGAAGCTATCGCCCCCTACTACCCCCCTCACACTCATGTGCTGTTGTTTACGGGATCATAGATCTATAATAATATGTGGATACATCTCTTGTTTTGGCCCAAAAACAATGTCGCAGGTATTTTTTGTTTCTCATTTGACTGCCTGCCCCAGAGCTAAAGTAGTCTTGTCTGCTTCCCGGGGGCCTCTCTCCCAGTCCTTCAAATGCTTGGCCGCTCTCCATTCTTGTAGGGACTTTCTTTTGGATGGCTGTTTAGCTGTATTATCAGTAACCGGTAACGAAGACACAGGAAGTTTCAGGTTTGCCTCCGCCATGAGGCTCGTATACCTTAGCTGTCTGTAGATTTTCTCTAGAAAGTAGGGGCTGGTGGTCCGCTGTGATTGGTCACAATCTGGTCCCAACAAAAAAATTCTTATCCGCATTGCGCGAAAATTCTAAAATAAAATTACACTCCAGCACAAACCAGCGCTTTATTCTTCAAAAGCACGTACATCCCAATTAACAGCTTGGATATAGATTGAATTTGCCTAATACAAAAATAAAGTTAGGTAATACAGCTTTAAATTACACAAAAGTAGTAAAGTACAGTAGTAAAAACAGTTACTTTTATTCCTCTGACAGCGACATGAGCACTCCGTTTGGCCAGTGGAGCCCAGAGCAGGTGTGCAGCTGGATGGAAGACTCTGGACTGGGACATTACATCAACTTCGCCAGACAGTGGGTAGAAAATGGGCAGACGCTGCTCTCTGCTACGCCCCAGGACTTTGAGAAGGTAAGATTAGATTGAACAAATGAACAAAAAGTGACATTTTTGACATAATTGACATGTGAAATGATCTTTTCTCAGGAGATGGGAATGAAAAACCCACTTCATCGAAAGAAACTACAGCTGGCTTTAAATGCATTCAGCACCAAAACAATCGAAAGGTCCTCAGAGTTGGATCATATTTGGGTCACCCGTAAGAGGATTTACTATGTTGTTCTCCACATGCTTTGGAACATGATTCTGAAGTTTTCTGACTTTCTCGTTACAACCACAAACATATCTATTGAAGTATTTTATTGGCATTTTTTATGAAAGACGTGAAGTGATGTGAAAGCAAAATGATACATGCATTTACTTTTTTCCCAATAACCTGAAAGTGTGTCTTGTAAAAGTACTCAGCCGCCTGAGTCTGGAACTCCCTCTACACCAGTTGTAGTCTATTTTTTGCAAAACAGATCAATCTTTGTCGTGTTAGAGAACGTTTTCTGAACCACAGTTTTTCTTGCCAAACTTTCTTGATTGGATTTAGGACTGGACTTTAACTGGACACATTCATGTTTTGTTTTAAACCTTGAAGTTTTATGAAATGGCTTTATGTTTAGTAGAATTGTCAGTTTGCTTTTCAGTGGATTTGTAAAAATAAGATCTACATAAACTAAGTTGTTAATGTTCGTGGTCCATGATACAAAATCAAGGCTCTACTGTACTTAATGATTTAACATTTTAAAAAAACAATGTTTTTATCATTGCTCAATAGCAGAGGTAATTCTTCTGAATGAGTACTTTCTTCAATTTCAGACAGTGAGTATAGTATAAATAATATTAGTCTACACACGCATTTACGATTCCATTATAGCTTACAAAGCCTTTTTAACTTGAGAATACAAGGATGTTATGTATTAGTGTGTATATGTGTAATCTTGTGTCTGTGATTCCTTCTCAGGCTGGTTGGATGACATTGGATTGCCTCAATACAAAGACGTGTTCCATGAAGCCAGGGTAGATGGCCGTGTGCTGCAATACCTCACAGTGGTACGGCCTAACAACATGTCCAACTACCACCATCAGCTGTTTCTCACTGAGATGTGTTTTCTCCTCCTCAGAATGATCTTTTATCCCTAAAGGTCACCAGTCAGCTTCATCATCTCAGTATTAAATGTGCCATTCATGTCCTTCATGTCAACAAGTTCAACCCTTTCTGCTTAAGACGGCGACCAGGAGACGAAGTAAAAACAATAAACAAAAACATTTATGAATGTATGTATATATCATTTAAATTGTATGTCCATGTTTCAGAAACAGCCATCTCCTTCAGAGGTGGTGCAGTGGTCTAACCACCGTGTGATGGAGTGGCTTAGGGCAGTAGATCTGGCAGAGTATGCCCCTAATCTGCGAGGCAGTGGGGTCCACGGCGGCCTCATTGTAAGTGCATGTGAACATTCTACTGTATTTGACACAAGACTTGTGTGAACGGTTCATTTGCCACAGATCCTTGAGCCCCGCTTCACTGCAGAGACTCTGGCTATACTCCTGAACATCCCTCCTCAGAAAACCCTCCTGCGCAGGCACCTGGCCTCTGCCTTCTCTGCTCTGGTGGGCCCTCAGGCCACGCAGGAGAAGAGAGAGTACGGAAACGCAACAGGACATATGCCTCTCACTACCACAGCTAAAGTCAAGGTGGCCATTTCAGATGTCTGCTGAGCTATATGGTCAGTAACATAAACAACAAACTGAAATATGTTTCTTTTTGTAGCCGAAGAAGATGGGCTTCACTCAGTTCAGTCACCTCCGGAAGAGGAAACCAGATGATTCCGCAGAATACATTTGTCCTATAGACACAAGTTCACACACGGTCGACCGAGGGGTCAGCCCCAGCTCAGAGAGAAGAGGGCCCAATGGAATAAAAGCCTCAGGCTGAGCTCCTTCTTCATCCTCACTATCACATTCACCATTATCAATTAGTCAACTGGACTACTCATTAAGACTCAATGAAATGTAAATGTTTTGATTTTCACTCTCCATTTTAGGTGTGCAGGTAAAAATGTTCAAACTATTGTGTTTGTATGTTCTCAGGTTTATTCTTTGTAAATAAAACAATGTATAGACAAAAAGTCTCAACAATAAACAAATACTAATAGTTTCAGATGTTGCTCCAAACTGTTGACACAAAGTTATTTTACTCACAATGTAAGATTCCAGTAATATTTGCTTATTTTGTTATTTAGCATGAACTGGAAAAGTGTTTGTTTGATCATAAAAATCCTTTATTTAATTATCAATTATTTAATGACTTATAAACTTGATACTATCTGTGGTGTATTTTTCTTTTAACAAAGGCCTGCAGTTGATAACGTTGGTCACAAACAAAGGCTTGAATTTTACTAAATAGCTTATTACCTTTCTATTTTAAAGGACCATGAAAAGATAGAAAAGGAGGATATCGCTGACTTTGAATGAAGCCAAAGACAGTCTTAGACGATGCTGCCCTCTGGTGGTCATTTCTTAAACTGATTGATAGTTGCTGCTTTTGAAACACTGAGAATACTTAATAAGCTTTATTTCGAACTCAGATTGTCCATAGACATGAAAAAAGGACAGGAACAAACCAATACGAAGATAACAGACTCGGAAAGACTCAAACTACAGTCTATGGCTTTGAACGCAGCAGGAGCACCTCACTTTTGTTTTGTTTCACAAATAACATTTTGTTTGTTCGAACAACAACAACAAAACATCTTTTTAAGTATTATTTTGTGAACAAGAACACATCTGACCACAACATACTGTCTTCATCTTAGAAATTAAAATACATATGTCCAAACTGAGAGCTGGTTGGCTGAGTGGGGGCTGGTATACTGTCTTTTCCACTGATAAAGCTGAAGACCTGACAAAGTTAGATGAAGTTTATATTACAGTTGTTGTGGTTTCTAAGTTAGGTGAACTACAGCTTTAAAGGAGCAACATGTAAAAATCTCCAAAAGTGGTATTGCAATCACGGTCAATTCTGTAGTTCTCTCCCACCCTCCCTGACACAGGTTGCCAGGTTTGCAGCTGAATTGATAACGCTACTTCAAATGCAAGGATGAGAATGGGAAATGTACAACTCTGAAGTGTATAATGTCAGCAATTATAGTCACAAAGTGCATGCCCCCCTTTGAGCTTGGAGCATTTTTATATAATGCACTAAGAAACGGTGACTTCTAATATTGAAAAATAAGGGACATCATAAGATTTGAAAGCTTGAAATATCCAACAATATCTTATTTTTTTTACCCAAACTTCTGATATATTTGCAAACAGTTGTGGTAAAAAATATCAAATAGAAGAAATAGTCTGAAATAAAGCTAAGAGGTGAAAACATGTGTATAGCTTGTTTCTCCCTTCTCACTTCTTGAAGAAGAAAATCCACTCTTAGCCCAAAAAGTAAATTAATGACTCAAAGAGCTTTTTCTTAAAGTAGCAATATGTAATATTTGCATGTCAAGTAATAGTAAAAGACGAAGATCAGAATGTATTTTGCTGTTTATAGCTTAATTGTAAAAATAATCATTTGAGACCACATGTACCCCAATTAAAAAAATATTTGTCTCTTTTTGATGTGGGACTTATACATGTCTAAAAAATAGGGAATAAATCAAATTGAAGGGTGATATCCTCTGGATGAAACTCTGATGTTGATACACTGAAGAAATATGTTCCAACATTTTGGACATCAATTGCTTATTTATTTTGCATAATCTATGTATAATTACATTGCTTTTATTTCGGTTTTTTTTTTTTTAAATCTAAAATGTCCAAATAAAAAATAAAAATAAAAAATTCAATCAACATTAGCACGGATATCATGGCAGCTTGTGTTTGCTGCTGGATTTGGTGTGTATCCAACATCTGAAGTTAATCAGTCTAATCAGGAAAATCTAATTCTTGTTCTGTGTAAGAATCAGCCGACCGCAACCGCTGATACTGAAACTTTGAAACTTGCTACGCTTAATGTCAGATCTCTTTGTAACAAGTCTTTTTTAATCAATAATTGTATTTGTTCTCATAATTTTGATCTTATGTTCATGGCTGAAACTTGGCTTGACCAAAATTCAGGAAATGCAGTTTTAATAGAAGCATCACCACCAAATTTCAAGTTTGAATCTGAAATACGGGAAAACAAAAAAGGAGGAGGCCTAGCTGTCATTTTTAGAGACCACTTTGTCTCACATAGAATGTCTCTTGGGAAGTTTTCGTCATTTGAATATGTGTCTTTTAAAATACAACAAAAACAATCTCCTCCAATACTCTTCATTGTCCTATACAAGCCACCGCAGTCATGTCACAGTTTTATTGATAATTTTACCGAGTTGCTTTCAGTTGTATGCACAGATTTTGATAGTTTGGTTATTACAGGTGATTTTAATATTCATGTGGATAATGTTGATGACAGAAATGCAAAGGAGCTGAGTTCTGTACTTGAATCCTTTGATCTCACTCAGCACGTAAGTGGCCCCACCCACAGCAGAGGGCACACTCTAGATCTGTTAGTTACTAAGGGGGTGGATATTTCAAATGTAAACGTGGTCGATGTTGCTCTTTCGGATCATTTCTGTGTTTTTTTTGACATGTGTTTCACTAACAAACCACCAGTGGACTCTGCAACTGTACGAAGAAGACACATAAATGAAAATACGAGTGAACTATTTATGGGAATGATAAACTTTGAGAATGCATCGTATTCTACTGTAGATGAACTGTTTAACTCTGTCACCTCTAGTGTTTTGAATGTTCTGGATATCGTTGCCCCTGTGAAGGTTAAAATAGTGAAAAATAAGCAGAAGGCGCCGTGGGCTAAAGCAGACTCGGTCAGGGCACAAAAGAGAAAGTGCCGGAGGGCCGAGCGGAAGTGGCGCAAGTCCAACCTCCAGGTTGATTACGAGATCTTCAAAGATAAGTTGTGCGAGTTTAACCGGGTGCTACGTAGTACGAGAGAAAGGTATTTTTCTGAAATGATTGAAGGCTGCAGTAACAATCTGCGTGTTCTGTTCTCAACAGTTAATAGATTAACAAACCCCCCTGTTCAAATGCCATTAGAGCTTACTTCCAAACGTAAATGCAATGAGTTTGCTAATTTTTTCAATGACAAGGTTCAAGGCATCAAAAACGCCATTGTCTCCAATCCACAGATAACAATCCAACAGCCAGAAAGGCTCTCTGAGCTAACTCACTTTGCACCTGTAAATGATAAAACTGTCCAAGAGATAATCTCCAGTTTGAGCTCCTCCACATGCAGCTTGGATGTACTACCCACCAGATTTCTGAAGTCTGTTCTGAGCAGTCTGTTACCTTCACTCACACAGATAGTAAACATGTCCCTTCATTCTGGAATATTCCCAAAGGCCCTGAAAACTGCAGTCATCAGGCCCCTGCTAAAAAAGAGCAGTCTCGATGCTACGGTACTTAACAACTATCGTCCCATCTCAAATCTGCCATTTATGGGGAAAGTCCTTGAAAAAGTTGTCTACCTACAGCTTACTAGATTTCTTATAATCAACAACTCATTTGATATGTTTCAGTCCGGCTTTAGACGCCACCACAGCACTGAGACTGCTCTTGTTAAGGTTACAAACGATATCCGGCTGAACACTGACGCAGGCAAAGTCTCAATCTTAATCTTGTTAGATCTAAGTGCTGCCTTTGACACCGTCGACCATGAGATCCTCTTACAGAGACTAGAGGACTGGGTTGGAGTCGCTGGCACCGCCCTAAGTTGGTTTAGGTCTTACCTTGAGGACAGGAAGTACTTTGTGGAGATTGGAAACTGTGTCTCAGATCATATGGCCCTGACCTGTGGAGTACCACAGGGGTCGATCCTGGGACCTCTTCTGTTCAATCTCTACATGCTGCCGTTAGGTCAGTTAATACGCAGAAACAAAGTGTCCTATCATAACTATGCAGACGACACTCAGATCTATGCCTCACTGACTGCAGGAGAACATGGACCAGTGGACTCACTCCTTCACTGTATCCAACAGATCAGTGAGTGGATGCAAAACAACTTCCTTCAGCTAAACGCAGACAAAACTGAAATGATTGTCTTTGGTCCCCAGAAACAAAGAGAGAGCGTCATCTGTCACCTACAGTCTCTCTCCCTAAAACCTTCAAACAAGGTCAGAAATCTAGGGGTAATACTGGACTCAGACTTAAATTTTAATAGCCACATCAAATCAGTAACATCAGCAGCTTTTTACCATCTAAAAAACATTGCCAGGATCAAAAACATAGTGTCTAAAGCAGACCTAGAGATTCTTATCCATGCATTTGTCTCCAGTAGGTTAGACTACTGCAATGGCCTGCTCACAGGTCTCTCCAAACAGGCTGTAAAACAGCTGCAGTACATTCAAAATGCAGCAGCTCGAGTCCTGACTAGAACCAGGAAGTACGACCACATTAGTCCAGTCCTCAGGTCTCTGCACTGGCTTCCTGTGGCTCAGAGAATAGACTTTAAAACAGCTCTGCTTGTGTACAAGTATCTCCATGGCCTCGCACCAAAATACATTAGTGACCAGCCCGGACTCTGAGGAGCACAGGGACTGGACTCTGAGGAGCACAGGGACTGGACTCTGAGGAGCACAGGGACTGGAGTCCTGTTAGTGCCCAGAGTCAGTACTAAACATGGGGAGGCTGCTTTTCAGATTCATGCTGCTAAAATCTGGAACAGTCTTCCTGAAGATGTGAGACAGGCCTCCTCTCTGACAATGTTTAAAACCAGGTTAAAGACAGTTCTGTTTAGCTGTGCATACAACTGAGGGTATTTATATTTGTATCTTTCTTTTTAATGTTCTGTCATTATTTATGATTTTAATGCTTTCTTGTTTTGTTCAGCACTTTGAATTGCCTTGTGTATGAATTGTGCTATATAAATAAACTTGCCTTGCCTATCTGGCAACCTGAGTCAGGGAGAGTGGGAGAGGACTACAAAATATTGACTGTGACTACAGTACCACTATTAGCCAGATTTTTACATATTGCTCCTTTAAATATGCAAAATTTAGATACACCAGCTTTAATTTAGTTGCGCTTTGGGAGGAGACACGGACACTTCCGGAGGCTTTATAATGCAGCTCTGTTTCTTGCAGCGGTGTATTTATTGCGTGGACAGGTCCTGGGAACATTATGACCACATTACGGCTGTGCGCTCGCCGTAATGTGTCAAAGTGGCCTTTGAGCCAACAGAGCTCTGGCAACCTGGATCACAGACTTTCTAATTGGTTAAACGGTGGAGGGCGGAAAATCTAATTTTATAAATAACCAGAGTACGGGGTGTAAAAGTAAGTGGGAGATTTGCATATCCCGGCCAAACTACATCCATCCATCTTTTTACTTACTCTTCATTTCCCATTCATCATTCCTTTTGTTGTTGGAAGCTAAACATCAGCCTAAGTGGCTTTCAAAGCATCTTAAAATGTGTCACATGTACGTTTGTCAAACCTGTATCTGCCCTCAGCAGAGGAAGAACAAGAAATGAGGATTTCTGGTTGAATCTAAATGTTTTTAATGTCTATAGGGACTTTTAGTGTGTCTGAATTAAAATGTTATATACTGTATATTTAACTAAAATTAAAGGGGCAGCAGTAGTTTAGTTGGTAGAGCGTTCATCCATCCATCCATTTTCTACCCTTTAATCCATTTGGGTCAGGGGGGTGGCAGTCAGAGATGCCACCCAAGTCTCATAGCACCAGCCCCTCACTGACCCTCTGCAGGTGGTGAGTCCACAGGAGGACGGCTGCTCTCTGAGTGTGAGCATAGCCTTGATCTTTCAGTGGGGGCTTTGGGCAAAGTGGGGTTAAGTGTCTTGCCCAAGGACACAACGACAGCAGTCATCAGTGGGAGTCGGTGGAGAAGGTGCAGAGCTGGGAATTGAACCCATGACCTTCTGGCCTTAAGGCCGATGCTCTACCAACTGAGCTACTGTCGCCCACAGTAAATAAATCCCATTTGATCAAATCCAATCCCATGTGTGTTATTGTTTGTTGTCAAACACAAACAAAATGAAACATTTCAGATTTCAGTATCTTTAAAGTACTGGAAGGTTAGGTAAGTTAAGTTACCGGAAAGTGGTTTTGAAAATGTAAATGAGAGCTTTTGAATGTTTAAAGGTAACAAAAGCCGTATGCCCTGCCACTGCAGCTGCTCATACCATCTCTCCCAGCAGAGGGCACTGTTGCCTATGATTTAGCCGCTTGTTAATCCACTGACTTCATGACACTCTGACTTTGAAAAGTAACATTTTAATCCATCGAACAACTCTGTGTTTATAAATGATACAACAGTTGAGACGAACAACTTAAACATGCACATAAACAAGCATATTTTGCTCAGACAAAAGCACTTAGCTAAAGTAAGCCTACATAAGTTCTGAGGTAAAACTGACACGTTATAGAATGTAAATGACTCCTGTTCGGTCTTCTTAAGTGTGTGTATCCATCTGATTGCATGCATTAAGAAAGCCTGGGCATTGTTTATAATCTCTGCTAATTCCAGTAATGTGCTCCGGCCAGCGCTCGCTGACAGTTTAACAGCTATTATTTGTGTCAGGCTCTCTGCTAATGTTTTAGCCCTAAATCACTTAGCTGCAGTGACTGACAGGCCTGCTCACAATATGATATTTGCTGATTTAATTAAGTGAAAGGCAGTCTGACATTTATTAGTTTCCAGGTTAGTCACTAATGACGCCTGATGAAAAAAGTGAAAGTAAATGATGCTGCCTGGCAATACATACATAATTTGTAGCCCCTCTACTCATTACACATCACTCTCCCGGCGTGATTGTCAGGATATCTCCATAAATCATCAATAAAATCTGATGCAACCTCCTCTCACCCATTCATTTATATAGTTTATTTCATTATAGCCTTTTTTTTGAATGGTGCGAGCAGCCAGAGTCAACATGCCGTCTATGTGATCTATGGACTCACTCAGACGTCTTTAGTGAAGCATAATTGTGTTTTTATATGATGTCACTGGTTGTTCTTGTCATCTACTTGGCACCAGAACACATGCCACCTTAGACTGAAGCATGCCTTACATATAGAATCCATATATGGCTGTTAAAAGTGAATCAGTGGTGGGAGCACAGTTGGTTCTTGTGACAGGTTTGTGACTGTGATGTTTGGCTGCGGTGAGGAGGAGGTGTGGGTGAGGGGACCCTGACATGCTGCTGTCACAAGAGCTGCTCCTTCTGCTCCAGAAAAAACTCAGATGAGCCGAGACATAGACCGGGCTATCCACAACAAGTAAACACCATACAACAAAAACTAGCATTATCTGTTTCTGTTTCAGGTGCCATGGTCTCATTTACATCTAAGTAGTAGTAATATCCTGTTTTTAAACTGCCATTGACTTGACTGGAAGACTGTATATGGACACCTTGTTAGTCTGAATGTATGGGGAAATTGTTTATGCTATGTCTTTTTCTTTGTATGTGTCCCTGTGCTGTGAACCAAATGTCCCCATCGGGGACATGAAATAAAGTGAAGTGAAGTGAAGTGATAGTAGTTGTAGTAGTAGCAGCAGAGCAGTACTTTTTTACTTTTCTAAGTTTTTCTGAAAGGAGTATTTAACATGTTGTTGTTCATAAATATATTTTCTCGTCCAGGCTGAAATAATGTTGTGTAAAAATGTGGATGTTTTGTTGTTTAAAAGCTGATTGGCTAAAATAAACAGAACAATCTTGTCCAAATATATCAGATTCAGATTCATTGATTTGCCATTTGCAGTAAAACCACATTGGAATACATTTGCAAAAGTCCCCCACAAGATATGGCCAAATCTATCAAGCATCCACGTGAAAAAATTATTTTGTGGGTTTTCAAAGTTAGTTACTCCAGTTTTATCACAAGAACAAAAACAATATCAGGGACACTACTCAAAAAGGTCATATGTTTTACTTTCATTCATTTGCTCATGCTGGTCATCACTGCTTTTCAATGCTGTGCAGTTTTCCGTGGAGCTCACTTCACATGTGATTTAAACCCGAGTGATGAATGATTGCAACTTAGGCAAGTTTAAGCCCGACTTAAAATGCTTGGTTGGAATTCTGAAATATCAAATGAAATACTGCGACCATTCCAAAGAAACGCTTATTAGGGCTTATCATAAATTACCATAAAATATAAAGGTCATCATCAATGGTGCTTACACAAAGACCACTGAATGTCACGGATAAAGAAGGAAACACAACCAAACACAATAAGACTGCTATTGTCTCATTCCTCAAACTGTATCAAACAAGTGATAGCAGAGATATGTTATAGGTGCTGAAAGTAAAGTCTGAACAATTTGTCCGGTTTGAAAAAATATGACAAAAGTGCTGAAGGCCAAAGAGACGCTTGTCAGGGAAATGGCAGCAGTTTGTGTGGCTGCAGGAGACATCAGCCGTGATGGGGAGTGACGCACACACCAGAGGCCATCACGTCCAATGAGAACACCTGTCTCACTCCGGAGACTGGACTGAGCTGGAACGCAACAAACCAACAATAGTCAGGGAGGGCTCACTCTGTTGCCAGCGTATTAAAAAACCCATTCGCAAACATACAAACTCCAAAAAACAAAACTGTTTGACGACAGTGCGGCAAATTTGAGAAATGTTATTAAAATATGCATCGGAATAAACACTGACAACCATCCTTGTTAAAATTAGAGACAAAAAAATGCTCTCTGATGATTTAGCACTTAATTACCGCTTGATTAGCATAATTATGCATGTTAATAGTATCTCAAATGAATTGCAGTTGTCAGGAGGGGGGAAGCATCTGTAGTTGTGGCAGCTTGATCCATATTTCCTCCTTTCCAACAGCGATGTCTGACTCTTCCCCTTAAGTGTTTACCATTAATCACCACACACTCTCTTTCCTTTGGAGTGAAATTTTGGCATTTTGGGATAATTGGGCTATTATAGCACACTTGTCACATCTGTAATGGCAGGCGAACCAACCCCCTTGTGTGCCTGCTCTCCCTGATGATGCAGGGCTCAGGGAATGAGTGAGACACCATCACACACACAACTCACTGCACACTGACACTTTATCATCTTTAAGTGTGCAATAAACACCAATATCTGAATATGATCATGCAGAAGCAGTATCTGGCAATACATACTGGTTTACACTTTGATGTTTGCAGTAAGTTCAAATCTCATCAGTGATGCAAAGAGAACAACCTCTAGTTGAACGCATCGAAAACATGTGAACTGGTCTATGACTTCAGTCGCAATAGTTCTCATTTGCTTGTCGTAATCGACAACTCCCAGGTGCAGATCGTAGAGGAGTGCAAGTTTCTGGGTTTAACTCTGTCTAACGACCTGAAATGGGTTAAAAACACTGACCGAGTCGTTAAGAAAGCTCGTCAGCGTCTCTTTCTGTGTAAGCTTAGAGAATTTACCACTAACTCTAAGATTCTGCTTAACTTTTATCGCTGCACCATTGAGAGTTTACTTGTTGGTTCTGTGTCTGTGTGGTTTGGAAACATCACAGATAAAGAAAAGAGAGCTTTAAACAAGGTGCTCCGCTCTGCAAAGAGGACCGTGGGCTGTGAGCTTCCTGTTCTGGAGGTTCTTTATAAATCCAGACTTTTAAACAAAGCTCTTAGGATTGTCAATGACTCTTCTGGCCACCCTGGGAAAGCCATGTTCCAGCTTCTTCCCTCTGGCAGAAGATATCGCTCTCTGAGATGCAGGACATCTCGTTACGCTAACAGCTTTTATCCACAAGCTGTTATCAGTGTGAACAGAGCACTTTAATGATTTGCACTTGTTTTGAAACTGTTTTAGTCGATCGATTTCACAGTGACATTTGTTTACTGTTTTATTTGTTTTATTTTTGTCTTTTAATGTTGTTTTATGTCTGTATTTGTCTGTGCACACTGGTGACTTTTTGCTAATGTATTCCAATGTGGTGTTTTTACTGCAAATGGCAAATAAATAAACTGAACTGAACTGAATATGCTGTTTTTGATTTATTTGACAGAGAGAATTTTCACATAATGTTCCTCCTGTGTGAAAAAAATACAAATTCAATTCTTGTTTTACATTGAAATTGGAAAAAATACAACACACCACAAACAATAATACTAAATTTTGTTTCTACATCTTGTCGTTTTTTGGACATTACCGGCGCACATTGCTCAGGGCACTTTTTCCAACACACAGGATTAAGATATGCTCATCTTTAACGCTATCCTCAGTACAGAATTTTGTGTTTGTTGGAAGTCAAATTGAAAGTGATGACTGATTTCATTAAAACAGCCCACAGCTGTGGTTTTAATCTTTCTAGAAAAAATTCATATTTGACACATGCAAGTGAGAAAAAGCCCTGAGTCACTGGTTTACTCTTTGGGGTGATTTGTGGATCTGAAGAAGTAATAAAAAGGCCAAACTCCGAAGCATTCATGTTTTTAACTCAACAATTACATTTGTTTATATCTGTAACATAGATACATACATATTTATTCATCTTAATGTATTATAATAGTAAGTAAGTCATTTTTATTTATATAGCACATTTTTACAGACCAAGATCACCCAAAGTGCTTTACAATGTTCAGATATAATAACATAATCATTAGTGTTTCTCTTATGTTGTATCAAAACATTAAAACCATTTCTCTGTTGAACTTCCAGTACATTTCTTCTTTGTTGGGCTTGAGCCAAACGCATGACTCGAACCCAGAGCACACAATGCTACTCTTAGCATTTTGAGAATTACACGAGGCATGTATTGGAGATTACTCTTTTGTTGCCTGGTGGTCTGTCAGACTTTAAATTCCCCAATGGAATATTTGCATTATTGATAAGTCTTTCCTGTGTCACCTGAACCATAGACTAGAACGGAAATAATTTAATGCAAACAGAATATTGATACACTGTTAATCAATCAGCTCGAATTTTGTATGTTTGACTAAATAGCGTTGCATCCCATTAGAGCTTTAGCCAAGACTGCGAATATGAATTTGTCAGAAAGACAGGACCGGGAACGGGTACAATAAAACATTTATTTTGTGATTCAAGCATTTCAGCTTTTGCGTGTGTGCTTATACTGTATGACTGTATGGCGTATACAATAAATGACCTTTCTTACTATTTGTCTTAGATCATGTTTGCTGAACTATTCCGCAGCAGTCAATACAGAGTGACAGCTCATTCCGTGTACTCATTTATCACTTAAAGAAATGTGAGATATCTCCAGGACGGTCTTTGAAGATAAATTAAGGAGCTTCTTGTCAAACCGCCTCAACTGTTCTCCCGGGACATCTTTTTTCAACAAAAAAAGAATGACTATAATCAATATCACAATCAATTGCATTTGTTGTTCTCACTGTGATGCAAATGGGGTCCTGCCAGGCTTGTTATTGTGTGTCTGACAAATTGGAGACATTGTTTGCATGTTGGGAGAATGGCTGTCTTTAAATGAATAGTTGGCGACATGTGTGCTGCAGATTTGTCAGTCTGATTGATTCGCGTCATGCTTAAACGCTCATCAATCCTTCAGTCACTACAGTGTCGCAGAACCAGCCTGCTCCACGTCGTAGCTCGGATCAACAATACGGTTAACTTTAGAACCACTTCAGCGACTTCAACTTTTCACGGAGGTCGTTGGCAGAAAGATCGATTATTTTTCCCCATCCAGAGTGTGCAGAGACGCCGGGGACATGCCTATCGGTGTAACGTCATTTATATCTATGACCTACAAGCTGCATGGATGTCACCACTTCCCATTCAATCAAAGATAAATGACCAATATAAATCATTCAACTCATTGAAAACACCACTCCACAGAAAAGCAATGGATTGTATTTTGTTCAATTGATTCTCATGTACACTTTTCCAGTAGTCTATTTTAACCCTTTAATAGTTTCCACAACCATTTGGTGGATCACTTTTTGAGTCACTATATCTACTTGAAGTTTGTATCTGAAATCTACCTCATTGGGGCATCTCTGTCAAATGGTTTTAGGCACTTTTACCATCAAGCTGCTTCTCATCATTTGGTAAAGGCCTATAATTACAAAACAGGGACGTTAAAAAAGTAAAAACAACCAAACGTTCTATTTGTCATTAGTGCTCCTACATCTTAGAAAAAAAGCTTTAAAAAAAACATCAAGGAGTAAAGGGTTAAGGCAATCATATTCATACATGTTTTTAGTATAGTTGCAGGTTAAAATTACTGTCAATAGGTTTAGTACATAAAACAGTTTCATTATAAAGTTCTCATCACAACAGGATAGTAATATATCCTTAACACAGAGTATATGTCTAAAAGTAGACTTGGCTAATGTATACCGGCTGGCTCTGGACACCCCTTTGCCCCCTCTCCATCATGAAGAAAGCTATCTATGGCTCTAGCTGCCTCTCTAAATTAAGAAGGCCATAAAACAGCTCAGCTTTCCAGATCTCAATCACTGGGTGAGGACCCATCACCACCCCTGGGCATGCTGTAGCCTAACCCAGTCCCTATTAAAATGAATTAGCACCTCTCTCACTACTGACCACAGACCCAGTCAGATTGATCATCCAGATAAAATCCCTCACTTTTGACCTTTACACAAATATCTGCATGAAAACTGGTCATTCATCACTGCTAATTTTCACACAAGACAGATATATGTACAGTATATATATTCTACAGAGTTCTCTGAAAGGTATATACTTTCAATACTGCATTGAGACAGACACTATAGTCTTTCATTCTGCATTTCCTCTGGACAAGGGGTGAAAAGGTTCTCCATATAAATGAGAAATTAGCGAAGTGTGTCGTCAGAAGTAATTAACTGCCTTCAAGGCCAGTGTCCATTAGCCCTGACAGGATGACACTGGGGAGGCAAAGGAACATCCATGTCAACTGTGGAAGCTGTCCGCCCTGATCAGATAAACATTTTCTGGTTTTGTTTTGACTCCTGATTGCAAAATGATTAGCCAGCTCGTCTGTCTGTCCAATAGCTGCAGTGCTATCGGAGTGGCAGATAAGATAATGCATATTAGGGCCGTATAAATCGAAATAAAAAGCATATTTGATGTCATCGAAGCATTTCAAACTTTGATGTCATGAAGGCAACATTTTGGTCATGAATCCTTATCTCAAGTCTAACACCAATTGATAAGCTTTAGATAACTCAGGAACAGGACAAACACCATGAGGGTTGGGTTGGTGTTTGGCCACAGAGTTTTATCTGGATCTATAAGGTGTTCCAAATCCTTTTAAGAAACGAGGAGAGAGAAAGGAAGGAAAGAGAGAGATGCCCTGAGAACAGAGCATGACGGGATGAGCTGTGTGGTCTTGTGTCTTGTCAGTGTGTGTGTGTATGCGTGTGCGTGTGCGTGTGCGTGTGTGTGTGTGTGTGTGTGTGTGTGTGTGTGTGTGTGTGTGTGTGTGTGTGTGTGTGTGTGCGTGTGTGTGAGTTGTGCTGTATGATTGTGAGGGGTCAGAACCAAAGAAGCGTCTGCTTTGCCCAACCCAGTGTATTGCTGGTTATTTGTCTATTGTGTTTCTAGTTTTGTCCTGAGTTTAGATAATAGATATAGATAATTATACTGTACTTTTGACGACAAGTCTGTAATAAAGCTTGATGATGATAATAAATGATGTGCTTGTGTGCGGCTGCCCTGAATGTTACAGTAGCACTGTGATGTTCGCTCAGATCAACCATTCGTCTCCAGGGCTCATGCTGTGATAAGGACGTGATAAGTGAGATAAGATAAGAACACTATCTGAAATGTGAAGTACCAATGGCATGTGCCCAAGCGCCACGCCTTACACAAACACTGACTATCATTGGTATCATTTATTAAAGTTTGACAGAGCAATGTTTCAATAAATGATCTTTGTGTTTGAAAAACTACTATTTCTTCCCAATCACTTTTACAGTGAGACTTTGTGACAAAGCTGATGAGTCTCATTCATATAAAAACACATCTGGCAGTTAACTGATAAACAGTGTAGCTGTGGCCTGTTACTGCTAAACCATAAACTCCATGTGAGTGCGGGTGACAGTTCTGAAGACGGCTCGCAGCTTTGCAGCCGAAACATGTTGAAGCAAATCAACCGTTTGTTTTGTTTTTTTTCAATTTTTTCAATTTTTTGTTCAATTAATTATCTGCAAATTCAAGTACAAAAGAAAACTGGGATTGTAATTTGGACCAAAACTGTACGACAGGAGCATGCTGAGGAACATAACATCTCATACACTAAAGGAGCTTAAAAACTTCTTGATTGATGTATCATGATTTCAATCAGTAATACATAAATCTAATTTTGTCACTATAAAAAGTATAATAATATTAGCTGACTGCTCTGCATTGCCTGCCATATTTACACTTGCCTGAGGAATCCTGAAAAACGTAATCGAATTATAATTTGCCATAAAGATTGTGCAATTCTACAAATGTTTTCAGAGTTTATGAGAAAAGCAGCAATGTTGTCATGTGCTACAACACATTCTGCCGCACTTTGAGCTTTGAACTATGGGCGCTTCCCTTTGTTCACTATTAAAACTTTAACCAAAGTCACACACACACCTGCAGCACACACACACACACACACACCTGCAGCACACACACACGCACACACATCTGCAGCACACACACACACACACACACACACATCTGCAGTACACACACATATTGAAGCGAGCCGCTGAAGAGAGTACACACTTCACAAATCGTTGTCATTTTTTGAGGAATACATGTACGTAAGTGCCAATACTTGTGTTGAAGCATGATGAAGTCATAGCTCAGTTCAGGACCTTCCATTATGCTCCAACAACAGAGCAGGATGCCTTCTGATTATAAATCACCTTGGAAACATGCAGTGATGCAAAATCCATAAAGTGAACATCATGCTTAGAACCATATTTAAGCATTCAGGAGGACTGCTACAATTGCCTGTTAGCATGCGTTTTGCATTTATTTACCAATTAAAAATGCATTTGGTATGGATTTGAAAGTTCTATGCAAAGCCGTGCTGCTCCTGTAAACAGATTATGGTCCTGGGGGACAGCCTGGTATTGAATGACTAAATAGGCCTTCTATGATTTATGATAATGTATAAGAGAAACAGGGGTCCTACCCTTAGTACCTTAACACCAACTGGGAATTGATATATTGGCATTCTCTACATGCATTGTCTTATTGTATTATTATTATTATTAACATGCATAATATCATATTGTGCTTTATTTGTAGAAACATCTAATTATTGTATATTTTACTTTTCGAGAAAGTTCATAGAAATCATTCTACACATGATTGATGCAGGAAGAGTTCAGAGCTTTACCATGGCTTTTTCACACAAAGACAAACACAAATGAGCCAAAAGAGTGCAAATTCTCTTCTTTTAAGTAATATAAAAGTCTCAGTGGACCCTGATCCTCCAGCTTTAGTGGTGATGCCATGAGCAGGGCTCCAGCCCATGTTAAACAGCGGCTTTGTGAATTAAGTATAGTGTTGTTAAAGCCTCCTTCCTTCACTTTGACGGTTTGAACAGGGGAGATTTGGGGCATCATGATATGTGACAGTTGAGATTACACACTTAATCCAGTGGAATCACCGGAGATTCATCTCGTCTTCAAGTGCTCTTCTGAACCACTCTGCACTCATAGTTAGAGCAATTAAACTCTCTCGTACTTTACATTTGATTCAACTTCTGTCTTCTGTAAAGCAATCAGACTAAATATCTTTTATTCCAAGGCTCAGCTATGTTTTATTCTAAGACCAGCTATTATCCTTTTAGCTGTGGCTTTTTGTGAGCAATGGAACCAATCTTGTAGTCGAGCATTACAACTGGAACTACACCTCATTACAAGAATCCCTCTTTGTGCAAGGTTTTTAGACTTAAAGTAGACATACTGGGGATATTACTTCTTGTCGACATTACACCTTTATAATAGAATAACTGTATTATTCCTGGCAATGTTTGAGAAGAAAAAAACTGAAATAAATTACAAATTAAATAGATACTTTAAACCTTGAGAGCAACCCCTGTGCCAAAACTCAAAAAACGTCTGGGCCGGGTGGGGAGGCAGCAGTTTGCTTTCCCAAGGAATCCCCCAGGGTTAAGGTTAAGGTATATGGGTATATACAGTGCAGACCAAAAGTTTGGACACACCTTTTCATGACTGTTGACTGTAGATTCACACCCAGGCTGTGTAAGGGCTATTTTACCAATAAGGAGAGTGGTGGGTGCTGGGCCAGATGACCTAGCTGGACTCCAGTCACCGGACCTGAATCCAGATGGTTTTGGGGTGAGCTGGACCACAGAGTGAAGGCGAAAGGGCCAACAAGTGCTAAGCATCTCTGGGAAGACCATTTCAGGTCACTACCTCTTGAAACTCATCAAGAGAATGCCAAGAGTGCGCGAAGCAGTAATCAGAGCTTTGAAGAACAGAGAATATATAGACATATATTTTCAGTTGTTTCATACTTTTTTTTTTAGGTACGTACTTAATTCCACATTAGTGACTTAATAGTTTTGAGGCCTTCAGTGTGAATCTACAATTTTGATAGTCATGAAGATCAAAAACTCTTGAGATGGGTGGATGTGTCCAAACTTTTGGTCTGCACTGTATGTATATACAGTATATTGATCATCCAAAAGGAAATGTGTCCTTTGCATTTGACCCATCCTGCAATGCCATCATGCCTCCTTCTACTGATGGGACATGCCCACAACACTTCCTCAGGGAAATGTCCATATGAATCAGAACACGTCCCAGAGCGGCCCAATATCTGGGAGGGCCCTGCAGACTAAACTATTTTTAACCACTTGCCCATTTGGTCACTGGTAATTCTCATAAAATAATAAAGACCGAGGAAACCTGTCATCAGCCCAATATTTTGTGGTCAGTGAGGTTGTCAAGGAGATGTGGAAATGTGATGTCACTGCTATTGTTTTGAGAGACTTTTACCTGCTGTGTCTCAAAGGTCATCAGTCTGATACCTTTCCTGATTAAGATATAGAAGATGTTTTGAGTTTGTGTATTGTTATACTGTTAGCTGGAGGGTCAATGAAAATAGAATAACATAATTCAAAATAAGTTAAATAGTTTAACACATAGAATTTCTCTGGTCTCAACATTGAAAACTCTCAGTTCATCAGCATTATTGGCTCTGTGTTAGATCTTAATTAAAGCAGCACCCCAGCTCTCTTTCCATAGAAGTGGAGGAACCCCTGTGCAGAGGGATTACAGGATTACACCATAGGCTCTGTGCCTTTTAGGCTGTGCTAGCCCCAGTGCACATCAGTACCATGGCATCAGGAAGAATTCTGAGGACCAGTGGAGCCAAGGCCTTTGTGTGAACACAGCACGCCAAACTGCACCATGAGCTTAAGAAAATATATATATTCTTTATGAGCAGTGGATTCTAACGAAATGACAAAAATGTCCCCACAGGCGTGTGCTACATAGTGCTTCGCTTTCCTTGAGTGTAAAAGAATTAATAAGACTATTACCTCAACAATTACCGGTCTGTACAGCAGCAAAGATTCATTTCTGTGGAAATCCAATGGCACTAATTAAAACGGCTGCCATCGCTGCTGCTTGAAACTGATGGTCTCACAAGACACAATACATTACCAGCAGGATTACAAAGGCAATTTTATTGCATGAAAAACTAAGATCTATTATTCTAACAAGCATAAAGCATTTTCTATTGAGCATTGCTGGATGAGCCTATTTGAGTGCATGTCATCAGTGCTAAAAAATAAAAAGTATGGAGACAGAAAAGGGTTGGGTCTTGTTGGAGCTGTAAACAGGAGGTGTGGGCCTCCTGCTGTGCCGCTTTGTGTGGCCACAGACTGTCTGGCCATGGCCTATGGAGCAGCCAGTTTATGAGACGCACAACCAAACACGTGTGTACACTACTTATCATGCACACTTCCACCGAAGGTTACAGATTCATACCCATAGCAACCATCTATATTCTTTCCCAAATTAAAGACTATTTTGTTCATTGTAAAGTAAAGTATAGGAGAAAAAAAAGAAAAGTATTGTAGAAAATTGTAATCCAACCTTATAATTGTCTTCTGGTTCATGCATTTGAATGGAAGAAAAACCAGTAGAATTTATAGTGATCTTGTCAGGTTTTAGCACTGGGCACCGAGCCCAGTGCAGCCATGATACACATGGGGGCCATTATTTGTAAAGTAGCTGCGGTGGCAGCAGCAGAACATTTCAACGACTATGTGTGTGTTATGGTGTTTAGTCTTATATTCTCTCTGTAAGTGGATGACAGGGACACATGAAGTAGAGGAAATATCCACATGCACTTACCTTTGTAGAAGATAATTTTATAAATGACTGGTGTGAGGCAGTTGATATTCTGTCTTCAAATAAACATTTTATATAAAAATAATGAGAAAACATTTAGAATACGAAAAAAAAAAACGACACATAGGCCTACACCACGACACCAAAGGCCGCTTGTAGCTGCGGGCTGTAGACGGCCTGTCTCCTCACTCGGAGAGCAGAATTAGCCTGTGGTTCTCTGCAGACCTCAACCGCCACTATGTGATTTACCGCTTTCCAATGAAGGTTTGGACAGAAGAAAAAATGTATGAGTGCGTAGTTAAAAACAGACAAAACTTGAACTTATTATTTAAAAATTGATTGGAAAATCATAATTATGTCCTTTCCTATGTGCATCCAATGAGCGTATTATTTAAAATATGATGATTTACTCCTAAAGTCAGTAAATCATCAGCATGGGATAATGCACAACAAAAATTTAGTTTTCAGGAAACATCTTAGACTCTAGTGTAAAATCAAATTAAATTGTGAGTTGTAAGTTCATTTGTTAATAAAAAATACTGCTTATTACACACATAGCAAACATGACATCTAGATAAATGACGTGTATGCCACATATATATAACAGCACACCCCATCTACTTTAGCTTCAACTGTGTGTACTGCGTTCTGTGCAAGACGGCATAACATAAGGAAGCTAATTAATGTCAAATTTACATACACCATACATCCTTGTTTGCACCTCTGCCAGGGCTGACTCAGCAGACCCAGGTTAACCCGTAATACCCTGCACAGGTGCGGGGCCACACACTTCGGGATCGCTGCTTGTGTCCATTCATATCCCGGCATTTGTTCATCCCTATGGAGAGGCTCTACTGTTTGATGAGGTTTTAACAGTCACAGTGGTGCTCGTGGGTGGGCCGGGATAAGAGGGTTCATTTAAATCATAGGGGCATTCATTTCAAGACATAGAAGTCAATCTTGAAAGTATGTGTATATAGTTAAAAATTAATAGGAAACAATAGAGGACATGCAGCAATGTATTTGTAAAGTCATGATTATGGTGGGTTTAAGTCAAAGGGTGACTTCCACACAAAGTCTTCTGAAGTTACAGATTTTCCGTTTAATCCCATGTCAAACAGACTATATACATTAAACCAATGTCACAATCTGGATGAATTAATGATTCAAAGTCCAATGATTCCAAACTGGAGCCTAGTACTGCCCTCACCTTGAACACAGATAGTCTAGGACACATACACTATACATAATATCGATACTCTGTTATAGAAATCTATCACAACATCGTCAAAATAGTCTTCTTTTGGAAATGTCCATCCATCCATGGATCCCCCTTGATCCATTTCTGGGTCGGAGGGGTGGCAGGGGTGGCAACCAGTACCCATAGCACCAGTCCCTCACTGATTCTCCTGCAGGTGGTGAGTCCACAGGAGCTGAGATATTACAGTGGGGGCTTCAGGCAAAGTGGGGTTAAGTGTCTTGTCCAAGGACACAACGACAGCAGTCATCAGTGCGAGTCGGGAAGTAGGTCTCATGGTGGGCTCGAACCCACGACCTTCAGGCCCTAATCCCAATGTAAGACCAAAATCCACATGCAGAGCAGAATCATGGAAATCTCAAAGGGACTATAAAAAAAGGCCAAGAAGTTGAAGCAAAACAGGTTTTTTTTTGGACAATTATGTGTATAATTATTAATATTATTAGTATTTCTTTTGGCATACATGATTGTGACCACATTATTTTCACTTACTCAAAACAAAAAATGTATTCATGAGTCATGACCTTGACAGTTGGCACATTAAAGGGGGAGCATTGGTTAAACGTGGAATTATATGCGACTTTAAAGGCTGGGCTACATCACCAGAGTCACCCTAGAGTAAACAAACGGGTTCAGCAAGCAGAGGAGGGATTACCATATCTCCACTTAACTTATTTTATCCTGTGAGAATCATCAATATTAAAGGCCGAGAGGAGGGGGAAAGTGCTGAGGTGGGTTTTTAGCGGCAGGGTGAACCACTGTGTTTAACCACAGAGATAAATGAGAGATCTGCCCAGAATCTACAAAGAGTAAATATAATCTTTTTATCTTTTCCTTTTACTATGCATGGCCATTAACCCGAAACTAAAAAGAAACATTTGCCTTCCTCTTTAACTTTTTATGATATCTGCCGGCTTACGGTGAGCTGCTGTGCGGTGGTGAAACAGGAGTAAATATTGACCAGAGTTATTTTGATATTTGCGACCGTGATACGCTTTATTAATTTAATCCTTATTTTGATAAACACCGCAGTTTTAAACTGAATATGTCACCTCAGCTGCAAAGTCTCTTCATCTCTCCACATGCTTATGAACAGTCTAAAATAAAGTCCCATCTGAGCCCTGCACATACATGATCTACTGCCCCCCCTAAAAATACGTTATTATTATTCTGGGGACATGGCTGAACGTGGTGGTCTAACGTTGCAAGTATGTCCTCTTTAGGCGTATTACTTGTCCACCTTACAGTTGATAATAGTTAACAATAACAACTTCACTGTGTCATTAAAACTTCCAAAGGCTGTTATTAGACAGAAAAGGGGTGTTCATGATGTGAGGTCAAATTGGCTTGTAAAAGTTGTTTTTAAGACTTTAATGATATAAACCTTGGTGGTGCACAGTGAGGAAGGAGCTTCTGTGCTACTCTAACATTGTTTTACTGCTCAACAAAGATTTTTCAAGCAACCCCTAGAGTAATCATCCAACAGTAATACTATTAGAATTTTTTAAAAGATTTTTTTCATTGATTTTAAGTACTCTGAAAGATAAATATGTTTAAATACAAACTTTTACAAAAAGGCAGGATATGACAGGTCCCCTGGATTTAAACTGGATTTGATTCTTCAGTAACAAACATGAACAGGCCTTTGAGTTTCAAGCGTGTCCACACTCTGCTTTCATACTCTCTCCTGGGTTCGATGCAACTTCCAGTGTCTGCGTAGGTTTCCTCCAGGTGCTCCGCTATCTCCTATCACAAAAAACATGTACAATAGGTCTGGCATATGCCTTGTGTATGGTGACCCTGCTCCCATTACTGTGTCGTACTTACTTATTTCCCAGTGTCTCCAACGTGCTTTGTACTGCACCATTTCTATGGATCCACAATCTCCCTGAAGAAGCATCAAACTATCTGGATAGAGCTCCTACTACCCGTTTGAAAGAGGCTTATAGGGCCCTTTTGGAGAGGCGTAAGTGAACAGACGTTGATGCAGGGTCTGCTCACAAACTGCAGTTGACACATTATACTTATAGGGTCTATTTCCTCCTATCTGACCATGGATCTATAATAATATCTGGATAGGGTATTACTAGATTATAGCTGTCCCACCCATGGGCACAGGGGGCGCCTGTGGTACTGCAGACTACATTTTTGTGGGCTACCCAGAAAAATGTCCCATAGAACTCAATGTAAACTAAAACAGCTGGACCTCACCTGACAGAGAACCTACAGCTTTCATAAAGGTCGGATTCTAGTGTCCCTTCGGTTTTCTATAAATCCACACTTTAGTGCAACAAACTCTGATTGTTCGTCTCCCGCTCTAGTTCCACTCTAGCTCCTCATTAATCACCAGCCGTTCAGAGCGCAGCCGAGCCCCTCTGTGCAGGTGCATGAGAGCCACACACACATATTTGGCCCAAAGCATCATCATCTCGTCCACTGCGCAGAACTGGCAGGACCAGACTATGCCCAATTATGGGCGTGTTCCGCTAATCTTTCGGTCCTCGTGGCTGTCCCATTCATTTGATTTGAATAGGGCACCATCTTGGATCACTAGGGCTTGTATCTAACTCATTCGAAATCAGATACAATTATTTGACAGCTATATAAAGTCTCTAAAGGACCCCGCTGCGCACATAGCCGCCCTCGTGCACGCCCAATTACAAATCGCTTTTGATGAAAATTTGACATATACAAATAATATACTTTTGAACAAAAAATCACGGAGGTGATTCTGCCAATAGATCTTACCCCCTCAGTCATACTGATGTCACTGTGATTGCAGAAGTCTGACAGGGTTTTCTTCAATTTGTTGGCCTTCCAAATTATTTCATGTTAGACTTATTTACAAGCAGTCAACATAGAGCGTTTTCTTCGGACCCGAAAACCCACAGCCCTTTTTGATTCAAATATGACGGTGGTTTGGGGGTTCTTTAGTCCAAAACATTGTTGACTATATTTGGATGAAGTTGGAGAGCAAACAAAAGAGCAGCAATACATCTCTTAAACACCCTCCTCCTGTCTCTGTCCATATGTCACTGTTTGTGTGTTTTTTATTTTTTTATTTTTTCTATTCTCTTTCATTTTATCCATCTTTCTTTTGCTGCATCATTCATCGTTTAGCCCAGATGTTGAATCCAAGGCTGGCTCTTTGGCCCAACACCACGTCCCATTTGGGTCAACTAGTGTGGAAAAGCCGAGCAATGACCACATAATGACCACTGTCTGAGAACCTGGCTAATTTTTCATGTTCAAACCAGCGGTTGAGGCCAGGACCAGACCAGCGGTCTGTGCTCTCTAGGGTTTGTGTTTCAGGGAGAGAAAAGGGAGCAGTCTAATGCTATTTGAAAAACGTTATTTTCAATAATGTTTAAAGTTTTGCAGTGTAGGAAAAGACATATGTTGAGTTGAACGTCTTTCTGAAAGTGGCAGCAGGTCAAGAGGTTACTTAACACTCTATATATATATAATTGTTTTCCTCTCAAATGCCCAAGTCCTGTCAGCGAGCCCCATGATACTCTGTGATGACAGCAGAGCCTCAAAGACGGATGGCTGTAAAACTACTGCACAAAATGTGCACTCAAAAAAATTGAACGTGACTCTGCAGTGAATCAAGGAAGACGTTTGGATATTGCCCAATTTTGGGTTGACCTTTTTTATCTGACAGCAAATACTTAGATTACATCTAATCTAAGGTTAGATGTTATATATACTTTTTTCTTGCCTTTGTGAAAAAGATTCAATTCACTCTCAAGTGATAGTGAGAGCTTTGTGAACTCCCCTGATTAATTTACCTGGACTGTTAATTTAGTTATACACTATATGTTACACTATATGTTTTACTCTAAAATACCTTGAAAAAACTAAATTCAGTTTTGAATACAGGATATGGGTGCAGTATAGCCTACTTTTGATTTAGGTTATAGACCAAAGAAACACAAATGTGTTGTGCTTTCTCTATACACTAATTATTTGTGGGTATAAAAAGAATACAGTACACAGATGAACGAGTGTAAGACAAATAGACCACCTCCATGGTGACCCACATAATCCATTATCGAGATGAAGGCAAGATTCATTACATCTGTTGTATGGGAACTTGGGATGTTTGTGCTTAACTGTCTTTTCTTCTTTGCTTTTAGTCATGTTGTCTGCTTTCTTTCATCTCCATACATATGCACATTGTGAACATATGTAATGCAACATTAATCAAAGCTGAAATATTTCTACATAAGTCAAACTACAGTGCGAGTGTTCATTGCTCATTAGTTGCCGTGCGCACTCACCATAGCCCACTTCCCACACTCGACTAACAGAGAACTTAAGATAACAATAGCTCTAAAGGTTAGATTGTAACTAACTAAAAACATGGGCTTAACATTATTTTGAAGATGACAAATTAGTGTATGTACAATTGGATTTGTGCTTACAGAAATCTCCAATGACACAGTTGCAGAATTCCCAAATAGGGACTTCCGGGCCATTTTCAGCCAGTGTCATGGGAGTAAATGAAAAACTTGTGATGTTTGAAAAATGTATTACTTTTACCTGCTCAAGTTTTGTCTCGCTTAAATTCAGATTAAATATGTTCTATTTTTCAAACCCCTGTGCACTGAAGCTTGTGCTAGTTTGAAGGCTATACTGAATTTGAATTTATGGTGTTTTTAATGACGGATTACAGGGAAGCAGTAGAGAGTCTAGAATCTCTACTGATAATACCATTTGAGGAAAAATGTTTTTATCCACCGCGTGTGAATAGATAAGCCAAAAAGTGTTTCGCTACTTAGAGGTCCCATAGTTCACTATCGAAGCAAATGTGTGATAATAAAATAGTCTTTTCAAAAATGAGAATACACTTTTTCCGAACTCCTGTGCCACTGCAGCCATGGCACAACCCTTGGCTCAGGTTGAAGAACTTTGCACAGTTCATCTGTGCAGGAGCTAAGGAATGACGTAATATACTTTCAACTTACCCGATTCTGCTTTAATGTTGAAGTACAAACTTTTTACATATTATATGCTTAGCTGTTATTTTTGGAGATGTTTTTTGTTTTCTTATAATAATAATAATAATAATAATAATAATGCATTGGTTTTACATAGCGTTTTTCAGGACACTCAAAGATGCTTCACTTTGATGTCATCATTCTTTCACATACACGGTGGAGATAAACTACTTCTGTAGCCACAGCTGCCCTGGGGAACACTGACAAAATCAAGGCAAGCAGTATGTGCCATCTGCCCCTCTGACCACTACCGACCATTCACATACACACCAGACTCATTCTAGGCAATCTGGGTCAAGTGTCTTGCCTAAGGAAACAACAACAGTTTGGCACTTTACAGCCACAGCTGCCCCACTGTGGTACCTGGAGTTCCCAGAAGTCTCCCATCACAGTAGTAACCAGGCGCTGCCCTGCACAGCTTCTGAGGTCTGATGGGATCGGGCTTTAGCATGCATGTATGGTCAGTATAGACTGTTCATACATGCTAAAAGACACGTTTTTAGCTTATCCTTCAATCTTTTTGGGTGTCCTTCTGCCAAAAAGTCAATGTCAGGGTCGGGTTTATCCAAATGTGACGCAAAAGAAGAATATGTAAAGAGGTGGTTGGAAAAATAGAGGACTGACAAACCAGTCGGTGGTTTGTGGCTGGACAGCCGCTGCCAGGACAGGCCCAGGAATACATCCAAACTTGACTCTTGTTAATATAGATCCTAAAAATGGTAATAACACATGACGGGCACTCACACACAGGGCGGACCTTTTCTACCAGAACAATCTTTCAACACAACATTGACCTTGAATGCTTTTAGTGATTACTCCGTGGCACTGAACAGGTCCTTACCATATGGCCTCTGTTGTGTGGTGTGATCAGGAACGGGTTCCAGATATCCCAAAACAATCGCTTGCTTTTGCACACCATCTATTGTTACTAACCAACTTGAAAACATGGCTTCCACTTTATCCATTGCCGAGTAAAAGGCCAGATGCATCTATTCACATACATCTGGATATACAGCTGAGAGACATAGTCCCTCCAGTGTGTCCCTGGTTTGGGGTCTCCTCTGAGTGGGAGCTATACATTTCAAGTATTATAATCAGGCCCCAGGTTCTCACTCCACCATTGTGTTTTTTACATATAAAATATATGAAAACACTACAATGTTAAAATCATTCTGCTGTTGGGTTTGATACTCTGGCTCTGTCTCTGTGTAATGCGCTGTAACAATGAGTGCAAGAGTAACGTTGGTTTTAATTTTTTTTTTTTTTTTTTTTTTTTAAAGCAAAATATAAAATTATGAATTATAGTCTAGGAACAGCTGCGTTGTTAGATCTTATGCCTGCGTTAAGACATGGAAGCTCGGCCCTTGGTATGTGTATCGTTGTCATGGTGAAACGAAGGACAGTGCCGGAAACGAAAAAATCTGGAAAAATCTGAATTGAACACAGGAACCAAGAAACCAGACAGACATAGACAATGGACCGTTAACAAATGGGAATAAGCACAGGATACATACAGACAGAGACACAGGTGAGACAAACACCATGTTAATCCTTCTGCCAATCGTGATGAAAGTGAGAGTTTGTGTCTGGCATTAGTATTTATTCTGGTATTAGGGCCTGTGAGATTCAGTAACATACTGTATATAGGATATTATTATACTGACACAAACCTGAATGATAAAATAAACAAACACCACAGTATGGCACACACCCCAAAAAAAGGCTTTAATTTGACATTCTGTTAGTAAAAATAAGTCTCTTTTGATAACAGGAATTAGACTGAAAAGTACAAATCTTAATATAATGAGGGCAGGCATAGTTTTGGCATATTATACAGTATTTGTTATTTACACTGGTTATTGCCATTTAACCAAACACCATAAAGTATTAATAATGATAATAATAATAACGATAATAATAATAATACAAAAAAAGAAGAGAAAGATATTGCAAAAAGTTACATCACTTTAAATAGAGGCAGACATGGGTATTGGTTTACTTAGTTTCCCTCATATTTGTGGCCTGTCTTTGGCATAACAAATCTATAAGTGAAAGACACAGGACTGGATGGGTTACAGCGCTGCTTCCTGTTTCCACTTGTGGTCAGCATGTCCATAATGGGCCACTGGCTTCACTACTTGACAACAATTCACTCATCGCTCCACACATAACCCTGGGAGGTTCATCTCCTGCCTTGCAAAAATGACATGATATGGTTGATTGGACCCAAATGGCCAATCCGCATTTTTCCTTTTTATTTTCATTTTGAGAGACAAAGTGGGCCTGCCCTTGCCACTCTGCTTCCGTTTGACTCTCTTCGACATTGACAACAGTGCAATCTGAACCGCTATCCCAGGGGCCTAATCGTTTACTTCCTGCTCCTGCATTACGCTGATATTGATTAGTTATCAGGCTCTAATTGGGGTGCAATCCCCCTCTCCTCTCAATGTAAAATCTATGCTGGAAATGGTAAAGTAGAAATTATGATGATACTTGTAAATAGTTTTGGATTTAATGTTATGTGCTTATTGAAGATACATGAACGCAAATGGCCAGGGGACAAAAGGGTGATAAAGGGAATATGCTGCTGTCTTTTTAGTCTTTCCACTCACAAGGATGCCATTGGCCAATTCCACACAGATAAATATAATCTAGTGTCTGAATTGGACCTGGACTAGTTATGCTTTCACATTTTGGGGAAACTGGACTGCAACTCATCGATATGTGTCTGGGTGTACATGCGCTTTGCTCCATCAGTATTGAACTACACTGTAGCTAAATATGTCCTGGGATTTTATTGATTCAATCATTAATTAGGATTTTGTTTTTTAATCTTCCCAAATTATAATAATGTGAAAATGATAATAGCGTTGATATCCAAGTTTGTTGAAAGAGTACATTAGAAGATGCAATCTTATGAGATCTTGTGGATTGTGGATCTCCCATTTTCTTCCTGAGTGTGTTTATAAATACTGACCTAAATGTCTTAGGCTTGGTGAAAATCTTTAGGTCTGGTCTCCTTGGAAAACGGTGGGCGGCATCTTGTAGAAAGACTGCAATGGGAATAGACAGTTAATGGGCAGTTAGACTTTCCTCTAGAGACACAGCGGTTTCGTAGATCTCTATGGGACCCTTCCCTACTGCTCTATTTTTTCTGACCAGAACCTCTCCACACATACAGTACTATTTGATGTTGATTTGCTTTCTGGTTGCCCAAAAGCACAATATAACCCACTTTCTTCATTACCGTGTAAACCACTGCACTAAAGGCATGGGACAGTACATTATCTGTATACAAGGGCTACACAATGAAGTATCCGCGCCATCTGCACAAAACATTTTTTAACTGTCCATCACTTTGTCAAGAGGAATAGAAACGGGAGGCTGCAATTGGTCTAAACACAATAAGGGAGGGGGCCCACTGTCCACGGCATTGAGAAGTTGACAAATGATTCTGATTCTGATTCTAGGGCCCTTAGAACCTGTGTCCTGAAGTAAAGTGTGGTGATGAGCACTGGCCAAGCCACAGCAGACATTTGAGGAAGTGCCTGGTCTGGTTTCTCTCCAGGATACAAAGGTATTAGCGAGACATTATGGAAACAATTTGTGCTGTGTAATACTTTTCCACAATGTTTTTTTGTTAATTTTAGTCACCTCTATCTATATTGTTTCATTTGTTTCTATACCTGATGATTGACCATTGAAAGTGCATTGTTGCCTATCATGATTAACAATCAAAAAATGAATAAATCTAGGCATATCTGGTCTGTGCCATATTATAGTTCAAGCTCAAAATGTGCACATGAACATTTACATTTACTGCCCATCAATTCAGATGTGCAGGTCAGGGGAAAGAATCTGCACTAGGAGGCAGAAGTGTCCAAATGTACCCCCTCAGCAGAAGCACCCCACCCAGCAGACAGTTCAATTGACTGCCTGGTATTCTTAACCCCAGTGTTTGCAGACACTAATGAGGGACCCTAATGTCAGTGTAATCAATATGTTGTGTCTCATAATAAAGTAATTCATGTTTAACCTATTTAATTGAGGGTTATTTGTCTGGAACAAGGCTTGTTAATGAACACACCTCTCTGGATTGTAGCTGTAGTGTAATTTCTATCTTTCATCCCACAGTTGCACTCACAGACACACACTTATGAACTATTGTGTTTTTAGTGGTAGGGGACACCGGAACACCTGGAGGAAGCCTATGCAGACACCGAGAGAACGTTTGGTCCGGGAATTAAACGCTGGACCTTGTTGGTGTGAAGCACAAGTACCAAGCACTCTGTCCTTGTGCCGCCCGCTTTGTCGTTTTGTTTTAACACTTTAAAGTTTCTGTAACTCGATCCAGTGCTGGACTACTGGGACCATGCTCAACAAGCACTACATTCCCTCACAATGGGTTTTTGTACCACAGATTGGATTGGGAGCGTCAGTGTCCCCCACAACACATGTCACCTGTTGTTCCTGAGCAAGATACTTATCCCCACTTTGCCTGAAGCCCCCTCTGAAAGACCAAGGCAGGACATGATGAGATTGGAACAAAGGCCTCACATTAGTTTTCAACATGGCACTGGTGCCCATCTCAGAAGCTGCACGTTTTAAATGTTTTGTATGATTTAGATTTCACATAAAAGAGGCCAGGGCACAATTCTATTTACAGGGAGCATAATGGGAAAAAGCAGCTTCACTTGAGAACTGGAAAGAGATATGACGGTAAAAATATTAAAAAATAATGTATCTTTCAAATCAGATGTAACTTTCACATTGCAATGGAGTTGAAGTGGAATCTGAAAAGCTGCTTGTTTGCCAGTGACATTAGCTGCATGCTACACACATCTCTAATTTAATCCAGTCTTCTCTACCCAACACTCCAGCCCCCTCCACCTCCACAACTAGAATCATTTTTCAGTGTGGTATGTTTTAAGTTGTCACTCTAAAGTATTTCTAAGCATAGCATTCTGTTAATAATCTTACTATTTACTTACTAATATTATATTAAAATATGCAAATATTATCTGAACATTTGTTTGATTGCTTTGTAGTTGCACACTTAAACTACAAATATATCTTTATATATATTTTTATCAGAACCTAAAAAGATTAATAAGAATGCCTTTGCTTTTCACTTACACGGTGTCCCGTTGAGAGCACGTATCGAGACACCCATTACAAGAGCTGGGGATGACCATTCAACGGCGTGTGATACCACTTTTGGATGGCGGTTATATGGTTTAAACGGGCTCTTCGCTGGCTGATTGTGTGTCATGGCGCAGATTAGACAGCTGCAGGCTGCAGGGTCTTCGGTGGAGCTCCTCTGCCACAGGAGAGAGAACTAAGAGGAGTCATCCATCACCTTCTGAGAAGGCCTTCTGCACAAAGGATGAGTGTGTAATGACTGCTCAGCAGGAGGCGGACAGTACCTCAGGAGTACACCTGGGACTTCTTGAGGTATGCATACTGAGATTTGGTTTTCAATTTACTTTCCAAATGCATAACCTCCGGTATACAAAACCAATGATAATAGTCTCTGTTTGAAAAGTGATATAATGTGGTAACAATATAAGGTATTGATGAGACGAGCAAGATGAAGGTTCATGTTTGATCAAAAGAACTCTTCCTGTACACCAATTAAGTATATTTTATTTGATTCATCTCAAAATCAATATCCCAGACCTATCCAATAACAATACATATCAGCCTTTTATTAGAGGCTGGTCCTCTTCCAAGAATGCACCGAAGGGTTAACCCAGTGCTGAGTGTAGTGCACTGACTCCCTACATACAGTGAAGCCAAAAGGGGGAGGGACGCCGGGAATTTATGTCCCTTCATGACACATGCTGCTCAGGGTCTCATGTTAATGGAAAATTAGATGTTTTAAAGTCTGCCAAAGAAATACAGCTCTCTTTAAATCCTCTCCTTGTCAACCAGCGCAACAGCATTAGGAGTGCGGTCCAGCTCCGTAATGCACCTAATGACAGGGATATGTCACTTTCCAGCTTCTTTTTCCCTTTGCTCGAGTCTTCAGCTGTCTCCAGCGCAGCTTAGTTGACACTGCAAATATAACTATGTCAGAGCGCATTACTCTCTCTTCATACAATAGAACCGCGAAGCTATGGTGAACTTACTATAAAAACTTACCATAATTCAGAAAGTTCTTGATTTTAAGTCCAGCCAGGCAAAAATGCACCATTATGTGAGGGACAATTGAAGTATTTGAAAGGGGGGGTTAATGGTTTTCATGTTAAGTTCTCCATGTCATGCAAAGGTTTTCTCCAGGTGCTCCAGTTTTCCCCCCAATTACACCCTCCCTGACCCCATTCCTGCCCTCCCTTCCTGGCCAGGACTAAAAATAAAGGTTAAATAAAGGTCAGTAAGATACAAAATGAATAACTGAATTAGGGTAAAGATTAAGATCACTATTCACAACTTAGCGTCTTTCCACATCCAAACATGGGTCACAAATTACAATCCTGTTCATTGCATCCGTAACAATCATCCATTGTCTGTGAATACTGACATTCTCGGCCCACAAGTTTGAGAAGCCTCCGTCTTCCTTGTTGCTTCAATTATTTGTCTGTTTACTTTCTAAGGGGTTTTTTCTGCCCTCTGTTTCTGCTCCCGCTTCCCACTCCAAAAGGAATGGGGCAACTGTGAACTTAGGGCAAAACACTGCAAGCAAACAGGCACTGGCTAAAATAAGCTGGGTATTTGCTGCTGAACCGAGGAAGATGTGTTATTTCATCATTTAGCTTTGTAAATCATGTCCCAATGCTTTGACCCTGGGGTGCCCTCAACTGACCAACTGTAAAACAACAATGGTGGGTGGGGGGGCAGCCCAGTCTAATCCATAGGCACTCCTCTTCCTCTGGAGCAACAAAACCAGTACCACCATTTCCTGGGTTACAGATTATAGGAACTCACCCAGGAAAAGATAAAGAGTGCATCAAGTCTGTCCAGATAATACAAAGGAGGCAGAGAGCAGTACAGTTGACTGATGTGTTTTAGCTGGCAGTTATCAAGCGCTTTGTAATATTAGCACCTAGAGATTATGCTGTTTGCAAACACAGAGGGGCATCCTATTAAATCTCATTGAACAGCCCATATCGTGTCTTGCAATTGCTCTGGAGATACTGTGGACCTCGTCTATCTGGTCTGGATCGCCTCCAAACTCCTCCGGCAAACCCAAATATGTGTAACTCGATCTGGACCCTGAGACGCTCGCCTGCCACAACAAATTGGCCTCATGCGAGAGGGGTGGGGGCAGTGGGTATGAGGGGGGCTCACAGCTACACAAGATGGAAGCTAACACTGGGAGGTAATCCTAGAGCTTCCATGGCCTAGAGGAGCCCTGCCCCCTGATGCTGCCAAGCACTTGGCTCTGGCCCAAATACTGAAGACAAACATCATGTCTTCCACAATTAGACACACTTATGCTCCAGCAGAAGAGCAGAAGCACATGGAGCAGCGGGAGCAGCCTTTTCTGGGACCAAACTACTTTTACTGGGCTTTGATTATGATTTATTTCTTACATAACTTAACCATCTGCTAGATTTGTGTCAAGTGAAAAAGTTTTGTTGTACTGCAACTTCCTGGCAGTTGCATGCTGTATGAGTTAAAACTATTCAGAACTAAAGGAACATTTGGTACCTCTACACTCATGATAACGGTTATTTTAGGCAGATCCTCATTGCATTGTTTTGGTCAGCCAATGATGACAAAGGATCAGTTCTGTTTCAGAGTTTGGATTCAACACCCAGAAGCATATAGGTGCAAAGGATAAGAAACAGCCAAGCAAATATTGGAAATATATTTGGTGTGGCTCCGTTTTGGATCAGCTGTGATAATAAAAGCAGTCGCTCCGCTGCCTGTTGACATAACCTCATGATTTATAGTTGTTCTCCAAGTCCAAATCCAGAAACAAATCTAAACCTGTTTTGTGTCCTTATCTTTGTCCACGGTTTAATTCAATTAAATGCATAGACCTTTATTTCATTTATGATGTTTTTTTAAGGTGCTGAATTTAAACCAAATGACATTCTGCTTTGGAAACATTGAAACTCCTTGAAAAACCTTAACACCTCTGGGAAAACCTTATTGGACATGATTGTGGACGACATGTTCATTTTATTTTTATTTGGTATTTTAATTAAGAATGACTCCACTTTAATGTTACGTTCAGAAATGTTATTCATGCACTTATTATCTTGTGATACATATGAAAGATGTAGATGTCAATTTTGCTATAACAATATTACGGTGCCTTAAAATGTAAAGTGAAACACTCTTCCACATTGCGTCATCATAAAACCACAAACCTTGATTCGTTGATTGCCAGAACTGAGACAACTCAGTTTTCCCCCTGGAATGAAATGTACGTCATGTTAGCAGCTTAAAGAGGGATATCAGTAATATACCACATTTCTTTTTAGGTCCACAATGCATTAAAACTATATTTGTTAACAATATAGACTGTTGTTTTAATATATTTTAAGGAACACAGTGGGTCCATCAGATCTCAGACTGGAGTGAGACCAGTTTCCTGATCTTTGTCTGGTGTTTCAGTGTGTCATTAGTCGTAAGTCCATGTCCTGAGGGGTACAGGTGGTGCAGATACTTTGACTGAGACTCTTTGATCTTCTGGATACAGGTGTTGATCTGCTCCGATTCAGACCCATCGCTGACTGGAGTTATTCTTCCAGGAAGGCTGGCCTGGCCTTATGATACCAGTAAAACCTCCTTTTGATTACACCCTTGCTTGTAGAAGCCATGTCTGTCTGTTTTACTGAGCTTGGAAAAGTTACACTGAAAGTTGGAACTGTTTAGAATGTTCTTCAGGTTAATTTCCATCAATTTGCAATTCAGATAAATGTTAAATATGGACTAATAATTTACAATCTAAATGAACAGTCTAATTAATACTTACTTACTAAATAAGTCATATAAAAGATGTTGAAAAGGATCAGACATAAAAATTGCAAACCAAACCAAAGTGGAGACAAACAGCATGGCTGAAGAGAAGTTTAGTTTTGCGCTGTGTCTGACTCAGTGCCCAGTGTGCAATAATGACTGGAATAAAGCGCACACAGAGATGCAGTGATCAGTGGATAAGCTCTAAGAGCCCTACACTGCCTCTTCACTCTAATTGACGAGTGTAATTTGATGGCACTCGTAACAGAGTTAGAAAGCAATTAGCGTCATGGCCCATCGGCACAGGCCTGCAAAGAGCCCACCTGTGGGTCACTTTTTAATTTGGTGAAGTGCTTAGTGCTTAGCACAGGCCTCTGTCTTTATAAACTCAGTGGATGGTAAATCCTGTTAGCGCTAACTCCACAAACGACTGTATTGACCATCTCAATCTAATCCAGTGGTTAGGAGCTCACCGAGACGCAGCAGATTATTAAGATGGTGTTTGCTCTTGAAAGGTAATATAAACTATGAAAAAAGAAGGCAGTGCAGAAGACTGATCTGGCCATGATGAGGGGGTAAGTGAAGTGACTGATGCGTGCTGTTTGGTACAGGTCTAATTGCCTCTGAGAAAGCTGCTCCTCCAGGAGCTCTCCAAATGACACTCCAGATGTTGAAGTTTGTTGGTGGGAGAATCAGACATTTTACTATAGTATGATTTCATTATTCTGATTGTAAACAATAAGCACATCTGATGGAGGGCTTTTGTTTGGTGTCTGGAAGTGGACACCAGTCCCTGGTGAGTTTGTTTGTTCTAATTAGGTCATTGTTGTTGATGTTGTCAAACACTGTGCTGTCCTTTTCCCCCTGAGGAGACTCTTTAACATGCAGCTCTGTGGCAGGGTACTTGACCCAGAAGGACATTTGACCTGCCGTTAACCCGGCGTGGATTTCCTTACAGAGACCTGTCCGGGAGTCCACACATTACAAACACTTAATACACTAATATCTTCCTCTTGATCATAACGACACATGCTTTTGAGTCCATTGTGGAGAACGAACTACGAATACCAAACCTTTGTTTGTCTTCATGTTATGGAGAAAAGTCACAAACAAATATACAGTTGCATAAAAATAAGAGAAATAAAGAGGGAAATGTTGATTTAAAAAATATTTTAGAAAAATAGAACATTTGTACCCAAATTAATTCTGACCAAGCTTAAAGATACACCATTAATGAAAATAGACACTCCACATCCCATTAGGTCCTGGTGTCAGGAAGTGTTGTGGTCACTGCATCCTTCATGTTCAATGTCACCTCTCTGTGTCTTTACGTCGTTTTACTGGCACGGTGAAGACAGCTCCTTTTATCGTAATTTCTTAAAGTTATTGTTTAAATCTTGAAGAAAGAGGAAAAGTATCCCTGGACTCTCCCATGGAGTGGGAGCTGCAGTCACAGATGGTGAACAAATGTTCTTTTGAGGGAGTGTTGCACAAGACTTGGTTCTTGCACAGCACAGCAGTGAGCTCGCTCCAATACAGATGGTTGGAGAAACAGCCACCAACAAACACAACTTCTTTGTCAATTTGTGATGCAACCAAACTGAAAAACTGTGATTTGTCTGTTGCATTTTACTTTACGTCTTAACTGATTAATGGAGCTACATTGACTCGTGGGAGGCCACAAAGATCTATTACATCTTTTTTTCCGATTAGAACTCAACTGAACGCCACATCACATTCACCAACTCACTGCATTTACATCAGAAATGAATAAATGGCCTGGACTTTTTTTTTTAGATAAAACGCACGTACACCTGGCATAGGCCGGGAACTGTGCCCCGGAAAGAAAACACAAACACGTGAAATTACGTGCAATCACATCGCCGTGTTTACAGCAGGTAATTTTCAAATTTGGAAAGAACATAAATTCTACACCTCCCTCTGGTGGTAGCATAAGGACAGATCAGTAATACTTGTTGCACCATCTATTTTCAAATTAAGACATTATTCCACATTCTAATACATGAAATGAAATGTCTCTTAATCCTTTAATGACCAAAGATAATGCACAATATTTCATCATTAACATGCCTCGAAGCCATTTTCTCAACATAAGTGGTCCTACGAGATTGTACAAAGAGAATAATGCAAAAATAGTTGTTTTTGATCATTTAAATCAATAACTCAGATATGCATGGTCAAGTGGTCTATGTAATGGTTCTGCCGCATGTGTGAGAACATGCAGTGAATGACGATTTTCTTAATGAGAGAGTTAAGAATAATAACAAGATTGGAGCCAGGGCACAGGGGAGGGGGCAGGCCACGTGGAGGGTCCGCAGAGGGCGCTCCTTGTGTGCACACTGATGCCCATTGTGTGGTGAGGAGGTGTTTTGGTCAAGACCGATGGACCCAGTATTGTAATTGCTGCGTGGAATGTCTGTCTCTGGTTAGACCATTAGCTATGACTACTGGATGTCATTGTCTGCAGGAGCTCAATAACGCCACAACTAGAGTCACGAACCACAATTTAGATTAGCCTTTATTAAACCATTTTACTTCTCTTTGTCTCTATGGGAAGAACATGCAGCACAAAGAGGGTCATGTGAGCGAGTGGCATGCAATATGTGATCTCAAATGTTGTAGCTGAACTCAGGGAAATATGTATTGGATGTGATCTTGAGTTCAAACTTCAACTTTATATTTTATCAGCCACACCTGCAAGTGTCATTTGCCATTCAATTCTCAATCAGATCATAAGACCAAAATGCGTGTGACTGAAAATCTGAAATCAAACCAGTCATGCTCCCATATAGATGAAGTTCGGCTTTTCCTTGGACTTTCTCTTTTCTTTTAAATTCTTTACGTTGTGCTTGTCGTGTTTTTATCTGTACTTTTACCGAATTGTGGGCTAATATGTTTCTACCTGCCTTAGGACAATGGAAGCATTTTAGCTATTGTGCTAATTCCAGCATATGTATGTTGATCAATCATTCAATCTATCAAATTTTGTTTATAAAGCGCCTTTTCATACAAAAAATGCAACACAATGTGCTTTACAGTTTAGTTAAAAACAATCCAAGATGCCCACTTCTAAACCGCACCGCCCCACAGATCCTATACACCCACATGCATACACACATAAAAACGCACGCACACGCACACACACACACACACACACACACACACACACACATATAAAGTCGGAACAGATAGGTAAAATAAACAATGAAAAGATATAGGGCTGGGTGCAGATGCATACAGCTGAAGAAGCGCCATCCAAGGAGCCATCTGCACCAGGAACAGAGAGGAGAGAGGACGCCCCAGACCCCCTCTAGATCCAAGAGCCAGACCCCCGCAGCCACAGCAGACCCCAGCTTCCAGTGCAGAGGGCTGTTTGCCGGCAAATTGATTAATATGTACTGTTCAAATAGATAAAAAATGACTCTTGTATTCAAAATCTAACCGTACTACTGATATCAGAAGAAAACTACATTATTTAGAAGGGATGTACCTATGCTACCCGCCGATCGGACTCAGACATAATTTTTCACTATTATAAAATCAGATCTATTGTTATGCGCTAGTAGAGAGTGACGTCACTTCGCTGCAGTGATTGGTTGATTGGTTGCTGTGTGGAGCAGCGGAACAAAATAAAGTGAATAAAATAAACAATATGTAACATCCTGGATCAGTATTTGTAGTTCTTCTGTCTTAAAAATGTCTTATAGAAGTAACAGGTCAGAACTCGGTCAGAACAAAATAAAATTCAAATTCACTAAAATTCACTAAGAACAAAATGTTAAAGTGACATCACCAGTTTTCTCTAGAAAGTCCACATGAAGTATAAACAAGATGAAAAGAACTATCTGCATGGTTCATAAAACTTAAAAACAAAGGCCAAAGTCGTGTTACTTCATTTTTGTAGACAACAGCCACAGGTTTTTCGGATCTGATTTCTCTAATTGTGATTGTGGCACAAAAATGATCAAAGGTGACACTAATGTTATGTAATGTTTGCCACATCCGTCCCAAGTGTAACTGATCTATAATGTGACGGTGATGGATGCTCAGGCCCAGAACTGATCAGAGACTGCGAGCCATCAGGGCTCTCCCATCCCTCTCATTTCATTAGGAATCACTCAGCACTTTAGAGCAACATTCAATTACGCTCCTGTGGTAATTAAATGTTCCTCAAATGAGTTCAGTTAAATCATCTCCGTTTTGGCTTCACTAGGCTTTTTACTGTCGAGAGCTCAAATGAACATTAAGTGCTCCATCCACTGGGAGAGCCCGCGCACCATCACACTGCATGACATTTATCCAGAGAATAACGGAGGATATTATTACAATAGGAGAGATTTGCATTCTACTTTTTTTTCTTTCTCAATGATGCGATGACTTGAACTGAAAGTTGTTCAGTTGCTGCTGGAAATCTTTGTGTGTCTTCATGCCAGCAAAAACAGAGCTCCTTTAACCCTTATGTTGTGTTAGGGTCTCCAGCGACCCGTTTCATGGTTATAATATGTAATAACTTCCATGTAGTTGATCTTATGAGAACGAGACTTTATGACATCCTCCACAACACGTGTACAAACTCAGAAAAACTATGTCTTACAATTTGGAAATTTCTGAAAGTATCGGCAGAAAAAAAGTTACAACTGTGGTGTTGACCTGACCAGACACCTTTTTTGCACACATGTACACGTACAAAATTGACCCGCTAACAACGGGCAGTGGTGCAGGTTCCTAACACAACATGAGGGTTAACTAATTATATTTATATGCGTGAATAAGACACAATTTTACTATATTGACGATAAATCTGGTCCAATAAAATATTTTGTGTAGAATAAAAGTAAAACTGGACAAAGGAAACAAATTGTGTAAAAGGTCCGCCTTCTACCTACACTGCACAGGCACATATAATATATGTAATAATTATGTTTTGTTGAAATAACTGTAAATCATTTAATGACCCTACAAGGCAAGAGTTATTTTTAAAAGGGGATTCATCAATATTCTCCAGGGGTACATGAAGAAAGGTCAGAAAATCTCTCATTAGGCCCAGAGCATGCGCGCTGCACATTAGTGTTTGTGTTGTTTTTGTCTGTGTGAGGTTTCGCTGAGTGACCAGTCATCACAGCTTCAATTACAAGTCATCATCACTAATACAGCAGGAATGAATCTTTTGTTATAATGAAATGCACAGGGTTAGGGTTGACCTAACGGAAAGGCAAAATTCCACCAACATAAAAACCTTCAAATGTCTTTATAACTATCTTATCTTAACAGGAGCAGCACAGGGCACGTATACTGCTCATCTGATTAATGCACATAAAGACAGTGCTGCGAAGGGTCATTGAGGATGTCCTCCTAATATTATATCTGCACAGTGGTTCCCCACTCCATAGACCTTACAAGCGACAGTAAACCAATACATTATGTTCATGTGAGTGTAATTATGGCTAATATGCAAGCCATCCTGCCAACACTTACAGCAATATTGACCAGCCCTTCTCACTTCATTTACATGTCGCCATTTAAAGGCCACAATATTAATTAGTCTCTGTATAAAAACCCCCAGTGAGTAATACACCAGTGTGTTAACATGTGGTGTTGTTGTACCAAAGCTGTACTATCATAAAAATAGTAATCCAAACAATGACCTGAATATAGATAATCACAAAGGGCTACTGAATATTTCTGAACAATGTCAAACAGAACATGGCAAAGGCGAGAATCTTACACCAGGCGAGCCTGGTGTAAGATTCTCTGCTTGGATCCATATTATAAAAATACAATGTTCGGATCAAAATGAAGATGAGAATGTGAGGATGAGATGTGCTCTCTGTGTGACCTTGTTGTGTCCCCTGTGCCCTGTGTCCCCAGGAACTTCTCCTTCTTCAGGAGGAGTTCATGACGAGGCTCGGCCGCATTCTGTTGGAAGGGTGACAATTGATTTGGCACATCCGTTCTAGACGTTTGGTCTCCAGTACAGTCAATGTTTTGTGACTTTTATATTATAGAATAATATTTAAAATATAATATTTTCTTTTAAAAATGAGCATGTAATACTATAAAAGTATTGCAGTGTATGTATTGTATAGTAGCCTTGGAATGGCAGTAATGTGATTGGATGATTGTATCATATGCTGTGACCTTGTGCCCCCTGTCACCATAGTGTCCTCACAATCAAACAAAAGCAACACAAACCACTGCCACCGCTGGCTTTTAGACGTTACACTCACCACTTCACTTGACTTCTTGTTCTTCTTGTTTTTCAGAGCAAATAAAACAAGTTAAACATGTTAAATGTGTTGGTTAGAGGTTTGCACAGTGGTCTTTTAAAACCCAATGTGAACGTCACCATGATTTACAATGCAACACAAACCTAGTGTTCCATACTCATATTTGTCAATGCAGACCACCTCACGGTCCCACCGTCATGTGGTTTGATAACTTGTCTTCTCTGCACCCCATTCTCTCCACATGCGTATCTCGGAGCTCTCCACATCATCAATAACTGCAGAGGCACAAAAGCTGCTAAATTAGGTCCACAAATGACTAATGAGCTCGTGCATTGTTTGTGTATTAGTCTCTCTCAGCTGTGTCCAGACCCCAGGGTGCGGCCCATGCCGTGCTTTTCCTGTGGACAGCTAAACCCAAACATGGATTTAACTATCCAAATTGGTTTGATAAACTGACTCCTTCAGGACTCTAGAACCAGCAACTTAGGGAATGATGCAGAGAACAATCTGGGCTGGAAGTGGTCAGCAAAACGACTGTCCAACAAATGTTCACTGACATTTACTCAAAAGGAGCAAAGAAGAATTCAGCAAACAGACACATGTTTTTGGGAGATGAAATGAACTGCGCACTCAGCGGTTTCTCTGTTTTGGATGAGCACGTGTAAATATGCAATACATGAATGAAACATTGGTTTTCTTTTTATGTAGCTGCAAACGCATTCAAACCTTTTTCTGATGTTATATTCTTCCACTGTCTGGTGGAACAGACAGAGGGCTGACCGGCTGACCTATCATTAAATAATCTAATAGCACACTGCAAAGATGAGATCATCTGAATGGCAGACGTATTATTATGGGATCTTGTCACTGGAAAGTATTTTGTCAGCCCCATGTCAACACGAAGCGAGTGCTCCAAAAATAATAAAAATAATGCTAATTATGACAACAATAATAATATAACTGATGTGTGATCACAATGACCGGTACAGTAAATACTAATGCATTTGAATAATTAATATTGACATCTTTGTACAATTTAATCTAATCTATTTATGATATATCAACAATCAATACAGATTGATGAAAACAATAAGGCCTGTATCCATTCTGTGAAGTGTCATGTTGTGCACAAAAGACACACAACACGTTTACCCGTGAAGCTATAAAAATAAGAGATGATTGCAGAGTGATAGTTCCTCTGAGTCAATGAAAGTGCAGACCTCTGAACTGGACTCAAGTGCAATGTGCTACAATGGTTTATATGACACTGCTCTGATAATAACACTTTATGGCATTTTGACGTCACATCGTTTTGGAAGGAACATTGGGTTCATTTGGCCTTACTATTTTCTACACTCTATTATACACCATTAACTGAGTGTTGAAACCTGGCGTAAAAACAGCAAGTTTTTTGCATGCTTGTAAAACAGAGTAGACCGTGTTTAAATATAGACTGATAACTGAATAGAAAGCGTGAAAAGGTGGCTTTGCAGCTTTTGTCCAAAAGGTGTCAGTGTTGAGTTTCATAGTGCTGCACATTTGAGCACGTCCTGCACACGACTCGTTTGGCCACAGTCTTGGTTTTATTATAAGGTTCAATATTGCGTCATTTTAGAATGATATCAATCAATTAAGTTGTAGATTAATCAAAAGCAGCAGGAGGATAGAAATTCCTTTTTGAAATCTCTCAACTGTAAAAGTATTAACACGTAAGCCTGTTGCATGTTGGTAAAACTGTAAGATGTTATATCGACTATATAATGTCTACTTTTGTTTTTATTTACTTGCTTTTCCTACGCTTCTTTTTTCACCACCTATAGACTAATTAGGCTAATCAAAAATGATAAGTGGCCTGATAATATATATATACTAGAATATAATTACTTATGATGAAACGAAAACGAAACAAAATGTCGAAATAAACGACGTTATTATTTTCTACTTTTCTGTCTTTGCAGAAAGACTTCCAGAGCGCAAGTCTCTTGTGCATCCACAATGGAAACAAATAAATGCACACATGAAGTAGAATGAATAAAAAATAAGTGTAAAAGTGAAGCCATGTCTCAGCTGACAGTCAGCTGACAGCCCCTGAGAGTTGAGAAAAGTTTGCCTTCTCTCCACTATCATATGGTAATTAGCTCCCAGCCTGCGACCCTATTGGCTCTTCGTCCGAGTCAATTTCCCACTTCCATCCTGACGTCAGGGCAGCTACAATGCTCTTAAACTCATCTGCTGTGTGATCCCTCGAAAAAATCGCCCCAGCAGAGAGCAGCTCATAGTAAGGCACTCGTTGCCTTCACTTTCAGCTTCTTCTGCCCCATCTCCGCGCCGCGCACTCATGAAGAGACGTCAAGTGTTACATGTTTGAAATCCAAAACCTCCGACTTTCACATGCTGAAAAAGGACTCCGCTGCTTACGCGCACGGCACCGCTGTGTCTGTGCACTACAAACTCTCCGTGGTGGCGTAGGGGGACGCTGAACACCTCGTTTTTCTTTTTTAATAAGATAAGACTTTTAAAGACAAACTGGCTCACGTTGTTCCCACCCAGACCAGTTTGACAGCTGCTCCTCAGCCCGCTTGGAGGACTGTCAGCAGCAAGAGGATGGCATCAGAACTGGCAATGAGCAACTCCGACCTGCCCACCAGTCCCTTGGCCATGGAATATGTTAATGACTTCGATCTGATGAAGTTTGAAGTGAAAAAGGAGCCGGTGGAGCCCGATCGCAACATCAGCCAGTGCAGTCGCCTTATCGCCGGGGGATCGTTGTCTTCCACCCCGATGAGCACGCCTTGCAGTTCGGTGCCCCCCTCTCCGAGCTTCTCTGCGCCCAGTCCGGGCTCGGGGAGCGAGCAGAAGACGCACATAGAGGACTTCTACTGGATGTCCGGTTATCAACAGCAGCTTAACCCCGAGGCACTGGGCTTCAGCCCTGAGGACGCAGTTGAGGCTCTCATCAACAGCAGTCACCAGCTCCAGTCTTTCGATGGCTATGCCAGGGGCCAGCAGTTCCCCGGAGCGGCCGGAGCGGGGGGCACCATGGCCGGCGAGGAGATGGGCTCTGCCGCGGCCGTGGTGTCAGCGGTGATCGCCGCGGCAGCTGCACAGAACGGCGGACAACATCACCATCATCACCACCACCACCACGCCGGGGCTCACCACCAGCAGCCCGGTGTCCAGTCCAGCAGCGCCTCGGGTCCGGGACACTCGCACATGCGCATCGATGACCGCTTCTCCGATGATCAGCTTGTCACTATGTCCGTGCGAGAGCTCAACCGGCAGTTACGGGGGGTCGCAAAAGAAGAAGTGATCCGGTTGAAACAGAAGAGAAGAACCCTAAAGAACAGGGGCTACGCACAGTCCTGCCGCTACAAGCGTGTGCAGCAGCGGCACGTCCTGGAGGGAGAGAAGACGCAGCTCCTACAGCAAGTGGAGCACCTCAAACAAGAGATCTCCAGGCTGGTCCGGGAGAGGGACGCGTACAAGGACAAGTACGAAAAACTCATCAGCACCGGCTTCAGAGAAAACGGCTCGAGCAGTGACAACAATCCCTCATCCCCGGAGTTTTTCATGTGAGTCTCCCTCTCAAGAATAAGTTAGAGAGGCCGCTAAAAGTTTCCTTAAGACTTATTTTTGATTTGACTCATATGCCCATTAGACCAAGAACTTATTCAACAATTTCTGACTTTGTTTTATACATTTTTCAATAGCGGCTGTAGGCACATATTTTTTATTTGTGAGAAAGCTATATCCTGCAATTTTGTCAAATTCTATGAAAGCAGCACGGACGTGGCAGTCCATTACACACGTCATATTTTTAATCAATGATACTTTTTAAAAGTTGGTCTAGTGTGTACCCAGTACACAGGATACTCAAGTTCATCAATTCTTATCATTTGAGTTCAGTCTGTCCAGCAGCATCCATCAAGATAAGTACTTTCTCTCTTTTTTTTTAATTTTTTACAAAGCTTTTTCTTTACTTTTTGTCTGCCAATCTGTGGAGGACCTGCCGTCACCCCATTTCATATGTTTGCTTGTTTTTGTGTTGAGCCGCAAAAAGACTGAAATGACTGACAGTGCGGACTGTGCCCTGCATGCTGGACATGTGTGGCTCTTTTTGTGCTTGAAGATGTCCTTTTGTAGGATGGCTCCAGCATGATATTCATTCTTCATTTATGGCGCTTCACTTTTTTGGGGCATTATCAAAAAAGTGACAAGACTTACCCCCACCCATGCACTGAACCCGGGGTCATTGGTGCCTGGAAGTGCGGCTGAGTGCGCGTGTGCGCGCTCTAAAGACTCACCGAGGGACACGAGCCCTTATGCCTTTGTCATTCATACCACTGTTCATTAGACTTAGCATCACTTTCAATTATCATGTAGGTTAAAACAGATCGAAGCCTGCGCTCAAATGATCAGAAAAGAGAAAATGTATTTTTTTATGAGTTCAGAGAATTGGCGAGGTTCCACCAGTGAATATAAGAGAGGACTTGAATAGTGCAAACACAGCGCTTTGCTGCATGTGCTTTAGACATGTGTGACGCGTCTCATTAGGATCGAAAATAGTTTTATTAAAAAATACATTTTGTAGTTGCGGCCTGGGTAAAAATGCCATGCTTTTGGACATGTCTATTCTGATTAAAATGAACCGACCTGATATGCACTAAAGTCGCCTGGAATCGCAAGGAAACACTTTAGAATAGTTTATGCCATTGTGTTGCGCATGAGGCGAACACTTTCATACTTTTATCTTATTGAACTGTAGAGCTGTCCTGTGCAAAGTTGATATTTGCAAAGCAATAATTATCTATTTAAATAATGTCTGGACATTGTTTGGCTCTTCGGGGATTGAAACCCTGCATGTACAAATGAGGAACCTCTATCCTCCTTAAAATATTAATTATGATAATGAATCGTCATCTTTATAATATATATTCTATATTTTGCTGTGCAAAATTATTTCATTCACTAACCATTATGTGATGTTTATATATGTGCTCGTTTTTCATCTCATTCAATTAAATGATATGCAATAAATGTATATGTTATTGTCTTCAATAAGTTTTGCACTTTTTTGACATGTCAAATCTGTGACGTCAAAAATACACCTGCACTTGGATGTAAGTCATCTGCGTTTGGAGCAGAGAAGTTTGAAATGTGACCATGGATCACGTCACTGTTTTACAACATTATTCATACATTTACTGTGTGTACTTTGTTCAAACTGTGGAAATTAGAGGCATCTTCACACACTACATCTACAATACTGCACCAAGACAACTCACATGACAGGATTTTTATGGAGAAGAAGCAGAATGTTTAGTGTAGACATTTACATCTGTTCATGTATTATCTGTCCTGCCTTTTACACGTTTAGCTTCTTGTCAGCAGTGTTTCGGTCCCACACTCCTGCACATCTGCGGTGGAAAAGCGTGCTCCGAACAATGTGAATTTACAACAAACAACAGAAAGAGAAAAAAAACCTTTGTTTCTAGTCATCCAAGAAATGCGTTTGTAGCTTAAACAGGAAATAAAAATGTAAAAAATGCCAACAGCTTCAGAGGACACTGACAACATGTTCCTGTGACTAAGTGTGCAGAGTGTGAGCGGAGGACACACAGGATGGCGACAATCTGATAAGAACCATGAAGAGGTTTAGGCTGACGGTTATAGGCCGTTATATTTGTTAGAAACATGATTGACACCGCACATTCAGCTACAGTCCCCGTTGTGATATCTGGGATGCCTGGAGGTGTGTGACGTCGCAGAGTGAGCCCTGATGTGAGCGGCCGAGACAATGGTGCGGCTCTGGCTGAATTAAATGATTTTGCAGATGATTAATAGTGGTGTGGCCTGGTGGCTCCTGCGATGTAGGGATGATAAATCGTGAGTGCAGTTCCATGCAGCTGTGCCAGAGCCGGGTCTAAGCATGCACAGTCCAGGCAATTTACAGCCAACACGCTTCCCTTCTGCCTCAATTTATTTAATTACCTCTATTTGAGCCCACCATTAGCACGCTTGAGTTTGGGGTTTAGCTGAAAGTATTTGCATCTGGAGAGGATTATAACATAACTGAATCAGAAATGTAACGGAGATAAAATAAGATAACATATAAGATAAGATCGAAGAGCCTTTATTCGTCCCACAGGGGGGAAATTTCAATGTTGCAGTGCATATACAGGACAGTAGTAAGAGCAGACAGGGAGCACACAAATAGTCATTATAATTAGCTGCTATGTTTCTTACCAATAGCTGTAAATAATTAGCACATTTAGTTATTCACAAATTCATCTTCAGGAGATTTCAGCAAGATGTGTATATACTGCAGGTACTTTTACTATCCTAATTCTTTTCTAATATCTTGTTTTGGACACACACTTTCAGGCACTTGACCCGTATTTTATTGCTTGAGTGTATATTTTATTTGTTGATTTGTCGGTCATGGATAAACAAGAGCATAAAAACAAAAAAAATACAGACATTTTTAACAACCCATAAGTTCAGGCTGAAGTTTTGCACTTACTTCGCATTACCATAATAACACAAAAACATTGGTTGTATTTTCTTTATACTTAAAAGTGTAAGATTGCAGCTTTTTCTGCTCAGTCCAAACGACGGGACATGTTCAGGAAATGTTTAAAAAATAACAAAACACTTTTAAAAAAAAACTTCCCTTTTTTCTGCAGTGGCGTTCTGTCATCTGTCTGTTCATATCATTGTAACTCCTTTGAAATTACAATGGCATTTGCATGAAGCTGTATTAAGTTTGCCAAGGCTCCTCCACCTTGTTTCTGTGGGATCAGCAGAGAGCATACATTATATAAGTGATAAAGCTATTGATCGTGTGATGATGAATCAGGGGGGAATGCTGACACCGGGCACTTGACAGCAACAAATGCAGCCCGCTGTTCACTCAAGCATTATACTTTGTCATAAGAGATCAGAGAAAGGAGTCGTTGGTTAGTGAGTGTTTCGTCTCTTAATTAAAAGTGCACTTATATGATGTTAATGGCATTGGCTAACTCATTTCATTTCAGCCAAATGTACACTTTTTGACTATTTCTAAAGTGAAATTGGGATTGACGCGCTTCAGTTCAGACAAACTTTTCTTATCCAGCAGACACAGCCTATACTTGTGTTCTCGCATAAACTAGAACTAGCAGCATTGAACCTAACAACAACATATACAGTATAACATTTGAGAATTTGAAAGTTTTATGTATAAAAATTTGGAAAGAAAAAATAAATATAAATCACCATATTTTAAATTCTTTCCATAGAGAGCATTGAGGGGAAAATGCAGTATGTGTGTGTGTGTGTGGTGTGTGTGTGGGTGTGTTGGTGTAATGTCACGTTCGCACCATCCCCATAAGTGAAGAACATCTTAATCTCACACCTTCGTCAGTGAGTGTACCCTTTCAGTTTGGGGTTACTGGCACCATCATGCGAAACACAAAGCAGAAAAGGATCAAACGTGACTTGGTTTTAGCAGTTTTAAATGCTAAAAAGAATTTCAAACGCTTTATGAATGGTAATCAAACTACACATTTTTAAATATACTCACTATACACTATATACGGATTTATTTTGCAAGTAAATGTTGTTGCTCAGAGTGACAGAGCGCTATATTGACGGTAATAATGAGCTGCTGTGGGCCTGCAGAGATGTTTCTATCACGCTGTAAATAGAGCAACATCATGACTGTAGCTGCCACATACACCCGCCATGAACGGTAGGAACCATATGGAAAAGTCATGAGGGAGTTCAGTCAAGGATCGATACACACACACACACACACACACACAACATTATGAATTTCTATGATTGAACTGTTAGTTTTGTTTATTATGTATGATTTAGTGACATCTAGTGGGGGATGATCAGTTCACTAATGAAATGTGTTCTCTATTCAAGTCGCAGTGTTGAAAAATGCGACGATTAGGTGACTGTTTCATCTGTTTTATAATCTGCTCCTGCTCCTTTTAGGTCATCGAGAAAATTCCTCCACCTGTGATCCAAGTCACCGCCTCGGCACATTCTGAGGTAAACAGCCGTATTCATTTTCATAAGTCATAGTTATAGGGAATTCATTCATAACTTCTGTTCAGCTCAGTGTTCACACCTGGTTTACGGGAAAACAAATTGATATTTTAGCTGCTTAGGTTCTTATCAAGCTGCTAAAAGTCAAAAAATGAAAGAAAAAATAATCTTGTCTCATGTCTCTGCTGAAAAATGCATACAAAAGTGCTTTTCGATTTGACTTTCTCCCTCTCACCGCTGGGAAATTCGACGATGAGGAAGCAAAACAAGATATCTTTATGGTGTGATCCATTCATTCACTTCACTCCATTTAGCCTTAACCTTTTTAGTTGCGTTTTCCTTTGTGGCTTTTGGCGTCGCAACTCCAAGGAGATAAACTCAAGCGTCTATTGTTTGAATCTCTAACTGTGATAGCGCTGCTGATAGTCCCCTGCACTTGTGTCAGATTGAACCACAGCGTGCATGGGTGCGTCTGTATGTGATGTTATTTACCTGATGCTGTCTGCGTGGAGCATATAGGATCAGAGTCTGGCTGAGCTCCAGCTACACTTAACTTCAGGAGGGGCGCAGGACAAGAGGCCTCAGGGATGACAAGGACAAATCTTCTTTAGATGAAGTGTTTTAAGTGCTTTGATTCCCCTCTCGCTTTGTCACCGTGAATTAGATGCCCTCTCCTCACTGCACGGGGCTCTGGAATATAAACCACAAAGAACACATGAATGAAAGTGAAAAACCGTGATGGGATCTGTCTTGTTCTCGTAAATTGTGTACTGCAACATTGAGGCTGCGTGCTGACAAGTCGACCGGTGCGCGCTGGGACAACAATTCTCGCAATAGCCGGAGTGCCGTCTTTATTGTATGCAAATCCATTAATAGGAAGGGAGGGGGAGGGTAGGTGTGGCCAATGAACAGTCTGGCCACGTAGCTCCAGGAAGACAAGGCTGAGTGATGGAGACTGAGAGCCAGGTCCCAGCGTCCTTGCCTGGGGGAAGCGAGTCCGGACCGGGGTCTGCACGGGCTGTCTCTGCACCACCGTGCTCTGGCTGTGACTCCAGCTTCATCAAACTGCTGTACAGGGATGAGCATAAGGCCAGGAATTGATACAAAAAAAGAAATTATGCAAAAACTAGCTGCTCAAGCCAAGCATGACAACAAAAAGTTTCACGTTCATATTTTGACTTGACACCCATATTAAAAATCACAGTAGAGACATGTTGATTTCCACAGGTTGTGATTGGGAAGGTGAGCAGTGGGGTTCAGGGCTCTGAATGTGCTGAAAAAGATCAAGTGCCAGGTGTGGGAAAGAAGGCTCTGAGAAATAGAGAGTAAATATAGAGCAAGGTGGATGTATAAAAATGCATGTATACGGAGAAGAGTGCAGTGTTTGTTTATTTGGTCTATTTTTAAGATATGAACAGTTGTCAAGGCTGGGGCATTTGTGCACATGTAACTCAAAATGTGTTCAATTCTTGGAAAATAAGTTTATGATTTTGAACAAGATCGAGCAATTATCCTGTTTATAGTCAATGAGGATTATTTAGTTTTGTGTCACCCCTTGGAGTATCTATGCAAAAATTAAACATAAATTATGCTTTGTTTTATTCATGAAAGCAAAACTCAAAATATAAAACTATGGATAACATCTATACATTTTGCATCATCATGTTGTTTATGATCAATGTCAATAACACACCCTAAACAAACAATTTATTTCAAATCATCTTAAAGCGGATTCCATCACTTTTTTGTTTCATAAATCCATTTTGTTTGTCCCGACAGAAGTCTTGTTTAAGTAAAATTTGCTCAACTTTTTTGATCGGAACACTAGAAAACCATAAGAAACCATTGTATGATTTACATACTGACAGCTGATTGGCTGAGCGAGGGCTGTCTAAAAAACCTGATCAAAAGATGTGGCATGTGAAAACTAGAGATAGAACCAAAGAGTATTGAGAGCTATTAACTATGTACATGGATTATAACACATTGTTATTATATTGTAGTTTCAAAGTTAGGCACCCCAGCTTTAATACATAAAACAACAGAGAGAGAGACGTAGGAAGGGCATCCGGGGCCCGGTTCACTCACGCTGAAGCAGTTTCACTTATGTTATCTCGTAACAGCTGCAGGTGTTTGGAGATTTTCGCCTTTATTTGGTGCCACTTTGACAGACTCCGCTGCTCTCTGCCCCATCTATTTGCGGTGCCAGGATGTTGGTGGCGGGCGCAGAGGGCAGATGGAACTGATCCGCTGACCTGTCGTGTGGAGGGGAAATGACTGGAACAGGGAAGAGGTGAAGAGGCCGCAGAGACGCAGAACACCAGAATAAAAACAAGCCTACACTCCATATAGGCCAAAAGTCAAAGGATGATTTATTCAGAGGTGCGTGGTCGGCCCCTCCCTCTCACCCCAGCCCGGGCTGCCTGTGATCGTGTGTGCTCCGTCTGCCTCTCAGAAAGGACTAAGAAACAAGAGACTGCTCTGAGGAGGCCACTATATTTAGCCCAAGGGACCTAAGACACCCTGAGCTTACTTTGAAACATACTGTATATAAAGAAGGAAACAGACTCAACTTTGTTTCTAAACTCAAAAAATCCAGGTCACGTAAAACACACGTATGATAATGATAAAACGTTAATGTAAGCATTTCATGTATATCACACAAGGCATCACAAGTGTGCAGGTCACAACATTAGTTAGAACATTTCAAAGAGGGTCTGTCAAAAGGGTATTCTGCATAAAATATTCAAGTCCATTCAAAGAAACGTATTCTTGTTTAGCCCTATAATCACAAATCACAGTCGTTATCTCGGAGGACTTAACAAAACCGTTGAATTCGCCAACACAGATCAGAGAATCAAACTGTTCAAACACAAGAAACGCAATGATTTAAAAAACACATAGAGCCATTGGTCCATAAGGGGCAGACGACCAATGTCCACAAATGTTGATAAATGTCCGTAATGTTGTTGAATGTTGAGTGTCCTGGATCATCACCACTAGTTAGACCCAAGGTGCCAATAGACCCTCCCACATTTATTAAAAGCGAAAAATTTTATACCACCCAACAAAACTTTAAAGTGGCTGAATTGGGGTTAAAAGATTGAAGAGTGATTTTTGTGAAGTAATACATTTAGTCATATTGGGCAGCGCTCCACTTTACTAATTATTTTCCTATGGCAGGAGTCTCAGCATGGAGCCCCTCTTTCGCTCCGAGAGGCTCCGCGTTAAGTGCTTAGTCAGCCCCGCTCTGCTGAGATACTGTTGTCGAATCTCCAGTGAAGTGTCACGAGGCCGGACTGATGAATACACGGTCCGGGCCGGGAGGCAGGGGACGCCCACGATGGCAGAGCAGGCTGCACAAGCTCAGCGTGCATGAACAATAGATCAGGTATTGTAACAAAAACAAACAAGTTTATGCAATTCCCACTGGTTGCATTTCTGCTGCTTTCCTTGTGGCATTTGGGCGTTTTGTTCCCAGAGCTTTGAGAGGACCACCTTCATTGCACGACTACTGCCCAGTCTTCTTGTCAGAATGTACAATATAGATCCAGATGTATTACTGTACTTTACGTAGTCACTTGTAATGTAATAGTAATTAATTTCAGTCAGTCAAATTGTCAGTTACAGAATATATTTCAACAGAAGATGCAACAACATTACTTCGCTGACTGACTTGTCCAGATGTATACACACAACTATATACTACACTCACTAGAATACTCTGCATTTTATACTTGCTCCTTATTATGCTAAAGCCAGGGGGTTTTGTACTCAAGTCTTGCCTTTTCATCATGCTAAAGTTAGAGAGTTTATTCTATTTTAATTCAGTATGAAGTTATTATTAATTTATCTTGTGCTGTGTGCTCCTCATTCCTACTTCTTTTTGTAACTTGTGATGCATTACTGAAATTTCCCCATTGTGGGACGAATAAAGGATCTCTTAATCTCACGATATCATTTTGTATACAAAGCCTGACAGAATATCGTCCTTATCAAGACATCCAAAGTGCAAACAATGATCATTTTGATAATTGATCAATATAGCCATTACTGTACATTATTTGATTTTAATACATCTTTTTGACTCATTTTGAGGGAGAAAAGGTTGAAGTGACAATTCAATATTTCAAAACCTTTTCATCATAAAATTGAGACATTGTGGCATTTCTTGTTTTTTTTTGTACTTGCAAATACTACCATTTGAGTCTTAAATTCACATGTCACAGCACGTGTTGGAGTCTGTAAACAGAGGAGTTAACAATAAATTGATGACTAATAGTTGTTGATTGTCTGGAGTAGTGGTTGATCGTCTCCATTAGCCAGGATTAATCGTCCTCTAGCTCTAGTAACAACCTCCTTGTGATAATACACTTCTCAAATGTGGTAATACTATTCAAACAATTTAACAGTGCAATCATACGCACACACAAATAGACACGAATTATGTGCATATTGGACGGCATTGTCGTTATTGATGTTTCCCACACACACGCACACAGACACACACACTCGCACGCACACACACACGCACACACACGCACATGCCCATACACCCACAGGCCCTTCCCTCCCTATAGCCCGTATACGCTGCACCTGCTGCCTCTGTACGTCCCAACTTCTCCTTATACACTCCTCCTCTGCTCCTGCGCCTATTCTCCCCCTCGTTAGCTTGATGAATGGCTTCACTGCAGGGAAAGTGCTGATTTTCATGCCTCTGTCTGATTTCTGCTGGCTGTTATTAATTTCAAACACTCAGAGAAAAGCAAGTGAGTCAATAAATAAGGAAATGAACACACTTCATCCTGCCACACAGCGCCTCTCGCAGCGTTCAGTCAGACACCGTTTAGTTTCAGTGTTAAAGGCCAGAAAATAAAAGCCAGATTTAGCCTTATGTTTTGGATTGCAAAACTAGGGCCCTTTTCTACTGTGTGATATAAAGAGACTAATATATTACTTGGTGCAGAAATCAAACTAAATAAATACCTTCAGTCAAACATGGATATTGCGATAAGTGGCGTTGTGAAGCTCTGTATTTAAAGAAGAAATATTATCTTTTAAATTAAACAGGATAATGAGATCATTTACTTTTAGATTGTGAAACAATATCTTCAGTAGAAAATAGGTGAAATAAGTATGAAGGGTAAACAATCTATCAACCTGCACTATCCCTATGTCACCAGTGGGTGGGGTAGAATTTGTTTAGTGTTTTTCAAATGTGAAATTTACCAGCTGGTGGTATTAATGGTTATAAATAATAGAAGTCCACTTGAGGATTGCCGAAAATGTATGTACAATTCTTTTGTTCTAAAAGACAGAAAATGTAGTGATGGTGGTACAAAGACATCAAACTACTACAGGACTAAAACAGGAGTCTTTAGGCAGAAGGGGTAGAGTCACATGTTTTTGCCGGATTTTTGCAAAAAAACAGAAACAACAAAAAAAACTTCCAAAACGTGTATTGTACATAACAACTAAATATACGTAATATAAGTGTGGATGTCGAACGTGGAAAATAACAAATGGAAATATACACACATTTACACATTCATTCCGTCACACCCACCTGCAAAGAATACAAGGGTAAATATTGCATAAAAAATAAAAGCAGATGCTGTTTATCAGGTTTGTCATTTTAATGCAGTTACTCACAGCAAAAAATAATACTAATTAAACAAGAGAGTTCTATATTTATAACCAAAGCTAGAAAGGCAGAGCAACAGTGAAACTCAAAGCGAAAATGCCTGAACATAGAGTCACCTATTCCTTTCAGCATAACGTGATTTCATGAATATTATTCTAAATAGTCTAGAGATTATGCTGACCTAAAATCCCCCAGTCTGCGCTATCAAATAACGCAATATAGTCAAACATAAACACCTTGAGAATGATGTGCCAAAAATTAGACATTTACAACTTTGTCATTAAATACGTTCCCATATGGTCAAGAGCAGACTTTCATACATATTCATAGATAATGGAAAAAAGGCAAGTTTTCCCAATGTCATTCATTTGTCTTTTCTTGTAACTTCTCTTCTTCACTTACTTGAAGAATATCAGAGGGTATTATGGAGCCGATGGTGGAACAGAGCAGTGGCTGCAGAGGTGGTGGTGGAGCCGGCCTGTCTGCTCCGTGCTCCTGTGAGCGCAGACATAACTATTGTGTTTACAAGGCTGCTTTGCTCTTACTGTTAAATGATTCCATTGTGGGGTTTACTCGGCGAGGCGGGTGGAGGGGGGGAATAATCGCCAAGTCCCATAGCTTTGGTTAACCCGTTTGTGGAATGCTCTTTGTATTTTGTAATTACAGAGTTACACTACTGTCACCCTAGAAAATAACACTTCCTCAGACACCAGAGTTTGGGACGTGCGGTTAGGGAGGGTTGGCGTCTTCATGCAATAGTAGGAAAGTCATTGCAGCTGAGGACCTGAGAACTGGACACATGGTCACCGGGTCGAGAGCTAGACACACATATAAAGCTGATTTATTTTGTATATTTTGTGTGCCCCCAGTGTGCTCTTACTACTGTCCTGTATGCGCGCCACAACATCGAAATTTCCCCACTGTGAGACGAATAAAGGAACGCTTATCTTATGCTATCTTTTATGTTTTGTCTGTTTAGCTAACATAAAGAGTCATGTAAAAGTAAGATTGAGTGAACGACATTGGGGTTAACTGAGTTGACTTTATACTACTAAGGCAAGGGAAGTTTTTTTGTATAGCACAATTCATACACAAGGCAACTCAAAGTGCTGAACAAAACAAGATAGAGACATTAAAGGCATTAAAATCATATATAATCACAGTACATTAAAAATTAAAAACATATATTAAATCCCTCAGTTGTATGCACAGCTAAAAATAACTGTTTTTAACCTGGATTTGAACATTGTCTGTTTTATATTTGTTTTATATTTTCAAGAAGACTGTTCCAGATTTTAGCTGCGTGAATCTGAAATGCAGACTTCCTAGTAGAAAACATGTTATATTTTGCATACTTGAAAGAAAGAGCAAACAGAGACTTATAGGGACGATAAGTAAGACAAACCAGGTCAGAAAGAGACGCCATGGTTTAGCTTAATTTCCTGTTTTATTTTGTAATTTGTCTCTTTGAGTTGTACTTCCTGTTTCCTGTTTACCCCATGTGTCTCACCTGTGCGTCGTTAGCAAGCCCCGGCGATCCAAGATGGCGCCCTATTCAAATGAATGGTTGTGCTCACTGGCGCTTTGTGACGGCATGGGGGCTGAAAGATTAGCGGAAGTTGCCCGAAACTCGCAAAGATCTATGGGAAACTCGCAAAGATCTATGGGAAACTCGCAAAGATCTATGGGAAACTCGCCTGTATTTCGGCATCGTCTGGTCCTCCCGGTTCTGCGCAGTGGTTGATCTCCCATAATGCGTTGCGCCAAACACGCGTGTGTGGGTCTCACACCAGGTCTCACGCACGTGCACAGAGGGGCTCGGCCGCGCTCCGACCAATCAGAGCAGTTCATCAGAGCGGGAGTTAGAGCGAGAGCCAGACGAGCAGAGTTTGTGGCACTAAAGTGTGGATTTAAACAAAACCGAAGGATTTAAGAAGAAAAAAAGTTCAGGATGACAAGGGACACTAAAATCCCCACAAAATCCTATCTTTATTAAAGCTGTAGGTTCTCTGTCAGCTGAGGTCGAGCTGTTTTAATATGCATTGAGTTTTATGGGGAAAATTTCTGGGTAGCCCACGTGAATTTAGTCTGGTTCAGTCTGCAGTACCGCGAGAATCCCCTGAGCACGTGAGTTATTCAGCTACAAGCTAGTAATACCCTATCCAGTTAATATAATAGATCCATGGTCGTTAGTTGTTAGTCTTATATTTAAACCCTGTGTGTTTCACCATTGTCATTCCCACGTGAGTTTTTGTTCTTATTTTGCATCTTTGGTGTCATTTCTTTCTTGATTTTTATTTTATTTTTTAGTACATTTTATTAAATCCCTCATTTTTGCAGTTTTGCGTTTTATTTTGTTTTTCCACATGACAAGAGCCTAGTAAACTAAAAGGCTCAAGTGGGTTAACCTACTCGCGGGCAGTGAAGTGATACGGGAGGCGGCTGCATCCCGTCACATACACTGATATTGAGCCCAATCATAAAATACTATAATTATTTGCTTTCAAAATCAATGCTTTGCCCTCCAATAGTTTAGTAATGATATTCAAAAGATTAAAAAAAGATGACAGGTATGTATGGACGTGTGTGTGGTGCCAAGGACGATAAAATGTTCACGTTATTCATTATTATTACGTTTGATTTTTGTGTGGATCCCTGACTATATGAGGATGGTGGTCATTACCCTCAGTATATGATCTTTACAAAGTGGTACATCTTGTGGAGAAGCCTTTGAATCTCGGCATTGCTCTTACATAGTTCCCTGGTCATTAAAGGCGAGTGTTAGCCACAGCTGATTCTCTGGTTGCGAACAGTGGAAAGGGAGTGTAGGGTGACATTATCGGAAGCGGATGCATATAGAAACTTAAAAAAAGACACGTACAGAAAGAAAATACTACAACACACTTTGCTCTGTGTACTCCCTGCTTAAGTTTCTCTAATGACCGCTGACAAACTATAATAAGACATCCTATAGATTAGCATGGTTTGATTTATTCGATTGTGGATGGGGCTAAAACACTTGTGTCCTTAAAACATCAGGTCATGTAATAAAACAGACGTATAGATCTGAGTAAATGCGTTCCTGGTAGCCCACATTAGTAAATGTGATTGAGAGTTTTTCCTTGCTTCTCGGTGAGGAGGAATAGTTGTGGTGATGCTCATGACAGCTGAGGAAGACGAGTAACAAGGGCCTTGTCAAAACAGTCAGCGAGAGCACGGAATGGAATTAACTGGCCGTTTGTGGGACAGGTTTGTACTTGTTGTCTAAAAACCACAAATACAATGAGATATATGAGAATGGAGTAAATTAGTCTGCATTTCTATTCATGTTTTATACACCCCAGGTTGTAGAGAAGACTCAGGAAAAGTTTATTCATCTTAAGAGAGTGCAGACATTGTGATATTGTCCATCCTTATGCAGGCTGGTCCTGTCCTGTTCACTCAGACATGTGTGCTCAGTCCAGTCTCAGAATGTCTCACTATGCATCCACTGGGATGATATAACTGTAGGCTGGATAAACCTGCTGGTCACAGTGTCTATCTTTGTTTACCCCATAGACCCTATATATTAACGGACATAGTCACGCCTATCTCCGCCGTTCTAACTAATTCCTGTTTTACTAATGGGCCAAAAATTGGGCTTTCATGGAGAGATTCAAAATGGCCGCGGGGGATAAAAAATGTGAAAAAACGCATCTGCGCATGCGTCAGCCGGCATGAGCTCCATTCATTTTGTAACTACGTTGATCTCCAAAAATAAAGGACTTAACGCCTCGACTGATGTCCAGCAGCATTTAATTTCATACAGGCATTTGGAACACCTTGAAAACTACGAAGATAAAGGAGGAGAGTAAATTTCCATACAGTAACTCACACAATAAGAATCAGGTCTCAAAATAAAAGACACAATGAAATAAAAAGGTTACCGTGTGCGCCTTAGTAGACCAATCGTAGAATAACACTCTTTCCAAGCTGCAAAAACGTCTCTTTATAGCAGCATACTTTAAAATACTTCTCAACTTATTCTTTGAGAAGCAAACTTAAACGGCAGCAAAAATGATCTGAGTTGTCATGGCAACCAAAGCGTCAGTTATACTCAGCTATAACTTGAGTTGTCATGGTAACCTTAGCGCCAGTTACACATTTAAACGAGTGACTTCAAAAATTCACAGCAAGTAAACTAGAGTGGTCCAAAAAAATTCACCCCCCTCAGCATTGACACACATGCTTTTGGTCCATCCTGTAAAGACGTTTTCGAGAGGTAAGAAGATGATACCTGTTAGCATTGGCTAATTCTTATTCCGGGTCCACCCCCATTGGCCCGGGGTGGTATTGTAAGCATGTCAGCGCGCGTCATTTTGGCCACCACACCACGCAAACACCCACTCCTTTTCCAATAGTGCAAACAGTCTAATGCCCATATTCAGTGGAGCGCTTACAGACTGCCATAAAAAATAACAAAATAAATCATTTATATATTTTTTTCCCTTATTGCAAATTGTTTGTTTACTCAGTATTAAAGGACCACCCTCAATCATAGAATCACACACAACAGTGCCACTAGTCAAAGATAGAAGTGTAATTTAGAAAGAAAATACACAAACATTATTCAGCCAATAATTGAATTACACATTGACTGGACAGTAATTATTCTTAACATTGCAAGAATCTCCCTTGAGTTCTAAGTAGACATATTGCCAAACACACATCCCCGAACGAGCCGCATACAGACCGGCACACTTCTTCTCATTTCCTTTTACTGTCTCTTGATAGTATCCCTAATAGACCTCTCTCCCAGTGGCACGCTGCTGTTGCAACATTCACCTACTATTGCTTTTAATGAGATGTCTGCGCTGGTGTGTGGGGGCTGCTGCTGAGAAAGATGTTAGCGATCCTCATGGCCCTGTTTATCTGCACCCTTGTGTTGAAGAAGCGGGAGGTCGGAGGCAGGGCCGCATGTAACCATCGCCATTCCCACGACTACAATCTCAAAAGCCAACTGGTCACAAGAGGATGAAAGAATTATAGATTTTTTTTTTTTCATTCCCCACTCCTCCAGTTGTCCCCTTGCTAGGGCACAAAGATTAGACAGAAGATGAGCGCAGCCAAGCCCTTTCAAAGCTGTACATGTCTGATCCCAGCGCTGTGGTTCAGGGAGCACAGAGACAAGTGTACCACACACACACACACAAACACACACACACATGCACGCACATATACACATACAATACACATGTACGCACGTGCACACATGCGAGCACACACATGCACACACATGCACACACAAGCACACATGCACATATGTACTCACAGACACAAACACTCACACACTGTAGCCTTAGACAAGTGCTAGTGTAGACGTCCTGGTTCAATGCCTGGTCATGTAGAGCTTGGTGTTTAACAGTGATAGTATGACCTCTGTATGTCACCACACTTAGTACTTACAAACACCAAACACACAAAAGGTTTGCAACACACAAGAGCATTGTCACTACATTTAAACGTGATTAAATTAAACGTACTTCATAGGTCTACATATAGGCATAGACATATTTGAAAAATACAAATTAGCTACCGATATTTTTGTTTATGAAAACATACTATTCATTTTGTTTTGTTTTTTAAATTAGTTTTGAGAATTTCATCTTGAGTACACAACTGCACACGAGAAACATAGTTTATAGATAAGGCACATTCTTGGACGAGAACTCAGTGCTCTTATTTTGGGGGAATATTCTGACAAAAGTCACTGGAAATCTTGGATAGGTCCATTCATCGATGCATGTTTGGTACAGGCACCATTTTCATGAGAAATGTACCTTATACAATTATTTTTCTTATTCAGAAATAATAGATTTTATTAAACGGATTAGATGTCAGGATGGGAGACCAATGGTAGTGACATTTAGACTTTTATTTAATTTACTGTCCTCAAAATCTGTATGTGTGGAATTGAGAAAATACTAATGAAATGCTAAACATTTTTTATAGGGACCACAACATGCAAAAAAAAAATCACTCCAATTCTTAAGTGTTGGAGTGCAAACTTTCAGATTGTAAAAATTAAAATTGTAGAAAATCTAAATGTAAAGAAAAGAAACATAAGGTTGCATCAGTGTCTCTCATCACAGAGTTCCACAAGTCTCTCCAGAGGACTATGGATGAAAGCTTTGGAGAGCTCTAAATAGGCAAAAATAAATATGTCATGTCTCACCCAATGTTGGCCAGACAGCAAGTGAGAGGGCCTCCATGCACCTTGTAGAATCCATCTTTTTAGCCACCACAAGCCCTGCCAAGAGAACCCTTTCTATTTCCCCTGTTAGTTCAGACCTGAAAGAAGTCCTTGAGCAGGAGGACCAGGGGAGGGCAGAACACCTGGAACGTCATGGGAGCGAAAAGATAATGGGCCACAACCCCCAGAACCAATCCGGCTTACACTTCATGGAGAAACTATGTGGTATAAAGTTAGTCCTGTGGACCAAGTGTATCTGTTGGTGGTCGGGTATATTGAGGAACAGATTAAAGTGTCCACCGGTAGATTTGGAAAGTCTGATCATACAGTCTGTGGTCTGATCTCCATCTTGCAGCCTGTGCCAGAAAACAGAACACATTTACAAAGATGCTGACAATTCTGATTTTATGATCTACACTTATCATTTAAAGTAAACCACTCCAACAATGGAAACCTCACATTTATAGGTTTTTGAATGTTTTTATTTAGTTCACAGAGGCCGTTATTATCCACTCAAGACATACCAGCTGATCCTCTGCAGATTACACCTAAATGTTGTTATTAGCCGCTTCTCAAACAGGAAATGTCAGTTATGAAAAGTGTTTGGTGAACCGCTGGTTAGTGTTTTACCACGTGTGAACTGGAGGAAGTTCAAATGACAGAAATGTTTGAGAAATGACTCTTATAATTCCATCGCCGTGTTTCCATAACAAAGCGCACAGACATACAGTATCTGCAGAGGAACAGAGGAGCCTGGTCAGAGGAGAGGTGCAGCGTGCTGGTGTCATTGGGGGTTTGTTGTTGTTGGGACGCACAGAGGGCAACGTGCCAGAGAACAGGAGGTGCGTGAAGTGACATAAGCAGGACACACTGACTTACCCACGCAACACCTACATATGGAGGGGTCAAGAGCATGCGCAAAGACAGACTAATCTGCACCTGGTTTATCTCCAAAATGTATCTTCATATTTCCCCAATAATAGTATAAAGAGACTGCATTGTGTTCGCAGACAAAGTACACAGCGTACAAGAGTCAGTTCGCTCCATCCTCTTGGCTCGTTCCCACTCACACACTGGGTGAGAGCTGTAAATAGCCTGAGTGTGTTGTGCATCTCTGCTGTGTTTGGACCTATTTTAGAGCTGACACAGGAAATAGGGCCATTCCGACAGCCACCCTGCCAGCCGGCACTGCAACAGCACTGCACGTGGAGAAGCTCGAGCACAGACCATCTTCTGTAGAGGAGAGTGATACATAACAGAATCTCGTCCACGCAGCGAGACAAAGTGCAGGGCAGCAGTGCAGGGCAGCAGTGCAGGGCAGCAGTGCAGGGCAGTAGTCCGGGTCAAGGCGAGACTCAGGTCTGAAGACAATATTTTCCATAAAACACAAATATTGTTAAAAGATTAGTATTTAAAAACACTCATCTGAAGATTATTAAGATGAACAGATTCTTTATTTGTCCCACAGTGGGGAAATTTCGGTGTTGCGTCCCCAGTTAAAGAACAGTAGGAGCAGCACAGTAGGAGTAGCAAACAATAACTCCATAAAATAAAATAAAGTAAAACATCTATAATTCCAGCATAAAAGAAGCAATATAACATCTCTATCTTTAGCATAATGAGTACAAAAAACTCTAACTTAAGCAAAGTATAAAATCTCTACCTCCATAAGATTTCCTTTTGAATATGTACAGTATGTGTTCAGTGCACTGTAAAAAGTCAGATTCAGATTCATTTTTTTGCCATTTGCAGTAAAACCACATTGGAATTCATTAGCAAAAATCCCCAGTGTGCACAAGTAAGTGTATGATTTTTATTAATTATATATGGTTCAAATAACAAATTAACTATTTGTCCCTGTATAAGTCATTCTGCCGGTGTGTGTGCTCGTACTGGAGGCTGTAGTGAATCATTTTAAGTAAGTAAGTAAGTAATCATTATGTATATAGCACCTTTCACAGACCAGAGTCACAAAGCACTTTAAAATGTGTTGTTTTTTGGGCATTTTGTCTCCCACTCCACACAGATGGGAGTGGAGTCGCCATTTTGGAGACGAAAGGCAACTTCGCTCAACCCCTTTTTTATGCATTATTTTGTAGCTTGTTTTTATTGTTTTAAGTTACAGGAAATGTACGTTTGGGGGATAAACCTTACACAGAGATACATACAGCACTTTTAATTCCACTTTGAGAGTAGGAACATGAAAAAAACTAAACAAATGAGTTGATATTGCACAGTATTAGGGTTTATCTTATCTTATCTTATTAATGAGTGTGAGAATCAATGACTGCCCTGAGTGCGTTTGGGCTCACCCTTCCTCAGCCTCTGCTCTGCCTCAACCGTCAGAAGAGAAGTATATAATCCCCCCGAAAAAACAAAGGATTTACTTACATATTCATTTCACAGAACAATTGATATATTATTTCGTTCTTTAATTAGAAGGTATAGTTCATGAGAGCGTTTCTGAACAGTACAATAGACTGGCTTTATAATGAATTCATCATTAAGCATCTGAATCCATCTGAGGGCCGCGACTGAGTGTGTCTGAGCTCCAGCGTGGCCCGCCTCTCACTGTTAACTCATTTGGAGTGTTAGCATACAGACGTGAGCGCCTCTTCAAAGACTCCGCCGCACTCCCACTTAGCCGCTCATATTTGGGCCGCTAGATAAATTCTGCTGCCTGCCTCTGCCTTCCTATGTAATTATGTGTGTGGTGATGTGCTTTTACAGCTTGCCTAACAGTTGGAAATTATCTCCCGGAAATGAAGTCCAATTAATTGTGGCACTTTGTAGGCAAATATGTGTGCGCACAAAACCACTGTAATGACACTTGACAGGAAATTGGCTCCCGCTGAAAAACGCTTCATAAATAGACGGCAGCTACATTTTTATGAAAGAGACACAATTATCTTTGTCTTTCATGTTTTACAGATGACTTTACACACATCTCTGCATTTTAATGTTAGAGCAAGAGATGATCTTTATGATACCAGAGCTTGTACAGTGCGTATGGGCTCTAAATATCTATATAAGCAGCAATAGGAGAGTCTATAAAAAGGAAACAGCGGTCCTTTAGGGTCAGTGACAGAGAGTGTAACGCCACAGTGGCCGCCTATTGTCGGACACACTCTCCTGACTCAGCACTTTCACAGAACAGAACCTTTTGTTTTTGTTCCTGGAAATATGGTGGCTTTATCAGCGCAAAAAAGCCATGATAAATAGAAACCTTAATTTGCTCAAAAATGTTTAATATTACTTAAATAAATATCAAAATATTTCTATATTTGATTGATAATTACATACGAGTAGTGATTATAGCTGTTGTTGTTTCTTGCAACATAGGTTTTTTTTGCAGCTTGTTTTTTGTCGTTTTTTTAAAGTGTTTTCAGTCAATTGACGCAGAGACTACCTTTATGAACAACACACCATCTAAATACAAGCTTGCTCCCATCAACACCAATGATCAAATTTAACTCACGTATAACACTAGTGATCAGTAATACATTTATTAAATAGTAAATATACAGTATTCTATAATCCTATTTAATTGATATATATACAATATACATGATAATGAAAATTATAAACATGAAAATTATATGGATATGTGGTGATGATGATGATGTTATGACACCTAAAGGCATATAAAATATTAAGGTAACAAGAATATGAACTTATTATACATATACTGTATAAATCAAGGGCATATTAACTTGAATGTCACTGTTGCATAACTGCACCACTGACTAAGCTTAGCTATAGCAACCAGAATTTAAGTTAATTAAATTAGAATAATAAATGGGGGTGGTTTAAAAGTTTAAAAGTCTTAACTTGTTCCCACTCCTTTTCGAGCTGACTTTTTGTTATTTATTGTTTATTTGTTTGTATTGTTTTTTTCTATTCAGTAAGTAGTAAGTAAGTAAGTAAGTATTTATTTATATACCGCCTTTTCACTGCAGATCTGAGTCTCAAAGCGGTTTACAATTGTTAATTTTTTGGGCATTTGTCTCTCACTCCACACAGAGATGGGAGCGCGGTCGCCAGTACAGGAGGCGCATGCTAGAACTATTGGAAATATTTTTAGTGGTAGGGGAAACCGGAGTACCCGGAGGAAACCTACGCAGACACGGGGAGAACATGCAAACTCCACTCAGAAAGGCCCTGGTCCGACCGGGATTCGAACCCAGGACCTTCTTGCTGAGAGGCGAGAGTGCTATCCACTCAGCCACCGTACCGTATTCAGTTGTTTTGTTGCTGTTCCTTGTTCTTGTCTGACATGGCTCGAAATAAAAAGTATTCATTCAATTGTGAAGCAGAAGCATTGAAGCAGATTGTGGTCTAGATGTTCTCTTTACCGCTATACGCCTGAACACACTTTATACTTAGGTATATAAATGACATGATCATTTATACACAGGCAGAAATATAGTATAAAGTGTGTTCTTATTGTCTGGTTGTTTGGTTGTCTAATCTGTTGTTGAAAAATTGACAATTTTGTAAAGTCAGTCGAGATGAATGCTGTTGTGAACATATAGAGTTTTTCTCATTGCAAATTTGTTAATGTATATTTCTAAAAACTGTCAAAATGGCTGTAATGGTGATGTCATGTCAAATGGGATCTATACTCTTCAATGTTGCATTTTGCACCGTTTTTTTTTAATACTGGTCATTCATAAAAGGGACATATTCCAGCAGAGATGGGGGTCATCTTTCTAACGGCGACAGAATGATACTTGGTCATCATCATCAACTTTTATGTGTACTGCTGTATATATAGTATACAGTAATTTTGCTTTTACTACATATGGTATTTCTTTGCCTAATGTTGAGTTGTGATGGAGCAAAATATCAGGCCACTTGGTCTGGTGTTTGTTCAGTGTGTTTCACTCTTGGTTTGGGCAAGAACATGCACCGAGTCTGCACCTTAGGGCTGTAAACAAAGTATTGTCATCAGAGTTAACGTCGTGATCAGAGGCATCAACGAACTCTTTTGCTCAAACAGTTTTCTTTGCCTTGCAGCTGAGGAGTCTTGCAAGAGAGGTCAGGGTTGTGATCTCACACCACAAAGCTGAGAAACAGCTGAAAGCAAATGTGGTTTTCAATCTTAAATTTGGAGTTGATTTAATAATATGAAGTCATACTCACTAGAAGTAACCTGGTAGTTTACTAGGTTTTTCCACAGATTTGATGCTGAATTGTTAAAAATGTTTAAACTAATATAACTTGGATGAGCTACAGTATGTCTAATTTCTATGACTTTATGATATTGGTTGATTTTGACATACAATTTGTCAGGAAATACGAAAGAAATAAAGCTCCAGAGTTTATTATATGATATTTTACCATCTTATTATTTTAATGCAATTGTCTATTATCTTAAATAATAGACTGTTTGAAGTGTGCAATCTGAGTGCTCTAATTTCCTTCATCTCTCCGCTGTAATGTGCGCAACAATGACACTGACATTTCTTATCTTAAAGTTGAACTCATATGATATGTCATTAAGCTACTTCTGCGATACTGCACAAAAACAACAACCCCTAAAAATGAACACCTAAAATTGTATTCGCTAATAAGCTTCAGCACACATCTTTCTCAGTGCTTATTTAAACCGATAATTTGTTTTACGAGGGGCCTCAAGCTGCCCCCGAAATGATCCAACGTACACATCGCTCCCAGCTCTGCATCAAACCAAGCAGCAGGAAATGCCTCAAGCTAAACTCTGCTCAACTAAAATCCGTTTCAATATTTCTTCACGCACCAACTATTGTTTGCATCTTTACCGTTCTGTCTCCAACGTGATTCATATGACACAGGTACAAACATGGCTGCCCATCATCACCGCATTCCTCCAATCTCCCCCCACATACATAGAATAAATATGTTAAATATGTGTGTATGAAAGCCCTTATCAGCCTTCAATCATCAATAAGATAAGATAAGATAAGATAGACGTTATTGATCTGACACTGGAGAAATGTACATGTCACATTTGGCAAAGCTAGAATCACTCAGATTTGTGCAAAAGAAGGAAGAGTGCAAACATGTTAAGGTCTAAAACATAGTCAGGATATGATTATGTACAGTTAAAAAGTGGCAATAAAAGAAATAGTGGCAATAGCAGTGCAGGTTTTTCAGTCCTCGTGCATTGGTGACTTAAAGTGACTTATTGTACTCCCCATAATTCCCTTATTGTGAATTATGGGGCGGCTGCATTTCAGATTTACGCAGCTAAAATCTGGAACAATCTTACTGAAAGAGTGAGACAGGCCTCCTCTCTGAACATGTTAAAATCCAGGTTAAAAACTGTTCTGTTTAGCTGTGCATACAACTGAGGGATTTTATATTTTTCTTTTTAAACTTGCCTTGCCTTGTACCGTCTGACAGCGGTACAAGGACAACAGCACCTGCCTCCACAGCGCAGGGCAAGACTGAAAAAAAGAACAAACATATCCCGACATTTCTCGAGCCTTCTACAAAATCCACATCACAGTCCATGTTAGCATTGAGCAGCACGTGAGCTAGGGTCGAGGTTTGCAAAGGGACCATTTCCTTTTGACGCTGCGTCTATTATGAGCTAAGTGTTTATGTGGAAAAACAAACAGGGTGGTTAATGCACTAGACTGGAGTCTGACCACAAATAAGAGTGATGGCTTTTGAGTACATGAGAGTAGAGACGAGGAGGAGAGCACAGTGTTCAACGATTAGACCAGACTGTGGCAGACAAAAACCTTTTCACTTAAAGCTGGGCTCCCGACATTTAACCACAGACTTTGTATTTTAACCCTGTTTCTAGGTCTCAAAACTAGATCAAAATGTCACAAGTTTTCACATGCAAGTTTTTCAGATGGAAAAGAGATACAAGATGTGATTTACAAAGCACTGAATGTGGGTATAAGTAGACTAACAGACTCATTTTTTGGGGTTTTTTCTTCCAGACAACACAGTCACCAGACATGCACTCACAATATGTACATACAAAACATCACATAACACAATGACAAAACCCACTAACCAGGCAATAGTAAAACAAAATACACAAGCTTGCAGATGGGATACATGCAGAGTAAACAGCTAAGACAAAAGACAAAAACAACTAAAACGTAAAGGAAACACACACATAGAAAAAACATACAGACAGAACACATGCAGTTTTTAAGACACGGCTCTAATAGATACATAGATGGATCAAAAATACTCATTCATTCGAAAAAGATAGATAGATAAAAAATACTCTACATTTCTCAATATTCTCAGAATCAGAACATTTAGGACAAAGAGATATGAGGCACTTTGAGCCTATATTTAATTTGTGTTCTTGTGAAAAACTCTTACATTTTACTTTTTGTAAAGAAACAAATATGTATTTAAGATAGGGAAGAAAGGCCCAGTACCAACCCGGAAGTTCAACCCAGGATCTACATTGTGTAATTGCTGAAATGTAGTCAAATTGCAATTTATGTCTGGGTTAAAGGGACAACCAACCAAATTGTCAGTCAAGAAAAAAAAACATTTGGCCCATTTTAAATTTAAATTGACCAAACATTAAGGAGTAAATGGTGTCTGAGGTTTCTTGGTGTAAACCCGGAGGAGACGATGATGCTTCACGTCCTCTTTTATTCAAAGTAAAAAGATGTATCACCTGTGTTAGACATTATTTGTGGAACCTTGAATCTGAGAGCTGCACACTGAGGTTTTCCTGAGGTTGTCCCATGTCAAACTTAATCCATTTCTGAATTTCTTTCTCTCAAACACCAAACAGGATTGTGAACTTCCTCGCAGGACTACATGTGCGGTAACAGGAGAACAATCCACAGCAGTTAGCGTCGTAATATTCTCCGGAAAAAATATAAACACAACACAAAGCAACACTGTATTCATTGTGCTTGTTCTGAGAATGGTTAAATAATGACCATCAGGGTGGACAATGCAGGAACAGTAAACATGCAAATCCCAAAACCTTATAATCACGGCTCACGAGTTGATAACATATTGTTTCATGGCTTCCACATTAAACACATTACAATATCACCAAGTCTCACAAGGATTCATTAAGATACATACATAAACATGAGGAATATGAGCTCCTTAATGACTAACATTATCTAATCTCAATCATGAGGAATTTCATGAATTAATGATGAAAAACATAAATATATCCTTTATCATAACTTATCATTATAAACTTTGTCGAGTAATAATTCTTAATGTATTTATGTCTGCAATTAATTTGATCATAATTACATGTGTTTGTGTTACCTTTGGAAACCTCAGTCCATTCTAGAAAAACACTGGGTTAATAATAATATAAAACTTTATTTGTATACAGCACTTTACAAAAACAGTTTTTGCAAAGTGGTGCACAGTCTGCATAATGAACAATAAAAACAGAAGGCAAAATAACTATTGATAGAATACAGGAAGACAAAGCAGACAGAGGAAACAGAAGAAGAAAGACAACACAAAGACAAAGCAGACAGTAAATTACAGTTAAAAAGGCGTTTTGATAAAAGTGGGTTTTAAAGAAGTGTTTTAAAATAGAGACTGATGGTGCGAGCCTCATATCCTCAAAGTAATGATGGGGCTATGAAGGCGAACTCATTTATTTACTCAGTATGAGCCAGACAAAAAAAAGTGGGGCTTGAAAATGAGTATTTGCATTTAACAACGACATCTAGTACAATGCAATCTGTACATTTTGCATTCACGAGTCTGCAAAATCACTTACAACGCGTGTTTCTTTTGAATAAGTCACAATGTTTTGATAACTAATGCTTCAAAGTTTGGAAAAGGTGAGATGTGCTCCATTGAGAAAAACGTCATTATACATATGGAGAGAAAAAGACAAAGACTTTGATATTATCATAATTAAAAGTGAGAAGCACCATATGGCTGGGGAGAGGAGGAGCCCGATAACAATCACACTGAAAGCCTCAGAATGGACACAAATGCACACGACAGTCATTTTTCAGCTGTAAGTGTCCAAGTCCAGCTCTAACCTTGTGTGCTCCTCTGTGAGACCTGGTCAGTGACTGGGATGCAGGGGTCTGTGCTCCAGGAATAGGCAGGTCACGTGGGCGCGCTGTGGGATCTGTTCCCCTGGCAGGAAGCTGTTATATGGTTACAGTTATTTCTGTTGTCTGTCTGGGGATACTTTTTACTGTGCTCTAGAGGATCAATAGTCGTCATAAAAAGACTGTATCACCCGGTGCCCTCTCGGAGCAGGACAGTGAAGTGGAGTGTGTAGGTCACTACGTGGCATCATAGTCTATTATGTGCTCCGCCATGTCTTCCATCATTGTGTGAACCTGACAATGTTTCCCAGGAAATCTCAATCTCAACAAACTTTTACTCTATCAAAATGCAATTGCCATATTTTAGTATATGTTATAGGTATATGATTATTATAACGCTTGAATAATGTTTCACAAAAAAATCTAGTTTGTGAATCATGTTCCGTGGCACTAATATGAGCCTTCTTCGTTCTATGATGTCTCACTTATACCTGCGTCATTTGAAAATAGAAAATAACATATCCTGCTTGGGTTCCTCAAGTTGCCCACATTGACCTATGCGTCCTCTGCCACATCACTCCATCCTCCCTAACTCGATGTCTATCAGTCTTGTCTGTTCACTGTCGACTCAGTCCAGGCCACTTCCTGGTGTCTGGCGTGTCTGCCCACTATCGTGTCTTTCTTACCTATAGAGTGTCTACAGTGTACAGTATATGTGGCAGTCCGGCCCGCAGCAGCAGCAGCCCAGGGGACCCTCAGAGTACGTCCTGTAAGAGGCAGCAGCGGAAGCCGGCTCCCAGCTAATTGGTTCCTGTGTTAGCGGCACAGAGAGAGGGAGAGATGGTGTCCCAGTCAGCACTTTCTCTCCTTCTTACTCCTCCTCTCCTCTCCTCTGCTTTGCCTATCTAAGTCTCTGCCTTCCAGCCACAAATAAAGGTTGCAGGTCTGACAACGAAGTGTCTGAAAAATATGTACTTTACTTGAAACAAGAGGCGTTTGTCCATATCATTCATTAATGTGAATTGAGCACATTATCTCTATGTCCTTAAATTTAAAACTAAGCTCAGATAAATCAGCTCTATAAACAAATGAAGACCCTTGTAGCCAAATGCAGAATGACTGAGGCGAGTCTGCAGAGAGTAATGACAGCACCTGTATATGTGTCTGAGTGCTGGTGGTGTCTTCTGCTTGAACTCCTGACCACAATGAGGACATACAACTAGGACATGAAATGATATAGATTTGGAGAAATTGCCAAATCTTCATAATTTGAATATGACTACTAATGATAATGCAAAGTACGGTGCCATGCTTCTCATTCTTCATTACACCCCACGTTGCAATACTCATTAACTCTATTGTCTGAGTGATTGATTGTTTAAACGCTAATGGTAAACAACTGTAGCCACAGCTGCCCTAGGGAAGACCATCATGCCCCTTTGACCACCACCAATCATTCACCCACACACCACACACACACTCCTTAGGTCAGATTTTGTAAAGAATGACAACAACACAAAATAAATACTCACTCAAACATGTCATGATTGAATGTAATGTATTCCTCATAAAACAACTGCAAAAACATTTAAAACGACTTCCCCCAAAAAAGTTTGATCTCTGTGATGCTGCATATCCCACAAGGGTCCTTATGTAACAGACACTTGTCTTGTGTCACTCTGCTCTGGACTGGCCTCCTCAATGCTGACCTGGTCTGGGCTTTGGGGTGCCAGCAAAAGCCCGGCCCTGGACTAGAGCATGAATCATTGATGGTCCTGTGAGGATCCGACTGGAGTCTGTCTCCCTCAGAGGTCTGGCCTTAGCCTATAGCACGTCTCTGTACTGGCAACAACCTGTCTTCTCTATCTCTCCATCTGTGAAACTGCCGCTGTGGTTATTTGAGTGTGGTCGAATGAAGTGGTGTGTAACGACTGGCGCTCGTCACAAGGAGCTCCATCAAATCTGTACAAATGAGAGTGATAAGTGTGCAGCCTACGACCACACTGCAGAAATATGTGACTTCCTGGAAATAACTGTGTGCATCTGATTCCACTATTTGCATCACCGTCTGTGTGTGGTGCATTGATGATATGCATTATGACTTGCCACAGAGAACATCTATATAAAAAGGAAGTGGTAGGAGAGAAGGCAGTTTTATAGCATGAGAAATAATGTTTTGTTCACGTGTGGATGTGCAGGATCTGTAGAAAACACACTGTAGGAGTTGCTGTGACATTGAGACACTTGGGGAGTTTCCCTATCACTTGGGTGACACCTGTCAGCTGTATTTTGAAGGCGAGAGATAAGATAAAGTCACTGTGCGATTTACATTTTGAGCTGCTCTGATGAATGCCATCACTTAAAAGACGTAAACCCAAGAGAATAATACTGTACTAAGTGAAATTATCACAGCTGAGATACAGCAGACAAGAGAGAATAAATAAGTCTGACTAAATAAATGATCAGTGATTGTTTGGCTCTAAGTGCATCTGCTGTAGCTCAGGATCCTGATTTAGCCGAAGCCTTCAGCAATCCCTCAGCGCAGCTCTGGTCTTAGCGGAAGAGAAACGGCTAAAAAGCCCCATTCTTCTTCATACCTTCAATATTCAATGAGAACGCTAATTGCAGTGTGCTGAAAGAAATAAAAAGGGTGGGAGGGATTCACTGGCTAATGGTCTGTAAAGGAAAAATAAAGGATCGGGAAAACGGGGGATTTTAAAAGATAGACATATCCTCAGGAGGTTCCTTCCTTCTGTTTTTTTACCTGTTAGACTCTTAGAGCTAATGCTAATGCTCATTAGTTAGTCTGTGTGATATCCTACCGTTAGCGACTGTCACCGCAAGCGCGAGAGAGCATCCACTGAACATGCACACTTCTGCTGGCAATCCAACTGCAGCTCTTTTTTATCCTTAAAGTTAGTTGAGAAAATATATTGGAAAATATTCGCTCAAGGTGCACCCTTTTGTTAGAAGGAATAGGAGAAGATGCATATGCATTAAAAAGACTTTGTGGATAAAATACGAGCTCAGCACTTTACCTGCCTTGTATCGCTTCCAATTTCTTATTCTCTTTTTAAGCTCTGCCAGTTAAATTACAATGAGATTGAATTTTATTTCAGAACGGTTTCGAACATGAAAACCAACATGAAGTATTTTGTTTTTGCTCACAATCACCACTGGGGGCAGAGTTCCAAATAGACGTGTCCCTTCCCTCTCTTCTCTCCCCCACAGTCAGCCTTTTCTCTGTCCCCTGGTACAGCTATAGAAATACTGCTGATTGGAACCTTTTCTCATAAATCATGCCATCCACCAAATAAAGCAATAAAGATGTTTGTTTGCATTATTGACGCATTACCTTAGGTCAGCTTTAAGCAGCAGTGTGTGTGTGTGTAAGTGTGTGTGTGTGTGTGTGTGTGTGTGTGTGCGCCACAAAAATGCATGTTGACTTGGATATGCACCTGCAAAGTTTTCTTTTTAAGAAAAAGTAATTTGCTTAAGAAAAGGACATGAAGTCACTTTTACCCCTCTTCAAGCTGATGTCAGTAATATTTTTGTGATTGCTCAGCCAATTAGAAATTAGCTGTGTGAATAGTGAAAGAACAGCAGGCTGTAAAAGTTGTCGATCTGTGTGTGTGTGTGTGGGTGTGTGTTCGCGTGCATGTGCATGTGTGGCCTGGTTTTTTTTCCTGTTCAGGACAGATTTTTGCCTTTAGGGAGCATTATAAACTTCTGACAATTTCATAATAGGCCATTTGAAGAGATTTGTATTGATTATATAAACTGCGAGGCAGAGGCAGAAAGTGCTTTTTGACTGATTTTGTCCTCTGTAGATTGTGTGTTTCAGAAAGTAATGCGTTTTTCAAACTCATATTTTCTTTACTTATACATCTGGAAATAAACCAAATAACTATATCTACTCCCTGGACCATAATTCCTTACATTTGAGGAATGAAATTGGAGTATTTCATATTCATTCATTCATCAGTTTGTCTAATTCATGAGCCTGTCACTACTTGCGGATCATAAAGAGATACCGATAGACAATAGATTCAGTCTCATAAGTATGTATTTGAACGTTTCTTCTAACGTAGAACAGGTTTTATGTAAGAAGCAAAAGCTGTCACATTTGGAAAGAAGGAAGGAACTCACTTCAGACGGAAAAGCAGAATCATGTTTTAATTGAAATAATCTTTGACACTGTTAATGCAGTTTTGCTTTTATTATTTGGCTCCAATGTGTATAATTGTGACTTGGTGTGTGAATGGTTGGTGGTGGTCAGAGGGGCCGATGGTACATACTGGTTACCTCGCTTCTGTCAGAGTGCCCCAGGACAGCTATGGCTACAGTAGTAGTTTATCATCACCGTGAATAGAGTGAAAGAATAATGACATGTGAAGCGTCTTTGAGTGTTTAAATGTATGCTGTATAAAACCAATGCATTATCATTGTTATTATTATTATTACTTATCATCTGGGAACCATGCAAATTAGAGAGAAATCTAAACCAGGGCTCTATCAATAGAGGCATCCACTCTGCTGGTCAGTCAACAGCATTCCAGCTAACCCCCAACCTGGTACTCTCATTAAAAACCTAACCCAAGTATGTATCTTGCGGTCCTCCTGGAGGCTAGTCATTCCTCTCTGCACGAGTGCAGGTCCAGTCCAGAGTGGTTGTAACTTTAGCCTGATCCAGGGAGTCTGTTCTGGGCTCTTGGCTCAGCTCTTGTGGCCTTCAAGTATTCAGCACTTCATTTAAGGAGGAGTTCATGGAGGCTTTGCGTGGCCAGGGTACTCTTGTTTTGTGCATCAGAGCTTCCAAGGAAGGATCAGTGTTCCCCTGTTTCTAAAATAATCCGGCGATAAGCCAAATGAAAGTGAACTGAGTAGTAATGTATATACACTTTTAAGTGATATGTATGTGTAATAAATTAACATTAGAATATCATTCTCACCATGCATGGTGGGTTCCATTCCAGATCCAGCACCTAGAGACTGTACACAATCTGTAATGAAGGAGGTCAAGGACTAGTGAGTGCAAGAGCCACTATCCAGGATAAAACATCCAAACTCCATAACTATCTCAAGGAGAAGGCCCCAACGAATGACATGCTCGGTGAATGTCTCAGACAGTGGCGAATAAAACGGGTTCCTTTTTGGGAGGACAAGTCCGTATGGGATAGATCACATAAGAGATGTGGCTGATCACAAGAAGTTCAACCAATGGCTAGAAAGGGCTGGCCTACAGGACCGCACAGAGGGCAGGCCCTGAGCACCAGAGCAATAGAGGCCAGATATACCACACAAGACAAGATCCAAGGTGTCGGTTGTGCGAAGAGTTACCTGAGACAGTCCATCAAATAACTGCAGGGTGCAAGATGCTGCAGGGAAGGCCTACATGGAACGCCATAACCAAGTGGCTGGCATAGTGTACAGAAACATCTGTGTATGGGCTAAATGGGAAGCTCCTCTAAAGGTGGTGAAGAATGAGCGTGAGAAGATCCTGTGGGACTTCCAGATACAGACCGACCGAATGGTAATGGCGAACCAACCTGACATTGTGGTGGTGGACAAAGGGCAGAGGACAGCAGTGGTGGTGGACGTGGCAATTTCAAGCAAAAGAATTTAAACGTATTTTGGGAGATTTTACCAGAAGTCCCATCTCTCGTTTTGCAAAGGGCCACTTTTATTTTCTTTCTATTCTCTCCTGCCTTTCATCCAGCGTTGTCTTTCACATCTTCTCAGCAAACTACTAATCGGCTACATAAACAGACTCAGTGATCCACTGCCTATGATCAGAGCTGAGCACAATAATTCACTGTGGTATCACCATTTATTTTTGTATGCATTATATTTTTTTATTTGATTGGTGAAAATATCTCACTTTTAATATTTAAGTAACCACTTTGACAACACAAGCCCTTTATGAGTCATGAAGGGTCTAAAAACCCTTGGCAGCTTTTTATTCGAAAAATATAGCAAGTACTATTTTGTTCACCGCTTTGTATTGAGCTTCACAAAAATATGTATATTTTTTGAATAACAAAAAATGTCATGGGATATGAATTATATTTCAAGCCACTATATACAATGGAACCTGGAATTAACTCTCTAAATAATGTGCCATTGAGCCAATAGACAGAATAGATGTGAATTTATCTGGCTCTTTTCAAAAGTGAACTGTATAATAGTACAGTAGAAAGCACGTGTGTAACATTCTGAGTGAAGATGATATGTGAAAATTGGCAGATTTCAAAATCAATATTTCAACTAACAAAGTATGTTTGTGTTTGAAGTGAAGCGAGGTCAAGGCCAGTTTTAGCAATGCCACAAGTAAGTAATCTTTATTAATATACCGCCTTCCACAGACCAGAATCACAAAGCGGTTTACAATTGTTATTTTTGGGCATTTGTCCTCTCACTCCACACATGCCAGACCTATTATACATATTTTTAGTGGTAGGGGAAACCGGAGTAACCGGAGGAAACCTACGCAGACACGGGGAGAACATGCAAAAGGCCCTGTTCAGATCGGGATTCGAACCCATGACCTTCTTGCTGAGAGGCAAGAGTGCTATCCACTCAGCCACCGTGCCGACAAGAGTCCCCAGAGTCCCCAGAGTCTTGAGTCTATGTGATGGGGTTATGAAAGCAGGAACAGCAGGTTGTCCGTGGCATCACCATTCACCCTTATCAATGCTGAGTAAGTAATGTTTATTTATATACCACCTTTCACAGACCAGAGTCACAAAGCGGTTTACAATTGTTATTTTTGGGCACTTGTCCTCTCACTCCACACAGAGATGGGAGCGGGGTCGCCGAACAGGAGGCGCATGCCAGACCTATTTTACATATTTTTAGTGGTGGGGGAAACCGGAGTACCCGGAGGAAACCTACGCAGACACGGGGAAAACATGCAAACTCCACCCTGGTCCGACCGGGATTCAAACCCAGGACCTTCTTGCTGAGAGGCGAGAGTGCTATCCACTCAGCCACCCACATACAGACGATTACAAAACACAATTAAACAAATCAAGTTTGAATGAAACGAACTGCACAGGGGAACAAGAATCTTCAGTTTAACTGCGAATGATAAAAGATGAAATTTACCACATTAACAGTGAACTATTGCTGACAGTAGGTTTATTGTTTGTTTAAGGATCAAGGAAGTTCTGGATGAGTTGTATCAGTGTTTAGACAGAGATGTGCTTTCTGAAATGGCTAAGCTCAGCTCCGCAGGGACCAGTCAAAGAATGAAGGAAGAACCAGTGTGCAACACTGTGATTTCCTTTTGTTTTTGAACATTTGAAATGCCACACACACATTAACATACATGGCCTGGCACCTATTCTGGCATGTCTTGACCATAATAACAGACTTGCCTTGACCAAAGTACACACTCCAGTGCTGGGATCAGACGTACATGAGCAGTCGATGACTAGCTGCGTCTGTCCATACTGGAGATGTTGGTCCAGTTGAGGGACAGTGGTACGTGCCTTCAGTGTTGCTCTTTGAGTGAGTGTTGCCTTCACAGCCTCTGACAGTAAAGCATGATTCATGTTGTTTCATCATCTTCACATTGACCGCTCCAGACAGCTTTTCTAGTAACAAGTTTTCTCTTAGGACATTGCTCTGTCAGTTACAGTAACAGGCACCTTCAAAAATAAAATCTTTAAGGAATGTAATCTTTAAGGAATTTTACAAAATAAGATAATTCAATAAAAACTTTGGAATTTTTTATGTGTTTACACCTGAAATGACTGCTGTCATGATTTCATCAATTTCATACATCTTTTCATAGATCAGGAATTATACAAAATGTAAATAATTCCCCATGCAGGACGGGTTCCTTTGTGTGTTGTGTGTATATATGATCAAGCTTTGTTTGTGTATTGAGTGAACAGTAGCGCCCCCTGTGGTGCATGCAGGTAATTTTGTGTGGGAGTTTTGTTAAAACAAGCGCATGTAAAAACAAGAAAAGAAAAACATGTATTGTAATTATTTGTTGAATCCTCTTATTACATTTTAAAGCTGGAGCACCTGTCTTTAAAACCACAAAAACTAATTATGTAATGATATCCATCGCTCTCATTTCTGGCTCTCAAAATGATTGGATCAGTGTAAAAGAGAGTTCCAGCCCTCACTCAACCAATCAGCTTTCAGTATTTAAAAGATTAAAAACAATGTTTACTGATCAAATAAAAAACAGCAAATTCTGATGTGATCACAAAGTGTTTAAGACTCGTTCTGTTGGAACAAACAAAATGTATTTATGAAAGAAACAGAATGTAGATAAGAAACAAACCAAATGTATATAAGAACAAACTATATACATTTGGTTTCTACATGTACGTAAGAAACAAACAAATAAGTTAGGAATACTCCAGCTTTAAATGCACTGCACACAAAACATGAGCATAAACTTTGTTTTTTTGGTCAAGTTAAAATAGGGCTGGAATCCTGGGTTTACATAAAAGCAACATGAAATATGTGGTACCCCTTTCGAATGTTGTTTTCCGTGCATCAGTACAGTTCCTCAGCTCACTCTCTCCAGGGGCATGGGGGTCTCACTCAGAACTGGTAACAGTGGTAACAGTGGTCGCATTGAGGTTCCCACGCGCTCGTCTCGTCTGGGCTTTTTGTGACTGGATTATTATGATACTTCTAAAGGTCTGTGGATGCACCTGCTCACACTCGCTCACTTCCTCTGGGGTTGAGAAACACAGAGGAAAAGAGGAGCGTTGCAAATACAGAAGCACTTTTTACCACCTCAAAAGTCACCAGATAACTGCACTACACCTACACTGCCACGTTCTCTACACAAAACCCAGAAGTTCTGAAGCTCCCGCCAACGACATGCACTGTGAGAGTTTACATAATGAATGTAGGTTTTCAGCAAACTGTCCTGGTGTGCTATGAATTAGGAGGATTTATTGTTATAATACACCGTGACCCAGGCGCACGCTGCCTCAAACTAAACGCTAATACTGTAGAGGTGTGTGGTGTGGCAAATGGAGAGGTGTTTTATTTATAGTTAGTCTGTTTGACAATTCTAAAAATGCATTAGCTCCAGAGGAGCTGTATTGAATTGCAGGAGAGGAAGTGTTTGCATGGCCATATACAAATGTCACTACATTTTACGGAAGAAACTAGATGATAGAATCAACTATAAAATACATAGTTACACACTCTGGTTTATTTTACACAGTACACAGCAGATGAATGTAATACACAATGTTATCAAAACATCCTGTATCCTTCACTGCATAAGCATGGGTGGAAGTTGAGAGGAAAAAAACAAATGGCCCAGATTTTAACAGAAGTTTCCCTAAAAAGTAAAACCTGAGGAGTTTTGGATACAGTCCGGGCATTTAACGCCAGATGCCACCAGGAGAATATCAGATGCACAGTATCAACTGTACAATAATGAAGCTAAAGCCTGGTTCACACGAGACGATTTTAAAATTGTCGGCCAATTTTTTCTCCGTGTGAGACCCCACACACAGAGATAAAAAATCATGGGTCTAACCACTTTGGTCGTACAGTGTGTGCGCAGCCACACGACAAAATCACGCAAACCACACACATCACACACAAACCAATCCCCCCCCCCCGAGCATTCGCAGATCAGACGGAAATCTCACAAAATCTCGCGAGATCAAGCGTGACTTCAGAGTAAACACACATGGCGGACGAAGACGATGCAGTGTCGATAGTTTGTTTTTATCTGAGAAAAGACGTAAGCAAAAGAAAAGGCGGTGGTCAAAGAAGTGTAGACAACGCGAGCATGGACTATTCTTGCTACATCGTGATATGGAGGTGAGTTGTTTTTTTACGGCGTTTCCTCGCCGCCTCGTCTCGTCTTCTGATTGGCTACACGCCGCAGTCATGGCAATGCGCTCGTCTGTCCTCGGGGGACACCACACACGAGGAAAAATCGGGCCAAAACAATCCAACATGTTGGAAATCCCCGATATTGAGATCGGAGCAGTCCCGAAGTCCTTCCGAGCGACGAGCACAGTTTTAACACACCACACACGGCAGGAACTTCCATCAGATTTTTTGTTACGCTATTCCGAGTGTTCTTACGATTGTCGTAGGGGTAAATCGGGTCCAAAATCGGCCTAATTATCCTGCCGCGTGAACCAGGCTTAAGTCGACAATGAGACAATAATCACAGGGTACGCAAAAAAAAATCTGAGTATAGGAATAGACTCAACAATTGCAAGTTGTGGAGTGTCTTTAGGACATGTGTTTCTATAGGGAGAGCTTAAGTAAGACTAAATGATAAGTTCTAAATGATGACCAAATGAAGATGTGTTTGAAGGTTGGATGTACAAAGAGGTACATCCTCTTACTTACATCTGGAACTCAAGGAACTCAAATAGAGGACACACTGTGTATATATTAAAGCCCAGAGGGTTAGAGTCAGGGCTGTATCGATTCTGAAATTTCAGGATTCAGTTTGATTCTCCATGCAGGATTCACTCCTCTCCTTTTATGTGACATGTGTGTGGTGTCTGCGGGTCTCCTGCTCTGCCGTTCCACCTTGTGTCCCGAACCATATTTTCAAAATAAAATAATCATTATAGCAATATTTATTTGATTAATTTTAGTTCTGTCATTTGTATTTGCCTTGTAACTGTGTAGCACTTGATTCCCACCCTAAAAGCTGTGCCTTCCCAACATTGCAGCATGAAGCGTATCTATTTCTACTGCTTCCTGCCTCGATTTGCAGGCATCCATATCTGCCTGCAGCCTCATCTTCACAGTTTACTGAAGCCATATCTCTGTCAGAGTTCTTCCTGTTTGGTTTGTCTGACCTGTGCCACCACTGTCCTCTTTACTAGAGAAAGTTTGTCTCAACTCTGACCCTTATTAACTGAAACCACCACTCTCAGTCACAGGAAGTCACAGCTTTAACACCAGAACAAAGCAGATGCAATATGAGAAATAAAATGCAAGGCACTTTATTGGAAATTAAATTTAATAAATGTAACTTAAATGTAACAATTATTATTATAAATAAATAAATACATTCTTAATTAAAAGAATGATAAGAATAAATTAGCATAAGTAAATTATTAGTGATTGTGCTTCACTGGGTTTGATTCTACCTCCAGACGGGGCCTTTCTGTGAAAGTTTCCTCTGGGTGCTTTGGTTTCCCCATACCACTAAAAACACTCACAATAGCTGGGGTGAATGAGTGTGTGTGGGACAACACATTAGGTATGCTCTTTAACATGCACTGTCCCGACCAATTAAACAATAAATACTTAAAATAAAATAAAACAAAAAAAGGTACTTTTATGTAAGTATATTAAATTTACATAGTGTTTATCACACCACCATGACCTCCATGGCCATGTCACAGTGGATTTGCAGGCGAGACGCCAATTCACCTGCTGAGTGATTGTTGAAAAAGACATTTTGGATGTGAAAAAAAGTGGAGCTGAAAACAAAATTTGAAATACGGAAAACCCTTTGCACTGGACAAAGTCCCAAGCAAAAAATAGCACAATAGTGGGAAGAGAGAAGAAAGGGAAGTTAAACAGATAATAACAGATCCCGGATGTAAGAGGCTCACAGAGACGGGATATTACAGGATGAAGTGGTTTCTCCCTGTGAGATAAAATAGATGTTCCAGTATGGATTTGCAATGCAACGTGTTGTGGTTATATTCACTGGTGGAACAATCAAGTCTCTTTTCATCCACAACCACCGTGCACGGACCCAAACAGACCCCACGAATTAGAGAGGACCTGCTGTCCTCTTTTGTAGGAAGACAAATGAATTTCAGTGAGCCTGTCTGTGTTGTCTTGTGTGAGCGTGCAACTATTTAAGGCTCTTCAACATATCCCAAGTGACAATGATGAACAATATTAGTGATGCTAACAAAGCAGAGCTACTGTAACTGAAAACAGCCGAGGGGGGTGCCAAAAGCCCACTACACCCAATTGCATGCCAGTACAATAGGAAGCCAAGGAAAATTATTTTTTTCCACGTTGAGTACAGAAACCAAAAAGTGTATTTAACTTTTTCTTAATTTGGTACACACAGAATGATGTCACATGTAGAAAGGTAGATTTGACTTTTTGGTTGCACTGGTCATCCTTTGAGAATATGAAAAGAAATGAGAGGGTCTCGTATGGAGATGCCTTGCGAGTGTATTTTGATCCAATATTCTCTTCCATCCTCTACTCATAAGGAGATTTAAAAGGTGTATTAATATTATTCTGCTGAAGGTCTATAGCACAGATCTGTATGTTCTTCATGGTTGAACAGCTGCAAACATTTATCTTAGTAAATAATAACATAATAAATATCATGTTAAATGCACAGTGTAAAGCAGTTTTGTGGTGCTTGATGTTTGTGAATAACTGGACCATCTGAGACAACTTGAATGAGGTCAATCACAGTATCCACCGATGTGTCAACCGAGCTATGTTGACTCATTATGTTTAAGCGGAGTTTTTCTTGCAAACCGATAATGGAAAATGTACTTTGACGATGTGGGCTGAATGAGAACTGATTTCCACATGTTTGTCTCTCTTAAGCACGGCGCATATTTCAGCACATCTCACAGGTCTACTCTTAAAGGAATCCATTGGGACAAATACATGTATAGCTAGACAAGAAGTACAGCACATACCAGAGGAAGCATCAACTTTTATCAATACATATCACAGAAAATGTCTTTAAATATGTGTGGGGCAATTATCTGTCAAAATTAATGATGCATGAAACCCACATGGTTCAGGTCTGCACTTCCATTCTCACTTAAGGACAAGCCTCATTGATTGGGTGGATATGTGGTAATAAGTGTGTTCTAAGTGTGTGTAGTTCTAAGAGGGGTGAAGAGTGGAGACCCGGGTCGCTACAGGATGTGTGAGTGGGCTTCGGTGCTGACTGACAGCCCTGGATAAGGGATAGAGTGTCTGCCCTCAGTGCCAGCGCAGCTAGAAGTGATAAACAGCAGCAACCTGATCCAGAGACAAGAGACGCCTCTGCCTCTGACAGGGTTCAAACTTAATGCACTTCGCTTCATCAGAGCCAAGTCCAAATTTGCCTGGTCTGATCTGGGGTGGCCTGAAATGGCCCAACCAGGTGGAGGTCAGCGATAGCTTCGGCTGCCCTGCTTCCTAGTTCAATTTATCTTTTGCCTCTTCACATAAAAATACCAGGATTTAAATCTGTCTGCTGCTAGTCTCCATTATTCCACCAACACTCCCCCCTGAAGCAGCAGGACCTGTCCTTTCTCTCCGCTCTGGAATATTTATGGAAAGTTTATTTTATCTGTTTTTATTGCCACCCGTGCAAATAGGTTCCCATAGAGTCCCTGCTTCTGCCCATGCAGTAATAGCGATGTAAACATGGAAAGTAATTTGAATTACGTAGAGATTAGCGAGTGACAGTTTGTGGTGTGGACGATTATTTCTAAAATAATCCTGTTTTGATATGCATCTCCGTCCCAGCAGGATTTTTCAATTTGTTTTCCTATTGCTGCATGTAAACAAGCTCTTGTGTCTCCTTATCATGGCGTGGCATGGACAAGGAAAAGTGTCTGCCTCCTCCTCTCTCCATCTCACTAACCTGTCCCCCACAGCCAGCAGCTGCTGTAGCCGCGCTTGTCTGAGTTTCAACAAGTCTCTTTATCGAGAGCAGGTGGAGGGGGCTGTGTGTGTACTTGCAAGTCATTTGCAAACATGAAGTCTTTAAGATGAGCCATCTGAATGTGTTCTGCCTGAGGGGTTCTGCCCGTTCCCAGTGTGAATGGCCAAATCTGCAGCCTGGCAAATACCCTCCAGTCTGCCAAAGGGGCCACCCCCACCACAGGCCTGAGGGGTGCGATAAATGTTTACGCTCATGATTGTCAACTTCAACTTAGAAGAAGAATTTACAGATTTTTTGATTCTCTAAAATGACATCATGTTTGGCCAAAATATTTTGTGACATGTTTCATCATTGTGGAGTTCACTGTATTTGAAAGTAGATGTCACAGCAAGTCAATGACAGCAACATCAGTTGCACCCCTCCCATCGGTGGGATACTGCCAGACCCCATTTATCTCTCTGTGATTGATTGTTCCTGCCTGAGAGCTAATCAGCATGTTGCTGGTTGCTTCTTAATGTTTATGGGGATTATAAGAGGATCAACAAAGTAATCCCCAATGCTGTGCAGGACTTCCAATTATCACACAGCACCACCAAAAATAGGGTCACCATAGATTTAACCTATCAATGTAATGTAAGGCAGCCCACATTCAGTTAGTGTTTTTTCAAAGTTAAAGTAAATCCACAGCAGAGTGGTAACTCAGAGGTGAGTCTGCCTGACCTACATTAGGCTTCGGTTATTGGTCATAAGTATGGAGGATGCTTCAGGGTGATTACCATTTGAAGTCATTTATTTTTGCAGTCTGTGATGGATTTTTTGGGGATTCGGCCAAAAAAAGGCAAATTATTACTATTGTTATTATTATAAGTTTTTATTCTTTTTTTTTTAATTAATTGGTTCATTCTTTAAAAGAATAGAAATATTAAAAGAGCAAATACAATTCCATATATACAGTCAGTCCCATGGTTTTTGTCCCAGCCCCGGAACACTGGACCAGCTCTAAACCTTAATCAGGTATTTGAGTGATCATGGGAGTTCACCCAACCTGTCACATGTGCTTTGTGGATCTGGGGGAGCTCGGTCACACAGGAGGAGCTCAAATTAGAGCCACTTCTCTAAGTCAAGAGGAGCCAGTTGAGATGGTTCAGGCATCTGAAGCAGATGTCTCCCTCAGAAAGTTTTCCGGGCATGTCCCACCTCTCACTAGTAGAAGACCCCAGAACACATTGAGAGGAGAGGTTGTTTTCAGATCCCTCCTGGTTACTTATCTGAGGAGGTGTTCTGGGCCAGGAAAGCCCCAGGACAGGCCAGAGAGACGGGGTCTCTCGTCGGTTTGGAAATGCTTGAGGATTATACTGGACGGGGAAGAACATGGATAGATTTGACACTAATACCTTGCGCAGGTCCCACACGAATTCACAGTGCTGTGGAGTTCGGTGAGAATGTGGGTCAGCGCAGGTCGTTGAATTTTTCCCACACACTGGTCTGGAGCGGTTTCTTGGTACTTTAGTTTAAAACAAGCACAAGCAGTTGACTTCAGCCAGTACAAGATAAAGAACTCAGTCAACCAGAAATATTTGTTGTACCAGCACTCAGGAGCTAACTTGCAGTATCATTTATATAGACAGATCAACAACTAAAGTTTAAACCTTAACTTACTTATTACTTAACAAAAAAAACATTGGAGGAAGGCAAAAATATAAATAAAGATCCTTCGATACTGATTGGAAGGCTTTTGACAGTTTCATCCTCAGATCTTGACAGAGACAGTAGTTTAGGTCACTTGTTTCACTTATTTCATGTTTTGTTAAGGTACAGACGACCTGCACATCAAGCATATACAGTATTGCTGCGATGGAGAAGTGTTTGGGCCACAGTTCTGCTCATGTTGAGTCAAAACCCAGTCACAGACGTGCGTAATGACATGCGGCGACTCATACGTGCTCCATTGAGTTGTGACTGGCCGAAGCAGCTGGGAGGCTGTGGTCAGTGCTACGAGTACCTTACAAATGAAGACACGCGGCAGAGGTGAGTGTCTATCGATTAGGGATCGCTTACATGCAGAAATCATTACAACCCCACCCAAGCGCTCAGGTGGAGCCAGGGAAGAACTCAAAGGTGATGCTCCTGCTGTGTCCTTGCTAGATGCCCACTTCACACTTGAATGGATTTGGGTTTGCACATACTATAGTCATTACAGTGCATATGTGACTGGCCTGCCACTCCATAATAACAATTTACCCTCTTTGCGACTCTGCCCAAACCTTTTTTTTTTTTTTTATGCGGTAGTACAGTATGTCTTGAAGTTACCATCCTTACTTGAATATTATTTTGGTTCTTTACTAATGTAATGAAGCCAAAGTCGTTCTAAATGATACAGAAATGATTGATAAACCTGTGTCTCTCAGACCATTAGTAGAGTATGGGTGAGGCCAACGCACAGAAGCCGGGCTCTCAGCGCTGTAACCGGCTCCGTATCGTCCCTCATTAATCTGCTCCAAAATATTCACCACAAAGACATGCACGCAGCTCTTAAATTATAATGCAGAGGAAAGCTATCATTACTACCTTTAATGTTCCCAATCTAATTGAGGCATTAATTTAACTCGACTACAGAGGGCATTATTCACAAGTGCTTTTTAATTTACTCGGGTGATCAGCAGAGATACTGGTCATATTACTGATCAGATGCAGAATACAGTGGAGATGTATGTTTTCAAGTTTTTGTCAAACAATGAGAGACAAGGACATTCCCTCCAACATGAGTCAAATTCTATGCATGTAGAAAGCAACTCGTTTGCTAATCCTACATCCGTTTAGCACAAGCATTCCCATAGATTCAAACAATAAATATATTGATCAGGGCTTGGTCTCAAAATGAATAACATAGCATATGTGTGTATGTCTTTGCAGAGTGCATTCTTGAGAATACTTTTGGCAATTTACAGAGTGACCAAAGCCATTTGCCAATTGGTCAAGGAAGAGGAAAACAGGGAAAGTCAGAGGATCGGAGCACATACTGTATTTTTACCCAAACAAATGTGCAGGCTGATGGTCGCCCCGGGGAGCTGAGTTACATCGATATGGTGGCGGTCCCCCTGTGGCACCAGAACCAGGCGAGGCATGCCATCTGGAGCAGAGAGGAAGGTTTGTTAGAGGAGTGTTGAAACCAAGTGCTACATGCATTGACCATGCGGTTGACCATCTGGCTTGGCAAAGTGTGTATCAGTAACTTTGAGGTATCCAGGAGAGGATGGAGGGGGAGGAGAGAGATGGATGGAGAGAGGGGTACGGATAGCAATAGGGTTAAAAGCACAAAGAGCAACAAAGCAACTGGTCTGATGATTCTGCACGTTTGTATGTTCGTGTGTGTGTGTGTGTGTGTTTGGTTGGGTGTTAAACCTGAAAATGATACAGTATCTGTCAAATCCTATCACCACAGATTCAGTTTCTGTAGATGTATACTGTAACAAGATTCCTCACCATTGCATTGGGATTTTAAATTCTTGTGAATATCAACGCTTTGACCAAATACATTGATTTGAATGTGTTACTTTTCTTTTTTGTTCTTACGGACTCTGCACTATTTACTTTTGTATGAAAGAGAGCAGTCAAAGACCAATGGTGGTTTTTTCTTCCAAGAAACAATTCCTGGAAATAAAAAGCACCCTTTTATTAGTGCTCATTTACTCGATCCAATAAGGTCTATTGGAGAAAAATATATAAAATCCACATTGCTTGAACTTCAAAGCTGAGGCGAGGTATAGAGTTTCTAAACACATCATGAATTTTGCAGGAATGTTAAGTCACTCTTTCAGAAATGGAGAAGAAACTTTTGAAGACCTCCAGATGCCTTCCTTCGGCCCCTGGACATACAGTGTGAGCTGCCCATTAACTATTTACATGCACACAGAGATGTGAGAGTCAGTGGCCAGCATTTTAATGAAATACTGACTGTAGACAGCCTCCTGGTGGGACAGCTCTGCTTCTGATCACCATTACTACATTTATGTCTGGATGTGATTCAAGTTACAAAGATAGATTCTTTCTTTCTTTTTAGTTTATTTGATTTTCCATTGTGGTGCCTTATATCTAGAACTCCCAGTCCAGGCAGCTAAATCTGGCCTTAAGAGTCATCTATCAATGCAGTTTAGTCCTATGTACGCACTGAAGTCTCTGCAGACTATATCAGGCAGTGTGTGAATCAGGGGCCCCTAATATTAAAGCCAAGTGCGACCCTGTCAAGGATTCTAGTTCAAGGTTTTGAGAACCTATTTTGAGACACTGCATGCAAGGGAAAGGAGATGATGGTTAGACGATATCGTGACTTAACTTATTCTTTTGTGGCTGCCAGTAGAGTAGTATAGCAACGCATGTATGAATAGGCCAAAAATATAGTAGGCCTCTGTCAAATTGCTAAACATCTATGGTTTGGAAATTAGTCAATGTTGTTTTAAAATAAAAAAACAATCATTGATTGTGAATAATTGTTTTCTATCAATCAGGCCATTATGAGATCTTTGCCTCGGCCATCCTTCGAATAGTATAATACTTTCTCCATTGTGAGATCAATAAAGTTTATCCTATCGTATCTTATCTTCCTTACATACATAAATAAACAAATACATACAAGACTTTAGTTGGTAGTGGAAGGATGAGAAACAAAGCTTGGAGAGCGCTGGGCTGAGAAGTATTTTTACCCTTGAGACATTCTCCAGCAGCCCCTTGAGTAGCTTGAGGTCGAGTGCTAAATGGCGGGGAGTGCTGGGACCTCCAGTTAGAACACATGCATCTCTCTCTCAAGCTCTCTGTAAACTCAATACAGCAGTCTGTTTTAAGTGTCCTCTGCTACGCTTTGTGCCGTCTTACGAGCCTCTCCGTCTCATCTTCAGTGTGTTGGTAAAGTACTATGATGCTACTGCACAACAGGAAATCGTTTATTGTTGCATCGCTGTGCCATTGTTTCTCTAAAAAAAGCTTTTATCACTTCTACTAAGCACTGTTCCAAGGGAGAGGCAAACATTTGTTGATTGTTCGCAGAAGCTCAAATTGCACCCTGGAGGTTGTCATATTTTGCATGTGGAGCTTGTCATAAATTAAAAAGCAAGAGGCAAACAAGGGGCTGATGGAAGAGCGGCTGTGAGAGAAGACAGTTACACAGTTGAGACGTGCATGGAGCCTACTAGATGTATTTGTACACACCATTCTCTGATTATTGTTTTAACTAACTTGAAACCAACATACTCTTGAGTAAATCAAAGTTAAATTTCATAATTAAATTTGCCGTTGTATAGCCCTAAATCACGGCAGAGGAGAACTTTACTCAACCGTTGAATTCGCCAACACAGATCAGAGAATCAACCCGTTTAAACACAAGAAATATGACAGAAAACCCATTGGTATTGGTCCATAAGGGGGAGATGACCAATGTCCATAAGTGTTGATAAATGTCCATAAATGTTGTAATTCACACAGTTGCAATTTAAAGACCACACGTTCTGTTACAGATTGCCTGAACCCATCTTAAAAGACCAAAATATACTTCAAAATGTGATTATATTTGCAAAAAGTTATTATAGAGCACAATACTGTTGCTCTAGTGGTTCCTGCCTGGACAATATTAGATGTTAAATGAATAAATGATGAGTGACCTGTTTTGTCTGATTCCTATAAGTCTGGCCCATTGCCGGGTTAAGCAGCTTTGGTCTAATCAGTGGATATAAGTTTAAGTTAATTGCCATGTCACAATGTCACAGAAACCACAGAGCAAGAGCAGAGGCCGAGAAGGAGACCCCCCCCCTCGTGCGCCCCTGTGTGTAAGCTGATTACAAGGACCGTCTGTGGGGTTAGTTTTACCTATAAACCAGACAAAGATGGGGTCTCTGTACCTGGCAAGTTCTAAAAGGCACTAAAGCAGTGTATTCAGGCCATAGTGAAAAGGCTCATCCAACAGCTCACAGGAAAATTCATATTTGCATTAAACTATAACCTTTTGGTAAATTATTTAAAGCAGCCATTACATTATTAATCAAAGCAACGTTATAACCAAAGGAGCGCTTCATGTGAATATGTTCCATTTGTTAATGCTGCTCACGAAGGATATTTATTGTAATATGGACATGAACAGAGAACATTTTAGTTTGTTATATGCATATGATAAGAGAAGGAAACGAATGGAGTTGACCATTAAGCTGAGTACAGTCAACGCTGGCTTTTTGACAGCAACAGAGCATCATGAATCAGGGCAGAGACAGGGCCATGGCATGTGGGGACCTGGCCACCCCAGGACATGGTCTGCACACTCGAGGAGAGCTGCTTTGGTGACGCGCTAAATGTCAAGGGTTTGTGTGCAAGTGCCTGTAACTTTAACCTCAATCTGATGAATAATATTTAGATACATATATAGTTTTCAGTGTTGAAGAAAGGTGAGACGGATTTACTGTGGGTCTTTGTTAAATAACTTAACAAAGCAAGCAATGAAAACAAGCATTGAAAGTGGTCAAATTGTACCTTTTCTAGTTGTTTATATCTGGGATGTCTTTGAAAATTGTCGTTGATATAATTCTTGTTACTAGGGTGCTTATGAACATTATCTCAACTTTGATTATTTTATTAGCAGACACAGATTGCATATGGATATTTCAATGGGGAGGTTACAACTTAAAACTTCAGTATCTCGGAAGTGCACAGATACTGTATAACCTGCTAATTTAGGCGGGTAAACATTTGTGTGACTCAGATTTTTTCAAGCATTGAAGGAAAAGATAAATACACTTTATTGATGTAGCTATTTCTTGCTTGTAGGTGTTTGTCTCACAATTGACAAGTTCTTGGCAATGAATTTGGAAGGTGTTGCACAGGGCTAATTGCCACTTGAGACCTGGGATTCCCTTAACAAACAGTAACGATCGCCTTTGTCCTTCATGGTTAGTAGGACTTCTTTACACTCAGGCAGGTAAATGTAGACAGATGCAAGAGAATCGCGGGGCCCTGCAGTCAGGGCCACCGCTGCAGCATGATTTGGACTCCTGCTCTGATTGTTTATTGGTGGAAAGAAAAACACTCATAAAAGTGACTTTTATTTCATGCAGCAGTTGAGAATTTGTGTGTCATTATCAAACGGAGCTGGGATCCTTCACACTCATCATATCCCCTCATATCTGCACTGACCATGAGGCTCAATCACAACACGGCATTACCGCAGCACATCTAAAACACTTTACGGCACTTGCTATCATGCAAGATTTGTCAACACAGTAAATACGTCTTCCGCTGAGAGCATAATATAATGTTATGATATCCCTGACAACGTAATCAGTCGGTCCAACAAGGCATTATACGATGACAGCTCAGAGGGTCTTTCTCTGCCTGAGGAGCTCTGCGTTGGCACACTGTGCTCTCACACCTTTAATGACTTCCTAAATGTCACAGAATGTCAGGTGGAGGTGTAAAAGCAGGGGACCTCCTCCAGCGCAAACAGGATCCTCAGTAGTTTTTTACAAAGCTGCAGCGCGGCCGGACAGCACACGAGCACTCAGGTGTGGCCCACATTTCTCCAGACCCAGTGCTGACATGATTTAATGCTTCTGAGCCAAGTGAGAGGAGTCTTTTGTCAAAGTAGGAACACAGTCACAGCATAGAATGACTTTACAAATATCCCGTTAGTCTGGGTGACTTTATGTTACGGGCTGGTTTAACCTCTTTAAGAAATGTTGAGAATCCTGAACCAAAATGTTCTTAAGGTCATTGTAATTATCATAGAACTGTACGGTTGTAACTGAGATGGCAATCATAATTACATTTTAGTATGAATATGTAAATGCATTTAAAGCTGTACCCAATATTTTACATATATTTATAATTGTAGCAGTGTGTGGTATTTATGCATCAGTAAGTTTGTGTGTGTGTGTGTGTGCTTTTGTGTGTGGTATATGTGTAAATGTGTGTGTATGCGATTGTGTGTGGTATATGTGTAAATGTGTGTGTATGCGATTGTGTGCGGTATATGTGCATGCATGAGTAAGTTTGTGTGTGTGCGTTTCTGTATGAGTGTGTGTATTTGTGTGTAGTATATCTGTATGCATGAGTAAGCGTATGTGTGTGTGTGCGTTTGTGTGCGGTATATGTGCATGGTATATGTGCAAGGTTTATGTGCGTGCATGAGTAAAGCGTGTGTAAGTGTGTGTGTGTCTGTGTGCATTTGAGTGTGGTATGTGTCTAAGTGTGTACGTGCGTGTGGTATGTGTCTCTGTGTGTGTGTGTGTGTGTGTGTGTGTGTGTGTGTGCGTGTGTGGTATGTGTCTGTGTGTGTGTCTGTGTCTTTGTGTGTGTGTGTGTGTGTGTGTGTGGTATGTGTCTGTGTGTGTGTGTGTGCGTGTGTGGTATATGTCTGTGTGTGTGCGTGTGTGGTATGAGTCTGTGTGTGTGTATGCGTGTGTGGTATGAGTCTGTGTGTGTGTGTGCGTGTGTGGTATGAGTCTGTGTGTGTGTATGCGTGTGTGGTATGAGTCTGTGTGTGTGTGTGTGTGTGTGGTATGTGTCTGTGTGTGTGTGTGTGTGTGCGTGTGTGTGTGGTATGTGTCTGTGTGTGTGTGTGTGCGTGTGTGTGTGGTATGAGTCTGTGTGTGTGTGTGTGTGGTATGTGTCTGTGTGTGTGTGTGCGTGTGTGGTATGTGTGTGTGTGTGTGTGGTATGTGTCTGTGTGTGTGTGTGTGTGTGTGGTATGAGTCTGTGTGTGTGTGTGTGTGTGTGTGTGTGGGTGTGTGGTACAGTATGTGTCTGTGTGTGTGCGTGTGTGGTATGTGTCTGTGTGTGTGTGTGTGGGTGTGTGTGGTACAGTATGTGTCTGTGTGTGAGTGTGTGCGTGTGTGTGTGTGGGTGTGTGTTCATGTCTGTGTGAAGCAGCTACATGCGCTCTGTTCTCGGAGCCCTACGGCTTTGAGATATCTGAGTGGAAAGCCATGATGGGCCTGGTTAAGCTCAACAGCATGAGCCTGTATCAATTACGCTGCAGCGGTGATATGGACACAGCGTGTGGTCCTAAAAGGCAAAGACTTACAACTGCCCAAGTGTTTCCTGCATTGATCCGACTACTGTGCACTGGATCACCTGAGGACAAAGCATGTGTGTTCCTTTTCACACACTTTCTAATTTAAAACACATACATTACCCATGGATGTAATTGGTACTGAATATATTGTAAAGATATTATTGGTAAATCCTTTTTCAGACAGAAGGCGGCGGGCACCAAGCGGCACTCAAAATCCCATTCATTGCTGCTTTTACGAGGCATCACTGCGGTGCATAACTTTAGCTCGTCCCAGAGGCTGATGGGAAGTTTTCAGAAAGAGGAACGTGGCGTGGTTTGACAAGGTTAACCATGCAAACAGTATTGTCTTTTACTAATTTCAAAGAAGATCCATCCTCCTGCAAATTATATTAACATTGATGAGTCCTGGCACACAAACAACACAACCGTAGACTGCACCATAGCACAGTCTACAGGTGACGTCACACACCCAGGCAAACATCAACACATGGCGGTGATGTTGTAAAAACCGGTAAAAAGGCAACTGATCTAAATGTAAACACTGTAAGCACCCAGCAAAACCAAAACTGTTCCACTTGTGATTTCTCTACGCATAACCATTAACTTAAGCAAGAGTAGCTAATTCTTGTTGGCTTTTCTAGTCACTCGTGGTGGATGAAAACAAAGGTCTATTGAACGGGCAAGTCAGGTGTAGTGATTCTTCTGCTCTAGGCCTGTGGATATGATGAATATCCCTAAATAATGCTTATTTCTCCGTGTTAGAGCATGACAAACTTGTGCTAGTGAAAGTAATGTGTCATACAAGCAATGTGCATTTTCATTCAAACAAGCTCCCGCCCTCAAGGTAACTATACCGTTCTATTATGTTGAGTAACTTGTAAGGGTATCTACTGATTTGAGAGCAAAAAATATGTATTCTAAACTTTGGTGTCACTCTGGACACGTTCAAATGTATTGGTCAAGTGAACTTCAAGTGTTTCAAAAGAAGTGAAGTATAATATTTTCTCCAAGTGAACCATACTTGGTCTGATTAACCCCGCCACAGTGATTCAAAAATACCCCAAAAAAGATTTAGAGCTGGATTTTGATAGACCCGATCTATCCATTCATTTTCTACCCCTTAATCCATTTCTGGGTCGGGGGGAGGCCAGAGATGCCACCCGGTACACATTTAGACCTCACATTTAGGTTACCTAATAAACAGGTTGAGTTCACTTAAAAAAATATTTCCTTTTTGGAGATACACGTTTTCACATATATCACACACAGCTTTATAAGATTTAATTGTCAAAAAAGGTTTTGTTTTTTTTTCAAGGGGAAAGAGATGGCTACTTATCATGCCATATTTACTAGAAAATAGTATTTTTTAGGAGGACAGAAGTTTAAAGGTTACTGCTGAGGCCTTTATCATGCAGCGTATGGGATTCTTTCCTCTATTGTCTTAGTTCTCTTTGAACTTCACATGGATCCTGGTCCTGGCCTGGGACCAGAGCATAGACATATAGATGAGCTATAATCCATGTAGGACCACTACTCACACTCTATCCCCCTGCACCCATGTCTCTGTTTCCAACAGCACCCCAAGGCAAAGTGATCTGTTTGAAGAATTAACCTTTTCTACAAGTGCATGGTCAAGACTGCATGCATAATGTGCTTTGTGTGTTTTCTTCTGGTTATGGAAAACAGGTGCCACATGTGCCAGTCAAGTGAGCCTTGCAGTTGTGTGAGTGTGTGTGTACTGACTGGTAATGAATGAAGGTAAATGGCACGGTATGAAACACTTCCTATCGTAATTTCACACTTGTCAGCTTTTCTGAGCAAAATTCACCTTTTCACAGGGATAGCACATAGCAGAAAGGGCTTTGAGGAGAACACAGGGAGTCTCCCGGAAACAAGGAAATTGACCGTGTAAAAATGCCTCAGACACAAACATTGGCAATCCAATTTAATCGGAAGGAGAGGAAAACATTTAAATTCATTCTCACTTTGAATTAATTCATTAATGTATTTGTGCATTACTTGTTTAATTAAATAGGACATTGCATATTAAATAAAATTATTTAGCAATAAATACTTTTTATGTTACATGCAGCATTTTTGTGGTTATGAGGAAATGTTGCTTATGGACTCTACGCTGATCTAATGTATCTAGATATTTTATACAATACAACTCACCAATAACATCTTATATGAATATCTCTAACCTGAAATGAACTGCTTCTATTCATAATGGCTGTGAATTTAAAAGTCCTCACCAAGATGGAAGCTTGTAAGGATGAAAGGGTTGTATTTCCCTCAACTGCCCAAAGGCGTCTGAGATGATCTTAAGTGTTCATCTGCTTAAATAATGAAGCTCTGTAGAGACTGTGCACCTGTTTCACCTCCATTCTATCACAAGAAAGAAAGTGAATGTTATGTATTAGCCAGCTGTGTGTTTACATTTTTCATTCACACATAATATGAAGTCTTCATTATTACAAAAAGTAAGGACCTTTCTATCCGTAAGAGAGACTCATGTTGTGTGTGTGTGCTGGAGGGGCAGCGTGAGGAGAGGGAGGATATGGGAGCCTTCTCTAGGGACCTTAAACAAACTGACTAAAGTGGTCCTGTTTTCTGATCAGGCACCACGAGGAGAACACTTAGCACTGCTGGAGACTCTAAACAGCCACTGAGGAATTAGCCTGTTACAGGGAAACTTCACAGCTTCTTTGCTTCAGTCGCACAGAAAATAGAGCAGGCAATAAACAGCAACAAACAAGGCAAATATGCACACGCATGCACTTGTCTGGCCTCGTGCACAGGTGTGTGTGCCAATAATATGCACAGAGCTCATGATGGCTGTCTGCAGATAAACGCGTAAACACAAGTCGCCATATGCGCCGCTCTCTGTGGAGACGCAGTGCATAATGAATGGGCCCCTCGCACACTCCTGCAAAGTGTCGCCCGTGATTGCAGACAAGGAAAAATATGTTCTCACTGAGGAAAAGCAATGACCTTATTCCTTCTTCCTACACGCCACAGTGTTTCCTTTTGTTTGCAGGTTCAGACTGAGTCGAGCTGAAATTTAGGCCCCATGATGTCAACACAAACACAAGATAGAAAGTTCATGTTTAATTAGGTGTCCCCCCTTTGCTAAAGTTCATTTCAATTAGTCCCACCTCGGCCCCACTTCCAGGTCTTAGTGATTTGTCAATGCCTCAACTTTGTATGTAGCACAGTGTGGTCACAATGCACCACGGATGTGTGTGTTAGACTTCTGTTTGCAAGTGTGCGTGTTTATGTTTTGTGTGTGTATGACCCCAACAAAGAGAGACTCCTGTGCCCTTGACATTTCTTTCTTGTTCTTATGATGAATTGCAAGGCATATTTACTGGTTCTTAAGAGAGATTCACATTTTCTATCTTTGGTCCCAAACATAATCAAGGCGTTCCATTATGTCATAACTTTGTGAGTGTGGCAGATTTTAAAGTTATTTAGTTTTTTTAATTCACTTTTAAGAAAGTTTGTCTCATTTGTTATGACTGTAGACTGTGTGTTTCTAAAAGGTGTACAGTGTCTGCTGTGGCCATTTTGTGACACCCTCACATGGGCCGATCAATCAACTGTAATGAAAACCACCGGGTCACCTTTGAAATTTATCATTTTTTGTCTGCGTAAATTGAAACGGCTATGATGGTATAGATGGCTAAATTTAGATTACCTATATGCAACATATATCCACTCCGTCCACCAGTCAAATACATAAAGGATTAATGATTTATGTAGACATGAAAACCACTTGGAAGACAGTATGAAGATGAGAAATGTTTGTATTCCATGAAGTTTATATTGTGGAAGCGAAAGTGAGGCTGTTGCAAGGTTTAAAATACTGGCAATCACAGCCAACATAGTCACTTGTGTGTACAGATGTATACATGTGTCAGTGTTGCAGGAAAGGTTTGAAGTACTTAGCATCTCTTGTTTGCACACAATCTGTCAGTGATTATTTCCCGCTCCCAGCTTTCCATCTCTACAAGCGTCTCTCCACAAAGCCGGCCAATTTGCATAGATTTAGCCAACAACCTCTGCCTCACCAAAATCATTCTGGGGGAGCATAACTCAAGTTATATTACAAACGAGTGCTGGTAATGACAGATTGCCTTGTATGTGTTTAAGAAAAGTGAAGTCAGAATCAGCCCGATCTGCCGTACTTAGTAAATTGGCTCTTGGTGAGAGGAGGTGCACAAAAGCTTTTATCAATTTGTTTTCACACCGATAGTAGCACTTCCTTCGTTGAACAGGTTTTTAAGCAGTCAGGCCAAACCAGTCTAAGTGCAATCAGGGTTCGACTGAGCGCCTCACTTTCTGCAGATTGCACACAAAAACTCCTTATTCAAGCATTTGAAAAGAAATGGCCTTTTCTTGTGTGTGTTGATTTGTTTATTTATTTATTTTGGTCGTCATTTTTTCCTGCTGATCACAGCTGCGAAGGGTGGCCATGCAGAAAGCCTCAGTATGGCTTTATCTGTAAATCGGAGTCCGGGGGCCACAGACACATAACGAGGGAGAACCACCCGGTGAAATTTAGCACATGATGGCTCCCAGTGGGCGCCATTTGGGGACCAAAGAGATTTTTCTTCCTCGATTTTCCTGCATGGTGAGCAGGTTAGAAAGCTCAGCCTTAACACTGCTGCTGACACAACCACTCAGGGGCGGCCGTAACAGCTCTCTTAGCATGGCACCTGTTATTGAGCCGTCAGAGAGAGGGAGCCAGTGGAGAAAACGCCAGAACAAGAAAAAAGGAAAGAAGGAGCTGGTGGGGGGGAAACAGGAAAGAGTGAAACTCAATTGTAATTTCAGGCCTGTCACAGTTGTGAGAGCCAGTAATTCCGCTGCGTATCAGTGAGCATACATGCTAGACTGCCTCTGCTCCCGGGCTGGGACTGAGGGCCTGATCTCCTGAAATTTGGAGCACTTTTGCATTACTGAGAGGAAAAAAACAATCATCCAAGAGACTTAACTCCTTGCAATTAATCCAGGTGTAATGCACTTTTCAGAACCTCTATAGCCGTTTCTGTGACACTCTTATTCTTTAATTATTACTATCAAAGCTGTTTTCAATATAATATTACATGTCTATATTTTCAATAGCAATTGGCTGAATGCAAATCTAAGAAATTAAATGGCTGGGGTTGTCAAGTGTTTAAGTGTGTGTGTGTGTGTGTGTGTGTGTGTGTGTGTGTGTTGTGGAAACAAAGGGGAAGAAAACAATATTTTATTTGCAAAGCCAATCACAGGAGCAGCAGCGAGGAGCTGTCCATTCAAGCAGAGCCACAGCGCTCCTCCACAGAGCAATCAAAATGGATTAAAGCAATCGCTCTCCAGCTGCATGAACGCAAATCAGATATGCCTGTGATGATGATAATCAATCTATAATAAAATAACACCACATAAATCTGATAGTGTTGTTCCAACAGTTTTAATAACATAGATTTAAATATTGCCATGTGCACTAGAGTGATTTATTGATGAAAAAGTGCGATCGAGCTTATATACACTCACTGTTGGTGCAGAGCCAATAATACCATTAACTGCATTGTTCAAACTCATTATGTGATGAGAAACACAATAATAATTGCGAGGCTACAAACACACAGTTTTTCTCATTGAGCTAATCACTTTGGCCAGCATTATTATTCCCTCTTCCTCTGCCTGCGCTGGCCCTGTCCACACACTGTCATAAATTGTCCCCAGCCTGTGAATTAATCCCTCGTGCTGAATTAGTATTGTAATTTTGAGTGTCACAGTGGGCTTTGCCAGCTCACACTCTGGAGTTATTCATCCAGGACCAGGTGCCATAGAAACAATATGCTGAACTGCTGGCCTGCATGACCCCTGCCAGAAAATCATTATCAATTTAAGTTCCACGTTTGGATCTGGCTCAAATCAACAAGAATGGGATCTCATTAAAACGCAGAATCGTTGGAGGCACATTTTATTAATTTTTTCTCTCTAAGTGTGGCAAAATGTGGAATTCCCCCATCTGATGGAAAGATTTAAGAGGCACTCCTGACAAACACAGCAGATGAAACTCTTACTCATACAAGAGCAGGTTTCACTCTTAATACGAGCCTTTTAAGTGATCAAAAAGGCTCGGTCATGTTTGATGTGAAGAGGAAGAAGAAGGAGGAGGGGAAGTGTAGCGTCGTCTACTGATATACAGCTCCAGTCCCCCTGTCACACAGCGCACTGTCTGCTGGGAAATAATCTGACATCTTGTGCTCGACACACCACGCGACAAGGAGAGAAGGAAGGAGGAAAGGAACAAGGAGCGAAGGGAAGGAAACCAGGACAGATGATTATTCCTGTCCACATCATGCCATCAGCTGCCAGAGTCGATTTAAGCCGTGGTCATCCAGAGGTCTGAGCCACTCTGCAAACATGACACCTGGGCTGGGTTCACAGAGACAAGTTTATCACAACACAAAACCAGTGCAGCATCAGTGAAGCCTGACAATTGCTTGAAGATGGTAGAGCGCACACACGGCAGACATTTGCAAATGTGTTTTTACATGGGACGACTGTTGGTGTCGTCACAAAAAGGCAAACAGTGACTTCTGGCGGCTTCAGGCGATTCTCTTCCATGAAACACTCCATGGGATCTGTTCTGATCCCACTGCTCCTTATGCTGCACTCTTGTAATTAGTCCATACTGCTCACATGTACAATATGGTCCAATATCATTAAGGGACCATGTTCATATAGAATATCTCTTTGTAAAAATGTAGAAATGATGTGAATGTCCATAAGAAAGTGTGTTGTGTTCTTAATGAAGACACAACATGCTTATGTGATATTCAGAATCAATAACATCCAATGCACATTATTATATAATTAGTGCATTTAAAATCCTAATATTCATCTTAAAACAATGTTCAGTCGTGTATCGCTGTGTCCATTGCTGAAACATGGTCACCTCAAAGAAACCTTATCGGCCTCACAGACAGTATCAGTGACAAAGACAGTGGAGAGCAGAGGGAGCCTGGACCATAAATTACTCTATGTATGTATGGTCAAAATCTGTGAAAAGGGACTTTTGCATGTTCTCCTCTTAATGTGTAGAGGCAAACAGATAAGGGAAAATGGAATTATTTGTTTTCACAAGTTGAAACAAAACATTATTGTTATTGCATATATTCAAATGAGTGAAACCAACAAATCACAAACTGTAGAGAGAGAGCAAATCCGTCAACAAGTAAAGCTATGAGCAAAGCGCCGTCTCGTCCCTGCTCAGTCTGCTCCGCGCAGCCATCATTCACCTGCTCTGTTCACGTTCACTCCTCCAGCCCGCTCACTTGCTCTTGTCTTTAGATTTGAGCGAGAGGGCCAATCGTTATGTGAATGATGGCACCCATCAGTGTAGTGCGTGTGTTGTAAAAGTGTCAGCCGCTGACAGATTGACAGACACAGTCGGGCCTTCGATCAGCACTGCACCCACACACACACACGCACACTTGCACACACACATGCACGCACACACACACACTTGCACTCACACATGCACGCACACACACACACACTTGCACTCACACATGCACGCACACACACACACTTGCACTCACACATGCACGCACACACACACACACACTTGCACTCACACCCACAGACACACACTTGCACTCACACATGCACGCACACACACACCCACACACACACACGCACTTGCACACACACGCACGCACACACACTTGCACTCACACACACACACACTTGCACTCACACACGCACGCACACACACTTGCACTCACACACGCACACACACACACTTGCACTCACACATGCACTCACACACACACACAAGCGCGGACACATGCACATGCACACACAGGCGCGGACATGCAGGCACACATACACACACACATCCACAAGAAAGCACATACAAACACACACACTGCTTTGAGGAAGACAGAGAACGGATAATGAGAAGGAAAAGCTGCATTTTTATAAAAGAGGAGGGAATATTATTTGTAAAGTAAATTATCTATTTTTATTCTTCTTATAGATTTTGTAAACTCTGTTGTGTAACTTGGAAACAGACAGCATATTTCTTTGTAAGTGTTAAAATATATTGACGTTCCAATTTTCAAGACAACAAAGTTACAACACTACAATGTTAAAAGACAAACTGATTTGGATTCAAAACAATAAGCTAACATTTATACAGAGGGAAGTCGGATTGTGGTGTGATTTCAGCAGCTGTTGATTCAAAGGGGAAAACGCGATTAAGTCCAGATGGTCTCAGTTTGTGGCAGAGCAGACTTCATCGACTCGAGCCATGTGTTTTTCTTCTTGATGTAAAGCCTTTTTGTTTGTCACTGCTCACTAAACATCTTTAAAAGCAGTGACTTGTTTTCATGGCAATAATAACTCAAAACGTCTGTTCCATTTTCATTTATTTCATCATCGATTGTGTTCTGGCTGCAGACAGACAAGAAAGCTATGCAATGTCATTTGATTACTTTTTTATTTTTTTTCTACATTCAAAACATGTCAGTGTTATCAAGTGAGATCACAGCCAAATTTAGAAAAAGCAAATAGATCGCTCATAACAAATGTGTAACGATAATAAGCACAACAACAGTCTACTTTTAAAACACATAATTTCAAAGCTGGTTAAAATGTTTCAGCTTCTTCTTCTGCTCTATTCTCACCCAATTGAATAGATGTTGAACACACACATACATACACACACACACACACACGCACATTTATGTATATGGGATCCTTTAGAGCAGGGTTTCTCAAAGGGCCTTCAAATATGCGTGAAATCAACCCCCACTGCTGAATCAAAATGAAAGCAGAAATAATTTGAGTCCCGCCACCTCCCACACATAGGGCCACAGACACACACACACACACACACTTACTGTATAATGCATTACACAGACCAGTGGAAACAGTTAAATGTATCAGGCTGTACTATGGTGTAGTATCATTGTGTGATAAATGTATTTATCCTTGTGCTCCAATAGTTATTGATCCCTCCTCTGCAGCTGAACACTATGGGACTTGGGGAAACCGGAGCAAAGCCTCTGACACAGAAAACAGTTCACACCTCCCAAATAGACTGGATGCACACACTTAGCGGAGGTGCTGAAAGTTTAACAATAGACTCCCACTGCTGACTGGCATAAAAGAAGTAATTTACTGGAAATAAAAGACAAAAGTATCGCTATATTACTGTAAGGGGGAGGTGAAAGGCCGTGACACAGATTTTAAGCATTTGAAATAGATTAGACTGAAAAAATGATTCTTCAGATTTTAAAAACAATGTGTCGTGAAAGGAAGACAAAGATTGCACATGGAACACGGTTTATCTTTGAGTCCTTTCAGATTGAACAAGAGGAGACCAGGCTTTTTTTATGATTTGTGCCAATTCGCATGCGAACAGAAAATGTCATCACTTGAGATATGAATGACTCATGTTTAAGAAACTGTAGCAACAATGTGGGAAAAACAAAGACGTACAGTGGTTCAGATAATACTCTTTAGCAGTAATACAGATATAAAGTGGTCCGCAGTAGACAATATGCAGCTCAGATTACACAAATGGTTGGTTCAATTTCCAAATGTTACTGAACGGTTATCTGCATGAGTACAATAATCACAGACTATAGTTTCATAGTTTTTAAATAATAAAAAAGTGTGCATTGTGAAAAAAAATAATATTCATACATATTTGTGTTGCAGAAGTTTAGATAGTGTGGTTATTTATTTATTTATTTTATTTTTTTATTATCACATGTTACGTCGGATTTTGTCGTCCGAATTACTCTTTTCCAAATTGGGTAAATAAGTTACTGTAGCCGTGTTTGGGAAGTGTGCATGAGGCAGTGTTGTGTATTTCATGATATTCTTTTATACCGCTACAGGTAAGGATCATATTCTGTCATAAGTGACCCATGGTTCCATATCGTTTATAAAGTATGCAGTGAGTTATTTCATATTTACTATTTATGAGAATACATTATGTTACTCAATATGTTATCTGTTTCCTCTCTTCCAGTAATACTGCATTATGTTTCCAATATTTCACTGTGTGTGTTTCCATCATTCACCCACCAGGGCATCATGGGGTTTTAGATGAAAATGTATCAATACAAGATGACGCATCAGGAAAAAAAATATGAATAAATAAGTAAGTGTGACACATTGGCAGCCTTGCTCTTGTTCCATAGTGCCAGCATCAATAATTCACCCTCCAGCTCATAACTTTATTTTCAATGCATAATTGAGGCCAACCAATGTTTTCCTGGGCCATTTATATGTCAAGTAATTTTAAACAATGAATCCAGCAGTCCATCAAGCGTTTTCATTTCAAAGAATGGACAACAGAAAGGTTTAGGCTGCATTTTCTCCAAACGCCAACTTAAACGCATAAAAACGAACCTCCCACGATAGCAGCAAACAGAGAGAGAACGGAAGGGACCGGAAATAAATCAGCTAACTATTTGATATGGCAGTACGGTGTAAATCTTGTAATTTAAAAAAAGCGAAGGCATTCTCAGGTCAATATTACAGCCGTGTCTCTGGGCCCAAGATAATATGTGTGTCTCTTTTTGAGAGGAATAGCTTCATATATATTGATTTACTATTTTAATTACATGTTAATCTCACAGCACATAAGGCTCAATGGTAATGACTCTCTCAAGATGTCCAGCAAATTTCCTGTTTGCAAATATTTATTGAAGGTGGCATCCCAAGAGGGCTATAATAGTAATAAGCATCACTCAAACAGCCTCCATATCTGCCCCATTGAAAGTGTCATTTCAAACATACACAACTTAACCCAAGGTAAAATATCTAATCAATTACTTTTACATTTAGTATTTCGACACTAATATGTGATTAAAGTCAATAAAGGAGGTTATCATCCGCCTCACGGGTGTATTTTCTAATATCTCATAGATGCAGAATCAAGATAGGCTTTTTCATTGTCCTTAATGGCAATCAGCAGCAGTCCAATTGACTCTAATAAGAAATAGAGTGAACAGTAATCACCAGCATGCATGTAATGCCTTTTCAATAAAAAAGGCATTATTTGCATCCTCACACGCGTCTTAATGAGAAGAAAATGTAAATAGTTTATTTGGCGATTGCGACAGAAGTGTCTATAGTCGCCAAACCTTTAGTGACACCTCTCTGATCGTCTCGGCAACAACATTGTCCCCAGATACCAGCAAATACTTCCAACACGCCTCTTTTATTTCTTGGACCAACATTGCGACAAAATGAGGGCTGTTGGTGCAAAATTGTTTGTGTGTGTCTGTGTTTGCATCATATTTTTGTACACATGGTGAAACTTAGCAGACATTTGTTTTATTTCTATTGGCAGCAGTAAGGCTACCCTTTTTTTCTAGTGCATAAATACATTTACTATAAAATTAAATTATCTAAATTGTTTAAAAAAAAACTTCTGTGCTAAATAATGTATACATTCAAAGAAAGTAAACACTGTGGAAACCGTAAATTTACTTACACTGTGTAAAAATACATGTATTTTATTCTCACTGTCAGAAGACAAACATCTGACTTTGTAGAAACATTAGAAAGACCTTTATAAATTACACATATCTTCATGATACGTGTACTTCTGCTTTCTACTGTACACACTCACTGGACGCTGTCAAGGTTGCGAGTTATATTGAGCACATACTGGAGGTCTGAGAGCCGGTAGAGGCGCATCGATAAACTATGAAATGGTTCCAATATGGTCGATCGATGGAGCTTTGTGAGCAGCTCCCCTGGGCCTTTGATTTTCCTTTCATACAACAATCCAGGATCTACGCTCTTCAAAGGCAAAGTCTATATAGCTGTTATTGTTGTTGCTGCTTCACCCATGTTTGAGTGATGCCACTGAGGTCGATTTTATTTGTCTGTAAAGGCTCTCCCACACTTTGGATGTTCACTGGAGAGAGGAGCGCGGAGTGGGCCCTGCATCGGGGGTAACAACAACCAACAAAGGCCAATCTCCTTTGGTAATGGCCAGATGGATTGCTCTCTTTGGTCAAAACAGAGAAGAGAAGCTTAACATCCCACACTCCAACAAACTTCAGTTTTGTGCTATTTAACCCCTTCAGAACATGTCTACCTGATACGGTCTGAGGCTCTGTCACTCCATCACCTGCAGATGTGGTATCAAGGCACAGCTGGAGTAACGTCACAGGGGCACAGCCTAACCGTCTTACCATTTCAGCTAATTGCCTCATTAATGATTCACTGGTGTTAGGCTGCTCTAGCACTTCACTGTGGTGAGCAAATTGTTCTGATTGGTTTGCCTCTGTCAATTATTGATGAGGCAGCGAACTGAAGTGCTAACACCTGGCTTTGGAGGTCCAAATGGCCCCCGCATTCCCATTACAGACGTTATCACAAGGACCGGTCAGGACTAGAGGGAGAACACCCCAGGGCAGAGTGTGTGATCTCAGTTGTATAGCTTGTAGGACATTACCTACTGCTGGACAAAGGATATAGTGGTGGCAACGATTACGTTGTTTAATAAGAATGTCATTGTATTTAATCGCGTTTAATCAGAATCAGAATCATTTTTATTGCCACGTAAGTAACAGGAAGTCACAGACTTGGAAACTAATTGTGATTAGTTTGTAAAAAAGCACCTCAGCCTAAATATAACATGTTTCTAACGAAGATAGATAGTTAATAAGACTTCTTGTGTTGTCACTTCTGCAAGATTTTCTGTTGGGACGTACAATACATATTTAATTTTCTGCATGCACACTTCAGTGTTTTCCACCTCATTCTCAAAATAAAGTGCTGAGTCTCTGTCATTATTGCGGGGGCCGCCTGCAGCCGCAGCAGCAGAAGCTGTTATAAGGGGGATTTTAGGTGATACATGTGACCTGCACTTTGTATGTGTGTGTGTATGAGTATGTGAGTGTGCGCATCGGGTGATACTTAAGTCCATTCTACTTGAATAAAACGTTATCTAGTCATTCATGACTAGATCCCTCCATGGACAACACATGCTCTAGTTCATGGACGTTGTATAATGTCAGACTGGTGCAGACCGGCTGCTGGATTCTAGTTGATTTGGATTCCCAATTGAGTGGTCTGCACTTTCACTAGATCTGAATCCCATAGATATGGGACAGCTGAGTCGCTGCATGGAGGCCAGAGCCTCAGTGACCTGAGGGCCGCCCTTCGAGAAGAGTAGATTAACCTCATGTGACAATAAATCGACTTGTGCAGAGTATGTGATGTCGCAGTTGAGCAGTAATTAATGCTCAAGGCCAAAGTTATTACAGTGTTCGAATTTTTGTTGTTGTATTCCCACCATTGTTTTTGGCTTTTCATCCAATCAAATGTTTTATGTCTCTTCTTGATCCGAGAGGCAGCCACCGTGGATCTGAGTCCATGCAGTGAAATAGCACACAGCCTAACAGAAGTGGAGGTCTCTGAAGACAGCAGGACCTGTACATTCAAACACTGTCATTTTACCATTACTGAGGATGCAGTTACTACACTCTCAGAACCATAAGTCAATGTAACTTTTCTCTATTTTCTCTTCCCAAACCCTTTTGTGTTCACAGATGGCAGAACACTGAAGCAGTGATGAGACCTGAGTCGCCGACCAATCGCACCAACCCATCTACAAAGCACAACATTTAACTCTGATGCTCGGACCCACTATACAGAGAAATCCTGTATACCACCCTTTCTAGCCATTGGCCACAGCTTTTTTTGTAGAAAATACAGAAAACCAATGCCGGAATGACTACTATCTCCTCAAAGCGGGGCCACAGATGCATGCAACTGTAAATAGATCTTTATCAGAATTGTTACTTTTTCTGATAAAGGAACATTTATTGTAATGAAAAACTGGAAAAACCTTGAATAGTGTGAGACAGTCTTAGCCAAAGGCTGGCGTATGAACATGTCTTCTGGAGATTCTTGGCAAGAGAATTGTTCAACCAATTGTATTTAGAATTGTCTTCCACTCCACTAGTCACCCAGCTTCATGTAAATAGAACATTTGAAGAAAGTAGCATGGACAGTTGTCTAATACTCACCAAAAACAGGTCAGTACTTTTAGAAATACACACTTTCTTATAGCTACAGTAAAACATATAAGTAGACACATTTTTGTTTCCGTGTCCAAGTCTCTTTGATAACTGGAGATAATTTTGGAGACCTCATCTTATCAGAAAGAAAAGCTACATAGTGACCCAAGGACACATTTTTATTCATATTGTTTGAAACTAGCGTTTTTATACTTTGCAATACTGTGAGGGTGAAGTTAACCCTTGCATGGTTTGAAATGTCACTTGGATCTCAGACAACCTTGTGGGGCATTCTTTGTTGAACTATAAGGACCTCAAAAAGGAGTTAGAAGTAATAATCTGCGCCAAGGAAAAGAAAGAGGACAATGAGAAAGACAAGACATTTTGGCATGGAGAAGGCTCTTCCACAGTGCACCCTCTACCTCTCTGTGTGCTGGGCATCGAGGATCATGACATTTGCATGCCCCTGCACTGTCTCAGCCCAGACCCTGAACACAACCACGAATCCACAACTCACACACATGCACTGTCATTATATCCTTTTATTTACATCCTACTGCTGCTGTACATATGTACTTTATGTAAGGTTCAGGATGCTGTACTTTGCATGTTGACTTCAAGAGGGATCAAGCCTCCTGGCAACGTTTAAACATAGTATGTTTAAAAAGAAATATGCTTTTTGTAAAAAAAATATATGTATAAAGAGTTCATTTGCAAGGGTCAATTTGCAGTGACAAATCAATAGCATCCTTTGGGGTTTCAAAAGGCAGACTCATTTTAAAAAACAGAATTCCTTGAACAGATTTATTCTAGTTAAATAAAAGACAAAACAAATTGAATTGCAAATGAACTCATTTGAATTGTCTCATTTTATTTTGATGTACGTCTACTGACAATGTGAAACTGTGGTCTTCCAAACAAATTGAACAACCCTTTGAGCATAACACAATATTTTTTATGACACCAAAAGTAAAACTTTAAATCAATTATGCATTAGTCCTAATCCTTAAGATCTATTATAATACATTGAAATGTTAAATTATAGGGACGTTTTCTAATTTTGAAATTTGATAGCCGTAGTTCTGTGCATTATCCATTCATCCATGTAAAACACACATATACACAGCAGTGCAGCGAGCACAGGCTCCTCAACAAAAGCCCTGGGTTTGAACAGATCAGAAGGACTTTCCAAAAGTCTTTGGAGAAAGGAAGGATGAGGAACTTGGATCCTGCCCAAAGCTGAAAGGGTCAGAGGAGTGTGGTGGTCTGATCTGTCTCTCAGAGACACTTCCTCTCAGAGCCCGAATGGCCACTGACCCAAAGACACGTGGAGGCTCTGTGGCTGACGTCCTGCTGAGGTTAACTCTGTGTTAATGAGCAAACCACAGCACAGCAGATGTTCAGCCAGAGCTTCAGGACCTGCTGCCCCTGTATCCGAATCAGTCTCTAAAGCCTGGTTCACACGGCAGGATATTTAGGCCGATTTAGACCCGATTTACCCCTTACGACAATCTTAAGAAACGCTCCGATTTCCGTAACAAAATCTTACAGATTATCCTGCCGTGTGTTGTGTGTTAAGACTGCACTCGTCGCTCGGAAGGACATCGGGACTGCTCCCGATCTCAAATCGGGGATATCCAACATGTTGGATTGTTTTGGCCCGATTTCTTGTCGTGTGTGGTGTCCTCTGAGGACAAGCGAGCGCGTTGCCATGACTACGGCGTGTAGCCAATAAGAAGACGAGGTGACAAGCCGGTGAGGAAACACCGGAAAAAAACCAAAACACAGCAGCATGGCTTTGACCATCGCCTTTTCTTTGGATTACGTGTCTTCTCTGTTAACAACAAACTGCACACTATCGCCACTGCATCCTCTTCGTCCGCCATGACTGTTTACGCTGAAGTCACGCTTGATCTCGAGAGATTTTGTGAGATTTCCGTCTGACCTGGGAATGCTCGGGGGGGGGTGTCGGTTTGTGTGTGATGTTTGTGGCTTGCGTGATCTTGCCGTGTGGCTACGCACCACACACTGCACGACCAAAGTGGTTAGACGCAAGATTTTTAATCTCCCCGTGTGGGGTCTAACACGGAGAAAAATCGGCCGACAATTTTAAAATCGTGTGAACCAGGCTTAACGCCCATATGTCCCACATCAGCAAACATTAAGATGAAAGCATATAGAATGCTGCGCAAGTTCTCTATTTGTCATTATCAGCAATCAGTGCAACCAAAATACATTAGAGGTTAGATCATAAAGTGCTTTTTGGTTAGGGGCTGAAAAACATTCAGAGCCTTGTCTTTTCTCAGAAAAAAATTTGAGAAAAGAAATTATTGTTCAAATAAGACAAACCATTATTTGATCTTTAAGATCAAATAGAAGAGTACGCTCAAATGTTTGGCCCTTCATAGGCTCTTCCCTGTCCTGACCACAAGCAGATTTTGCAACAGCCTCGAGGTGAACTAATGTGGAGAGCCTTGCTCAAACAAACAGCAGCAGCAAGCAGCAGCAGCAGCAGCAGCAGCAGCAGCACTTTCGGCTTGCTCACATACACACACCATGTTAATCTAAATGGCACGACTGTATGTAAACAGATCCCCGACATAATGGGATTGTTCAGTGTGCAAACAATAAGCTGTTAGAGTAATCACAGGTCAAAGATATATTACCCAGAGGGCCACGCTGTAGGTATATTAACATGATGGATATGGGTACAGACAGAGGGGGGTAGGAACAGAAAGGATATAGTGCTCTACTAATTCAGATTTACCCCTATACAGCCCCAGTCATGAGATTTCTTTTCTGTCTGAGCAACCTTTAACGGGGCACCATGTAATCTCCCTTCCTCCTCCTCTCATCTCCACACCTTCGGATCTCATCTTTATATTTTGCCACAAGCGGATCTCTTCTTCTCTGTAGTAATAATTTCCTTTAACAAATGATCTCTGCTTCTCAGTGGCAGGCTTAGAATAGGATTAGTACAATCTTGTTTGTGGATTAAACAAAGGATGGACTAAGAAGTGAACAGCATGGACCTTTTGTCTAATTCAGACGGTCACCGACTGAAGAACACATTTTGTAGCGTTCCTCAAACCAAATCATGATCGGGGGATGTTGAGTCAACAACTCTGACCCCTGGAAAGATGGTTCATGTACAATGTAAATGTTTTGTTTTTATGATATACAACATTTTGACTTGACCATGAAAAAGTAAACACAATACATTCTTTACTTTTTCAAAGCTGGAAAGCATTATAAAGACCTAAACGTTCCCTTATAGATGATCACATAAGCCTGTGGATGAATCGTTAGTATTATCAGTCCCCTTTTGGAAAACGAGATGGGGTTAAAGAAGATTTGGTGGTGAACGAAAAACAGGATTAACAAAAATACCTCAAATGGAATACATGTGGCAGGCTGACCACTGAGTAATACCCCTGATAATGAGCTAATGGGGGACACATCCATTTAAGTCTGATTATCAAGGGGGATATAAGATGCTCCTTGCTGTATTACCATGAAGAGGTAGGTTCTCCTTAGAATAAATACATAAATAATGAAAAAACTGCTACAGGCATTGGACAGGTGGCATTTAGCAGTGCAGTCTGGATTATGACAGCTTTATTTAGTCAGAGCCAGAGGAAAGAACAGTCACATTCCAACTGGGTTTGAAACAACTGATGAAGACTAACAACAGTGTTCACGTACTGCTGTTCCAATGGCCAAGGAAGTTTGGGAGGTGCATTAGATTCATGTTAATAAGTGCGTGTGTGTGTGTGTGTGTGTCAGCGTGTGAGTGTGCGTGCCTGCGTGTGCATTTTGTCTTTAGGGTGTAAAATGGAGATTAGAGGAGCTCAAGGGGAGATGCCTGGAGGCCTGCTGTTCTACCTGCTGTGGTCGGGGTGTAATCTCTCAGTTTCAGAGAAGTGAAAAGTTTGTGTAGTCCACAAAGTTATGCATACATCCCTCTGCCCCCCTACAGAGCAGAGAGTGTGACGCAGCAGGGGATAACCATATGCTATCAAAGACTTCTTCAAAGGCCCAATCTTTAGTCCACCAAATTATACGGTAAGATCACATGTACCTGACAACAACAGGAGGCAGAGTCCTGTTCTCTGTTCAAATGCCTTTTGTGGCTAGATTTCCTATATTTACTGTTTTTCACCCAGAATGTGAAATGCCTGTGTTGCCTGCATCACAGTTGAATTTGTATGATTACTTCCTAATCACATTCCTCAGCCTCCCAGTCAGGTCTAATCCAGGGCATTGGAAAAGAGAAACCAAATGATAGTTGATCTCAGATGCAGGGGAAGCGATGTAGTTTTCACCCTGACAGTGGACCAGCTCTGTACCCTTCATTGAGTACTCAGGGGATCATGGGCATTTTCCCAACCTGTCCACATGTTATTTATTTGTGGATCTGGAGAAGGCATTCGACCGTGTTTCTATGGGGGGGGGGCTTTTTTTTAATTTTTTTTTGGGAGCACAGGGTCCTCTTTCTGTGTACGTGTTGCTGGCAGCAGGTCAGAGTTGTTTCCGTGGCTGCCCTTGGTTACTGGTTCAATTCTCCGGTTATGTGAAATATTATGGACCGGTTAGGGGACTGCAGGATTTCATACTTGCTGTTTGTAAAAGATGATATTCTTGATTCCCTCACCAGGAGGTCAATCCTCAACTGGAGTTAAAGTATCTCAGGGTCATGTTTACAAGTGAAGGGAGGATAGAGCATAAGTTTGATCGATGGATCGGTGCAATGTCTGCCGTGTTGCACTCAATGTATTGAACAGTCGTGGTGAAGAGGGAATTGAGTCAAAAGACAAAGCTCACCTCACCTACTGTATTGTTAAAAGCTTTGGATAATGACAGATAAAACAATATCGCAAATACAAGTGGTCAAAAGAATTGTCCTTCACAGAGTGCTGGTGCTTCTAGGGTAAGGAACTGTAGGGCCTATGACTCGGATGGCCCGGGGATGAATCGGAATTCCCCAGGAGCTGGAGTAGGTGTTAATTGAATGTAATAATATGGTGGTTCCAGCACTCCCCCACATCATTATGAGCAGATAAGATCTTTGATTATTTAATGGCAGACCCACTGTTGGCCCTTATTGCTTCTCAGGTCATACTGCCATGGCAAACATCCCCTTGCCACTTGGCCCTGATGACCTCAGTTGCAGATAAGCTTTATGGAGAAGGACATTAAACATGCTCCTGGGCTCATGCTCTGCTTTATCAAAGGCACTTGTGAAATCAAGTGTTTATGAACCCCCAGTGAGGCTGATGGCCTTTATTAGCGGTGCAGGGAAAATGAGCTGGAGGTGGACCGGACACCACAACTACACTGGAACACTGTAAAATGCTGTTCTCACAAACTGTAACTGAGCAATATCTTTGTTTTCTGAGACTTTTTATAATATGCACTCACATTTTATTCAATAATTATACATCAACTTACATGCATATAGGGATTTAATGTTATGGACTACTTTGCAATAAGATTAACTGTAAACTGGTCATTAGATGAAGTTCCTGAATTTGTGTTGGACATTTAACTTGATTATTGTGCATATGTTTTGTCACTGTTAACAGCCATTCCATGCAATGAGACAAAGCAAAAGGGAAAAGGTGTCAGTGTTGTGTCTCTGCTTACAGTCTGATCACTGCTGAAAGATCCTTTCAGTGTCTCGATGATGGATGATGATAGCCCTGTGTCTCTGTACACATCAGGGAGCCCACTGTTGTCACTGGACTGAGAGGGAGAGGAGAGAGATGTGACTGCAGCTTAATGTCCTTCTGGTGCTGTGCATGCTCTTTCCTATTTGCTTTTCCCTTCACGGCACAGTTAACATTGTAAATTAACCTTTTTGAGCCCCTTGCTCAGACATAAAAAAAACATATTGTGTTATGCAATGTGGTAGCAATAGTTTGGGATACAATAATTGAGGTGTTACTAAACAGTAAGGTTTCAAACTACCGACTACTCTTTATGCATGTCAGGATTAATCATTGTGTCACTATAAGGCTGCTTTCTGGTTTACATTTAGATGTAAATGAAACACAAGACTTGTTATTCTTAGTTTAACTCTGTAAATACTTGTAAATATCAAACCGCTATGCATGCTACAATACTGGCAATTTGTTCAGGTACTTTTGTAATCCAGGCTTCAGTTATGGCATGTAAAGTTACACAATGAAACATTTGACATTTGTGATCCCAGCGGGGTTGGAAACTAATTGAGTATGGTTTGGCTGCAGCCGACAGAGAGTGAAAGTCCACTACCTTTTCTCCCAAGAAGGACTAATTTGTTATTATGAAAATAATGATCTGTACACAAAACCTTAACTAAATGGATTAGGCTATGAATCTAGCAAAAAGATAAAAATAGTAAAAATCACAAACTGTATTTGGCAGAGGACTAACGTGGAGCTATTCCACACAGTGGCTGCAACCAGATTATCTACAGTGTATTTGAAAGCAGACATGTGTCTCTCCTGGGAATGTTTGCTGTCAGATATGGGGCATTGGCCTTGATCATGTTTCCTGTTTTTCTGTTTTATTGTTTTATTTCTTAAGTCATAATTAAGGTTTGAGGACAAGGTCAAGAGATTTGAAATAATGACATGTTTAAAATTTACTTTGCTGCTGCATGCAAACATGCATAGTTTAAATAAATACTTGTATAGCTTGTGTCTAACACAGCCCATGAGCAAACATGATACACAGCTTATCAATAACAACTACAAATTGTTTTGTCAAAAAAAAAAAATTTAAGTTTAAAAAGAAAATCATAAAAAACAAACAAAAACATTAAAAACAAAAAACAAAAAACAACAAGGTCGCTCCAACATGATTTATGATTCAAACATCAAAATGAACAATCTATCAGTATTTACTATTTATAATTAATTATGAAAAATATTTCCATAACTATCATCAACAATAATGCCAAAATTGCCTCGGCCATATTTACTCTAATCAGACAAAAGAGATGAAACAAATTGGAGAGAAGTCTCTTGCATTTCTAAGAGTGTTTATTTTCGTCCATGTTCAATCCCAAGTGTCTAATTTTTAACCTGTGCTAAAGATATTTTAAATTTAATAAAATAATTATTGTAACAAGAAACTGTCTTCTATGTTTTTTCTTATCTGAAGAATTCAATCTGGTCAAGGTGTATTACTGCTACTAGACTTATAAGGTTTCCTTTGGGTTTACTGCAAATGTGAAATGTACCGTAAGTGTTTTTGTCCTGTATCAAAGTTCAATTTATTCAGGCTATAGTTCACAATACATGGTTTATTAAGGGTTCTGGTAATAGAGTCCTCCAAGACATGCTCGAAGTTAAAAAGGATTCAAGGAGAGCTTATCGTTTGGATTATTGGTCACTTGAGAGGCACAAGTGCAGGACAGGACGCATGCTTCAAAGGAGTCTCAGAACAGACGACCTTTGACCTCAGGCCCAGGGGTGTTATTTGAGATTCAGTTTCACTTTATTTCAGCCATACAGAATAAATTATTACGATGCTCTTTATCCTGGTAAAGGAGAAAAACTGTATCATGGGGTCAGTACATTAACACCTCAGTATGAAACGTGACCATATAGTAACAAAGTGAAGTTGATCAGCACAGGGCCAGATCGTTCGCTTCATACTCTGGGCCCATCTTCAGCTCCAGAGTTTCTTTGGCATCTTGACAGTCTCCTTTTTCCCCTTGAGCTCCACACCTCAAACAAAGAAAGGAGCAGCAGTGTCCCTCTGTCATTTCCCCTTCCCTGTCCTGTATCAGAGATAAACAATGCAAGTGACAGTCTCTCATCACTCAAGAGGCTGAATCGCGGGCCCTGACCCGATAACATCAAGTGTGTGTGTGTCACCTGTCAAGTGGCTTCTGTCACACTTCAGTGGCAGCTCAAAACAACACAGAGCATGTGCGTGTGTAGAGGGCAATGTGCACGGGGAGGAGCAGCGGCTTTGGCATCCACACTGGCTTCAGAGGAGAGGCGTGTGCACAGAGGAGGGGCCAGCGAAGGTATGGAAATGGGGAACGAAGGAGGAGAGGGATGGTTGTGGGGGAGGGGCTGCTTAATGACCCAAATGAGAAGGACTTGTGCAGACACTGTGAAATCTTATTCCGAAAGCTCTGGTAGGCTCCGGTAGGCTCCGGTAGGCTCCGGTATAGGCTCATTCGCATCTTCAAGAAGGAACCAGGAAGGCCTAATCTGCGAACGCATATTGCACCGAGAAAAAGCAACATATGCAATATCATAAAAGTTATTTTTGCACAGTCATTCATGAAAGCCACAAGTCACGGAAGTCACAGAGGCGTCTATCCTATTGTTGATGCCACACGTGTAGAGCATCCTGTTTTTGCCCCGGAATGTAACATATTTCACCCCTCTCTTCCTTGTTGTCCCATAATCAAGTATAGTCTTATAAATATTTTGGATTATAACAAAAGAATAGCCTACAGAAACAAACACCATTCCTTTGCATCTTTGGTGAAAACGCTAGCGTTGAGAGACAGTCTCCAGAGTGGAACAGAACAGATACGCTGTGTGGCGGGGGGTCGTTCCACAGCTGTGTGAAGATTCTCTGCTGCCATGACCTCACCACTTCCCCGCACGTACATTTGGACATGTGCAGTAGCTGAGAACAAACGTAAACAACAAAAACTAACTAGCTACGTGTGCTTCGAGCGCTACACGGAGGAGAATTGTACTCCTTCGTCCAAACAAAACTACGCAACGCTGTAGTTTCAGTTTCCATTTTGGCAGCTCCTGATAAATGCAGAATGATGTTGTAAAGTTCCACTGCCCACTACTGGCCGGGTACTAGAACTACATTGTTTTCCGTTGCCATCTAAACGCTGTGCACTTTGAATAAGGAGCCTGGTTGCTTTCGCTAATTTCTTTGCAGCGTCTCCGCAGCATCTCCGCAAAGTCTCCGTCTAAACGGGACCTTAGTCAAAGAGATGTTCCACCGGCTCAAAGAGGCATCTTCTCCCCTCCGCTCTGCTCAAACCGTGGAAACCCTGGACCATTGAAACATTTATTATGTGTAATCATAACATTTGAATTGTTTTGATCCAAACACATGTTGATATCGAACAACAACCAAACAATTTTTGTGAAAGCAGTAAATTATAACGGATTCTGGTGGCAAACTCTAGTCCGAATTGGGCCCGAGCTACATATCAGCGCTTTATATCAGAAGCTGTTTTGCATTAAAGAAAAATAAACTATATAAGAAGTCATCAGTGAGAGTTGTGAAGTAGGTCTTGTGGTAGGCTTGAACCCATGACCTTCATGCTCTAAAGCCAATGCTCTACCAACTGAGCCACTGTTGCCCCATAAAGTGGATCCCATTTTGTGAAAAATGCCCATAATAAAATTTAGGAACAAAGTTGAAGGTCATCCTGAGAATCAAAAAACACACGCACCTGTTTCTGCCTTTGTCGGAGGAATAGGAGGATCTTTGTTTGCGTCCGTGTGCGCATGTGGCAAGAAGACAGAGCGGCACATACAGAAACATGGATTTGAGAGTACTTTTAAAAGACTCAGTGGGCGAATAGCACTGTATCTAAGCACTTTAACGCAAAAAGATCAGAGATCAGAGAACAGGGCCTTTCTGAGTGGAGTTTATATGCATGGGTTTCCTCTGGGTGCTCCGGTTTTCTGTACCACTAAAAACAGGCACAATAGTGAGAGGAAGGTGCTGATTGTGAACATTGAGGAACATTGTAAAGCACTTTGGGTGACCTTGGTCTGTAAAATGTGGTATATAAATAAACATTACTTACTACTTACTTACTTATTGCGTGGACTGGAATGGAACAGTAATGCTTTGAATGTAGGGTTTTTCTGTCCAGACAGTGTTGGAATTTTAAGTTGTGCCAAAGTGCAGGCTACAGACTTAAAACACAAGGAGTGAGCCATTTTTATCAGTGAACAAAGGGACAAGGAGATAGATGTTAAGAAAGATTGGTATTTCACTTTACACTTACTGGATGAGCATTAGATTTTATAGCAGTGTGGACCACCAATCAAGACATTAGTTTAGGTGTTGTAGTGTGGACGATAGTGGACGAGAACCACAAGCATACACATACTGTACACTCCATGTACACACATGTACATGGTGTATGTAAACCTCCAGATATCCCCTGTATGCGTGCAAATATAGTTGAATACTTTTTATCTATAAAATGGAAAATATCTTTTGTTTAGAGAATGCATCATATCCTGAGCAGCACAATGTCTGACAGTGTTTGTGAATGTACACAATTCAGAAGAAGTGATAACAACCCACACCCACAGCCCCGTGATGAGGGTCAACCATTGAGAAACCGACTCTCATCAGATTATCTGCATATGTTTACATCTGTATAATATGAACGTGAATCCAGAGACAATTATGTCAGAGGCTCATTTTCATGAAAATAATATACATTTCTGTTCATTTGCAGCACTGGGAAAACAGAATACATGCCATTGTGTTGGTTTATTGTGATGCTAAACCACACATTTAGTTTAAGTATGGATTGTAAATGACTCTGCTTTCAAACAAGAGCCAGGTTTTTGTATGTTATAGAGATAAATCCCATCACAAATGGAACCAAACGAAACAAAGGCCAAACGGAGACAACAGGCACTTTTCAGAAAGACGGTTTTGTGTTACCTTTTGTGTATTATCTGGCATCCAACACAAGCTTGTTGTCAACAGCAACTACTGAAGAACACACTGTTGAGCAGATAAATACTGATTTACCATTTGAATGCAGATATTGTCAACAACAATTTTAACAATAACAGACCTTTGGAAAATGTTTTTACTTTTTGTACCGTAACACTCAACCACACTACTGGGTTAATATTCAGCCATCTGCTTTATTGGGAAATAATATGTATGTGGCGAGAAGGTACTATACTGTATTATTGTGTATACTCAATAGTCTAATTTGAAGATTGAAAATATATTCCAAATTGGTTACTAAAATCCAATATTTTCCCACAACCTTTGTTCTGCTCAATATTGTATTGACATAATCATGGTCAAGGCCATCTGGTCACTCTGCACCTGTCTGACCACGCACCTCTAATCCCCTTGTTTGCAATGAAATCAGCTCTATATTGACCACCCACTAATAATTTAATCATACTTGTATTAATAACGGATTCCATTGATTTTAGTTAGATACTCATTTGTTATAATGGCACTCTTGTTTGCACAGTGAGGTAAACACACATCAAGTCTTGTGTCATTGATTCAGTGTTCTGCTGCATAGAGAATGTATGCAAATGTGAACCAAATGAAGGAGGTGATTTGAAGTCCGCCGATGAGCCTCATTAGTCACGGCCATGTACACTTGGACATATTGATGCACGCCCATGTACATGTCATATAGGGTCCATATGGCTTCCCTTATTAGCCGCAGTTCATCTTATTAATTTAAATGTTATTCAAATCCCCGACCCGCACCAATGACATGTAAGTGGTTATGTCCCAACAGCCAAAGGGCATCTGTAGAAGTCTCTTGTACTTTTCAATTCTTTATTTTCGACGACCTTGTGCGTCCCCTATCTGCCAAGCCTGCTCATCCATAGCATTGACCTTAACTCTGGCAGTAATTGTAAGACTAGAGAGGTATGCTTTGTTAGCCTTGTGTAAATTCTGTTTAAGTAATTTCACAAATTGTTCAGTACGGTTGGCATGAATGACTCTGGAAGGTTACCATGAAGATTTTACGTGTGGTGAATGTCTGCAAAGACTAGAAATTACTTTAGTGAAAGTTAAAACTGAAAGTCATGGATTTAACAATACAGTCAAAACTAAGATGATTCGAAGTCACACAGGAAGTGAAACGTTAATGTGGCTCACTCTCATTCACTGGTCTATAGAAGATGATGAATGTAAAAAGTCGTTGTGGTGAATTATTAGGTTGTGAGAACATGAAAGAGGTTTGAAGGCATAGTGGATAATATAAAGAAGAGAAAAAATGTCCTTATTACGTCTACTGCATAGAATTCCATAAGAAAGCACCAATTCATTTGATTGTTATTCGTGGCTCAGAGGAAGATTCAGATTTTGGGCTCTCTGGTGACCTTCACCTGCTGCAAGTGCAAATTGCATTACAGAATGATATGCCATTCATCTGCAGCGGTACAAGGGGGATCATTTAGCCAATTTAATGATTAATACATTTAACACCTCTTAATAATTTCATTTGGCCCGGTGATTGAAATGGTGGTGAGGCGGGCAGAGCGCAGTGGGAGGCAGATGAGGATGTCTGGGACGTAGATGTCTGTCTGCGAACAGCCAAATGAGTAAGTTACAAAGAGAAGGAGAGAGAGAGGCATTAGAAAGAGAATCTCCCCGAGGACTACAGATCAGTCTATTACTACCATGACCTTTTTCCTTCACTGGATATACCATTAGGGGGAAATCTGAAAGTAAAGCCTTGATTAACACAGTTATCCAACATGTTGAAAGAAAAATGGAAGAGGAAAAATATGTTCCTTCATTAGGAAAATGTTCTGCATTATTAATGTCAGAGAAGCCAGGCTAAGTGGACCTCAGAGCATTACTGATACTGGGTTTAACCAGAGTCGATCATGTAGAGACTGACTTTGCAGCATGATTCCGGTATAGGGACAAGAGATTTATTACTACAATGTCTATTAATACAATATCTAATCTCCTGCTACATTTCATCTCTAAATGTTAAGTACAATATTCCATATGTCATGATGGTCCACAGTTTGATCATAGTAACATGGTCTTTTCATTATTACTATTTATTACTCTCAGCAAGAAGGTCCCTGAGTTCGAATCCCAGTCGGAACGGGGTCTTTCTGAGTGGAGTTTGCATGTTCTTCCCGTGCTTGTGTAGGTTTCCTCCGGGTGCTCCGGTTTCCCCTACCACTGAAAACATGCACACTAGGTTAAATCGTCCAGCTCCAGGAGTCCTGACCAAGCTGAGCATCAACATCTGGAGATGGGTTCCCGTGCGCTGTTACTACAGCAACCACTGCTCCTGACGTACATAAGCCTTAGCAGCATCAGGATGGGTCAAATGCAGAGATGAATTGCCCTACGTGGATCAATAAAGTGCACCTTTACTTTAACTTTTATGATTGTTCCTTGAGCAGGGCGTGTTACTTCTTTCTGATGTGATACACCAGCCTTTTTCTTGTGCCAGTCCATACAAGGCCATGGGGTATAGCGCAAGCTCTGGTGGCAGTTCCACATTTCTGGTCTCACAAAATGAATAACATGCTTCAACAGAATACTGACGTACCTAAATATTGGTAAAGTGGCTGTTAAAAGCCTTCCACCTTCCTCCCTTTTTAATCATGCTCTCTGTTATGTACAACACTGGACACAATTAAGTTCACTGTGGCAAAAAACCTAGATGTGATTTAAATTTCACTTCACCCCTTTTCACCTTGGTGTTGTGATAAACTCATTCAGTGAGGTACATGTCAGACACAGTCACCTTGTCTACATGGTCTAAACCATTCAAGGTCAACAAAGAATGTCCAACTCTTCTTTCTGAGGAAAGCTCTCGGGCTGTGAAGAACGCTTAAAGACCTCCGGACAACCTTGAAGGCACCGGTTAAATCTATAGAGCGTGCAGGTGATGCTTATCAGGGAGCAGAGAGGAGCCAGCCTATCGTTGTGTCAACCCACATATTTTCACAATGGACAATCAGTGTTCAATGATAGTTCTCTGTCAATAGCAAAAAGGTGTTGCTATTGACATGCTTCCATGTATTGTTATATTGCGTTGCATCACATACTTATAAGATAAAACAAATACAAAATTGAATTTCCATAATCTTGTGAAGATCTTTTGGATCTTCACAAAAACAACTGTGTTTGTAACATGTGGGACACACCAAGAGGAAATGGTTTGGCCTCTGTGATCGTTTTGCTTGGATGTCAGAAAAGCTCTGATGAAACCCAAACCTGTTTAAAACCTGCTTAGGAAAATAAATGCAGCCCTGAGTCCAAATAAATGTCTGCTAGAAATGAAATGTCAGCCTTGGAGTTTGGCCTGACTTTTACCTAAAGCTAAAATGGAATACATGTGTAAATGGAGTGGGCTCTGTGCAGTGCTACTTTGAGGGTGGTGCAGATCAAAGGTGGGGCCCTGGGTGTTTGTCAGGGCACACTACCAACAGCATCATATCAGCGGCTTTCACAACAGTCTGCACCTGGAGAACAGTGAGCCAGTGTTTGGGCTGGCCCAGACTTCAGCTGGCTTTCAACACCTCCGCCTGCCTTTCCCTAAACCAGCAGCCACAAGGCCCAAATAACAAGAGCCCAGACACACATGGAGGACAGAAGAGCACTTCCACTGATTTGTGGTAATTGCTGTTTAGTTGGGGAATTATTTCTTCTTTCCAAGGAGAGTGTTAATAAGCATTTCATTTCATTATGCAATTATTATCCTATCAACGGCTTTTCTTCTTCTGGTTATTGGCAATACACTCCAAACGGTATGGCTGCCCTGGGTGTTTTCCTGTGCGCTCTTATTTCAGCTTTAATTGCCTGCTTCCACCTGTAGAAAGGGGAGTGGAGAGGTTTTCCCCTCTCACTGACGAACACAGTCGGCTTTGAGATGTCAGCCGCTCTCTTTAACGGGCCACTGACAGTTTCTTCCCGTCACAACTCTGACTTCCTGTACAAACATAACCTCATTAAAACTGCCACCCCAGTCTATGGGCGGGCCTCATGGTCCTCCCCTCCAATTAAGAGCAGTAAGGGCTGTCGCACTGACAACTCCCACTTTGAGTAAAAGAATTGGAGTACACCAGGGGCTAACGCAATGTGTCAAAACATAATTATGATCTCAGCCATACCTCTGTCCAGGGGAAGCTGGGGAGAGAATGGGGGTCATTCTATATAGAAGCAATGGAAATAATGAACTCAAATAATAAGGATGATTTGACCACCATATAACAACTCTCCCCCACATCTATATACAATAAAGTCATCCACTCTCTGCGTGCAAAATGCACAAACCCCTGACATGTTAGCAAACACAACCAGAGAGAAGGGTTGTCCAGAAGGTGAAAGGTCAGATGTAAAGGAGTGATGCAGTCTGTGTTGGTTTTACAGACTAAGGCTTGGGCCTCAGTGCAAATCAATCCACTCATTTTTCAGCCGCTGGCATGTCAGCCCCCAGCTGATATGAGTTAACCCTAGTTCAGTTTAAAGGGCAGAGATGAAGAGGCTATGTGGCGGACAGGTGCATCTGACATTAAACCCTGCTCCAACATGTCCTCGTGACCCAGAGCTGGACCAAGACCAAGCCCGCTGCGTCCACTCCCATAGCTGAAACTCAAGACGGAGCTATTAGTTGACAATTAGTGAAACAAATTACACTCAAAATTAATGTAGAATAAGTGTATTTATTGAAATTAGGAACTCTTAAATCTGTCAGTGAAGACGGGTTGAATCTGAACCCGCCCCACCTGGCTTTGCCCTTGCCCTCTGTGGTGTCATGTGATGTAGGCGAGCTGCGGCTACAGACGGGAACAGACAGGTGTTCGGATGTGAGATGTCTGACACACTCTCACAGCAGGTCGTCAGAGGGAGGAGTTTGACAACAGTGAGTCCCTGACCATGATTACATTATCTGTGGAGCTGCTGAAGGTCAAGAGAGGGATTCGGAGCTCAAGCACTGCCTTCAGTAAAACTGCGTTAACACAGGTGTGTTACAAAGAGTGATGTTGGCATCCTTCTGTGGGTTAAGACTAAAAGTTAAAGATCATCCCGGGTCCGTTATGTGAATGTCTGACCTGTAACCCAAACCTCTCCTTCCAAAAACGACTCTGCATCAGGGGGCCACGGGTAAAAAGGCTGTGATTGGTTGATCTGTTAGAATACAACTGATATAAAACTTGTTGAAATAACTAAAGTTAAGATGAAAAATGTCAGCAAATGACCCATACATTTGTCTTGCACTCATGTTATATGGAGGTTGCGAGTGAGAGGTTGAGGCGAGATGCGAGAGGTCTAGACGAGACGTTTCGTCGAGATTGTGCCACAAAAACTTTCAACATGTCCAATCGTATTACTCTTTATTAATAACAGTTTAAACATAAACATTTCTAAACAACCGACAATAAAATAGTTGGTGAAAAGTGCCAAGTATTTTTGATGATTCAGGACCTTTTTGTCAGCCTTGATTGAACAGATTTTGATGAGAATAGAGGAGGAAAGCGGCTTAAATGTGTGTGTTTTTTGTGAATGGCATATGTATTTTTGGTATATGCGGAGAATAACTCTCAAAAACAGAAGCTTTATCCAGAACTAAACCAGATATGGAATAAAAATAAGGAAGAGGAGCCTGCCCACCACGCTTGCATCAGTGGTCAAGGTTTCACTAAACTCATGAACACACTTCCAAAACCCAGCGGTAGTGTGTTGAAGTGTTTTTGGTCTGAACAGGGCTTAAACTTTTACGCACCGCACGCTCTATTGGTGCAAGAGGCGGCACGGCCCGGAAAACGTGCTACAAAAGAGGAGCTGAACATTAGCTGAATATAGATGTCAGTTCTAGCGGCTACACAACTATTACATGGTGCTCTCCCAAAGCAATGTGACTAGAGAGCGGCGACACTGGAATAAATGGGCACAGTGTTGGTAACGGAGAGAGGCATGATGGCTGCTGGCCAGGAATTTGAGTTAGCAGGCCTTGTCCTGGACTGGAACACTTCAGCTCCTGCCAAGTGGGGCTACCCGGGCAAAAACTGGCATCAGTTAACCCTCGTCTCTCCCATCTCCTTATCCTGTGTGCTGCATGTTTATAGTGAGGTGATTAAGGAAAGCCCTCTGGAGCATGCTGCCCAGTCTTCCTCTCTATTGTCGGCCCACAAAAGTGACAGCCCTCTGGACCTGGTCACTGCACTTACAGCTTCAATCCAAAAGTTGCCATGGTAAGTGCTGGTCAAATGCCATATTAGTGACCACTTTTACCTTGTCCGAGCATACTCTTTGTTGGTGTTAAACTTAACTGTTTTTAACCATGCGTTGTCTTAAGCATGGTCCTAAACTTTTGCACACATATGCATATTAACACAGAGGTTCATGCACAAACACACTCTAATTGCTGTAAGCGAGTGAGTGGTTGGTGCGGGTGGACAGGTCCGGCTGACTGGACGCTTTCACGCATTCATGCACTGCTGCTCCAGCGGTATAATGAGGTGTGACGCATCAGGCTAAGTGGCTAATGGGGTGTGAAGTCATTAGAACACTGCCTGTATGCCTGTAGCCTTCACTGTCTCTAACATAGACCGCTAAACAATTCATATGCTTTCAACAATTCAATCATTCAGTTTGACATCTAGCAGAGTCCATTCATATACTGTCACTTTCAGAAAAGACAACTGAAATCAAGATCAGAAACTTTTGCAAATGTCATTTACAGCCACCTAATACAACCTGATAGACCACTGCAATGTAATAAACAAGTGAAAGAAAAATAATACATGATTTAGTTTGTTGTTTTACATAAAAGAAGCGTCTATGTAGTAGTAGTAGTCTATGTAAAAAAAAAAAAAACATAAAAGTCAAGGTCAAGGTCAAGTTTATTTATAAAGCACATTTAAAACAACAATGCTGCCCAAAGTGCTGTACACAAAAATACATGTATATAAAATACACAATTTGAATATAATAAAATTAAAATACAGATGCGGAAAAACAAAAATCAACACCAGCAAAGAAAAAAAGTCCTGCTCAGTTTTAATTAAAGGACTTCGCAAACAAATGGGTCTTCAACATAGACTTAAAAATGCCTAAAGACTGGGCTGCCCTAATATTTAAGGGGAGACCATTCCAAAGCGTCGGAGCCGCGACAGCAAAAGCCCGGTCTCCTCTGGTCGACATTCGTGACCTCGGTACGTCTAACAGAAACTCGTTAGCTGACCTCAATGTTCTGCTCGGAGTATGAACAGACAGAAGCTCAGAAAGGTACGCAGGAGCCGTCCCATTCAAACACTTAAACACCAACAACAGCATTTTAAACTGAATTCTGTATTTTACAGGGAGCCAATGTAAAGAGGCCAACACAGGGGTTATATGTTCAAACCTTTTGGTTCCCGTGAGCAGACGCGCTGCAGCGTTCTGTACCAACTGCAGGCGATGGATCGAGCTTTGGTCTAGCCCACAATACAACGAGTTACAGTAATCCAAGCGGCATGTTATAAAGGCATGAATCACACTCTCCAGATCTCTATGTGGTAAATACGGCTTAATTTTACTCAGAAGACGCAGTTGGTAAAAACTTGACTTTACAACTGAACCTATTTGCTTGTCCAACTTAAAAGATCCATCTAGGACCACACCAAGGCTCTTGGCTGACTGGTGACAGTAGCCTTTTAGTGGGCCAAGAACAGATGGATCAGACAAATTTCCAAAAACGACAATTTCCGTTTTAGATTCATTAAGTTTTAGAAAATTCTGGGCCAACCAGTCCTTTACATCCTGAATACAATGTAACAGAGCTTGGATGCCGTCTGAACCTGGTTTCAATGGCAGATAGACTTGCAGGTCGTCTGCAAAACAATGAAAGGGAATCTTATGTTTTTTGAAAATAGATCCAAGGGGCAACAGGTACAGTGAGAACAATAAAGGACCTAAAACTGAGCCCTGTGGCACTCCGCAGCTCAGTGGGGCCGCATCTGAGCTGTAAGGTCCCAGGTGGACAGAGAAGGAGCGATTTTCAAGATATGATCTGAACCATTTTAGGACCGTTCCTCCAATACCAACATGGTTTTCAAGGCGGGAAAGCAGTATTTGATGGTCCACCGTGTCAAACGCTGCAGTTAAATCTAAAAGCACTAAAATAGTGGGGTGACCCGAATCAACATTTAAAAGAAGGTCATTAAAAACTCTTAAGAGTGCAGTTTCAGTGCTATGACACGGTTTAAAACCCGACTGAAATTTTTCAAAGAGGCTATTTGCTTCCAAGTGAGACTGAATTTGGGCGTGAACCAATTTCTCCAGAACTTTTGATAAAAAAGGCAACTTAGAAATTGGCCTGAAGTTAGACAGAACTTCAGGATCTAAGCTGTGTTTTTTAAGTAGAGGCTGGACAGCAGCATGCTTGAAAGCCACTTGGGACGCTGCCCGAGATCAATGATGAATTGATAATTCTCATTATAAAGGGCCCAATCACACTGAAGGAGTCTTTAAGAAGTTTAGACGGGACACAGTCAAGTGGACAATCAGAGGGTTTTAACTGGCGCACCACAGTAGACAGCTCATCAAGTGACACAGAATCAAAATGTTCAAGGACCACAGAACAAACAGAATTCACAGAAGGGTCCACAGCAGCACAATGTAATGTAGAATCCCGAATAGCAGATATTTTATCCACAAAGAATCTTTGAAAATTGACACACAAAGTTTCTGATGGTACAATGCCACTGGATTCAGTGGGATTCACAAGGCGATTTAAAACAGTAAAAAGAACTTGTGGTTTGTGACCATTTGTAGATATCAGGTTTGACATGTACTCAGTTTTAGCGCATTTTACTGCTCTTTGATAATTAGACAAACAATCTCTTAAGATGCCCAGGGAAACATGAAGTCTGTCCTTTTTCCAACGCCTTTCTGCACGTCGGCACTCACGCCTGAGCGCGCGCGTGGTGTCATTTAGCCAGGGCTGGGACTTACTCTTAGGCTTACATGTATTATAAGGAGCAACTAAATCCAGAATTACAGTACACGTAGACGTAAACAAACAAGTTAGCGCATCAGTATCAGAGTCACACGACAGTGAAGGCGCAGCAGAAACAAAGGCATTAGAGAATGCCTCTGCTGTAGAGGACGTGATTACGCGTCGCCTGCGCGCCATGGCACATGGAGCCAAAAGGCAGGGAAGATTCAGTGAAAACAAAACAGGTATATGATCCGAAATCTGTGTATTACAGAGATCCTCGATGCGTACAGTCAAACCATAAGATAGAACGAGATCGAGTGTGTGCCCCTTTTCATGCGTGGGGCCACTGACCCACTGCGTCAGATTAAAAGAGTCAATCACAGTTTTAAAATCCTTGACCAAAGGCTTGGAGTCACAACAGACATGGATATTAAAATCACCAGCTATTAGAAAATGGTCAAATTTAAGAGCAATTCCTGCTAAAAAGTCCGAAAAGTCCACGATAAAATCTTTATTGAATTTAGGCGGACGATAAATGAGCGCGCACAACACAGGCACGCTACGCTGTATCACAAATAGCTGCAGTTCAAAGCTCGAAAAGGAGTTTGATGGATACTGACGGCATTTAAGAACAGAATTAAATACAGTGGCAAGCCCTCCACCTTTGCCAGAGGTACGAGGAGTGCTAATAAAGTCACAGTCAGGAGGAAGGAGCTCAGAAAAGGCTGCACACTCACCGGGCCGAATCCAGGTTTCTGTCAAAAGCATTAGATCCAAATGACGAGATACAAAAAAATCATTGAGTACGAAGGTCTTATTCGCCAATGATCTGACATTCATTAACGCAATATGAAGAAAGTCCTCATTGTTAGGCATGCGGGCATGAGTTAGCATGCAAAGGTTTTCCTGGTTTACTCCTGGGCGGCTAGCTCTGCGTCTCCGGGGACTGATCCACTCCAAAGGCGGCGTTGACATCGGGTGAGTCCCGATAGGGGCTCCAATCAGCGGTATAGGGACAAGCCAGCGCCGATGAAGATCTCCAGAAGCGTGACCATAATGTGGAGAAAAGCCTTTTTTGGCACGTTGGTAAGCTCTAACTTTTACCAGGATGCCACCTCGTTTCCCTCTCCTGCGTTTCCTACGATGCGCACCAAGAGGAGCAACGCGCAGGTGAGCCGGTATAGAAGCTAAAAGTGGCGGTGGTGGTGGACATGAATCCTGTTTGGCAAAACAGTGCTTCAAGTAGGTTTCATACGAAGTCCGAATATTTAGTAATGCCCTGCGGTCATACACAAGTGATGCAGAGACATTAGAGCAATAGACACAAATCCATAGAATTAACCAAACTCCAAATAGGACAGGGAGACGGAGCGCCGTGCACACTGCTGGCGCCATCTTGCTATGAGTTGGTGTTTGCTCCATTATCCACATGAGTTAATAAGTCGTGAATATCCCCTAATGCACAGCAACAAGTCTTTTGGGGTGTAACTTTACAGGATTTTCACATATAAAGACTGACTGCCCATTCATCTTAAACCCTTCCTAATAATCTTATGATTGGTTTGTGCACAAGGGTTGGGCATACCTTCATGTCTTTGCTTATCTAAAACATACATAAAAAATTACAAGCTTGTGCAAGGCATCATTTTAAACATAAGGCCTTCTAGTTTCTGTAGTTATATTCTTGAATATAAAATATTCAGGTCGAAAAGGCCGTAGATGAGCCATACTTTGTTGTATGCTTATGATAATCCGAACCCATTTGTGGTTCTTCGGATGCAGATCCCAAAAGGTTCTACTGCTTAAGCCAGCTCATGCACAGGCCCGTCTAATGTTTAGTGACTGTAGAAGAGGCCTGGGAGAATATTACGTGGTTGAGTCTAAAACTGATTTTCTTTGGTTAAAAATCTCACTTGTCGAATACTGAGTTGCATCCCGAGAACACCATACCAATTGTGAAACATGGATGTGGAAACGTTATGGTTTGGGGCTGATTTTCTGCAAAGGAGACAGGACAACTGATCTGTATTAAAGAAAGCGGGACCATGGACCATGTATTGTGAGAATCTCTTCAGTGACAGTATTGAAGATGAAACATGGCCGGGTTTTCAAGCAAGGCGATGATCCCAAACACACCGCCCAGGCAACAAAGGGTTGGCTTCGCAACAAGCATTTCAAGGTGTGGCTGAGCCAGTCTCTAGATCTCAGGAGTTGAAAGTCCATGTTGCCCACAGCCCCAAAACATCACAGCTCTAGAGAAGATCTACATGGAAGATAAACTAGCATTACACAGTACAGAGTGGATGTTTATTATTAATGATTAGTTATTGTCTGCACCATTATATCATTAAATTGTGTTGTCTTTAAGATTATTTCACTCACATTTGTGTACGTCTGGATATTGTATTAAACTTTTTGTGCATGTATGTAAAAACTGAGATGGCCTTACACCAGTATGCAGAAGTCTGTACTCTTCCACTTGATGTCAGGGGTATCTGAAAGTCATAGCAAATTTATCCACTGGCTTCGGGACAGACGCTTAGGGGAGATTCTGTATTTTGCCTTGGCATAAAATCATGTGGACTTTACAGGACTTTACCTCCAGGCTTTTGTGTGGAGTTTGCATGTTCTTTCCTTGTCTGCGTAGGTTTCCTCTGGGTGCTCCGGTTTCCCCTACCACTAAACCCATGTACAATAGTTCAGGGTGAATGAGTATGTGTTTGTGAGTGTGACTGGGTGACAACGGATGTAAATTTGCTCAAGGTTATAATCCAAACAGGTGTGTTCATTAACATGCACTGTCCCATCCAAATAAACAATAACATAAAAATAAATGATGAAAATGAAGGACCCTCATTATTTTCATTAAAGAGGTCCTTGCACAATCAACAATAAACAAACACTTACACTTGTCTATATAAACAAACACTTAACTTGTAATGTTGAAATGATGTGGGTGTGTTTTCTGAGTGTACAGAAAAAAGCATTGAAGACCAGTACCAAACAAAAGTTGTTCAAACTATCGGAACATTGTGTCAAATTGTGCAAATGGAAAACTAATATTCAGAATACAGTGGACCATGTAACATGTACATTTACGTTACATGACTGCAGGCATTCAGTATTCTGTAACTAAATGTGTTCTCCACAACACTGGTGACTATAGAGTTCTGAGGTACACAGGAGGAAAAAGTTAAACGAAAAAGACATAAATATGTGCAACACCATGAAAAGTTGGGAAGCACTACACATTATCCTACCTAAGGCACCTACGGTATTTTTCACTAGCACAGCTGTGGAATTCCTATGAGCAATAAAATGGGGTACGTATTTGTCAAAAATTATTCACTTATATAAGCAGAAAACTGCATTTTACGACAAAATAAACAAAAGTGATTACATTCCAGTCCAGTGCACCACCTACTACCGGGAACTCAAAATATGTGTCCTTTAGCCACGCATGAAATGTTCAACAGGAAAAACACTTCTGATTCTGATGAAAATATTTTTTTTAAGTGCAATGTAAGCAGAAAATCAGTCAGCAACAACAAAGACAACAAAATCCCACTTCAGTGGTGAAAAAACATAACAAGAGTCTGTTGAGATCCAACTAACATTTGACTATTAGGCTTTTAATATGAAAAGATTAGTGCTGCCCCGAAAGGATTAAATGTTCATTTGTGGACCAGTGATGTGTGGCCATTACTCTTGACAGGATTAAGTAAACTCATTAGGCAGAATTTGCATCTGGAGTTAATTAGGTGTATACATTTGGAGGATTGAAAGCATCCAGAAGGTCAGACTTTTGTTTTTTATCCCACTCGTGATTGAATAGGTGCTTTTTAGAGCTGCAGAAGATTTCATATTTCATTAGATATTCATCAATAGTCAAAATGTGGGACAAGCCATGAACATATATAATTCTGATATTTGTGTAGATGTGAAGGGATATTCTTAGACATGTGTTTTCTTTTTAGTGAACAAATCAGAAAAGGTTGGTCCACCTTTTTCACATTTTTGTCTGAAATCTGGGTAAAAAATGCATACAAATGAGAATAACATGTTCATTCTTTTTTATTTGAAAGTTTGGTACTCCACCTTTAAGTTAATGTTTTCATAAGTAAATGGCAAGATAAGTCTACCCCAAAAAATTGCCCAAAGAGAATTTTGCACCAATTCATTAGACCGGTATAAACAGATAAATACCTTCTTTTTAGCTCCAATTCTAAAGAATCTACTGCTTTCAGACAAAAATGATTTAATTCATCAATCTATTGCTCCTTTTCACAAGCCAAGAGTGCATTCACACATGGTTCACATCCAACCAGCAGAAAGCAGTGATGGCAAATAGGTGGCTCTTATGGTCACATTACACCAATGGCCCAATATCTACTATCACATGCCATTCTGTGATGTTCATGGCCATAACGTCCTCAGGAAATCTCGCTGCCTTTGCCGTCCAACTGGAGTCCATATGTCAGAAGGACGCTCCATGGCCCACTATTTTACACCAGGGTCAATCTCTCAACCTTAATGGCTCTCACTGGGTCATGTGACCGCCAAGTGCCAGGGATACACTCGTTATGGCAGATAGGACCAGGAAATGATTATCAGGAGGTCAATTTATGCAAGGTAGAGGCGGAGTGAGAGGCGAGGGGTCAGCACGCGTCCATATCTCTGGGCATTAAAGATTGACATGCAGAATCTTGGAGGAACCTGTTCGCCCCGCTACACTGCTCACACCACACACAGGCACTTCTCCATTTAAATATCTGACAGACGATGAAAGTGCAGCTATTAAAATGTCCACCGAGTGCTTCAAGAATGAAATGGAGGAGATAAAAGAATCCCCCTGGGTAATCAGTAGGGCCATGAATTAGCGCTGTGTTTTATGCAGAGGTGGGCGGGTTAAAAGTGTTAGCGTGTATTTTAGCTGCTTTTGTTTTTTCTAGGCATGAGAGAAAAAAAGTGAACACAGAGAATGACTTGCTGAATGAAATTAAAAATGTGATAATGTTACATACATTTATTAAGCTGATCACAGCTGGTAATTACAATTTGTGCCAAAAGAAAAAGAAAATTGTTATTCATAAAAAAAAAAAAAAAACTTGCGTTAAAAATATACAGTTTTCATTTTGAGGTGATTGTGGCAGAACGCAGCGACAACATCCTTCTTTGAGGACTTTCAGCGAACATAAAGGAGACAACCCAAGGGCACACACCCTGAACAGGGGAGATTACACTGCCTCCTCCGAGGAAACCCCAGGAGTCTCAAAGTGTATCGCAGAGGTCAGAAATAGGTTGACTGTATCATAGCTTAACAGAATATCTGCATATACATTAAAAGAAACATTTTTTTCAAAAGCCTTTTCATACATACATCTAATATATACACCAAAAGAAAAATTAGGCCCACTATTCAACTGCAAGGCTCATTGTCTAACAGGCAATAAAGATCTATTCTATTCTACTTCAGAAGCATCTTTTTTGCACTGGACTTGGCAGTGATGATGGTAAATATGGTGGGTAATAAGAGGCAGCACGTCTATCAGCCGTGCACAGATAGTGTTGTAAAATAACCTGCAGTCAGGAGTAGGTCACTGGGCGAACATTTTCATCACTTGATTTGTGTCGGCCATAAATCTAATGTTCAGTCTCCAGCAGGCAAAGCATTTAACATTTTCTATCGACATGTCATAATCTATGAAAGTCTAACAATTGTGTGCTATCGGAGACATTTGGACTGCAAAAGGAGAAAAATAAATGGATTGAACAGAAAATCACATTCACTTATAGTTTAAAAATAGACATTTCCTAAATTTGTGAAAATTTTGCGTAGAATTTTTGGGGTTAATTTGTGGAGCAGTTAAAGAGTTAAATGGTCTCTGAGGTGGGCTAGCAGGTTGTGTAGGATGGCTGAGGTGAAAGGGTGAGGGGAGACGCGCGCGGCTACAAGGGCCCCTGTCCCAGGCCAGACTGTGAGTTGCAGCCCTGTGCTGATAAGACTGTAATAGTCCTCCTTAGAGGACCCAGGGCTCTGCTCCCCTTATTAGTCATTTATCACACCTGGCAGCCTCACTGAACCATAATTACTCTTCCCTTATCCCCCCACACTGTCATGTCCAGAAGAGGAGCGGGTGGGGGACAGGGAGGGGCTGGAGAAACACAGTTTGCCGCGTCTGAACTCATAGAAGGACAGCGGAGTTAGCAGCTGAAACGAGTGTGAGAAAGCAGTCACGCAAGGGCGTATGCACCGGACATGCACTATGGCACATACCTGGAACATATAAAGAGAGATGAAGAAAGAAACCTTGTAAAAGCTCCCATTTAATACGCACTATGCATGTAAGAAAGGAAGGAATGTAATCTCACAAATGTATCCCACAAACAGACGGGCCTTTGTGCTCCAAATGAAAACCAGTTGTTCAGTCTGCACGTCTACTGCAACACAGATAAAGGTCAACAACTACACCTTGCTTTGCACAGCACCAAGTCAAGTCAGTCTTTGTTCTTATTAAAACATTTACATATAGTTGAGCCTTCTTCTTTTAAAGACAGGTATAGAGAGAGTTATTTGGGATAGTTTTTTTTGTATCCCATTTTGAATGTTAAAGAAACTGTTATGTTGAGGTGGTTATGCAGAGAAGTATGTCTTTGTTGGTAATATCTGTCCTCTACCTGTCAGAACGGTTACATTTCACACCACTGTTTCTCTGATACAAACCCTGTGCAGTTACTTGTCAGGGCTCCTCTGCAGACTCACATTTCTTCCATGAGTGATTTCCAGGGACATTTTGTGTGCAGAGTTTAATAGGCTGCCACGTGCCCGGCTGTCACGAAAGTGCCTGCCTCGACACTCTAAGTAGATCCAGATGTGGACCACATGCTTCCAATCCTGAGGTTCTCCGACACTACACCCAAACCACCTAACCTCAAATAACTCAAACCAGGTCTTCCACTCCACCAGACCAGAGCTCACACCTCTCTGCCGTTACAAGGGACACATGATCACTTTTTACTACTGTATGTATATGTCCATTGCATAACTTGGAAACAAAACAAAAGTTATCGTTTTAGTTTGTCCATGTAAATACTTCCAATTTCCTTTCACCTGTCATTTATACCATGTCAACTGTAAGCATACAGTAGCAGACACCAACACCTTGTTTACCTTTAAGCAGTTAAGAAAAAACCTGCTTTCTCAAATTCTAATCAGAGTGACTGCTTGTTCTTCTTTTTGCAGGTATCCAAAGAAGAGACAGCCGTGTCTTCACTCACAGATGAGGACCCCACCAGGGTCGCAGAAGCCAGGCCCAGATGTGTAAAAAGAGGAATGGGAGGGAGAGCAAGAATGTCTAGGTATCATTAAAATGCCAACAGATGTGTGGGTCCCAAAGGAAAGAGTCCGTGTGTGATGTGCGTCGCCCCTCACACACAGAAGGTGAGGAAATGGAGAAGGCTCGTGGTGCTTTAAGATCCGTATTGCTGCCTTCCTCGATTTTAAAAGGCGTTTTATGGAGCGCCTTCCTTAATAGCCACTCACTTATAAAACAAAGCTGTAATGACATGCAAATGACTCAGAGGGAAACACTGTAAAGAGGGGGTGATGTATGGGCCTTCTGTGCAGCAGCAAACACACACAACCGTACAGTGACAAAGCAGCCACGCACAAAGAACAGACAACTACAGTCGTGCTACTACCTCACCAGACAGGCCCCTATTTCACCTGTCCATTCATAATCAGCCATAAAATGTAAATATTTTATAAGAGTTTTAAAGCACTTACACGAACTTTTGTCAAAGACTATGCAGAAAAAGCAAAGGTGTTCATGGACTCTAACTTTCTATTTCAACAAGGGGATAACTATCATAGGTGATAACATCGGGAAAGTGGCTTTGGCGATACGTTTTTTCATGTTTTATCGAGTAATCTATTTATTAGTTTAGTTCTAGTTTTTGCTGCGCTGCGAGGCAGAGACGGTGGGCTCGATGCATGCGGGAAACGCAGGAGATAAGATTCATTAACTTCCTTGCATGCAACCAATCAGAGAGCAGAAAACTGGTCACGGGGACACAAGCTTGTCAAAACAGGAAGAGAAGACTTGGACATAACCAAAACAAGGCCTAAACCAGGAGAAAATCAGAATCAAACCAATTGGGGGCACAGCGCTTGTGAAGATATGTCTTCCCCCTGAGTGGACATTTACTGGTTATTAATATAATAAAACAATGGTGCAGCTCCACAAGCAGATATTGCAGTAATCTGATGTCTATGGAGGGTCTCAAGACACTGTGGAGCTGCTCTCTTGGATTCAAACTTTACAAAAAAAGTCGCTAGCTTAAACTCGGTAGCAACAAAGCCTGCACGCCGCTTCCATCTTTCGTTTTTCTCAATCGTAGGACTGACTAAACTCCAGCGTGTCTGGGTCCCGAGATCCTCCAGAGACTACATCAAACTCTGTGATGCTACTTTGGGTCGAGCTAGCAGATCAACAAAATGTACAGGTAGTACCCAACAAAAATCAGGTCATTTATCAAACTAAAGGATTCTTTCCTTGGTAGTCCGGTGAATGACTGAGAGTTGGGAATCACTATCGAAGGCTTCCGTAGTACCCTGGTTTGCAATATATGATGATAGGTGGGAGTAAAAACTACACAGTGCACCTTTAATGTAACACATGTGTGAAGCACTTTACATATAAAAGAGCCACTGTTTTGATCTGCACTGTCTCTATCCATAGATGCCCTGGCAAGCAAACCATTGCAGATAAACACCAAAATCATTTTTTTCAAAATATATTTGTTTTTGCCCATATAGCCGCACCCCAAATTTCAACTAAAGATTCATTCACCGTAAGTGCTGGTAAGAGCCGAATGCTCGCTGAATCGCTCTTTTATATAGCACTTTTTTGGACACTAAAAGACGCTTTACATTCTTTCACTCCATACACAGTGGTGATAAACTACTACTGTCGCCACAGCTGCCCTGGGGCACACTAACAGAAGCAAGGAAACCAATATCGGCCATTGGCCCTTCCAATCACCCCCAGCATTCATGCATAGAACCAGACTTACTCTAAGAAATGTGGATGAAGTGTCTTGCCTCAGGACACCTGGTGTTCCCAGCAGTCTCCCCTCAAAGTACCCTGTAAATACAGATGTAAAGTGTTTCAGCATGCAAGTTCACAAATAGTTAGCCTTGATTTCACTCATTGTAGTTTGCCAGGCTTTTGATAACAACTGCATTAGGCTTCTACATGTTTTAGGTTCAAGCTGCAGACACAATCTTCTTGTCTCCCTAAGACTCAAACACTAAAGTCCCACTCTTGTATCTGATCCCTAATCTATACCTTTCCTGCAGCCTGCTTCCTCTTCCTTAGTTTTGTTCTATTTATTACTTCCTTTTAAATCTCACTGTCTCTCACACACTTATGTGGCCCATAAATCAAGCCATTGAAAGGGACATGGAATTGGACGGAGATGGAGAAGACGCAATGGAAAAACTGAGGGAGGCCTTTGTTGTTGTCAGAGAAACCTGGTTTAAGGACCACTGGAGAGCTTTAAAATTGAAAGCTGCTAGAAATATTAGCCAAACTCCATGCTGACAAAGGTTATGTGTGAAGAGCACGAGCCAACAAGCATGTGACAAGTCATCAGTGTCTCAGTGCGCATTGTGACATTCGCAGAGACACACTTGAGTGTATTTTAATTACTACCGGAGGGTATAAATGCAATACATTATATGTGTTTCCCTTTGAAATGCTTTGGGCAATGAACTGTCGTCTACAGTGAAGGTAAAGTGGTGGCCAGGGCAGTTTCACAGATGCATGCTTCTATGAGACTCAGGGGTGATTAATTTTTGAAGTGTGTTGTAAAGAGCGATGTGATCCATAAACAGCAGCGTACACAACGGGCGATCCCAGGACAATCCCCGCTGCAGCAGTGTGGTCCCACAAACACTGCTCAATCATATCCAACAACTCTATGCTTAAAATCAATACATATTTAACATAGCATGATGCAGTTATTACAGCCGGGAGGATGCGTTTTATCAAGAGTTGTTTCAGATCATTGGTTACAGGTGCTTGGATAACACTGAAGAGATTCCCGTGGGTTCACTGTGCAACAACACAATTTAAACAAAGGAAGAAAACTCAAGTTGTCTTCTGTTGCTCTGTAAAAATGCCCCAGAGAGAGGAAGGCATAGTAGTGGTGGCTGGGTTATCTAGCTCATCTGCGAGGGCAGCCCTAGTGGTTCCAGTCTTTCCTTTGCCTCCTATCTCACTGGGCTCAGTCCATCAGGCCTCATTACTCTAATAGCAGTGGCACTGATTAAGGCCTTCCTTCTGCAGAGTCTTTTGTTTGTTGGCTCGTGCTTCCTCCTCACAAAAGTGGTCAGAAAGCAGACAACAGAGGAAGTTTATCATATTTGAATACATCATGAACAAAAACCGTGATAAGAGTTCTAAATAACATTATCATCTTGAAAAGGCGAGTCATAGTAATAACAGATAAATAGAATAGAAAAAGACAACCCGTTTATTTTATTTACCACTTTTCAGTGTGAACATTTTGGTGATATTCCTCAAACAAAATGATTCTAGTAAATACAAACATTACAAAAGTCACAAATATAGAGGAGTTTAGTATGTGGAAATATTGAAGCAACATCTCAAGGCAATAGCAACAAAAATAGATATATATAAAATAGATCAATATTAGGGAATTTAACAGTAGAAAAACAAAAACTGACCAAAAACATTTGGATTTCAAGGCTTCAAAATTGTCCCCATGCCAAGTGAAAGGCAAAATAGAATCTTATTGGTAAGGGTTTTTATTATCTCAAAACACATGCCAAATTGTAAATAAATCCAGGCAGTAGTTTGGATTAAATCAAGAGGAAACAAGTAAAAACTGTAAACTACACAGCAAAGATTATATCAACTACTGTGCATCACACCAATAGATATTTAATTATGTGATATCTCCACATCTTTAAATACAGAACTGTGCTGTGAGTAGACCTGGGTCTGACTGGCATGATGAGAGGAACTCTTCTTCAGTTTCACTCCATCCAGAGCTCTTTTTGACTCCTTCATTCATAATGGATAGGTCTTTGGGCTGCTGTCACCAACAGTCCATCACTGACTGCAGAAACACCATGGATTTAGAGAGCGTTGTTGTGTTTCACTCACAACCACAGGTGACTTACAAACAATGTCATTCATTAATCTTGTTCCTGGGGGAAATTCCAGCAGCTGTGGGTTCATGCTGAGACATAGAGACAGACCATTAGCATTTATATTCATTCACTGGTATCAATCAGTTACATTGATTACAATTATAGAATCAGCCAGCATTCTTCAAAGGTTTATTATGAACTGCAGAAAATAATTCATGGATAAAACTTTTCTTCTGTTTGGAGAAACGTGCAAACTCCACACAGAAAGGTCCGGGCAGAACTGTAATCAAACCTGTGATTAAATGGGGACGTATGAGTGAAAACCACTTCTGCTACCACAAAGCCAAAAAGTTGAAATGACAACCAGAGAAGGCCAACAACATACCTCTGTCATACAATATTTTTGGGCATCAGGTGTGATCTGTTTATTATTTATAAAGTGCCAAAAGGTCTATTATAACAACGAGCAAAACCTCACAGCTGCTTGCAGAACACTAAACACCTCAAATGGTGCTGACCATGCAAAACACTATGCTGTGGGACACCATAGCAACACAATAGGACAGTGGTGCACACAGTGACGGCTGTGCCCCATCTGAGAGGCAGAGCCTCGCACCTGTGCACAGCTGCTGTTCCTGCTCCATCAGAGGACTTCACCAGGCGGGACGTCCCATAGGTCTGCACTGCGAGGCCCAACATTGACATCTGGACCATCAGCTCCAGAGAACAATCAAACCCAACTTTTTACTGTATGACCACATTATATTTACAGATTAAAATGTCAAAATAACTATGATATACATATATATATATATATAAATTTACTGTCAAGAGTGCCTCGGAATTTTTGTTTATTCACTGCTGATCCTGCTGAGCACCTGACAAAAATGTACCCACTGAAGTACTCATCTTTCTTCAACTATTTTATGATAATGTAGCATAGAATACTTAAGGGAAACCTAAAGCAAATCTGATCTGCAGGCCCAGCAGTGATGGATGATATTCAGATGTGTCCTTTCTTGACCTATGTGCAAAGGTGAACATTGCTCAGCCTTCATCTCGCCTTCACCTAATGAGCTCAGCACCACCGGCCCTGTGCTACCACAGTGTTTGCTGCTCAGAAGAAACACAACTTATGCTCATGTCTCAGTAACACTTTAAGGAGCTGTCATCGCCTTCTGCTTTTGCTCTGCCTCTTTATCCCCATCTCACACATGAGACAAGCCCACTGCCAAGGTCAAAGAGAGAAACAAAAGTAAAAGAAGGGGTCCTGTGGTGTGAATTAAAATGGCTTTATCAGAGTTTCAGATAAAGAACTTCATCAAAATATTGTCTTTTCATTCCTTCACAAAAGTCAGATGAATGAGTATTGTCATGCTCAAAATGATAATGAAGAGTGTGGCCGTTCCCTGAATAACATCATTGGGGCAGGCCTCAGTCAGCTGCGAGTGTTGATAGTTGGGCTAAGCCTCGCTCTTGTCTGCAATCTGTGATTGTTGTATTCCAAAGGGGGTATCAGGGCTGAAAGGACTGAATCTAACAAACCTAATTATCATGCCTTAATTAGTATCAGGGGTAAACCTCGGCGGGACACCTGCAGACTTAATTTATATCCTGACAAGCAAGGAACAAGTGTTAATGTGCCGTATTTATGATAATGCCCCAAAGTGTGCAGGAGGAGCAGGAGCTCACCTCGACTCTCCAGAACAATCTGAGAGGCAGGTAATTACAGAGAAAAGGGCTCCAGAGCGCAGGTATCAGCACAACTGCGCAGCACGGACTATTCTGACTCACTATTAACACGGCACACAGACAACTTCATAACTGGGACAGCACTTGTTTGTTTTTCAAAAGATTAAAAATGTAGAAATCAAACTTGCTTATGCTGAACAATAACAAAATCAAATGTGCATTATTGCTTTATTCGATGCAATTAAGAGCTTTCAGTGTCACAAAAAATGCAAACACACACAAGATGCTATTTATGTTAGAAACAAATAGGCCGATTGTTGTCCTATTAGTCAAAAAAGATGAGCACTTGTCTCAAACGTCTACCACAAGCAAACCTTTGCAATCTGAAAATAGGTTATCAGGCCAGGGAAGAAAACTGGAAAATAGTGTATGTTGAAGAGTGTACCTCAGAATAGTGTGTAAACCACTGTAGACTTCCGCTTGTGCTCATCGGCATGCACTCGAGACGGCCAGCTTCACCACAGACACAGGAGGGCCTCAGTACTGTGTCAAACTGTTTACACAAATTAGCTTACTTTTAGGAATATGTGTTTGATAATGATGTCAGTTTCCACAACTAGTGCTATTTCTTGTAAAGTTTTTGTTCCTATCAATCGGACGGTACTGGTAAAAAAAGTTTTGTTTGATGTCATCATTTAAAAGAACATTGTTTTAGCTGCATTGGAAATGTTTTAAGTAATAATAATTATAAAGTGAAAAAATATATGAATGTATTACATAAATACATGTTGCATATTTATAAAATATTTAAAATACAGACTTACAATATTGAAACATTAATTAATGAAAAGCAATTTGAATATCTCAGTGTGAGTCCGACATCTGGCCAACTGTCCTCGCTCAAAGTTGTTGTCTGTGTTCCTAAGCAGGAAAATAGATGCCCTGGAAGCACAGACGATCCATCATATGCTGAAAGCAGAGGTCATCAGAGAGATGATCACATCTAACTGTGCATGCGTGTGTGTGTGTGTGTGTGTGTATGTGTGTATGTGTGTATGTGTGTATGTGTGTATGTGTGTATGTGTGTATGTGTGTGTGGGCATGAATGTGTGCATGTGAAAAGGGAGAACAGCAAAGGGGAGAGGTGTGGATAAAGATATTTTTATATGCCACTACAGGGACAGGGCTGAGAACAATGTTTCCTCCTGTCTAAACTAACAGCTCTGTTTACACAATTATGTCACATAGAATAAGGCATTGATCCCAAAGCAACATTTGACTGCTTACAGACCAGCTGCCTTTCATCTTTCTGATAATGAAAATATAGTTACTGGATGCATCGTTTTTTACGAAGAAACACGTTCATGTTTTTCTTCTATCCAACTCACAAAATCATGTCAACACTGCCGGGCAATATCTCCCCAAACTCACCCGTGAACCTGCATTGCAGTCAGTTTTCATAACCTTCAGGGTTGGGGCATGTCTTTGTGAAGCAGGGTTTTTTGTATTATTATCCTATTGACAGGTAGCTATGAGGCCTTACACACGGGGCACTGTGGGCAGATTGTAAGCAAGAGTAAAGCTGGATTGAGTAATCAGACAGTTGGCAGGCAGACAGAAGGCCTCCAGTCGAGTTGAACTGCTTTAAACGGCCTATTCGCCGTAGCTCTCCTCCGCTCTGGCAGCTTATCACCCAGACGGATTTCAGGGGCCTTGAGCCATGCATGCAGCTCATCCACGTGTGCAAAAGCCTGACTCCAGCTCAAACAGCACAACCCCACTTTTTGGACCTATGAACAACTCCCCACTTACAAAACCTGAAGACAACTTACATTTATTAAGCTAAAATCATGAAAAAAGAATGGGTTCTCTACAAAAGAAGAGGCAGGACCACCAGTTTTACAACAATTACTACTAAATACAAAAGGGTTTGGATGTCTGCCCCAAGTGCAGATTTCATGAGTCGTATTTGACAGCTAAAGAAAATCGGTAGCTACTGCAGCAAAGCGAAAGACATATGGGTTTGCGAAAGTACATCGGTATGAGGTATTTAACTCATATATCCAGTATATATCCTGTAGCCTTTTATCTGCTGGCACCCTTATGCATTTGAACATGTAAAAACTACAACACTGACACTGGGAATACAGGTGGAAAAAGAAAGGATGGTTTTGTTTACCATTTCACTCATGGATCATTCATGCATTATATTTAAAACATTTGAAATCTCAAAAGTGGAAAAAAAAATGACATATTTCTCATCAGATTATGTTAGTATCTGAATTATTTGGATGATCTTTTATATTTTGATCACACACATATTTGTCCGAACAAAAGACCACTTTTTTTAATCTTGTGTCAACAGTTTGTTAAGGAGTTTTAAGGCGTTATGTCAGCCCAGTCATATTTTGTTTGCTCTGATTTGAATCTATATCTTTTGTATGAACTATCCCTGTACTTACTTATGTTTATATGTTTCTCAAAAGATTTTGTTAGTACCTGAATTATTAGGATGATCTTTTATATGTTGATCAAATAAAATCCATAGTACATTCCATCCTAGAAGCTTCCTTACATTTCAATAGTACTTGCATGCTGATACCTCATCATGCCACACACACTCTCACACATGTGCCCGACACCTTCCCCTCTGAAGGTGCTCCGAGCTAATCCCAACATTAATTATTGACTGAGAGTTTAATTTGAAAGGCAGACATTTCATAGACCAAAGGGACACAGCATTAAATAATGTATAGGCCCCATTCAGAGGTAATCATATTGTCATTGATTAATATACATTGGGGCCGTGGAGAATACCTGATGTGTGGTATAACCCCGTTATGATAAAACTTAACACTAAGAGCTGGTGTCAGACCACGAGCATCTCTGAGGCACCTTGCAGCTTGTCTGATGTTTCAATCACATCTTAGGAGCCATGATGCATAGAGGCATACACTATCAACTAGCTGGATAACATGAGCAGCCCCAGAGAATTAACAAAGGCGGGAGAGGATACGTCGCAAAGGAAATGCAATAGGGCCCAAGAAAGGGATATGAAATCAAAGGTGGAAGTACATTTCCGTTTTAATAATTGAGGGTAAAAATACAGTTTTACATCATGTGAAGGATTGCACAACATGGTAGACGGACAAAACAGTGGGGAAAACAATGAGGTAATTCTTGGCTATTTAGTAGAAGAGATCATATTAACACAAGAGCAGTATAACTCAATATTAAACTAGCTATAACAAGTAATATAAAATGGAATATTCCACAGCAGAACTTAAACCTACTGTAGAGAAGAGAAGGCAACAGCACCAGACTAAATTACAGATCAGGCTACATTATTTCAAATAAAGCTGTAATTGAATTAAATTACATTGAATTGATTTGTTTTTGCCAAACCTTCACTATAGAAAAGCATAACTTTAATGGACTTTCTATCGACCTGCATTTGGTTGCCTACGTTCTTCACTCATTTTGACACCAAGATGCAAATGCACTGTCACCCCAAAGAGCATTCATGACAAACACATCCTCCCACCGAGCAGAGTGGAGACAGAAATGAAAAATTCATATACTGTCATTATCTCACAATGATTCAAAAAGCATCAAAGTTCAAAAATATGATCCAATTACATCTCACACTGTTTGGACACATTGCATATACACAGATAAACTGAAACTATGCCGAGGTCGCTAAGTCAGGGAGCGTACCCTTTGCCTCCTTCCATTCTCGCATTCATAAAGAAAAAACAAGCCTGCCTCCTTCAAAGCCCTTGGAAAGCTTGAGTGAGAGTGTTGTATTTGTTAATACATAAAGATTAGGGAAATAGTCTCTGCTGTAGCCCCTCTCGTCCTCTCCTTCTCTGCCTGTGAGCCTGGCAGGAGCGGTGGGCCTGTCAGACAGCTCAGGGAGGCAAACACGCGGAATGCTGGGAGGTTCCTGTCTTTCTCTCTAAAACCCTTTTGGTTGCTGGAAAATACTCACTGACAGGAGGCCTAAATGTTCCGCTGTGTTTCTGACAGCAGAGAGAGAGAGTAGCACATAGATAACACCACAAGCCTATGTGCAGCCAGTAGGCAACGGAAGCACCATAGTAAAAGTATGGGTGAAAAGGGATAGTCCGTTATGTGTGGTTTACCTGAGACCAGAGCAGCGGTAATGAGGAAATCGTGACCTAACCTGAATAGTATGAAGGGTATGCGTTCTTATCTTAGTTTTGTGGTAATATCGCTCGAGTAGCTGACAGCCATACCGGAGCATGTAGCACAAGAGGCCACAGGACTGCTCATCTGATAAAAGAAAACACAGTCTTTATCTGCACACTTTTTTTAATCTTGTGTCAACAGTTTGTTTGACAATTGGTCATAAAGGAGTTTATTTCAGCCCAGTCATATTTTGTGCGCTCTAATTTGAATCTATATCTGTTTTATGCACTTACGTATGTTGTATATGGATAGTACATTTTAAAGTAGCTTTAGCAGCTACAGTAGCTATATATAGCATGGATCTATAACACTGGGTAACAAAAAAATATGTTTTGAAAATAGTCCAGGGTTTTCCAGCTGAAATAGACTAATTTTGATGCTCTGAGTCCGAAAATGACCTTGGTCTTGCTCAATCAGGTCAGGATTTTTTGCTACAGAAATATTTATTTAAATCGATTTTGCGTAAAAAACACATTTCTGCGGATCATCAGCTGAAAAACCCTTGACGTTTTTTTCCGTTTTCCTCAAGAAATAAAAGTCAACGTATCCATTTATTTACTCCATCAAATTTGATAAGCAGAATTCATAATAAGACGTATAAGTAGACGTACATAATCCGTAACACTATGGCTGTATCTCAAAAAGTTGACCTGATAGAGCAAAATGCATGTGATATTCGGACTCAGAACACCAAAATTAGTCTAAATCAGTTGAGAAACCCCTGACCATTTTTTGGCTGTCAACTTGTGATAACTGAATAGGGTCTAACTAGCTTATAGCTGTCCACAAACAGGCACAGGGGGAGCCCATGTTACTATGGTCACGTAGGCTACCCAGAAAAATGTCCCATAGAACTCAATGTAAATTAAAACAGCTCAACCTCAGCTGACAGAGAACCTACAGCTTTCACGAAGGTCGTAATTTGTGGGGATTTTAGTGTCCGTTGTCATCTTGAACTTTTTATCTTGTTAAATCCTTCGGTTTTCTATAAATCAAGACGTTAGTGCAACAAACTCTGCTTGTTTGGCTCTAACTTCGCTCTGAACAGCAGCTCGGTCGAGTCCCTCGAGCCACACATGCGTATTTAGTGCAATGCATCATGGGAGCTCGGCTACTGCGCAGAACTGGAAGGACCAGACAATGCCCAAGTATGGGCAAGTACCGGATTAGACCGTCGTGAGACAGGTTAGTTTTACCCTACTGATGATGTGTTGTTTCAGTCCCCATGGCTGTCCCATGTGCTACTGAACACAAGCCATTGATTTGAATAGGGCGCCATCTTGGATCGCCGGGGCTTGGGGTATAGGACTGTGGATGAACATCAGATCTGTAGCTATAATCAAGAATATTTACATTTGTTCGATACATTATTTTCTAGGGCTGCTCGAGTTGATGGATTAATCACAACTGTTCTAATATATTAATCGCCTCTGAACCTTACATAGACTTACTTTAACATGTTAAGAGGTTTTATGACTCAGATATTTCTATGATAATTGCAGATTTTTTTTAATTAAACAACCCAATATATAATTGGGTCATCTCTATGAAGATGTTCTCCAGGGGAAACGTCACTTGAGCTTTATCTTGAGCTAATGTATAAAGAAATCACATGTTCACTAAGCTTTAGATATAAACAACGTGTTAATTACATCCCTAGTACCATAAGGTAATTAATGCACTTTCCCTAAAATAAATGATGAAAAAAGTAAGTGTAAATGAAACAAATGACTTTCAGAGATTTTTTTCCCCCTCTTTCTAATATTTCAGACTCTAGATGAGTATTTGTCATAGTTTAGGTTTTTTTGGTCATTTTATTTCTTGTTTGTTTTGTAATTAGTTTCCTTTATGTCTCATTGTACTTCCTCTGTGTGATGACCTGCACTACCCTTAAGTGTTTCTCCTGTGTCTTGTTAACCCCTTTGTATACTTAGTGTAGTCCTTCATTCCCAGTTTTGTCATTGCCGATTCCACATGTCTTAAGCTCTGTCCACACAAAGTCAAATTCAGGCCTAAGAAGATGGTTGCATCATCATCACTCTTTATGATTAACCTGCTTGTGCCACACTTGGAAAATGAAAACAACAATGGCATTGTATGATGGGGTATGTGTCATGCTGAAGCTAGTGAGCCTACTAATATTAAAGTAAAATATGTTTTTGTCCAATTCCTACGCAAGTGAGCGTGCCATTTAAATTCCCTTTACGGAAGTCTGGTTGTTACGGCCCAGACTTTGAGTGCGTGTGTGGCAGTTCCTCCCCTGTCCCCTGTTTCGAGATCCCTGGCTTGTGATTGGAGAACCACTGACTCTCCCACCTCCCAGAAGTCCACAACTCAGGTGCGGATTGGAGGAGCAGCTCTGCACCTGGCCAATCAAAGTCTTCACCCGGAGTCACTCTTCCACGAGAGGCCACACTCCACACCTGTTCAGGGCTGCCAGCCAATGCCGTTTCGGCCTCATGTGTCTGACATCTAGCTTTTATTTAGTTTGTTTTTGTGACACTTTTCTTTAGTTGAGACAGCAGTAGGGTTAGAGTTTAGTTTCTATGTTCATTAATGTCCTAATTGTCCCCTTGTATTGTACCCATTTTGTTTGTGTCAAATTATCATTTACATTCCTATATTGAAATACTCCTTTTCCATTTAACATCTTGTATTTTGTTACCTCCCTCACCCTAGCAGAGCTGGGTGGTAACACTAGCCTTGATCCAACAGGCCTGGAATACTTTCACAGTATCTTCATTAATGTGGACGCATATACAGTGTTTACAGAAAATGTTCTTAAACAATGAGCATTTTGAATTTGTGTGGATGTAGTCTTATTTTTTGCCCGCACTCCCTGTTTGGTTACTTTTTGGATTCTAACTCTTAGGTTTCTTTCCTTTTGAGGTCATCTTGTCATGTTGTGACAGCAAACTTCTGTCTTCCTCAGAACGTTCTTATGTATGTGCATAACGTCATTAAGGCATTCAGGTATTTCATTTTTACCTGAATGAAGTCAACATTGTCAGGGCACACAAACATGCCCCTTAAACATCTAAAAAATCTTCCTTTTCACCATTAAAAATGCAAAAAGGGACAGTTTCTTACACAATATGACTAACAGATTATATTAATTAATATTTCTATCTGATACAAGTCCTTTATTTTCAACCCGTTTTACGTAACAGCACTTTCTGTACAACATTCTTATTTTCCCAACACAAAATTGGTGAATGGAGTTTACAATATATGAAATATTATTTATCTTTGCCAAGTCTAACACACTTCAGTGGCCTTTTAGTGCCGGTTACCATTGAGTGTGTCGAGTGGTAGAATTTCCAAATCACATCAGAGGTAACAGCGGCTGCACATAAAGAAGTTGTGGTTTGAACAATGAACGTGCCCTTGTGTTTCCCAGCTGAGACTCCGCTCCGCGATCCGTGGGTCAGGGCAGCGGCACACAGGAGCAGAGTGCAGTCATGGTAATCTAATTGTCATTGTATTGCTTTCTGATGTAAAAAGCATCTCCACTTCGAGGATGGGAGTGTGGCTGAATAGGTCTGTGACTTGTGCAGGCGACTTTAAACTGATTTGAGGCAGTCGTAAACGGCATAAAACGCAATATTTTAAATAGAGGCACAACATCATGCAGGGAAAAGCAAACGGAAAAAACTACAGTTGAGACAAGGGCATGTGTCGAAGAATCCCTTTTTCTTATATCCTCAGGCAATTTCACAGAATAGATTTAGGAATAAGTCAAGGCTAATCATGCTAGCTCAATGTTAATGCGACATTAACTTTGCATGAAAATAAATACTGTAATAGTCCATTTACAATCAGAATCAGTCTTTATATGAGGTCACTTTTGTAATTACTGACATTGTCCCATTATTTAAAGGCACAATCATGCTGGCCTTTAAACAACTGAATTCAGTCAGTATAGACAGTTCTGTCTCCTGGATGCAGGCATGGTGTCAGTTGTGCCTCTCAGGAAAACACACATTTATAATGCAGCTCACCGGTGAGGCCAGCATCCATCTCCACTCCTCCTTCATTAACCAATAGTACCTTTAGCTTATGGTCAGGGCTGGAGGAGTGTCTATATTGTAATGAAATTTACGAAGAAGAGCCACTTGGTATGCCAGCGATGCGCCAGGCGGCGCTTCCCCAGCTCAGTGAAAACCACACACTCGCTTTTATAGATTGCATAATGGCTTGCATGAAAATGGTTTCACACTAACATAAATCAAATGTCAAAATACAACCGGAGCAAGACAATGCCCGTGGCGCACACATGGATACACAGCTCGCACAAAGAAAGAGATCTTCCAACAAATTCAGGCTTTCTGGGCTACATGCGAGATGCATCCAGTGTTTAATTGCATACAGCTTAAATATTCATTAAAATATTTATAAGAGATATTTAAAGTGTCCTTGAAGTTTAAATGTAAGTCCTGCATTTGCTAAAAGCTTATTCCCCTGGGACAAATTAAATCTTTGCCTCTTCCCATACATGTGGGGGAGTCCATCTACTGCAGGGGTGCTCAAACCTTTAAGTTCAACAGACTTGTCCAGGGGCCAACAACTTGGATTGTAAAACCTTTAGATTTTATTCAGGCTCCTCTGAGCTCTAAAACGAGTTATTACATGTCAATATTGCATTACTTTTGATAGAGCTGAAGTCGGCTAAATGTATGTATACTTTATATGTGTATATAAAAAAAAAAATTGTCCACTCACCTTTGGCCCTCCGCGTGCGGTTATCCCTCTCTAAGCTCGGGTTCTGCGCAGTATGTATATATATATATATATATATATATATATATATATATATATATATAATATGCTGATTATATATTATATATATACAGTGGAGCAAAAAAGTATTTAGTCAGCCACCGATTGTGCAAGTTCTCCCACTTAAAATAATGACAGAGGTCTGTAATTTTCATCATATGTACACTTCAACTGTGAGAGACAGAATGTGAAAAAAACATCCAGGAATTCACATTGTAGGATTTTTAAAGAATTCATTTGTAAATTATGGTGGAAAATAAGTATTTGGTCACTTCAAACAAGGAAGCTCTTCTGTCCTCCACTTGTTACCTGTATTAATGGCACCTGTTTGAACCATGGATCTATTATATTAACTGGATAGGGTATTACTAGCTTGTAGCTGAATAACTCATGTGCTCAGGGGATTCTCGCGGTACTGCAGACTGAACCAGACTAAATTCACGTGGGCTACCCAGAAATTTTCCCCATAGAACTCAATGCATATTAAAACAGCTCAACCTCAGCTGACAGAGAACCTACAGCTTTAATAAAGATCGGATTTTGTGGGGATTTTAGTGTCCCTTGTCATCCTGAACTTTTTTTCTTCTTAAATCCTTCGGTTTTGTTTAAATCCACACTTTAGTGCCACAAACTCTGCTCCTCTGGCTCTCGCTCTAACTCCCGCTCTGATGAACTGCTCTGATTGGTCAGAACGCGGCCGAGCCCCTCTGTGCACGTGCGTGAGACCCGGTGTGAGACCCACACACGCGTGTTTGGCGCAACGCATTATGGGAGATCATTTACTGCGCAGAACCGGGAGGACCAGACGATGCCCAAATACAGGCGAGTTTCCCATAGATCTTTGCGAGTTTCAGGCAACTTCCGCTAATCTTTCAGCCCCCATGCCGTCACAAAGCGCCACTGAGCACAACCATTCATTTGAACAGGGCGCCATCTTGGATCGCCGGGGCTTGGTTTGAACTCATTATCTGTATAAAAGATAGCCCAAATGTAACCCAAAACAATATTTCAACCACTGATAATCTCCTTCAATCTGGGGCTCCACGCAAGATCTCATCCCGTGGGGTCAAAATGATCATGAGAACGGTGATCAAAAATCCCAGAACCACATGGGGGACCTGGTGAATGACCTGCAGAGAGCTGGGACCAAAGTAGCAAAGGTACCATCAGTAACACACTACGACGACAGGGAATCAAATCCTGCAGTGCCAGAAGTGTCCCCCTGCTGAGGCCAGTGCATGTCCAGGCCCGTCTGAAGTTTGCCAGAGCGCACATGGATGATACAGCCGAGGATTGGGAGAATGTCATGTGGTCAGATGAAACCAAAGTAGAACTGTTTGGTATGAACTCAACTCGTCGTGTTTGGAGGAAGAAGAATACTGAGTTGCACACCATACCTAATGTGAAGCATGGGGGTGGAAACATCATGCTTTGGGGCTGTTTTTCTGCTAAGGGGACAGGACTACTGATCCGTGTTAAGGAAAGAATGAATGGGGCCATGTATCGTGAGATTTTGAGCCAAAATCTCCTCCCATTGAGTTGAATTTATTGACAAAATAGTTATTTTCCACCATAATTTATAAATAAATTCTTTGAAAATCCTACAATGTGAATTCCTGGATATTTTTTTTCACATTCTGTCTCTCACAGTTGAAGTGCACCTATGATGAAAATTACAGATGTCTGTCATTATTTTTAGTGGGAGAACTTGCACAATCGGTGGCTGACTAAATACTTTTTTGCCCCACTGTATATATAAATAATAACATGGCTTCTTGCCAAGGCAGGGGGCCACATAAAATAACATTTAGGGTCACGATTGGCCCACAGGTTGGACTTTTGGATATGTTTGCTCTAATTTCCAAGGAACTATTAGAACATGTGCAAAATACACTTAAAACAAACAAATAATTCATTTAAACAAAAATAAAAAACAAACATAAAATGAGTATAATCTGAATAGAATAATATTGCTCTTGTTATAAAAAGACATTGTCTACAGTGAATAGTGACTCATATGAGAGTGACTTCAGTATGAGTCACTATCATACTGAAGCCACCATGAGACCAAAAAGACAGGAAGGACACGGCCTGGTGCCAGGTCCTACCGTCTGGTTGGTCCACATGAGACTTGTGTAACACCGCTGCTCGGTGCCAACTGCACCTGTGCCCACATAGGTAAGAGACTCCTCTGGGCTCACGGAGCTCACAGGGTCATGACGAGGACCCACTCACATCTGTCCTCCCTTTAGACAGGTACAGTACAGAGCTGACAGGAAGTTTCTCTGCGAGAAAGAATTGAAAAAAAATCCTGCTGGAATTACATTAGGTAAAGCCTTGACACCCACAATCAGTATGGCTCTGTGCGATGTAAAAAGAAGGATTATATGAGATTGTACCATCATGCTAGCAAATAATGGGGAGCTAATTCATCCTGCGGTGTGCGGTGCTCGCTCCCTAAGCCTCCTTTATTAGAGAGCTTACATGTACATTTGTAGCTTAGATTTCAGCAGTGCACAGTGAGATAAAGATGGCTCTCCTGTGTTAGAGTTTAATTCTCTCCTGTGGTGCTAAGTTCTTGAATTGAACTCAGATGTGATGAATTTGAAAAACAAAAGATATGAGACTTTTTAGAGTTTCTCAGAATTGAAAATATAAAAATGGTAAAAATATTTATCATAGAATTATTGTATATGGCAGTGATGTTCATCTTGAATGTTATTGCACATTCTCTGAGCCCATTGCATGCCTCGGCCTCACCATAAATCAGACTTAAATCCCTGGAAAGAGGATTGCGAAAGGACAGAGCACCCAGAACTAAAATAGCATCCCCCTAGGCTACAACTGATTGAATGTTTTATCAAACAAGATCCTGATTGGCGAAGAAAAAAACCTAATTCATTCTTTTCGTCCAACTAAAGAACTATAACAACCATGTAATTCTTTTAGAGCACTTTAATTTGTCATCTTATTTGTATAGTTCCATCCTTCTTTCTCTGCAGCGTGCTGGGTATCGGCTGCTATATTTCAGCTTTTTTATAACACTGCTTGCTCATTCACCTATTGAGTATCTGCCACCAGGGCACCAGGGCCACCGGAGTTCATCACTTCGCTTCAGTAAAAGGATACAATAAGTATGTGTCCAGGGCAGGCTTCAGAAGGGCACAAATATCAATCAGCATAGTGCCAATGATGGATAAGGCTAGTGTCTGTAAAGAATAGACATGCAAAACAAAATACAGTGAGGCCAAAAAGGCAAGAATATATACGTTACATCCATTTAATCATGTGCGCAAGTGAGAGTGCCAGACGGGGCTTGCTCTCTTTAGCCCTGCTGCCTCCCAAAGCAGTGCACAGATTGATTATGTAGAGGAAAGCGACAAGCGTAGCTACAAAACACCTGCCAAGACCAGGAGCAAGGGATCTTTTTCACAGGAACACAAAATGCAACTACACAGCCAGTTATAAAAGACTGAATGGATGAGAGCTCATAGCTACCCAGATTGATGACTGGAATACACAAAGCCCTATGACTGGTATATACTTAATCAGTTTAGATGCTGTAGAGGTTGTATGCTGTGTTTACTTACCACTTCAATTCATATAGCAATTCTATAAAAAAATTAATTAAAATTAGTTTTTAAATATCAGTATTTTAAAACCCAAGTCTTGATTGTGTCCTGGGTTTTCCCAAGCCTTCTTCTGTTAGGACAGACGGAGCTGGCTCCTCTCAACGTGGAGGAGCAGCCGCTGAGCTCCTCACTCTAACCCCAGGATTCCTCATGCTGCATCTCCGCTCACATCACACCCACCGAAAATGTTGCATTGAACATTTAGTTACAAAAATATTGTTTAAAATAAATGGGTTGTCTAACAGCCCTGTGCTTCTACAGGCGTCTTTTAACAAGTCTCCAAAAAAGAATAAATAATTTGGTAAGTAAGCTTATTTCATACCTGTGAAATTAAAAATGAAATTAAGCATAGCAAATTCCGTTCTATAAGCCACAGCTATTTTCCTGCACGTTGAAGGCAGTGGCTATAGTAAGGTGCGGCTTTTTTTTCATGTTCTCATGTAACAAATCATTTTTTGGTTCCTTGTATAGACATGAAAGTGAGAAAAGTATCGGTAGATGTTGATCCTTTCCTGCTTCACACGGGAAGATTAAGAACAGCCACTCACTTCTTGCTCTCTTTACTCACAGTAATAAGAAGACACGATGAACGTTTTTGAGCTACATTTTTCAATATTACATTGTGGAATAGGTGCGGCTTATAATCAGGTGTGGCTTGTATAAGTAAAAAATTCAATTTCTTTCTAAGAATTAGAGCCAGTGGGTTATAACCAGTGCTGCTTATAGTCCGGAAAATAAGGTAATTCTAAACATCATTTAAAAAGCACTAAACAATCACTCAATACTTTTGAACAAAGCATATGACTGTAATGAAAAGGGTACATTAATTCACTGGCCCAATTCATGAAGTCATTAGCGTTTATCCTAACACATATAATTAGATTAAAAGCCTGAACAGAATAAAAAATGCTTTATGTAACACACCATTCGGAGTATGCTGACCTGATAACGTTCAATCCGATTGAGACAGGTGGGCTGTATCTATCGTTATTCCGATGGGTGTGCATAGCAACACTTCTTCCTCAGTTTGGGTAGAGAAGATCCTCTCTGTGTGTGTCTGTTATGTCAGATAATTGTCAAACCAAGCCAAGACAAACTTCATGAGGAGAAAGAATTGTAAATATTATAGCTGAACAGCTGATGCAATGAGAGCTAGCATTGTTTTGTGAACCTGCTAGCTCAGTGTAAAGTCACTTTGCTTGATTGATTATTCTATAGATACATTTTCTAATGCTGTTCTCACCTGAAATCACTCAAATTCCTAATGGAATCCTGCTTGCAAAGTGTTTCAGCACTGCTCCAGCCAGGCTGCATCCAAAGTGAACAAAACAAACTCCCTTTTTCTGGTGGTTCCTTGTGTTTTAAAATTAAATTTGAATCAAGCTCAAGTGAAATGAAATACCCCATTAAGATGTTTTAAGGATACTTTCGTCAAAGGCAATGCCACAAAAGAACAAACACAAGTAGGATAATTCCGATTGGATCAGAATAGGCCAGGGAAATAGTGTTTTCATAAATGTTGAAATGTGACGATGTCATTGATGATGATTACAGATGATACATGAATCGATCTTACAAGATGTCATCTGCATTTTATTTGCACAACACAGTCCTAATAGACAGAGTAGTTTCCTGTCAGGCCGGCAGGACCCAGTGATCGAGCACACCTGTGCTTACATATGTGTCAGTTACAAACCCATGTCTCTCTGCTCTGCTCCTTCCAGGTATTGTATCCTAATCCTTATATTGTTTGTTATTACATAAGATTAGTTTTGCACACATACACTGGTTTTCATTGACTGACTTACACACACTGCACACACTCACGTTTACATACTCACATCTCATTTTTGATTATTTTGATTGCAATTATTAATATTATGTATAATAAATCTTTGAAATAACCCATACCTGTCTGTCCCTCATTTTGCCACAAGCAAAGAGCCAGCTTGTGACAAATGGAGGCTCGTCCAGGATCCCCTAATACCACTAATAACAATCAAAACAATATGATGCAATAAAGAATGAGGTGTGAGTGTGTAAACGTGGGAACGTGTGCATGTAAGTCAGTGAATGAAATACAGTGTATATGTGTAAATATGTCAGTATAAAACCAAAACTTATCAAACAAAATAACAAAGAAAGGAATAAGGATCCAGTACCTGGAGGGAGTAGAACAGAGAGACATGTGTTAGTAACTGACACATATTAAAGCACAGATGTGCCCAGCACTGGGTCCTTTCAGGCAGGAAACACCTCTGTCAGGCAGGGAGTGGCCGCGACAATTATGCAGTGTTTATATTTTGAAGCCCAGAAATAAATAACAGACAGATTTTTTGAAGTTCATACAAAGAGATAAAGGGATCCCACTCTTTGATGGAGGTCAGCAGTTAGGGAAGAAGCAGTTTTTCTGAGCATGGAGAGAGTGAACTGTGCTTTCATCCAGATTCAATGACACTCAAAACACAGATAAAAAACATGCAAATCAAACTTCCAGTTGAGGTGCGTTGTTAGAGTACAGACAGTGAAGTTCACAGGAACTGTGGGACACAAACAATTACCTGGATGCTGAACTTTTTTCATTTTATTTTTTTCTACTTTCTAATGTATTCTCTGCAGGGTCAGGAGCAGGACAGCAGACTCTGACCCACAGCTACACCAGTAAGCCCTTCTCAACTCTGGGAAGAAAGAAGGCTGAAGACAGGAGAGAATGAAAAACGAGGATGTCACTACATTGTTGCAAGGTTAGCACACCCGCTAATGGAGCTGTGCTGGGGCAGGGCGCCCCGAGGATCGACCCCTCCAAGGGGGGCATGTACAAGCCCAAGATAAACTACTGTAGGGGGCATGGCACTGCCCCAAGCCCCTCCACTGCCCGCTAAGCACTCACACACACATCACTATAAGCGAGAAACACCCTCCAACATTTATAGCTGACCATCAGACGCCGTACTCAGAGATGTCCACTCTTCTCATAAAGCACTGAGCTTGACACAGCACTATTGAATCACTTTATTAAAGCTGAGTAATACAAGAAATCTATTCAAAGTCACTGTAGTCATCTCATGAATATATTTTTCATACAAAGAATTAACGTATACACATCCAAGTTCCATTTATGGCCAAAAGAAATGAATTACATTTTCAGTTGATTATGGTGTTGGTAATGTTATGTTATTGCTAAAGTCAGTGCCAACAGTCAACAACTCAGCTGCCATGTCACATCTCGCTCAGGCTGGTGTGCCCTGTGAGTCTCAGGCCCAAACTAAATTATACAATATGTTTTTGGATTAATTAAATACGTACATTATTAGACAAATAGTCATTTTATTAGTATATACAATTATTTTACAGAGCTTCCAAAAACCTTCATAACAAATATGTTATATGCAAAATTTTCAGATTAGTGATGACACAAACATAATACTTAATGTTAATAATATTAATTAATAATTGTATACATTTTTTTTTGAACAAGCTTTACCTAAATCTGTCTGTGATCTAAATAAGCAGTTTCTTCATTGACAGACTCAGACAGGGGACTACAGGGAGAAAACCTCTTAAGACTTTAACAGCACCTCGGACCCAGCGTCTTTTCTGTCATTACTGGGCTCCAACCCAGTACTTAATGTGTCAATGTGGGTATTCTGGTTTTCAAGAGAACACAAGCCCCTGTTCACCCATAATCGCTCACTACAGACACCCACAGGCTAAACCGTGTGGAATTTTCCAGCACTAGCATCTCATCATGCCACACTAATATGTTCCCATGTGTGGTGGCAGTTAAATGGTGGCAAAATACGGCAGTATGCCGTGCCAGCTTCTGTGTGCTGAGGTCTAAGTACTGCCAACTGAAACACCAATGATACAAAGAAAACACTTAACTCTGTCAGGATTACTGTCTCTACTTTGGGCACTCCTTCCACTCCCAGTCAAAGACCACCTACTGCACCTCAGGAAGGCAATCCATCTTACAGCTATGAGCATAGTATTGAGGAAGGCATCCTTCAGGATTTACAACTGATGTCTTGGCCTCTGTTTTCCTCTAAATAATGACCAAAGACACCAATTAGGGATGTAACAAAATTGATGATATCCCAGTAGTAAAAGTTCCTCGATAGCATTCTGGTTACAGTATTAAAACAACAAGTATCCGTAATAAAACAACAATGGCAGAGAGCGGCAAAATTAAAACACTCTCAATCTATTATGTGTTGGGTACATATTTATTTTATGATGATGCTAAAACAAAAACATAAACAGACAAAGCATGCTTTTTTCCACAGCATTGAGCATGCACCCTGCTGTCTTGAGTGCTCTCATAGTTCCTCTAAGGTCCATCGCAAGACGCTCCTCCAACGGAAATGTGAATGTGAATGTTGCCACTCAGGAGGGCAACATTCAGACAGTCGGTCTTCTCTGTCCAGGGGGGCAAAGCTCTGGAACTTTAAGATCTCAGTCTAAACTGAACTCTGACTGGGCTGGTTTTAAACACAAACTGAAGCAACATCAAAGCTCACGCCACTGAATAATCAGTGTTGTGAGCATCATCAATGTTGGGTACACCTGTCTTTGCATAATGTGTATGTAATAATGTAAAATTTGTTTTTATTTGTGCTAAAAGCCCTTCTAGGGACGGACTTTGCAAATTAGCCTTGGCTAGACACTACTGTGTACACTTTTCCCTATCAAATTAATCAATAAATCAATAAATGATCATCTAAACACCCTCCTCCAGACACCACCGGGCGAGACGGGGCGTGGTCAGTCTGAGCGACCTGCTGACCTGCCTTTCTTGCGGAAGTAATGTCAGGTGATGAATGACACGTCACTAAGGTCGGTGACAGTTGTGAAGATGGCTTGCAGCTCTGCAGCCGAAACACGTTAACAAGGGAGAACATCAAAGAAATAAAAGCAATCTCTTGGAAGCACAAAGAGAAATCAATATTTTTGTGATCTGTATCAGGCCTTATTTTACAATCTTATACCTTATACCTCCAGAGATTATTGTATTATTATTGGATTTTATTATGTATTATCTTAAATTAATAGATCTTGTTTGATGTGTGCAGAAATTAAAATGTCTGAAAATATCTTTATTTTTCCTCCTTGTCAAGTTTTGTATACTTGCATTACTGAAAGAAATCTCACACTAAACACTGCTTATCCACAGTGATTGAGCACAAACTTTCCTAAAGTTACAAAATACATTCCTGGAGTCATAAAAGGAGGCAGTTCAGCAGTCCTGATACCTCATGAGCATTAAGGTTTACCAATAGTGAAAATGGATAGCCATCTATCACCTGCAAAAAGCTACTTATTCTGGAGCACGAGTCCACTGCCTCACGCCCCGACCTCTTCATACGTTGATGGCTTTGTGCTGTTCCATCACATCAAGAGCCACAGTGATGTGACGTGATATGAAAAATGTACTCTGAGTTTTAGAGATGAGACGTGTGAAATGGGGGTTCTCCAGCTTAGGGCTAGTGTCGTTTTGAGGGATAGTGCCGGAGAGCTGTTGGGGATAGTGGGGTTAATAGTCCAAAGGAAGACAGGCTTGGCACCAGCATGTTATAATAATACTCTTGGCACTGTGAATTGTGTCAACCCCTTAATTCCCCGTGGGACAGAAGGACAGAGCCTAATCTGTATTCAGTTCTGACATTGTCCACATCTGATATGGAACATTAGCCCCTAAGTCTTTCTATAGACTAGTGTCCTTCGGTTTATATTACTTTATGTTAATAGAGTGAGAAAAGTGTGTGTGCCGTAGTTTGTCATTGTTAGTGGCGTGCACCCTCGGCATGTTTCAAATGCATTTGTTTAGAAGAGAAGCTGGAGGAAGGTAAACCTCATGGTGCAAAAGTTGCTGCTTATTGTAAATTGATCCAAGACATTTCCAGGTGCCTTTGCTGAAACAATGCTCTTCAACATACTGAAATAGCAAAAAACAAAACAAACTTTTTATACAGCATCAATGAACATCTCTCTTCCCATCCTTTACACTACAATGTGTAGTGATGTCAGGGAACAAAAAGTGTTAATACTGTAGCAGTAGATACAGTAGACAGGAGTATATGACACAAATAATGTAAATTATTACCACAAAATCATGGGTTATGGAAAGCCAAATTGAAAAAGCAAAGAAAAAGTGGCAAAAAATAGAGGCAAAACATCACCAGTAGTTAATTAATTTGACCCAATCAAAGACATGACATGATACAAGAGGGGGTGATGGGGAGGAGGTGGGTTGCTGCTCAAACAGCAGCTTGAAACTGAGAGGCTATGTTTAAATACAGCCATGAAGTGATGAAGAGCACAGGTGTGTGACTGTGCAGCTGAGGCTCATATCTGAGCTCAGGCGCAGGTATTGAGGGTGTGTGACAGGTATGACTTATCTTCTCGTCTAAATGTGCGCTTCATAACAAAGTAAAATAGGAGGCTGCCAAATGTGTAGCTATGCATTTTATTATGATTTTAGTGTCCCAACATATGCTATGTTTTTGTCTTGATTTAGAGAGGGATAAACAGACTTGAGTAATCATTTGGATAAAAAGTGAAAAAAAGCGAACATGAATAAACATGTTCTCACTGGTTGCCTTACACAAAGCATTGATACACGGCTTGTTATGGTTGCTTGTATTGGCCCATTTGAATACAATTAAATGATAGAACGTCTGCTGAAGCTGGCAGGGATAATATTGCTCAAGTCTAAAGATATTCTCTGACTTCTGTTGGAATTAATTCAGCTAATTGTCTTCAGCCCAATTAGAGTCTATTCCCCACTGCAGTCTGGTGAAACAGTGCCGGGCTAATTGGATTAAATCTTTATCATTTCCGGGGAAACACAGGGGGATGAGGGAATATGAAGCTATGCCGCTGCCTTTTTTAATTAAATCTAACCTAACGACCAAGCTTTTAGTTTAGTTTTTTTTTTCATGTGCGATATACAATTAGGGTGACCGGCTTGAAACCCCATTATTCTTTTTTTATACATAAAAAAAAGAAAAATCCCATTTGTGTGGTCTACTTGTTGGACCTGGACAGGCTGATTGTAAAGCTGGCAGAGCAGCGGACAGTAAAAGGCCCATCCTTGTGTACCTACTCGCCCCACTCATCCTCTTAAATGCCAATAATAATTAATGCTGTTACAGCAGGATACTTCTGAGCCTCTTAAACCCGTCTTTATGAGTGGCCTTTAGACAGGCCAGGTGTGCAGGCCAGCAGTAAGTACAGAGAAGCCTTTAGCTATGGGTCCCAACCTGATAAAAATATGACAATAACAATAAGTTATGCTTAAAATTATTGCATTTCAGACTGTATTCAGAATCATTGTCTCTCTAAAAAACATTGTCTCGCTAAAAAAAACTGTTCAATTTAGTATTTTGCCCTTCTCCATCAGAGAAATCACATATTAGCTTAAAACATCGTCATGTCTTAATATTTCAATGACCTCAATTCAATTTCAAATATCTGATGACTTTTTTATCACACAAGCGGAATATCTTAAAATGTTTGAGCTTAGTTAATAAAATAATCACTGTTGTTTTCAGGACAGTACAGCTCTTAGGATAAATGTGGAAAAAAGAGAGAAGCAGAAATTCTTACTAAGCTAAGTTCATCCCGAAGAGTGGAACATCAGTTATTTTCATTATCTCCTGTTCCTCTTTCTGGCCATCTCCGGGCTCTGACAAGGTCCACTGTATAGGATTAAGTGAATATACTGTATGCACTCTGTAATGTCAATATGTACAATGCATGCATCCACTTAACCTCAATATATAACAACCATATGTGCCACAATCTTCTGACCACTCAGCTTTTTTGCTTTAAATTGAAGAGCTACTGTATTGATTCAACAAACGCAGGCCTCCTTCCCCCCACTTTGAGAGTAGCCAAGTCGTGTGTCCAGCATTACAGCGCTCTAAGGATGATTTCCTTATAGTCTCAGAGGGAGAGTGGAGAGAGAGCATCTGGAAAAACAAACAGGAAACCCACAGAGAGGAGCACTGGATGATCTACAGCCGATAGGGAGGGTAGCTGCTCAGAGCAGTGCACAGGACAGCGGGGCCAAAGGGAGCACAGAGGAGAATGCTCCGCTCTTTATACAAAATGCCTCATGAAAACATAATGCTGAAGAGCCAACAGATATAAGTGGCCATGTGTGCAGACAAATAGAAAGTTTTCACAAACGTACACATTTCTACAATTTGAATATGTTATAATGTATGATTGGATTTATCCATTACTAGTGCTGTCATACGATTCAAATATTTAGTTGCGATTAATCCTATTAATGTCATTGTTAACTCCCGATAAATCGCAACTAGAAGCACATTATTCCCTGCTTTAAATATCCCTTTATTTGATTTGAAAAAGGATTGAATGAAGCCAAAGGCTTTTATTAATCCAATTTCCTCCAAAAAGAAAGTATTTTGATTGTCTAATATATGCAACTCAATCTCTTCATTCTGTTTTTATTGCTTTTTACAGATAAAGAACTATTTAATAAAGTAGAAGTACAGTAACCTAAATTGTCTAAACACGTTTAACTGACAGCACTACACATTTTGTTACTTAGTGTTTTATATAAATATCTGACATTCGTACTGGACATGCACCCTCTGCGTAAAGTAATGTTTTGCTTGTGTGGATGTAAAGATTTGACCTTGTGACTTTGGTGCAGTGAGGAATATGTTTAGGTCTGAGGCCTACCATAGGAGGCGCTCTTAAGTTCATGTTAGGTGTGTATTTTCACACCATTACATACAAGCCATAATCAACTATTAGTAATATGAGTTTCAGTTCTGTAGCTCTAAGTTTGTGACCATGAGAGCAGAAAAAACAAGAGGAAATTCACGACCGCCTCGCTTGAAAACGGTGATGATTCTAACTTCTTCAAAAATGGTATAACTTCAATCCGTCCAAATGTAGAAATGACATGGTAGAAGTCTCTGCAAAGAAAAACTTGGGACTAGATAGCATTCAAAAACAAAAAACTTTGAAATGCCTGTAGGTGGTGCTGTTGCACTCACAGTTGTGTGTTGCATATGGCCGTGTTCAGGGCAGTGTTGTGCGTGAACGAGTTCAAAAGAACGCGTTCATTGAACACGCTCATTTTTTCGTGAACGTTGAAGTGAACGCAACAATTTTTTTTAAAAAGAACTTGAACGTGAATTAGTTCATTTTATGTGTCATGAACGGCAGACATCACTATGAACGTTGGAATATGTTTTCTCTTTTGAAACGCAACGAGAGAAAGTTCCTCCCTCCTGTATTCTCGCACTTTTTCCGCCGAAATCTAAACATTCCTACGGTTTCCACCGTCTGTGAACGCACCCCGACTCCGTGTTGCGGTGCGGCGCTGTGAGCTGGTGCTTTTCACATGTGCCCGAGTCGTGATGAAAACACAGGGTGAGTTAGCGACAAAGTTTACACCGTTTACATTTGACATAAAGTATAGACACACGCACTGCAGCGCATTACTGTCTGTAGTTTATGAGCAGAGATGGAACAACTCCGTTTTGCTCCCATTGAAAACCATGTAAATCTGGTCTGTTTTGTAGTCAAAAGGCTCTCCTCCTGTGGGTGTACAGGAGATATATACATATATATATATATATATATATATATATATATTAGCTCGTAGTGTGAAAAAAATATGTATTTAAGTATCTCACGAAAAAGGTAAAATGAACTGAACTTTGAACTAGTTCAGAATTAAAAATGTGAACTTTGAACGTGAACTGTTCACTTTGAGCATGTATGAACTGAACTTGAACTAGTTCAGAAAAGCTGTGAACTGGCACAACACTGGTTCAGGGTCATACCAAGCCCCTGCGATCTAAGATGGCGCCCTATTCAAATCAGTGGCTTGTGCTCAATAGCGCACGAGACATACATGGGGCCAAAAGATTAGCAGAACTTGCCCACATTTGGGCATCGTCTGGTCCTCATGGTTTGAGCTCCCATGATGCTTTGCGCCAATTACGCACAAGTTTTACTTATACCCAAATTCATAAACTGAATAAATAAGTTAATAGATGCGTGTGTGGGCCCAAACGAGCAGAGTTTGTGGCAGTAAAGTGTGGATTTATAGAAAACCGAAGGATTTAACAGGTAAAAAAGTTCAGGATGACAATGGACACTAAAATCCCCTCAAAATCCGACCTTTCTGAAAGCTGTAGGTTCTCTGTCAGCTGATGTCGAGCTGTTTTAGTTTACATTGAGTTCTATTGTACATTTTTTCTGGGTAGCCCACATGAATTTAGTCTGCTAATGCAAAGGTCTCAATCATTTTTGGTATCATTCATGAAGCATGCAACCTATTCTGTGGGCTACAGTACATGATGTCCATCTGAACCCGGTAGAACCAGTTTGATCCACTCCACAAGTCTGCACAGAATAAAAGCTGAAGCCGGTGCCTGTCCTTGTGGAGAGCAAATGGTCATTCTTAACCCTGGTTTGTTCCCCCCCATCCACTTTCATACACATTCTGTTCTTCAAGCACAAAATATACAACTGGAATAATTTGATTTATGACAATAACAATAAAACATTTTCGTTTGTGAATGCTCTTTTTTGCAAGACTCTTTGTAGAAGGCCTTGAGAGCATGTTTGTTTGTAATAAATTTTAGATATATAAATCTTTACAGTTTGAAAGGATTCACATTGTTTTAGAGAACACCTGTTTCATTCAGTCAAACACAAAATCACAATAGTTTACTGTTCTAAAGGGTGGAATGAAAAAAGAAAACTGCAGCATGGACACTGAATAGGGTTTTTGCTTAGCCCATTTAAACATATTGCTGCACAGCGTACACAGCGGACGGAATGGGATCGATGTGAATCATAAACAGAATACAATAAAGTAATCCATTGCCATTACACACAAATGGACATTGTATCGGAGGCCCGTGCTGATGGAAACAAGCTTTGCAGTTGGTCAAACAACTCAGTTTAGGGTAGGGCTGCAAGATTAATCACAATCAAATCAAAATTGCAATTATTCAAGTGATTTGGAAAAAAAACAATTCTATTTTTTTTAAAAGCAGCTTTATACTTTTGGCATTTGATGAAACGCATGTACTTTTAAAATTAGTTTACTTTAAAATGTTTTTTATGTAATGATTTCTGAACTCCCCACAATTACAGAACACTTACTGTGCTGACCACAAACCACAGTCAAACACTTATTCTGAAGACTGAACAGGGGAAGACCACAGTGGTCAGTGCACACGTCTAGGTCACTACCTTGATACACTCACAAGGACCACCCAAGTATGAGCTAAAGCAAACACAAAAAACAAATACACGTGTTTTAAATGTTTTTTGTTTTACAAGATTCGAAAGATAATTCTATAGGGTCTTGAATGTATTCATGACCTGACTGTCCTGCCTTTTTCTATGGAGAGGTTGCTCTTTTGCAATAATGTTCCACATTGTATAAAGTTAAGTTCTACGTCATGGTGCTACGTCCCTTAGGACTTTGCTAGTGGGATATCACTCGTGACCCCCAGGTCACACGCCAGAGAGATCAAAATAATTTGCTCCAATCACCAGCCACCTTCCTCTATAAATGCCCCTGCACAAGGCCGCACCCCCTTTATCACTCTGGCGCCGATTGAGATCTACATTTCAATTTACCTGAGGAAAGATGTCTTCTGATGCTCGTCCGAGTTCCCCTTCGCCATCCGGCGTCGGACGTCGTCGTTGCTCACCTTGTCGGGTCAAGCTCCAGCGCAAGGACCAGCACTCCAGCTGCTTCGTGTGCCTGGGTTCGGGCCATGCGGCGTTGAGCGCCACCTGCGCCTCGTGTCTCGCTCTCCCCAGGGAGGAGAGTAAACGCAGGCGCGCGTTCTTCGCCGCTACAGCGCCCCGTCCGGACCCCTCTCAGGACGAGGAGTCTGTGATTGACTGGGCCCCCCTCGACCTCCCACCCGTGCCCGCGGAGTGGGGTGACTGCGAGGACGGAGAGGTGTCGGAGGTCGGCTCTCTCCTCACGCTGGACGAGGTGGTGTCCAACCCGGAGCCGGACCGCTTCCCGCTGGACCACATGCCTGGGCTCTACTCCACGGCGGCGGCCATCATGGATGCCCCCCTGCCTCCGCAACCGAACCAGAGGGTGGAGGACTTCACCTCTGGTTACGCCACCACTCGAGGGAGGAGGAGGGCGCAGCCCACGTTGTGCCCGCGGATGAACCCGATCGTCCATTACGCGACACGTGAGTGGCCAAAGCCCCTAGCGGCCAAGAGGCCCGCTTTGGGGTATGGCATGTACTGTAACGTGCAGGACTGGTCCTGGACCGGCGGGGTCCCGGACATCGAGGACTCGGTTCGAGCGGCCCTGCACCCCTCCGCATCCGTGTGGCCCGGCACCAGACCTCTCCTTCCCTCCGAGCGGGATAGGATGTCTTTGGCGATGCACGATAGATGTTACGCCAATGCGGCTCAGGTCGTTGCTGTGGCTAACAACATGGCCTTCATCACCGGGGCCCTGGATAGGTCGCTCTCTTCTGGCCAGGCGCTCAGTGGAGACACCTTATCCCAGGCGAGGACCACTTCAGCGGCGATCCTGCGCATGTGCCAGGCGCTAGCTGTCGATGGCGGCCGCACGATGGCAGCAGCACAAGTTGGGGCCAGACACCTCTGGCTGGGGCTGGCGAACATCAGGGAGGCGGAGAAGAGGCAGCTGCTGGACCTGCCCATCTCCCAAACGTCGCTCTTCGGTCCGGAGATGCAGACCCTGATGACTAGGCTGGACACCGCAGCTAAGGACTCTGCTAGCTTAGCCCAGCATCTAGCTACGAGGCGCGAGGCCCGCCCACCAGCGCGGAGCCGAGACAGAGGCAGGGAGCGCTCGCCCGGCAGGCGCCCCGGACCATATCCACGCTCCGTGGTTCATCGTTCCCCAGCGACGAGGCCCCCGGGCCCAGACAGGCACACGGGAGGCTCGCGGGACCAACGCACCCACCGACGACCTCCCTATGGCAGAGGAGGTCGGGGTGGGAAGAATTCTTTCAATAAAAGCCGTCCGGCATTTCATCAGTACTCGCTGTCTGAGTCTCATTTGGGGGTATGTAACATGTCAAATGATCTGAATTCTGATTGTGTTACTTCTCGAGCATATAACGTGGCTCCGCTAGGCCTGCAGCCCCCAGAGAAGGGCGTGCAGCGTACTACGCGGGCCACGAGCTCCGATTCACGGGTTCATGTTTTGCCCTCCCGGAGAGAGGGCAGGCGGAGGGATCTGGTGAGTGATAATGTGTGTGCTCCGGCCGAACGCGTGTTAGCATCTCTGAGCTACAAGGCTAACACGGGGTTTCCCACTCCAGGGGCTCGCCCCCCCCTCCATGAGGCAAGAGCCAGGGGGGGGTACAGCAGCCGAGTCACGTGTGGTGAGCAGAGCTACAAGGCTAACACGGGGTTTCCCACTCCAGGGGCTCGCCCCCCCCCTCCATGAGGCAAGAGCCAGGGGGGGGCACAGCAGTCGAGTCACGTGTGGTGAGCAGTCCCGTACTTATGACGTCGGGCCTGCAGAACACGTGACCGCCCCCGGCGCTCACGGTGTGACGCAGGGGCCCCCCCGGCCCTTTCAGCCACCCCCCCTCCCTGCTAGGAACACCAGGAGAGGGCGGGGCCGTGACGTCTCGTGTTCCAGCTCCCGTTCCGCCCCTCACAGACTTCTACAGCATCTGGAGGGAGCAGGGCCTACTGACAGATATTTGGCTGGAGAAAACTTTGCGCAGGGGTTACGCGCTGCAATTTTTCCGAAAACCACCACCATTCCGAGGCGTACGGGCAGTACGCTCTCAGGTACGGGGACCTCAGCAGAGCGGAGGTCTCCTCTCTGCTGAGTCGAGGCGCAGCAGTGGAGGTAGACCCGCAGGACGCCACCAGGGGGCTGTACTCCCCTTACTTCTTAGTGCCAAAGAAGTCAGGCGGGGTGCGTCCCATTCTGGATCTGCGCGTGTTAAACGAGTGCATTTCCAAACGGCAGTTTCGGATGCTGTCCACAAAGCAGCTCCTCGAGTGTGTCAGGGAGGGAGACTGGATGACATCCATAGACCTGACAAATGCGTACTTCCACGTGCCCATAGTACCAGAACACAGGAGGTTTCTGCGTTTCGCAGTGGGAGAGAGGAATTACGAGTACTGCCGTCTACCCTTCGGGTACGCACTCGCGCCTCGGACTTTTTCCAAATGTGTGGAAGCAGCTCTGGAGCCGATCAGACGCGCGGGGGTAAGAATATTGACCTATATAGACGATTGGTTAATACTGGCTTCATCCAGGGAAGTGGCCGTGAGCCACACGCACTGGGTCCTGTCCCACATACAGCGTCTGGGCTTTGTGGTGAACAGGGAGAAGAGCAAGCTGCAGCCAGCCCAACGCATGATTTATCTCGGTCTGCAGCTAGACTCTGTGACATTCCGTGCTGCATTGTCAGTGGACAGACGGACAAATATTACCCGTCTGGCCCGGGAGGTTCTGGCGGGCCCCAGAGTCCCCGCTCGGCGCCTCAGGTCCCTGCTGGGAATGATGGCGGCGGCTCATGCTGTGGTGCGGCTAGGCCTGCTCCACATGAGAAATTTTCAGAGGTGGTTCTCGCGCCTCAGGCTTCACCCCTCCCGGGACGGGGGGAGGCTGATCTGGGTTCCCCAAGGGGCAGCATCGGACATCAGGTTCTGGCTCACTCCGGGTCTATTGCGGGACGGAGTGACTCTGGCCTGTGTCTCACGTCGAGGTGTTCACGGACGCGTCGCTCGAAGGATGGGGCGGGGTCCTCGGCCAGAGCTATGTAGGAGGCTGCTGGTCGGACTCAGCCCGTCACATCAACCTGCTGGAGATGGAGGCAGTGCACAGAGTACTGCTGCACTTTGCCCCTCAGCTGCAGGGGAGACACGTGATGGTGCGCTCAGACAACACCACAGTGGTCTCCTATCTGAACAGGCAGGGGGGCACCAGGTCCCCCGCTCTCCATCGCATGGCGACGGTGACGCTGCTGTGGGCGGCGCTTCGCCTCCTGTCTCTCAGGGCGCGCCACGTCCCGGGGGTTCGGAACGTGGGAGCCGACAGGATGTCCAGGGGGGGCCCACTCCAGGACGAGTCGGGCCTGGCCCCACGGGTAGCTGCGGAGATCTGGCGAAGGTTCGGCCGTCCAGTGGTCGACCTTTTCGCCAGTGCAGAGAACGCACAGTGCCCGTCCTGGTTCGCCTTAAGGGCTGCGGACGAGCCGCCTTTAGGCGTGGACGCTCTGGCTCATTACCCATGGCCAGGCGGCCTGTTGTACGCTTTCCCACCGGTGCGTCTCCTGCCGGTCCTGCTGCGGAGGATCGAACAGGAGAGGAGATCGGTGATCCTGGTGGCTCCGGACAGTCCGCATGCCCGGTGGTTCCCCTTCCTGAGGGGCATGGCGGTGATGGAGCCCTGGGCCCTCCCGGACGAGCCGGGGGCTCTAGTCCAGGGGGCAGGAGCCCTGTTTTCACGTCCGATAATCGGCCGCAGGCTCTGGGCTTGGAGGCTGAGAGGCGGAGCCTCGTAGACCTGGGTCTTCCCCCTGCGGTGGTGGAGACCATTCAGGGAGCGAGGGCGCCGTCCACTGTGAGGGCCTACGCCACGAGGTGGAGGCTATTCAGTGTCTGGTGCGATTCCCGTTCCTGGGATCCCAGGTGTTGCCCGCTGGAGGGGGTCCTGGAATTCCTACAGGAGCTCTTCGACAAGGGGAGGGCTGTCGCTACCTTGGCGGTGTTCGCGGCAGCCATTACTTCGGGTCACGACGGATTCGGGGGGTTCACAGCCCGTTCTCATCCGTTGGTTAAACGTTTTCTGCGGGGGGCGCGCAGGAGGAGGCCCCCGCTCCAGAGAACGCCTCCGGTTTGGGACCTCAGGGTGGTCCTTAGGGGGCTGTCGGGTCCGCCTTTTGAACCGGCGGCGGAGGCAAGTCCCGAGTGTATCGCCTTTAAGACGGCCCTCTTACTGGCGTTGGCGTCTGCTAAGAGGGTGGGCGATTTGTGTGCGCTCTCCGTCCATGCGTCGTGCCTGTCCTTTGGAGAGGACGACGGCATGGTGGAATTGTGGCCCAATCCGGCTTTTCTCCCCAAGGTCATCACGTCGGCCTTTAGGTCGAGAGTCATCAGGATTAGGGCTTTCCATCCGCCGCCGCATGCCTCCCCCGAGGAGGAGCGGCAGCACCTTCTGTGTCCTATCAGAATGCTGAGGCATTACCTGGCCATGACGTCGTCATTCAGGTCGGGTGATCAGCTGTTTGTGTGTCTGGGCCCCAAGAACAGGGGCGCCCCGCTGTCGGCTCAGCGGCTGGCGCATTGGGTCGCCACGGCTGTGCGGCGGGCGTATCAGACGCAGGGTCTGGCCCCCCCGGTGGGTTTCAGGTCGCATTCCACGCGTGGGATGGCGGCCTCTACGGCCCTTCTCAGGGGGGCGTCGGTCGAGGATGTTTGCCGTGCGGCTTCTTGGGCGTCGTCCTCCTCTTTCGTCCGGTCTTATCTTTCGGATGTGTCGGACCGGTCGGTGGCCCATTCCGTGCTGAGTGCAGCGGACTGAGTTAGACCGTTGGGTCCCTCCCCTGAGGGGGCCTTCGGTCTATTTTCCGCCCTGGTGCAGGAGCTCTTGGGAGAGGCATCCTACAGGTGCGGCACATTTTGTGTGTGTGGTCGGTCTGGTAGTCCACGTCAGGAGCTCTTGGGAGAGGCGTCCTGTGACTACGGATGACCTACGGCTTGTGTTACGTGGGGGTATCCTTGGTAGGAGTGGCCCCGTAACACGCTTGTTTCTTCTGCCCTGAGTCCTCTCACGTTGTGAGGGTCTTGCTCGGGCGGAGCTCCAATCACCCTTCGCTGGCCTGCTGGGAGTACATTTTCCTACGGCCTCCGCGTTGTGTCCCACTAGCGAAGTCCTAAGGGATGTAGCACCATGACGTAGAATTAATAGTTACTTAATGTAACTTCAGATCTACGAATAGGTGCGTAGTCCCTTAGCTACGAGCCCATCAGGCCAGCCCGGCTTGGCAGAGTTCAAGAGGGGGTGCGGCCTTGTGCAGGGGCATTTATAGAGGAAGGTGGCTGGTGATTGGAGCAAATTATTTTGATCTCTCTGGCGTGTGACCTGGGGGTCACGAGTGATATCCCACTAGCGAAGTCCTAAGGGACTACGCACCTATTCGTAGAACTTAAGTTACATTAAGTAACTATTAAGTATACGGCATTGTCCCTGGGTCTCAGAACTACCGGACACCTAGCCAAAACCAACAAAGACACCCTTCTTCAAAGTGTCTTCTAATTCACATCCATGGCCTGTGCTCATTGACAAACTCATTGCTTACACCATGAATGTCCAAAACATTAGCCAAAGTGGCACATTTTGGCCAGCTCTGGTTCTTCCGTTCTTAAGCAGTAATACTTACGCAGTCAGTGCTGACTGGTACCCCTGTACACAGTGCCGCAGGTGGGAGAAAGGATTGACCAGGACACGCTAACAACCATGCTGGACCATGACGCAGCACACTGCACGACAAAGGGCTGCGCAGGCGAGCGCATCACAACACAGACAAGCTGCGCTCATCACTTCAAAATATGCAGAAGCATCACAGAGAGGAAGAGCAACTCCAGCTCTGTCCTGAGTAGTTCCCTGGACACAGTGCAGCAGGTGGGGGACAGGAGGGTCCCTGGAAAAACTAACATCTGGACCTTGACTGTCACCCCCTGCAGGACACACTCTGGGGAGCATTATCGGTGACAGACTGATTGACCCTTGCTGTGTGAAGGAGAGATTAGGCAGGTCTGTCTTCCTGCAGCTTTCAGACTGTACAACAAACAAACATGACCTGACCTCAAATGTCATGTATCTGTGCAATAATTTGTATCTAATGTCAGAATGTGCAATATAAAACCACATGTGTACACTGTCACTTTACGTTGTTGCATACTCTGAGGCTTCTAACATGTACAGATGTATACAACAATTTATTTCTTGCACTAGAATATACAGTTATTCATACTTGCTTCTTTATTATGCTAAACGTTAAGAGACTTTATACTTACTTCTTGTTAAGAGATATTATACCTAATTTGTGCTTCTTTTGTATGCTTATAAGATTTTATTAGATTTTAGTATAGACATATTGTTCATCAATTGTGGGGTGTGTGCTCCTCAATCCAAATGTTCTCGACCATTTTGTACTTGATTTCATAGGCTTAGAATTCAACTTATAAATGTCCATGAGAGAGGAGTGCTCTCCGTGTCAATGCTCCATCTTGAAAAACAGTGGGGGATAAGGGACAAAAAGGACGCAAGAATCGTGTTTTTGTTTCCAAAGTGTTGCTGATAGTGTTGCTTTCACCGTGCCCTCACAAGTTTGGAGAAGGGATCATGGAGGACCACAGTTATGTAAAAGAACGACCCAAACAACAATCTTAAAAAATTATTATGCAAAAGTTTGACGTCATACAGCAAACTGTCAACATCGCAAACCACATGCACCGAAAGACAGTTAACACAAAAGGAGGCACATTGTGTAGTTTGTACACAACAGTCTCACACGTGAACAATACGTAACTTTTTCACACACCAACTCTGATGAGAACAAGGCAGAATCTACAACACAGTCTCAGGATGTTCTGACTCGCTCCGATTCCAACTACAATGTCACAAGTTTCAACTAAATGTATTCAGGGGACAAGCCTCAAATTGCAAAACACACAGAATACCCGCAAAACAATCATCAGAATACTACTCAGCAGCGTGAGTGAATGTTGTCTTACCGTGCTGGTATGTAGCGTGGTGCTGGGGACCACTGTCAAACACGACATACCTCGGAGGCTTCCGTAATGTTGGTGGTAGAAGTTGACTTGCAATATATCATCTCAACGCTAGATGGGAGTAAAAATTACACAGTGTACCTTTAAGGATGACAGGGAACCTTATGATCCCCACTTGAGGACGATGCTTTTTAGTTAATATCCCATACAGCCAATGTGAATTTTAGCTGCTGTGCTGCAGGTAGCCCCTAATCTATGCTGGAGACGGGTTCCAAATAGCAATACCTATGCAGATAACACTATAGATACAGGGTGAACATGCAAACTCCACTCAGCAAGAAGGTCCTGGGTTAAACAGGGTCTTTCTAAGAAGAGAATGTTCCAAGTATGAATTTGACTTAAATATGCATACAGTTACATACTGTTGCTTTAAAACAAATGGCTTTTTTCATTTAAATGTACAATAAAAGCTTAGAAGCCAAACTGTAGTATTAGGTATTAGAAGATGATTCTGCACACACAGGAAGCGAGACACCAAGGGCTATAGTCTCTGAAACAGACCGCAATCAATTAGTCTAGCTCGACAATAGGCGGAAATCTCATATTGAGGTCATGCATTCCTTATCACCAAGTACATTTTATGCAAGATAATGCTCTAATGATTAATGGAGTTGAATGAAGAAGACTGAGAAGACTGTGTTATTTTTACCTCATGGCAGCAGCTAACACACACATAGTTAACCCAAAAAAGTAAGGATTCACTTATGGGTTCCCGCACATGAGAGATTAAAGGAATCCTGTAGGCTATTGTTAATTGCAGGGTCACACTTCATAACCACCAAGAAAATGGACCTTGTTTTTAAATCCTCTGAGGGTTCAGTTTTACTATTGGAAAGATCTTGAGATGAACAATGTTGGATATTTTCAAAACAAGTAATTAAAGTACTTAACTTTCAATGTGTTAAAGGAGCTATGCGGAGTTTGCAATGTTTGTGCTCACGAAGCCCCCTTTGGCCAGACGTGTAACTGCAGCCTCAATGAGAGGGGCGTGCACGAGGAACAGAACAGAAACAGCTGATATGGTCCTGTCCTCGACAATTTACAGATTTGCGGGGATGACGTCAACAGAGGTAAGAATGTTACTGTTTTGTATGATATTTAGGCTAAATCAATGTATATTTTCCAAGATGTGATACTTCAGCAAATGTAAAGCAAAGTGAATCGCCAAAAGCCTGAAGCCAAATAATAAAAATGCATCGGTTTTATATAGCGCTTTTTGGACACTCAAAGACGCTTCACATGTCATTATTCTTTCACTCCATACACGGTGGTGATGAACTACTACTGTAGCCACAGCTGCCCTGGGGCACACTGACAGAAGCGAGGCAACCAGTATGTGCCATCGGCCCCTCCGACCACCACCAACCATTCACACACACACCAGACTCATTCTAGGCAATGGGGGTGAAGTGTCTTGCCTAAGGACACAACGGCAGTTTGGCACTTTACAGCCGCAGCCGCCCCACTGTGGCTGGTGTTCCCAGAGGTTAAGTGTCTTGCAAAGGACACAACGACAGCAGACAGTGGGAGTCTATGCTGAAAGTCTTGAGGTGGGCTTGAACCCACGACCTTCTGACTCAAAGGCCAATGCTCTACCAACTGAGCTACTGTCACCCAAATTATAAAACACACAAATGAACGACATTTGAAAGAGGAACAAAAACACTTAAGCCTAACTGTAAAAATACACTTCCACAGATAGAAATGCTTCTACGAAAAGCCAAAATCATCTCTTTATTGGGTCTTATAAGGTTAGCATAGCATGAGACTGTTTGTAGTCTATTTACTCATAAACATAAATCAGTGAAGTCACTCTTATTTTGCAGCCAAGACAAGCTAGGACTCCAGTCCAATTGAATCTTCAGTTTTTGAGAGCAGTGACTTTGGATGGGGGAGAGAAGGAGGCAGAGGAGCAGCAAAAGGAGGAAGTGTCATGGGGTGAAGTGATGGAGGACTCAAAATGCAGGAATGCGAAAAACAAAAATGGTTTAATGATAAAAATCAAATAAAAATCCAAGATGAAAACATAATCCAAACAAGAACCAGGAACACAGACTGACAAGGACACACAATACAATGAACTAGCAACAAGAGGAAAGGAGCACTGGGTACACATAGACACAGACACAGGTGAAACACATCAGGGCGGGGCAGACAACATAGGGGAACAAGACAGAAAGTACAACTAAAACCAAACTTATGTCAAAATAAAACCAAATCCACACCATGACAGGAAGAGGAGCAGCCAGAGGAGGAGGCAGAAGAGCAACAAGAGGAGGAAGAGGAGCAGCCAGAGGAGAGTCTAGAATGAGAAGAGCAGGACCTGTTGGTTATAAAGAAGGCCTCTTTATTCGTCCCACAGTGGGGAATTAAAACTAAAATGCAACTCATCACCACTTCAGAAATAAGTCCTACTTTTATTTCAATGTTTGGGAAAAAATGTGTACATGTATATTTGACGAAATATACATAAATGTGCTGTATCACTACCTGTCCTCTTCTCCCTTTTCGTCGCACTCAAATAAACTCAGTTTCTTTACTTTAGTTTGGGGTCTGTGCTGGAGTTTCAGCGCTGCCTGAAGCCGGTCTCTTGTTATTCTCCACTGTATTCATCCTTCCAAAGCCACCTCTCCTCTGCAGCTTCACCGAGCTTCAGTATTGACAGATACAGCTAGCGCTGCTACAGCTAAGCGTGAACGCGCATGACGTCACGTGTTCAACCCGAACACCCAAATTTCAAGCATATAAAGACAAGTTTACAGGGATATAGAGGCAATTGCCGTGAAAATGCCAGGGCTCATTCTACGCACCAGGGCATTGCTGAAGAATGTATGTGGAAGAAATTTTAATTTTGTATAGTTTTATAAGTGGTGAAACTGTCATGTAGCCGCTAAGTACTACTTCATTGCTTCAATGAACCGATTTTCTCCAAATTCCGGGGTAGATGTCCCAATACAAATACAAACATGAGACACAAGTCCAGTGTCAGGTAATGGAGTGATGCATTGTGGGAAATAGATGCTGTTAGGTGCGCTTTCTTAACAGGTGTTGTGAAGGTAAACTGGCAATAGTGGACATGCCACTCTACTTTCATTGACAGTTTAATGACCGTATGTGTCCCAGCTGCCATGTTTATGGCAGGCGGACTGAGCGTTCATGTTCAACAACATTAAACATGCATAATACTGACTGTCGCCACTGTATGAAGAGAAGAGCACATCCAACTCAACTCCAGGAACATCATAGATTCAAAAGGAGAGCTGTATAATTACGGAGACATTGAATGACAGCGTGTGAGAGCTGAAACCATTCAAGTGAGAGTGGAAACCATTCAGATCATGGCAGCATAAAACTACAATTATAGACTGTAGGTTTATGAGGCTCCCCACTGCTACAGTACACTTTCAACAGTACCTCAATACCTGCTTTCATAAAGTTAATGAGGGAGCACTTCAGAAAACAGCTCGCAATAAGGACAAGTAATTAGACAATAAGTATGGGTACCAATACAATAACTACGCTGTAAGTATGCAGCCAGTGATTATTAGTAGTTATTTTACTCCAAACAAAGAACCCAAAACACAAAATTGTCTTTAATTAATCTACAAAACTCAGCCTTCTTTCCCTTTGGTCCAGTTCGGTTTTGATCCAAGCATAACGGAATTCATTTATATCAAAAAACCAACCACAATAGAACATCTAAACACAACAAACAAATACGCAATACCACTGATGAACAAATCTTTCACAAATTAAATACTGGATATTTTGGTATCCAATTTTCCCCATCGGAATGGAGGAATACCATCTCTCCCTTCTTTGGGGTCAGCAATGGAGTGGGCCAAGGGGGGCCGCTGACCCGCTAGGGTCCCTGACCCTATTCACCCTGTACATGGACTAGCTGTCCCAGTAACTGAATCACTGTAAAACATGTGTGGCCCGTGATACTCAATCAATCATTTTATGTACACCAATGACTTACCCATTGTCTCTCCTAGTAGTGCTGGATTTCAACAACTGCTGAAGGTTTGCTCTGAATATGGACAAAAACCTCCCACCATAAGAACATTTTCTTCTCCTCTGCAGTTGTGACATCTTGTAGTTATGATAGAGATACTGTATATGTCGAACAGGGATAAATATTTTTTTCTCACCCATTGTTTTTAGCAATCATAACCCCACCCCAAAAGATTAAGGGAAAGGTAAAAAAAACTGGAGCTCGGTTATGGAGAAATAATTCCAAATTTGGTGGAACATGCTGCATTTTGATAAGCATACAGTCATAAACTGTAGCAGTCTCAAGAAATTGTATGATTAAATTTTATCTGCTTAATCTTCCTGGCCAGTGTTCATAACTCAGCTATATGAGGACAGCTCCGGTACATTTTCAGTTTATTTAGACCAAAGATACAAGCCTGAAATGCATTAAGTCAAAGTGAGTGTTTTTATGAAAATATGTATTGTTCAGAGTTGGGGGGAACTACTCACATCACTCGTCTAAAGTAAATACAAGAAGAGAATCTGCCAGAAAAGTCTGTATTCCTGCAGAGCCAAAGAGAAGAGGTGGAACAGGAGGTGGGTAGATGCTTTAAGGTGATTTATATCAAACAGTAATAAAGTCCCACCCCCTACCCCTCCTCATCCTGTTTAATATGCAAATATGCAGAGCATCCCACCACTGACAGTTCCCCATTAATAAAAGCATGGCTGGGAGCACAGGTAGCCATAGCTCATCTATGTTAAAATACATGATGATGGTTTTACACAGAGTCATCTTTTAGAATGGAGACATGTGCCAGATCGAGGGCTGGTCCTGAGGACAACACTCATACTCATAAGATTAGTCGTATATAGCTGCTGGAGTTGCGATGTTCCCCTTCAGAAGAGGCCTAAGCCACAGCATCCATGTGAAAAGGCTGCACATCAGATAATAGTCTACAAACCGTGTTGGACCCATTGACCAAATGAGCGGACATATCTGGGTGAACAGTCTTGCTTTAAATTGCAGTCCAGAATGGTGGGGGGGATGTAACCTCCATATTTTAAATTGGCATTTTGAAGTCAATCAGATGTTGCATGGGTCGATTATACTACTTCGAAACATAAATGAATCAGAAAACAATTCAAAAACCAAGGATGCTCATCATCCTTTCATCATCTGGGCTTTATATTTTCCAAAGTTGATGTCTTTAGATGTCTGAAGTTCAAGTAATATAGGCTTAACTATATTAAGTTGACAAAGTCTAATATTAGAATCTATTTTGCTAAATCTATCTGTTGTTCGTATTTTCTGCATAAGGCTGATTCCAGGCATGTTGAAAGCCTATACCTGGCCGTCCTTTAGTCTTTCAGTAGTGATTTAGTCCTGCTTCAGTCCTGTATCAATCCTACCTGCTGTTGTGATTTAGGGCTGTACAAGAAAAAATTGTATTGTATTGTGTAGTCCTACCTTAGTCCGGATTTAGTCCTGGTTCAATCTTGCTGTAAATCTGCTTTATACCTGTTTTAGGCTTGCTTTGGTTCTGCTTTTGTCCTGGTTCAGTCCTCCTTTAGACCTGCTTTCAACCTGGTTCAGCTCTGCTTTAGTCCTGCTGTATCCCATTTCTTCCTGCGTGTGCCCACTGCTCTACGTAGACGAGAACGAGCTTTCTTAACATCCAACCATCCGTCCATTTTCTTCCCCTTAATCCATTTCTGAGTCGGGTGGGGTGGCAGTCAGAGCTGCACCCACAACACAGAGCACCAGCCCTTCACTGATCCTCCTGCAAGTGGTGAGTCCACAGGAGCTTGATCTTTCAGCAGGGGCTTCAGGCAAAGTGGGGTTAAGTGTCTTGCCCAAGGACACAACGATAGCAGACAACAATGGGAGTCATGAAGTAGGTTTTGTGGGGGGGCTCAAACCCTTGACCTTCAGGCCCAAAGGCCAATGCTCTACCAACTGAACCACTGTCGCCCCCTCTTAACAACCTGGGTTAAACCGAGAAACTTGCACTCCTCTACAATCTGCACTTGGGAGTTTTCTATAAAAACAAGCATGTGTCTGTGTCTAAAGCATGTGTCTGTGTCTAAAATCAAAGACAAGTTCACATGTTGTGGATGCGTTCAGGTTGTTATATTTACTCCACTGAACAACATTTTGGATTACTGCTCTATAAGAGGATTCATCATTGTCATGGATGAGATCATAGATGGTGTTGTCATCAGCATATTTACTGATCAAGTTATAGTCAGAAGAAGAAACACAATTGTGATTGTACAAAGTAAAGAGCAGAGGACTCAAAATACATCCCTGAAGATCTAGTGCTCACCGAAACAACATCTGAAAAACAGTCATTGATTTTGACTCTTTGAGATCTGTCAGTTAAAAAGCTAAAAATCCACTTACACATGGCAACGCTTAAACCGAGACCCATGAGTTTTTCAATCAGTCTACCTGGGACAAGGCAATTAAATGCAGAGCTATAATCAATGAACAGCATTCTTGCAACAGATTTACTGTTGTCCAAGTGACTGTAGACAGAGTTCAGAGCAACACTCCTATTCTGTATGTAGGCAAATTGGAGCGGATCAACACTCACAGGGATTTGGCTGTAAATGAAATCCAATACAAGCCACACAAAAGTCTTCATGAGAACAGACATGAGAGCCGCAGGATGATAGTCATTGAGGCATGTCACAGGAGTTTTCTTAGGAACTTTGATGATGGTCAAGTCTTTAAAGTTGTTTGGCACAGTACAGTTCCTTAGCAAGTTGAAAATAGCTGTTAAGACAGGGGAAAGTTGCTCAGAGCACAGTTTCAGGACACGAGGAGGGATGCCATCTGGGCCTGGGGCTTTCCGGACTGTGGTCCTGGATATAACCCTCTGGACTTCACAGTAAAGGCTCCCTGATTGAAACAGTAGGACAGGCATCAACAGATTCAAAGCGACAGTAGAACTTGTTGAGCTTATTTGGCAGATCTTCACCAACAGATGCAATTTTCATGCCCCGAAGGTCATCTTCCTCAAAATAACCCTTGAACCTGTCTCTGTAACTGCGCTTTGCAGATTTAATAGAATGTTTCAAGGAGTACCAGGATAACTGCGTCATCAGAATTCTGTGTTCAACCATGGGTTCTGACAAAAATTGAATGTATCCAGGCACAGCGTCACAGAATTAATTTGCATTATCAAACTGAAACACAGACCAGTCAGTGGCATCAAAGCAGCCCTGTAGCTTCATGTTGGCCTCTTCAGACCAGCACTGCACAGTCAGAGAAGTTGGTTAATGTTCCCTGCTCCTCTGTGTGTATGAAGGAAGAAGGAGAACAGAGGAGTGGTCAGACTTCCCAAAAGGAGGTTTGAGACTGGACCTGTAAGCTCCCTTTAAGTTGCTATAACAGTGATCGATCAAGAACATGTACTCCTGTTAATGCTGATAATTAACAATGTCAACTCCTCTTGTAGCTTAATTCACATGATGGAAGAGTACAGACTTTAAATTACATTTATTGAAATCACCAGCAACAACGATGACTACATTAGGATGAGCAGCCTCATACAGTATTTGTGCAGGATCTCGCTCAGATCATGTAGAGCTTCAGAATTGTCCGCCCGTGGGTGGATGTAAACGCAGCATGAAAATATATCGAAAACTCCCGGGGAAGATAAAAAGGGTGACAGCTTAAGACCAGGCCTTCCAGATTAGCAGTACATGTTTGGTTCACTAAGTGTCCGTGCACCAGAGCTGATTAATTAAAAAATACACACCTCCACCTCTGGATTTGCCCATGGTCTCCTTTACTCTGTCTGTGCGGTGAGTGGTGAATCCCGGGGGCTGAACAGCAGAGTCTGGAATGTTCACGTGGAGCCACGTCTCACTGAGACAGAACACGACGCAGTCTCGTGCCTCGCTCTGGCTCTGGATGCGACACAGGAGCTCGTCCGTCTTGTTGGGCAGAGACCGAACGTTTGCCAGGTAGATGGAAGGAGCGGCTTTAACGAGCAGACCACTTTGCTTTCCCCGGTCTCAGCGCTTCCTTCGCCGGCTTGCGGTACTCAGCTACACACCGCGGAGAGTACAGCGGAGATTCCCAGTCCCCTCGCTCTATTTGTGGCCACTTCCGCGGCCTGCCTGCCGTGCTCCATAAGCTTCTTGAGTGGGACACTCATGGACACTCACTGCACCTCAGTTTAATAAAACAGTCAGGATGTAAAGTCAAAATAATTAGATACAATAGATACAGGAAAACAAAGCAGACTGAGCAAAACACAAAAGAGACATAACAAAGACAAAGCAGACATTAAAATACAGCATGTGAATTTAAGAACTAACAGTTAAAAGCTGTTCAATAAAAGTGGGTTTTAAGAAGTGATTTAAAAGAGAATACTGGTGGTGCTAGCCTTATCTCCTCGGGCAGGTCGTTCCAAAGTCGAGGAGCACGGACAGAGAAGGTTCGGTCACCTTTCGTCCGGAGCCTCGACCTTGGAACGGTCAACAGGGACGTGCCCGAGGATCTAAGGCTGTGGGGGGGCTCGTAGGGGGTTAAAAGTTCATAAATATAGCTGGGTGCTAGACCTTTAAATGTAATCAGTAAAATCTTCAAATCAATTCAAGGAGCCAGTGGAGGGACGCTAAAACAGGGGTGATGTGCTCCCTTCTGTTAAAACCAGGGAGAAGTCTGGCTGCTGCGTTTTGGACCAGTAGGAGGCGGGAGAGGGATTTAGCGTCAAGACCGGAGAGGCGGGAGTTGCAGTAATCGAGGCGGGAGAAGACGAGGGCATTCACAACTTAATGGAGATCGGGAGGAGTGAGAATGTTTTTTAACTTTGAGATGGTGCGAAGGTGAAAGAAGCAGGATTGGGTGGTTTTATTGATGTGGGAGCGGAAGGTGAGGTGAGAATTGAAAATGACACTGAGGTTACGGGCGGAGGGAGTGATGTTTGAGGATAGGGGGCCGAGGTGGGTTTGGATGTGGGATAATGAGGCAGGTTGATGAGGAGGACGTCTGATTTGGAGGTGTTGAGCTGTAGAAAGTTGTGGGCCATCCAACTGTTCACCTCATTAAAACAGTCGACCACAGCAGCCAGACTTCCAGGGTCGTTTGGTCTCAGCGGGAGGTATATCTGTGTGTCGTCCACATAGCAGTGGAAGGACACGTTATGACGGGCCATAACGTGTCCTAGGGGGAGCATATAAATAGAAAATAAAATGGGACCTAAAATAGAACCTTGCGGCACACCACAGGTAATGGGGGCTGTAGAGGAGGTAAAATTACCCATGGTGACCACAAAGGTTCTGTCTAAAAGATAAGAATGAAACCAACCAGGTGCAGTATCTCTGATGCCAACCCACGTTTTGAGGCGATCCAATAAAATCTTATGGTCGATTGTGTCGAAGGCTTAGGTCTAAAAGAATGAAAATAGAGCACCCTCCGCTGTCTGTGGTTAAAAGAAGGTCATTTAAAACTCTAAGCAGGGCTGTCTCTGTACAATGTTGTGCTTTAAAACCGGATTGGAATTTCTCAAAGATGTGGTTCTCATTAATAAAATCTTAAATCTGTATTGAAACAATTTTCTCTAAAACTTTGGATAAAAAAGGAAGTTTTGAAATGGGCCTAAAATTGTTAAAATCAGTAGTGCTTAAGTTAGGTTTCTTTAAAAGTGGTTGGACCACAGCATGTTTAAAACTGGATGGGACAAGACCTTGATCCAGGGACTGATTAATGATTGATAAAATGGGGGGTCCAACCACATTAAAAACATCCAGATTGCACGTGGTTGGTTTCATGTGGAATAAAATGTCAGATAAAAGAGAAAGGGATGAAGGCATAAAATTAGTAAAACAATTAAAATCCAGAGTTTCTCGGTTTATAAAAATTGCTTGGCTGGGAGCAGATATTTGTTAAAATCTCCTAGGATTAAATCTTTGTTGTGGAGGGCCATACACTGGGATAAAAGATCGGAGAATTCTTGAATAAAAACGGGGCTGGGTTTAGGGGGTCTATAAATAATTAAAACAAACAGGGATATTACAAGAAATAATAAAAGACAGGTGTTCAAATTAAGTATAAACCTTCTGGATACCAGGAGTGCATTTACCGGACAGCCGTGGCTGGTGGAAGAATGTGTAGTCCGGGGGGGGTCGCTTCAATGAGGGGGGTGCAGTCGCCTTAATTGCCATGTTTCTATTAAAATCATGAAGTCCAGGTTGTTGTGTGTGATGAAGTTGTGACAGATGAAGGACTTATTGTTGATGGATCTGATGTTTGAAAGTCCAAAGATTGTAGGTGCAGGGTCCAGAGTGGGGGCTGTAGAGGAGCAAAGGGGAACCGGAATGAGACAGGGGAGGCAGAGTTCTCTGGAGGAGGTCCTGAGGGGTTGGGGTCTGGAGATGACAGGGATTGACCGAGGGGGAGAGCAGGGGCTGGGTTGAAGACAAGGGGGGAGAGGAGGTGATGCGGGGGGTGAGGGTGAAGATAGTCAGTTGAAGGTGCTGTGGGACTGTACTGAATGGATGATGTTGGATGTGAGGAAACGATTACCAAGGAGGTTGATATGGAGTCCATCGGGGTCTGAAGAAGGAGGAGCGGTGCCAGAATAAATTAAAATTGTCCATAAAACCAAAGTTGTGGAGGGTTGAAGAGTATTTGAGCCAGGTGTGTAGAGCTAGTAACCTGCTAATACGTTCCTCCGCTCGGTTTAGAGTGGGTAGAGGGTCGGAGATAAAAACAGATTTTCCTGAACTTAATAAAAGGTTAAAAATATCTTTAAAATTGAGCTTTTTGGTTTCTGAATGGCGGGATGAAGTGTCATTGTTGAGGTAGTTTGTCCAGCAGAGTAGTGACGGTAGCTCCAGGAAAACAGTGAGTGGAAGCCATAAAAAATCTGCAGCGTTTGATTATTGAGTCACCCACCAGAAGGGTTGTGGGTGCAAACAGGGGTCGTGGGGAGGATGGAAAGACTGGCGCTGGAGTGGCTGTGGTGGGAGGAGAGGGGCGCTGAGGTGGGTCTAGAGCGGGCTGGGCAAGGCCAGGAGCATGTGAGGAGGTGCCGTGAGGGAAGAGCGGAGGGATGGAGCAGAGTGCAGGAGTCCGATGTGTTTCTCTAGGGACTGAGGCTGAGGCATGGGGTGGCTTGGGGGGACTTCGCACCGAGTCAAGGCAGGGAGAGCCCAGAGCAGCAGACGGCATGACGTTATCAGCGGGGGAGCGGTAGCATTCACACAGGGGTCTTGCGCTGCGTCAGAGCGCAATGACCCCTCCGGAGCCAGGACAGCGTTCACAGGGGGACTCCACGCTGCGCTAGAGCGAGGGGATCCCCCCATGGCGGCCTCTGCATTTGCTCCGCTCTGTGCACCGTGCTGCGTCTGAGGGGCCACTCACTGAGACATGGCGCTGCGGGAGGATTCCGCGTTGTGTCCGAAAGTGGAGGTCCATTCACGGCTGCCTCAGTGTCCGCCAAGCCCTGCACAGTGTCCGGGCTCTTGGGGCTCCGCGCTGGGATAGAGCTTGGAGGGCCCACGGAGTGCCTGCGGACTGCCCCCTCCACCAGCTTGCGGCGGGTGGACACGGACACTCTGCTCCAGGCTGCTCTGGCTCCGGGAATGATGGTCTGGGACTGGACAGCCTGGCACCGTTGGCTCCAGGACTGGAGGAGGCAGCGGAGGATCCGGAACCGGGCTCTGGGGATGATGGTCTGGGACTGGACAGCCTGGCACCGTTGGCTCCAGGACTGGAGGAGGCAGCGGAGGATCCGGAACCGGGCTCTGGGGATGATGGTCTGGGACTGGACAGCCTGGCACCGTTGGTCCCAGGACTGGAGGAGGCAGCGGAGGATCCGGAACCGGGCAGAGTGCTGGATGGTCCGGGAAGAGCACGGAGGCCAAGCTCGGCCCAGGAGCGAGCGGGTCCTTTCGTCGGACCACGATACATGAGGTATTGTTTGGAGTGGGGTTGAGCAGGATGAGGGGTTCGGGCAGATTGCAGGGCCCCAGAGAACAGTGTCGTGTTGAGCGGTGAGTGAGAGGTGTTGTACTTGTCTAAATGCTATGTCCATGAAGTGTTCCAGGAGTAGTTCTTTGTTTTTGAGTTCGAGAGAGAGGTTATTGACAGTCATTTGCAGTTCTACAGGTGACATGATATGTACTGGTTTTTTGATTATGAAGCCGGATGAAGTGAGTTGAGACTTGTACATTTCTTTGTAAATGTTAGTGGGGGGAAGAGTTGTGTCCATGGTTACGGTATACGGAAGTTAGCCGGCTTGCTAGCCGGCTTGCTACCAGCCGATTCAGAGGTGATTAAAATGTCAGAGGGAGAGTGACAATAATCCAACAGCCCAGCTGTTAAAAGGCGCGTAATCCAACCGATTCACTTGATAAAAACAAAATGTTAAAAGCGTGGGTTTTAGAAAAACTCTTAAAAGGCAGAGGCTAAAAATGCACCAACCAGAGTAAGGCAAGTCTTACTACTTGCCTTACTCTATGGAGGTATTTGGCAGTTGTCCCTTTTCTTGTTGCCTGTTTGAGGTTTCCATTTTCCTGTAGGGTTCCACCTCACCATGTAATCATTAAGGCAAGGTGTATCAAACAGCTTTTAACTGTTAGTTTTAAACTTCACATGCTGTATTTTAATGTCTGCTTTGTCTTTGTTGTGTCTCTTTTGTGTTTTGCTCTGTTTGCTTTGTGTTTCTGTATCTAATTATTTTGACCTTGTATTATGACTTTTTATTGTTTATCATGCTGACTGTGCAGCGCTTTGTAAACATTGTTTTTAAAAGTGCTATACGAATAAAGATTATTATTATTATTATATAAGGTGTGAACATTCAGCAGTCATTAGCAATTTAATGCGCTCAGAAATTTTTTAATTAATACTTGTGCATATTATAAGAATATATACCATATTTATGCCATACCACTTAAATAATTACTTACTAAACCATTAGAGCCCAAATCCAGTAGCTATGCCATTTCATATGGTCATTTGCATTTGCTATTCAGTTCCAGGTACATTGGTCACTTTGTCACTTTAACATTTACAGGATTTCAAATGAATGAGAAATGTAAATGCCAAGTATCCCTTCTGAGTAACAAGCGTGAAATCAGGCAAAGATTCATTTCTATAAGAAAGTCTTCTTATGAATCGTATCTATATTATGTTCAGCCCATTTTCCCAGCAGACCCCTGCTGAAAAGAGTAAAATAGGCAACACAGGGAGACTGGAGTGTCCAGCCCCTAGAGGCCCCTGTAATACCCACTCTTCTATGTATTTTACATGTGCTATCCTCAGAGGGCACAAGGAGGGATTCTTAGACTATTTAAATACAGGATTTGGGACATCAAAGCCGCCCTGATATTGGAATAACAGAAATAATTAGGAATATGGAAGTTGCAGGAATAGCCACATTTCCATAAGATGATAATTAGTCCCAGGGCTAGCAGGCATAGAGACCAAATCTGTTTGGGGCTTTGTATGAGCATGCAGCTGGAGTCCTAGGTAATTACACGACAACAATTTATTATTAAAGCTGGGAATTCTGATTGAAAATGACTTCACTGTGTAAATAAGCCCAATAATGGTTTTTGAGAGGGCTCACACAGCTATGCAAACTTGCCCGCGCAATTCTATCTTAAGTGGTTTTCAGTCAGCCAAGTGGAAAATATGCACTACACATTTGAAACAGTATGTGATAATTCACAGAATGGCAGATAGGTCTTTGATGATGAGCCAAGAAACAACAAACGCTTTTTTAAACAGGTGCTTAACAATTACGAGAATGGTGAAATGTGTGGAAGATCAAAAACGGAAACAACAATTAGCGTCAACCTTTGTGAGGATGGCCACAGTTTTGTGCTGTGTCTACGCAGTTATTTCCTTTGTCTTGCTAAAATTATGTCTGGGTGAGCAGTTCATTGCATTTTCTTCTGCTGAGAGCAATGTTAAAGGGGCCAGAATCCATCTCTTAATAACCCTTCCTCTGGCGTGGCAACACATACTTGTGCTTAAATTCTAGTTATGGTCAGTCGGTAAAATCCATACCTTATCACAGATGGCTTGAGCAAATCAAATAAATGTATTTTTGACCAAAATCATCAAAATCTTTGTCCATAAATGTTCACACATGTCCTGGATTCTCCTGCACTTAGACCAGGCATGGGCAAACTTTTCCTCCCGAGGGCCAGATTGGAATAGAGCCTGCTGTCAGGGGCCGGACGTAGTTTCCAATGTTTTTCCTGCCTGCTCACTGGTCTCTCCAAACGAGCTGTGAAACAGCTGCAGTGTATTCAAAATGCTTGAGTCCTGATTATAACCTGGAAGTACGATCACATCAGTCCAGTTCTCAAGTCTCTGCACTGGCTTCATGGTTCATAGAATAAACGTTAAAGCAGTTCTGCTTGCGAACAAGTCTCTCCATGGCCTCGCACCAAAGTATCTCCGAGACATGTTGGTGTCATATGAACCGACTCTGAGGGGCACAGAACTGGCCTCCTGCTGCTGCTGGCTAATATACAGTAATTATTATGATTTTATTGGTTTGTATTTTCAATCTTGCTTTGTTCAGAACTTTTAGTTGCCTTGTGTATGAACTGTGATATACAAATGTACTTGCTTTGTGTTGCTTTGATAGAAATATCCAAAGGGCCCATCATGCCCACTGGCTGCAGTTTGCCCACCACTGCCTCAGACCACCCTGCATTGAAAAGGAAAGCTCTTTTCCAGATCCATTGTTGTCAAATAATCACTGGTTTGTTGCTTAGACATTAAGTGTTTTGAACCTCATCAAACTAGATTGTGTTTAAGTTGTGTGACTGGTTCTAGTACCTATACTGTCCCACATGAACATCGACAGGGAAAACTCAAAAACTTGGGAGACCCAGAGTAGGATTCACTCTCAGGGACAGACAGGCTATAGATCAGGGGTGCCCAAAGTGGGGCCCGCGGGCCAAAGTTGGCCCGCCGGGCCATTTCAGTTGGCCCGCCAAACATTGCCCACCTCCGCTATAAGTTTCTATCTGCGTCCCTCAGCCTCGCTGAATTAACAGTGACATGTCTGAGGTCGAGCAGGCGCATACTCACCCTCTTAATTCCAACTGTCCAGTACTTATCTGTTGTATCGAGATACACTCCTCACTCATGGTTCACATCAACTTGCACTAAAATGTTTTTTAAAATCAAACACATCTTTCAAAACAATTGGGTGCAAGGCCACTTTATGTTCTTTTTTTTCAGCCTACTATTATTATTTTTTGGAGCTATTTAATGTTTTATCAAATTGAGAGGATTGTGCTGCCGAACTGCCACTCCCCCTCCTCACCGGAGGGAAATGTCGAGTGGAACTATTCACCTGCGCAATCCGCACCCACCCGGTGTGTTAAAAAGGACGGACACAAACACAGTGAGTTCAAGCAGGGCAAGCAGGGATCGCAGCGCACGATCCACACAAGTAGAAGCAACAAATACTGTGCAAAACAAACCCTTCTACAACCCCATGAAAGAAGCCGGTAAGCGCCGTCCTCACTCGCGATCATTGAATGTCAGAACTTACGCAGAGTTTTATGATGAGTTCAAGAGCCCTTTGGAGGAGTGGAAACTCGGACTCTTTAACAGTTACTTTGTTTTGATTGTTTATAAATGTTGTACTGTGTTTAGGCAAAACAAAACAAAACTCCAGGAACAAATCATGGTTAACTAGTCTGATTTTGTTAGTTTAATATTCAGTTTACTACTAATTGAGAATACTTGTCCTATGTTAAATCAGAGTTAAAACCTGATCATGTTTAGAAAATGCAGTTAGCAATTATGTTCCCAAATTCATTACTTAATGTTAAAATGTATTGTTTAAAAGTGTGCTAAAACCAGATCTATTGATCAGTGATGTCTCCCCTTGATAAAAGCTAAGATAAAGTAATATGATTCAAATGTAGTTAAAAACTTTTGTTCAAAATAAATATATGAAAATAGACTTGGAAATTGCTTTGGCTCAGTGCAACAGAGATAATAAAAATAAAGAATAAAAAACACTTCTAAGGAATAAATTTAAATTTAAAATAGAGTTACAGTTACTATTTACAATATACAAGTGCACACAAAATGTATGTTTCTGTTCTCTTTTTGAGGTTTTATTATATGATTTTAACCTTTAAATAAGCCATGACAGAAAATCTCCCTCCTCTGGACCCTGATTACCCGGCCGGAATCTTTCCGTACTGTAGTCTCCTCAAACCTGCATATTTCCCTGGAGCCTCCATTTCACTAAGACTGTGTTGATTTCATTCATTCAGCTGTGATTTGCACTGATAGACAATACTTAATGCATTTAAAAGAACTTGATCAAATCTACATTTATTTGTGTTTCATGCATAATATTGGTGTATTTGGCCCGCGGCCCACTGGCAAATTTTTACTTTGGCCCTTGGAAGCAAAAGGTTTGGGCACCCCTGCTATAGATCCAGGAGATGAAGTTTGTTGGGCCATAGCCATTCACTCCGGACATGGGAAAGTCAAATTCCGACTTTCACCAACAAAATCTGTTTACTGATGTCCAAACATGTCATTTCAGGACATCCTCAACTAAAAGATTCAACCATTATGCCAATGTGACTAGCTTCTAACTAAATGATCAACACTTTTGACTTAAAGCTGCGTCACTGCGCGGCAAGAATATGTGTGGATTATATTTTGGGTTGATGAGCGCCAGGTCGCAGCGCGCTTTGCATGCTCCAGGCACTGACCATAGAGATGTTCATATCAAAATTTAGTATAAATCTATTATAAATTGAGGAACAACTTTTCACTCGTCTTTTAGTTTAATTACAAAATTATAATGCTAATTGGATAAAAAATTAAAAATACAATCAGAAATAGGAGGGACTGATTAAGACTTCAATCAACTATCTTTTGACAAAAAATACCAATACAGTATTTTTGGTCTGGGCATTGTAATTAAACAGGCTGATTTTACTTTTTGTGGTGTGTTCGTATTGATAACAAAAAAAATAATTCTCTATGTGTGATGGTTAAATCAGTAACAATAACAAATACCATACCAATATTTACATTGTTCATGATGCTAACTTCAGAGGATATACACGGCCACTCTAACAGATTTCCTGATTCTCCTGACAGCTTTTTTTTCACTTGAATGGCCTATTGGTGTCCTATCATTCTGAATCTGTTATTTCCATAATCCAGTGGGTGTCATTGCCTGGGGTTAATAGATGAGGCATAGTGTGTGAGATGGCAGAGCTGTGTAGCCTCTAACGAACAGTGTGCGGTCTGATGAATGACATTTGGGCTGCAACCACGTCACTTGTTCCATTAGCACATCCTGTCCCAACTCCGCTGTATTGAACCATGGCTTTCAGCTATTAGCTTGATGCATGACACAGTCAATTTCAGTTACGCTTTAATAAGTGAATATTTGTCTTTGCCTGATCTCGACAAGAATGGAACATTCATGACAAAATACATGAGGTACATGAATTCTCTTACCTCTACAGCTTTTGTAAAAGGGGTTTCATTTACAATGGACCCAATTTCTATTAGTCTTATAGTATTTTATGTTTATAGTGTACATGGGGGGATTACATAAGATAAGATAATAAGATAAGATGTGCTTTATTTATCTCACAGAGGAGAAATGTACATGTCATATTGGCATGGATAGAGACACTCAGATGGTGCATAAGAAAGAAATGTGCAAACATGTTACATGCAGGATAATATATGTACAACAAAAGTGTCAAGTATCAATTGGAAACAGTGTCAATAGTGGTGCAGGTTTTCACACCATTTAAAGTGACTTATTGTACAGTCTGACAGTGGTGGGGATAAAGGCCCTGCGGTAGCGCTCCTTTTTACACTGAGGGTCCCTCAGTCTTCCACTGAAGGAGCTCCTCAGCTCCTCTACAGTCCTGTGCAGTGGGTGGGAGGTGTTGCTCATGATAGAGGTGGCTTTTACTAGCACCCTCCTGTCCCTCACCTCCTCCACAGAGTCCAGGGGGCAGCCCAGAGTGGAGCTGGCCCTCCTGACCAGCTTGTTCAGTCTGTTTCTGTCCCGCTCTGTGCTGCCCGGGGCCCAACACACGGCAGCGTAGTATATGGCACAGATTCATAAAAAGTCCTGAGCAGAGGCCTGCTCACTCCGAAGGACCTCAGCCTCCTCAAAAGGAAGAGGCGCCTTTGGCCCTTCTTGTGCAGGGCGTTTGTATTATGGGACCAGTCCAGTTTATTGTTAATGTGAACACCCAGGTACTTGAAGCTGTCCACCAGCTCAATGTCCTCCCCCTGGATGTTCAGCAGCGTATGGGAAAGTGGTTTTCTCCTGAAACCGATGACCATCTCCTTGGTCTTACTGATGTTCAAGCACAAGTGGTTGCGCTCGCACCAGTCGACAAAGTCTGTGATATCCGACCGATATTCCAGTTGGTTCCCCTCAGACACACAGCCCACGATGGCGGATTCGTCGGAGAACTTCTGCAGGTGACAGCTGTGTGTGTCGTATGTGAAGTCTGAAGTGTAGATGGTGAAGAGAAACGGTGAGAGGACAGTGCCCTGAGGGGCCCCAGTACTTCCAGCAAGCTATCGCCTATACCTCACACTTATTTTAGAGAACATGATATAAAATATATGCTATAATCGTAAAAGGTAACTATATCACTGTGCATATTATAATGATTTCAAATCTTCAAAAATGTTTGTGTGTGTGTGTGTGTGTGTGTGTGTATGTGCGTTTGTTTTGTGGACATATGAGGACTTTTGTATGATAACACACCTTCAATATCAGGACCTGAGGAAATATGGGGACTTTTTTCAGGTCCCCATTTTTCAATGCATACTACATTGTTGTAGAGGCCCAAAACAAGCTACACACCAATAATCAAGCATGTCCCAAAATGTCTACAAATAGTGAAAATGTGTCCCAGGGTCGAAACACTTCGTCCCATAAAGCTTGTTACGCCCCCTATGGTCATACACAGAACTACCTTAACACACTTTTAACACACACACACTTGTTCTCATATATTACCAATTTTGTTACAAACTTACATACATTCCCAGAGGTGGGTAGAATAGCCAAATTATTGACTCAAGCTAATTTAAGTACATACTTGAGAAGTGAGTGACTGTTTGTACAAAAAAAACTTTCAGCCAGAAGGGGCCTTTCGGAGTGGAGCTTGCTTGTTCTCCTTTTGTCAGTAGATTTTCTCCGGGTACCCTGGAAAAAAATGTAGAAAAGGTTCCCTGAAAAATATTCTTGTTTGAATAAGGATTTAAAATATCAAAAACAAATATATAAGTGAGGTAGTTGGTTGTAGACTGCTTGTTATACTGCAGGCCCTAAAATCTCAGTCAGACCTGATGTGTGTGTTGTAGGTCCTACTATCTCACTCAGACATGATGTGTGTGTGGGTTGTAGGTCCTAATATCTCACACAGACCTGGTGTATGTGTTGTAGGTCCCAATATCTCACTCAGACCTGATGTGTGTGTTGTAGGTCCTAATATCTCACTCAGACCTGATGTGTGTGTTGTAGGTCCTAATATCTCACTCAGACCTGATGTGTGTGTTGGTTGTAGGTCCCAATATCTCACTCAGACCTGATGTGTGTGTTGTAGGTCCCAATATCTCACTCAGACATGATGTGTGTGGGTTGTAGGTCCTAATATCTCACACAGACCTGGTGTATGTGTTGTAGGTCCCAATATCTCACTCAGACCTGATGTGTGTGTTGTAGGTCCTAATATCTCACTCAGACCTGATGTGTGTGTTGTAGGTCCTAATATCTCACTCAGACCTGATGTGTGTGTTGGTTGTAGGTCCCAATATCTCACTCAGACCTGATGTGTGTGTTGTAGGTCCCAATATCTCACTCAGACATGATGTGTGTGGGTTGTAGGTCCTAATATCTCACACAGACCTGGTGTATGTGTTGTAGGTCCCAATATCTCACTCAGACCTGATGTGTGTGTTGTAGGTCCTAATATCTCACTCAGACCTGATGTGTGTGTTGTAGGTCCTAATATCTCACTCAGACCTGATGTGTGTGTTGGTTGTAGGTCCCAATATCTCACTCAGACCTGATGTGTGTGTTGTAGGTCCCAATATCTCACTCAGACCTGATATGTGTGTTGTAGGTCCCAATATCTCACTCAGACCTGATATGTGTGTTGTAGGTCCCAATATCTCACTCAGACCTGATGTGTGTGTTATAGGTCCTGATATCTCACTCAGACCGTATGTGTGTGTTGTAGGTCCTAATATCTCACTCAGACCTGATACAATACAATACAATGTATTCTTGTACAGCCCTAAGTCATAACAGAAGTCATCTCAGAGGACTTAACAAAACCATTGAAATCACCAACACAGATCAGAGAATCAACAGTTAAAACACATGAAAAATATAAAGCACACACAAAGAAAAAATGTCCATACATATTGTAGAAGTGTCCTAGATCATCACCACATCCTTTTTGTTGGACACAAACTGTCCAACAAGACCCTCCTGCATCGGCAAGGAAAAACTCAGTGGGAAAAAGTGAGAAACCTTGGGGAGACCCAGTTGAGAAAGGGATCCGCTCCTCCGGACGGACAGGCTAATGATCCAGGACCTAAGCTAGGTATAGAACGTGGACCAGCGGCCGCTGAACGTGGACAGGTCCGGTGCAGGACTGAAGTACTCCCAGGCGGGTTGGGCGGGGCAGTCCGCAGGTGTAGATGGAGGAGCCAGGTTCATAGGTCCCGTCATTGTACCATGAAACAGACAATAGGACAACGGTTGAATAGCAAGGAACAAACTACAGTCAAAATCCTAATAATGCTAAACAGGTAAAGTAGGAAGGAAGAGAGGATAGTGCTCAGGTTACCAAACTTCTCCCAGCAAACTGACTCCCTATGCAGCTTGACTGACAGTCTGAGGAGTTTAGCCTTCCTTGAGTATTACCTTCCTAGCCATATGCTAAACTAAAGAGGACTGTTTTAAGCCTAGCCTTAAATAAAAAGAACGTATCTGAAAGGAGGTGAGACAGCAGCAGCCACGGCTAGGCTAGCCCAGGCTACAGCACCAAGATTCATGGATTGCACACCAAGTGTGCAAACCATCCATCCATCCATCCATCCATTTTCTTCCGCTTTATCCGTTGCCGGGTCGCGGGGGCAGCAGTCTAAGCAGAGACGCCCAGACTTCCCTATCCACACACACTTCCTCCAGCTCGTCCGGGGGGACCCCAAGGCGTTCCCAGGCCAGCTGAGAGACATAGTCCCTCCAGCGTGTCCTGGGTCTTCCGCGGGGCCTCCTCCCGGTGGGGCGTGCCCGGAACACCTCCCCAGGGAGGCGTCCAGGAAGCATCCGGAACAGATGCCCGAGCCACCTCAACTGGTTCCTCTCGACGTGGAGAAGCAGCGGTTCTACTCCGAGCTCCTCCCGTGTGACTGAGCTCCTCACCCTATCTCTAAGGGAGCGCCCAGCCACTCTGCGGAGGAAGCTCATTTCGACCGCTTGTATCCGCGATCTCGTTCTTTCGGTCATTACCCAAAGCTCATGACCATAGGTGAGGGAGGGAACGAAGATTGACCGGTAAATCGAGAGCTTTGCCTTTCGGCTCAGCTCCCTCTTCACCACAACGGTCCGATACAGCGACCGCATAACTGCGCACGCTGCACCGATCCGCCTGTCAATCTCACGCTCCATTCTTCCCTCACTCGTGAACAAGACCCCGAGATACTTGAACTCCTCCACTTGAGGAAGGACCTCTCCACCCACCTGCAGAGGGCAAGGCACCTTTTTCCGGTCGAGCACCATGGCCTCGGATTTGGAGGTGCTGATTCTCATCCCAGCCGCTTCACACTCGGCTGCAAACCGTCCCAGTGCATGCTGCAGGTCCTGGTTCGTTGGAGCCAACAGGACAACATCGTCCGCAAACAGCAGAGATGAAATCCTGTGGTCTCCGAACCGGACCCCCTCCGACCCCTGGCTGCGCCTAGATATTCTGTCCATAAATACAGTGAACAGAACCGGTGACAAAGGGCAGCCCTGTCGGAGGCCAACATTCACCGGGAACAGGTCTGACTTACTGCCGGCAATGCGAACACAGCTCTGGCTCCGGTCATACAGGGATCGGATGGCCCTCAGCAGAGGACCTCCGACCCCGTACTCCCGGAGAACCCCCCAAAGGACACCCCGGGGAACACAGTCGAACGCCTTCTCCAAATCCACAAAGCACATGTGGACAGGTTGGGCGAACTCCCATGAACCCTCGAGTATCCGATGGAGAGTATAGAGCTGGTCCAGTGTTCCGCGACCGGGACGAAAACCACACTGCTCCTCCTGGATCCGAGATTCGACCATCGGCCGTAACCTCCTCTCCAGTACCTTGGAGTAGACCTTACCGGGGAGGCTGAGGAGTGTGATCCCACGATAATTGGAACACACCCTCCGGTCCCCCTTTTTGTAGAGAGGGACCACCACCCCGGTCTGCCACTCCATTGGCACTGCCCCCGATCGCCACGCGATGTTGCAGAGACGTGTCAGCCAAGACAGTCCTACAACATCCAGAGACTTTAGATAATCAGGGCGGATCTCATCCACACCCGGAGCCTTGCCACCATGGAGGTTACCAACCACCTTGGTGACCTCAGCCAGGGAGATGGATGTACCCGCCCCAACATCCTCAGCCTCTGCCTCTGTAACAGAGGACGTGACGGGGGGATTGAGGAGAACCTCAAAGTATTCCTTCCACCGTCCGACAATATCCCCAGTCGAGGTCAGCAGCTCTCCACCCGCACCGTACATGGTGTTGGCAAAGAACTGCTTCCCCCTCCTGAGGCGCCGGATGGTTTGCCAGAATCTCTTCGAGGCCGACCGATAGTCATGCTCCATGGACTCTCCGAACTCCTCCCAGTCCCGGGTTTTTGCCTCTGCAACAGCCCGGGCCGCGGCACGCTTGGCCTGCCGGTACTGGACAGCTGCCTCAGGAGTCCCCCGAACCATCATGGCTCGATAGGACTCCTTCTTCAGCCTGACGGCATCCCTTACTGCCGGTGTCCACCACCGGGTTCGGGGGTTGCCGCCGGGACCAGCACCAGAGACCTTGCGACCAGAGCTACGAGCCGCCGCATCGGCGATTGAGGCAGAGAACATGGTCCACTCGGACTCCATGTCCCCCTCCTCCGCCGGGACCTGGGAGAAGCTCTCCCGGAGGTGTGAGTTGAAAGTCCGTCTGACAGGGGGCTCAGCGAGACGTTCCCAGCAGACCCTCACTATACGCTTGGGTCTGCCAGGTCTGACCGGCTTCTTCCCCTGCCAGCGGATCCAACTCACGACCAGGTGATGATCGGTTGACAGCTCCGCCCCTCTCTTTACCCGAGTGTCCGAGACACGCGGTCGAAGGTCAGATGATACGACAACAAAGTCGATCATCGACCTCCGGCCTAGGGTGTCCTGGTGCCACGTGCACTGGTGGACACCCTTGTGCTCGAACATGGTGTTCGTGATGGACAAACCGCGACTGGCACAGAAGTCCAACAACTGAGCACCGCTCGGGTTCAGATCAGGGGGGCCGCTCTTCCCGATCACCCCTCTCCAAGTGTCACTGGCGTTTCCCACATGGGCGTTGAAGTCCCCCAGGAGAATAACGGAGTCCCCGGGCGGTGCACCGTCCAGTACCCCTTCCAAGGACTCCAAGAAGGCCGGGTACTCTACACTGCTGTTAGGCCCGTAGGCCGTCACAACAATGAGAGACTTGTCCCCCACCCGGAGGCGGAGGGACGCGACCCTCTCATTCACCGGGGAGAACTCCAACACGTGGCGGCTGAGATGGGGGGCAATGAGAATGGCCACCCCAGCTCGCCGCCTCTCCCCGCGGGAAACTCCAGAAAAGTGGAGCGTCCAACCCCTCTCAAGGAGTTGGGTTCCAGAGCCCAAGCTGTGTGTGGAGGTGAGGCCGACTATCTCTAGTTCGGTATCGCTCAACCTCCCCCACGAGCTCGGGCTCCTTCCCCCCCAGTGAGGTGACGTTCCACGTCCCAAGAGCCAGATGTTGTGTGTGCGGACTGGGTCGCCGAGGTCTCCGCCTTCGACTGCCGCCCAGTCCTCTCTGCACCGCTTCACCACGGACCCCTCTGCAGGTGGTGGGCCCACAGGAGGGACTGCCCACGTCATCCCTTCGGGCTGAGCCCGGCCGGGCCCCGTGGGCTAAGGCCCGGCCACCAGGCGCTCGCATACGGGCCCCGACCCCAGGCCTGGCTCCAGGGTGGGGCCCCGGCTGCGCCATGCCGGGCGACGTCACTGTTTTCGTGTTAGTGCTGTCCATGGTGTCTTCTGGACTGCTCTTTGTCTGACTCGTCACCTGAGACCTGTCTGCCATGGGAGGCCCTACCAGGGGCATGAAGCCCCAGACAGCATAGCTCCCAGGATCATCCGAGTACTCAAACTCCCCCACCACGTTAAGGTGGCAGTCCAGGGGGGAGCAAACCAATCCAGGCAAACAGCCTAACTATATGGTAAATTAAAGTAGAGTGCTTTAAGCCTGGCCTTGAATGTGGAGACCGTATCTGCTTCCTTAACATGAATGGGAAGCTGATTCCACAGTAAAAAAGCTTGGTAGCTAGATGCTCTGCCGCCAACAGTGATTTTTGAGACCTAGGAATCATCAGACGTCTGGCGTTTTGTGAGCGCAACGTTCGACTTGGTTGATATGACACTAACGTGTCTTGGAGATAAGAAGGAGCCAAGCCATTTATGGCTTTGTATGTTAAAAGAAGGATTTTAAACTTTATTCTGAACTCCACAGGGAGCCAGTGGAGTGATTTTAACACCAGAGTTATGTGCTCCCTCCTTTTTGGTACCTGTTAAGATCCTTGCTGCTGTATTCTGAACGAGCTGGAAGCTCTTCAAAGAGGTTTTAGGGCATGCTGCCAATAAAGCGTTACAGTAGTCAAGCCTTGAGGTGACAAAAGCATGGATCAGTTTTTTCGCGTCACATTTAGGAAGGAAACTCCTAATTTTAGCGATGTTCCGCAAGTGGAAGTACGCTGTTTTAGTTGCTTGGCTTATATAAGCCTTGAAGTTCTTCGTGGAAAATGACTCCAAGATTCCTCACAGTGTTGCCGGGTATAATACTGACATTATCGAGACTGATTATATGGTCATTAAGGGAGTCACAGAGGCGCTTCGGACCTAGTAGGATCACTTCTGTCTTCTCCGGGTTAAGCAGTAGGAAGTTAAGAGTCATCCACGTTTTAAGGTCCTTTATGCAGGCACTAAGCTTTTCCAGCTGATCCGTCTGATTTGGCTTCATCGACAGATAAAGTTGTGTGTCATCTGCATAGCAGTGGAAATTAAATCCATGCTTTTTAATTTTGTTTCCTAACGGCAGCATGTAGAGAGTGAAAATAATTGGTCCGAGAACTCCAGAATAAGGCGACGAGTTCTGATTTACGTTGACGACGTGATACCGATCCGATAAATAGGATTTAAACCAGCCAAGGTTCTATATGGTGCACACTGGGGTAGTCTTGCACAGTTTTTCCTATGTGGTTTTACTGCAAATGGCAAATAAATAAATCTGAATCTGATATCACATTCTAGCCTCTGCAGTAGAATGCTGTGGTCTATTGTGTCAAATGCAGCACTAAGGTCCAGTAGGACCAACACTGACACTTGTCCATTATCAGCAGCTAGTAGTAAGTCATTTGTGACTTTGACTAGTGCCGTTTCAGTGCTATGATGAGCTCTGAATGATGATTAAAAGACTTCAAACATATTATTTTCCTGCAGGTGGCAGCAAAGCTGCTCAGCTGTAAGCTTTTCCAGGATTTTAGATATGAAAGTAAGGTTCGAGATCGGTCTGTAGTTTGTGTGTATTTCCGGGTCCAGGTTTGTTTTGTTCAGAAGGGGTTTGATTACCGCGGTTTTTAAAGCTTGTGGGACAAAGCCACATTGTATGGATGCGTTTATTATATTTACGATAGGCTCAATTATCAAAGGAAGTATGTCTTTGAAGAGCCAAGCCAGTATTGCATCTGAAATGCAAGTTGAGGCTTTAGAAGATGTGACCACAGAGATCACTTCTGCTTGGCTCACAGCCGTGTAATTTTATTATTAAAGAAATGGAAAAAGCCGACACTGCTCATTGAGCTTGGAATTTTAGCCTCGATTGCGCTATGGCAGTTTGTGAGTTTAGCGACGTTGCTAAACAAAAATGTACAGTACTGTACAGTCTGCCATAGAAAATAGTGAGTACTTCAGTACTTATCGTGACACAAAGCAATGAGAAATAATTTAGCATGTCTTTTTAAAAGCTTGTTCACTACACTCAACATGTTATAATTAATTACAAAAACTACCTATCAACGTGTATTAATCCTACAAGATCTTAGCTTCTAACTTTAATCTGCAAAAAACAGCTTGTTTTTATCTTTTACCGTTCTTGAGCAATCTGTCATTGAATATAATAGAAATATTTCAGACTGCCATCCCGCTCCCGCCTGAATTCATACCCAGGCCACTGGAGCGGCAGCGCAGTAACTTAACCACTATGCCACTAGTTAACACATGAAATGAGAAGCCCCAAGCAGGCTATTTATCCGTTAATGAAAAACGTGGCAAGTTTTGCATCAGACGAAAAGTTTTTATCCACCAACTCGTGACTGCAGGTAGCTGTTGTAGCCTGTACAAGTTGACCGCTTGTGTCTAGTCGGCCCTCGGGGGCCCCCTGCCGGTTTGGGGGCCCCAGGCAGCGGCCTGCCTTGCCTGTTGGCACGGGACGCCTCTGGTGTTGTCCACCGTTTGGTCAATGACTGAGGGACTGCAGCAGCTGTGAGCAGGTTCACCTGCAGCAGTATTCAACATTGGCTGTATTAGTTCTTTGAACCTTGTGATAGATTTATCATTTAAGGTTCTTTTCATTATGGTTTTATCTTGCGGCGCAGGACAGTCCCCCAAAGCGAGATCAAACGTGATCAAGAAATGATCAGACAGCAACGAGCTTTGACGCTGGACGTCAATATTTGAGACAAGGTCCAATGTGTGGTTATGAAGAGTAGGTTCCTCAACATTCTGAGTAAAACCAACACCATCTAGTACGGCGCTGAAAGCTTTGTTTAAGCTGTCGGTGCTGTCGTCCACATGTATATTGAAGTCTCCAGTTATAACTATGTTTTCCCATTCCAAAACTAGGTTTGAAATGAAGTCAGAGAATTCTGTTAGGAACTTGTTGTAAGGACCAGGAGGTCGGTATAAAACTATAAATAACACCGCTTTTTGTTTTCTCCACCCATGACAGGTGATTGAAAGTGTTAAGTTTTCAAACGAGCGAAAAGCAAGTAAGTTGGTGTGCGACAATCGCACAACCAGCGCATCAGCGACTCCTTCGGCTCTCTCAGCAGCTCTCTCAGCGGCTCTCTCAGTGGGGCCTTCCTCCCCGCCCGGCCAAGGGGCCCGGCGTCACTTGGCGCGCGTCAAAAGCTTCAAAAGTCGCGAGTAATACGCACGCCACTTGAAGCTTTTGACGCGCGTAACGCTCGCGTCTCTTTCGGCGTCAAGGGATTTTCCCTTGACGCCGAAGCTGAGCAAAGCTGAGCTTTTGAGGCTTCAACGCGGGCTTCAACCAATCAGGAGACGAGGAGCAGCAGCAGTGGGTCTGTCTCTGTCATGGAGAGAAGTCATGTAGCTGCTGCTGCTGCTGCTTTATTGTCAGTATTCTTAAAAGTAATATTTTTGTATGAGTAGTAACGTTAATAAGTTAATAAGTACGTAACAAAATCATTGTACACATGCTGTGAAGTAAACCTCATTTATATAATATAAGAAGAAGCTGACGATGAGTCGGGCTCAGACCGGGAGCGAGGCAGCTTCAGGCGGGTAGAGGGGAGAGAGAGGCGGGGAGAGGCGAGCTCCGGGTTGCGGGTACTCAAACTGGGCAAGTGACTTGGGGAAGTACCGCTGAAAGCGAAACTCCTCCGTACGCAGCTTCTGAAGTAAATGACAAAACTCAGCAAACACTGCAGCCTCTCAAGTCTGTGGTGAACCCAGAACATGTTTTGTAGAAGCCCTGCGACAACGTTATTTGGCTTGGTCTATCTCTGGTCTCTTTATGGTCTCTCTCTCTGGTCTCTATCAGAGTCAAAACTATTGAACTTAAACCCAGGTCAAAATACTGATAAACTCTTTGATTTGGGAGGACTTTGTGAACTGTGAGAAACCTACTGAGCCAAAGATCAGTAAAGATATAACTTTGTTTCTAGAAGAGCGTAACTTTATTGTAGAAAATTTGTAATTTATTGATTCATATTTATTGTTTACTATAATGTTTAGGATAGCACAAGTTTGTGATACATTTAAATTGTATTGTTTTATGCTTGATATAAAGGATTCATTCAATCATAGATAATCAAAAAGAGGATGAACTATGGAGTAGGGATGTAAAAAAACTATGAATTCTCATGACCGACCACCAAACCTCATTAGCCAGTTGAAACCGGTTAACCGTGTAGTTTAAAATATTCCACGTCAACATTACATTCTTTTGTTGATGATACTTTGCTCATTTGTCGAGACTCGGATTAAATCAATGAAACGTGATGTTCGTCCAGACCTCTGAGACCTGTTGAATGTCACAGCAGAACCTACAGGGGGCGCTCATGCAAATGTCCTGCGAGAGCTCCAGCGGCGGCAGAGTTCTCAAGTCACGCACTGGCGACAAAATAAATATTATTCTTAGTTTAATACAGAAACAACAATTTGATAAAACATTATACAGGATGAAAACAACAGGACATTTTCAAAGAGAAGTCACTCTGTGCGCATGCCTGACAACGGTTGCTATGTTGTCATGGCAACCCAGCTTGTCTTTATGAAGTCATTCTAGAATGTTGGCTTCAAAAGGTTACCTCAGGAAGATGTAAACAGGCCAAAGTGAATATCTGTCCGACAACAGTGTATTATTTTAGCACATTAAAAGAAACAGAAGCAAACACTAACACAGACAACATGCAACACCCCAGTGAAGTCCACAAGACCGACCTGTCCCTCCTGTATGAACTGGCATTATTGCACCAGCTGCAGTTTAATGAGATGGGAAAAGAGGGCCCTTGCCATGCACCGACCTTCCACATACAGCTGAGAGTAGGGGACCTGGTGGGATTTGGTTCAGGCCCCACCAAACAAAAGGCCAAGCTAGGTGCAGCTAAGGTGGTTTTGCATCAGCTGAGGAAGCGTCCTTTGCCAGAGGACGTGACTCCTTACTGGTCCAAACCCCACATGGAGCTGGTGGACCCGTCACAGCGGGTCTACTTCTTCTACAAGAAAGACCCCATCAGTGCCCTGGCAGAGATCCTGATGGTGCGGAAGCAGAGGCCGGCCGAGTACAGGGTGGTCGGCTTCCAACACCGTGGCTACCGTACGTCAGAGTTCTGTATGGAGGTCAGAGTGGACCAAAGGACTTGTCAGGGCGTGGGTCCAAACAAGAAGACGGCCAAGCTGGAGGCAGCAGAGGCGATGCTGCACATGATGGGGTTCAAAGAGCAGATGGAGCTGGACAACCCTAAGCTGTCCCCCTCCGAGGAGCTCCTCTTCCAGCAGAGGGTCTTCAAACTGCGAGAGACAGAAAAGCTCGAGGCCCGGCAGAAGTTTAAAGATCCTGTCGCACCAGCCCAGAAGGACACACGTACATCCCAGAGAGAGGGGTCCCCACCGGCCCGAGAAGAGACCGTCCCAGAGGTGCCTGTCCAAATCGAGACAGTCACAGAGGTGCCTGTCCAAAATGAGCCAATCACAGAGGAGCCTGTCCAAAAGGTGCCAATCACAGAGGTACCTTTCCCCGAGGGGCCAATCACAGAGGTGCTTGTCCCAGAGGAGCATATCACAGAGGTGCCTTTCCCTGAGGAGCCAATCACAGAGGTGCCTGTCCCTGAGGATCCAATCACAGAGGTACCCTTCCCTGAGGAGCCAATCACAGAGGTCCCTGCCCCCGAGGAGCCAATCATGGAGGTACCTGTCCAACAGGAGCCAATCACAGAGGTGCCTGTCCCAGAGCAGCCAATCACAGAAGTGCCTTTCCCTGAGGAGCCAATCAGAGATGTGCCTGTCTCAGAGGAACTAATACTGGAGGAGCCTGTCTCTGAGGATTTTGTTTCTGAGGAGCCAATCACAGAGGTACCTATCCAAAACGAGCCAATCACAGAGGTGCCTGTCCAAAACGAGCCAATCACAGAGGTGCCTGTCCCCAAGGAGCCAATAACTGAGGTGCCTGTACCCAAGGAGCCAATAACTGAGGGGCCTGTACCCAAGCAGCCAATCACAGAGGTGCTTGTCCAAAACAAGCCAATCACAGAGGTGCCTGTCCCCGAGGAGCCAATCACAGAGGTGCCTGTCCAAAACGAGCCAATCACAGAGGTGCCTGTCCCCAAGGAGCCAATAACTGAGGTGCCTGTACCCAAGCAGCCAATCACAGAGGTGCCTGTCCCTGAGGAGCCAATCACTGAGGTGCCTGTCCCTGAGAAGCCAATCACAGAGGTGCCTGTCCAAAACGAGCCAATCACAGTGGTGCCTGTCCCCATGGAGCCAATCACAGAGGAACCAATCATAGAGAATCCAATCACAGAGGAACCAATCATAGACAATCCAATCACAGAGGAACCAATCATAGAGAATCCAATCACAGAGGTGCCTTTCTCTAGTCCAGACCCTCCGCGCTGTGGCTAAGACTTCTCCGGAGCAGGACAGTTCAGTGGATCGTCCTTCGTCCCTGGACCTCATCTCTTCTCTTGACCTTGTGAGTCTGGTGCAAGACCGTAACACACCTGATCAAAGAACCTCCTGCTCCAGAAACCCCAAACCTCCAGGTCTTCAACAGTCCTTTGGAAACTGTCAGTCCACCAGAGAAAACCGTCCCACCAGAGACAGAGGACGTCAGCTCCGATGCCGCTCACTTCATGGTTTCAACGATGATCCGAAAGCTCTTGGACAAATCCCCCGTGTCCCTGGACATTAGGGAACAAGGAAAAGTTATTTTGCGACTGCGTGATATGGAGTGAAGAGTCTCCATGCCCCAGGGAACAGACCTGAAGACCAAAGACCTCAAAACTAAAGCTAAAGAGGTGGCGAGAAGTCTCCGGGAAGAGCTGGGACCCATCTCCTCCGCCCTGCTCCAGAGTGACTGGTTTGTGGAGGCAGCGGTGAGAAATCTGAACATCCAGCTCCAAGACCTCGGCGAGGACCGAGGCCGACGACCAGGACGCTTCTTCTCTCAAGTTTTTAAGATGTTCAGGACCAGGAAGAGCAGAGTGTCGCCTGGTCCTCTGAGAGCATACCTCAGATCAGCGTGTTAAGAGCACGTCACTCCTGCCTGAGGCCACCTTAGTAGTAGTAGTAGTAGTTTACCTAGTTTACCTTCACTCACTGTAGGAAGTCACCGCAGAAGGGCCGGGGACATAACAAAAAAACATAATTAAGACAAAAAACAACAGGCATGAAAAACAAAACAAAACCAAATTAAATTAAGGTTTCATTCCTAAAATTCAACAAAAAAGGGAAAAGATAAAAAAAATATTGAATTTTGAAAATTAAATTGGGAAAAACAAGGCTCATTTAAATATCGCATGGCATAATGTAATATTTTAATGTATAATGGCATATTGTAAAAATGCATATTTTATTGATATGCCTTGAGCTTTGAAGAACTCAAAAACAAAGATTTCAATGGGGGGTTATCTCGACTTAACAACAAAAAATCACAACCAAATTGGCAAAAACAAAGCCTTTTGGTATAGCTTAAGATTTTTAAGAAATGCCTTAAGCTTTGTTGGGCTGGAAAATAAAAAAAATTGGAATGGGTTGGGGGTAAATATAAAAACAATAAAAAATATATTACAATTTTTAAATGTGTGTCCTGTGTGTGTGTGTGTGTGTGGGGGTGTGGGTGTGTGTGTGCGTGTGTGTGGGGGTGTGGGTGTGCGTGCGAGCGGCGGCTGACTATAAGATCATGACGTGTGGAGTGGCCCATGACAGAGCATCAATCATCAGGCTTAAGTCTCTCAGCCTCGATCGAGGCCCTAATCCATGCGTTCTCAAGACTTCCCACATGCTTCAATACTTGCATTATACACAGACACACATTAGCACGTCTGCAAATCATCCTAAGTGCCATATATGACAGACTGAATAACTCAAAACAAGGTCACAAAAGACTGACACCTTAAAAATATAAACACCTAAATTGACAAATTACAAATTAAAACGATGTATTCAAAATAAAGTTAAAAGGTAATCCACATGACAACTTGAACAGAGATCTTTTATAAACCCAGGTTTCAATCTTCTGTAAAGGAAAAATGTATCTCAATCAAAGGAGTCAATCTGTGGAACAGTCTGGAGTGTGAAATCAAAACTTCTTCGTCTGATTTTGTGTTTAAAAAGTCTGTAAAATTATTAATGTTGCAGAAATACATCACTACGGATCAGTAACCTTTATTTTGTGTTTTGAGTTTTGAGTTTTGAGTTTTGAGTTTGGAATTGCCAGAGTTGCATTAGAGGCTCAAATGCACTGGAACTGTCAAAGATTTTGTGTTGATAGGGGGCAGATATTATAAGTTTTTACTTCTTTCTGCTCCGTTTCATTCATAGTAAATGCTGTTGTTGCATTTGTTTTTAAATGAATGAAATAAATAAAAAAATGAAAAAATGAAAAAAAAAAGTATTGGTAATAAGTACTAGTATGGATCACACTGACTCACTCAATGTTCATATCATCTAGTAAAGACACAATCAAATTACATAATCTCAATTGCATTTCTTACAAAGAACATATTCACAAGATGCTGCAGACAATGCACATAGATGTCAATGCACAAATGAAATCCTTTTGAAATGGTTAGCCAATCACTTTATCTTTATTGAGCCACAAGGGAATAGTTTGGAGTTAATTGCAACGAATCCAATTTTTTAATTAAAATGAACATCAGGACGATCTGACTGGAGTAGGGTTTGTTATTGCTCTTCCCCATCGCTCGACGTCTTTCATTTTGTCTCCCCTGCAGGACAGCTTGAGAGAGTCCTGTTGTTTTATTTTAATTGGGGCAGTCATGTAATTGGCCTACTCCATGCTGCTCACTTCAATTTAGAGCTTGCCGCGTGTGAACTGTTGTGTGTTTAGCAGCAGAGTGGATGTGGAGAGGTACAGTGAGAGGAAAAACACGAGGCAGAAGTCGATGTGTTGGAGATGCTGTATACTTTTCTATCTGTAACAAAGGTTAAAGGGCCTAACAAGATTATTGTATTTGTTATTCTACACTCACCTAATCTCTTACTTTGCAAAAGCATGTTTTATTGTGAGACAAACAACTGCACAAAGTCCAGCTGCAGGCGGCCATCTCCTCTCAGCCCTTGCCCTCCTGTACAGTTTCACGTACTTGCAGCGACTCGTCGGCGTCACATGAACCAAGTCTTAAGTAACTCAAAAAAATCAACCCCTAGCCCAATTAAACACAGTCTACAGCGACAAAATACATCTATAAATCAATAAACTATAAATTAGGAGAAATATAAACAAAAGAAAGTTGTTTTTTATTAACAAAAATAATGAATACATGTATACATGAAATGAAAAATAATTATATTGCTCTCAAATTATACTTGAATAGGCTAAATATTATCAGTTGGCATGATATTTTGGTTGCCTTTTTTCTCCCTAAAAAGTAAGACAGACTTCTTTTCTGACTATTTTCAAATCCAGGTTAAAAAAAGTTATGCTTAGCTGTTTTTGATTATTTATGCCTTGTGTGATGGTTTCTATCTTATATTGTTAAGCACATTTTGCATATAATTGTGCTATGCAAATAAACTTGCCTTGCCTTGTCCTTATTTTGCCTTAGAAAAAAACGGTTGTACTAAATGATTGCAGTTCCATGGGCTCTGGTTGGATGAGTGGGCTCCTATTGCATCTCCAAGACAATGGAACGTAGTCATTTAATAATCACTGGCTTGTATCAGAGAAAAGGAACCTCAACAAGCTTGTACAGTCACGTTGTGTGACTGTATCTGTCCAGTGAGAGACAAAGAAAGACTGACTGAAGTCTGAAGATGATGATAACTATTATTAATAATATGAAATATATTAGAACCTATTGTGAGTAACACACAGCTGCTCAAAGATAAGATAAGACTTTTATTGTCATCAAAAACACTGACATTAATGTCATAAGATCACTGAGCTTGTTATGATCAACAGAAGTTGTAAAAAAGTAGATTTTGGTAGATGCAGGCCAGCAGCCGTGCGGCTTTAATTGTTCTTTTTTCACCCTCCACATATGTAGACCATGATAAGAGAGGGGAAAAATATGTATTATGACCACGCCCACAAACAGGATTCAGGAGGAAAAGTGAGCGAAAGGAATAAGAGGAAACACACATGTCTAAATTAAATAAATCTTGAGGTTTGGACCACAAGAAATGGACACTTTGAGATTTTCATGTTTTTTAAATATTTATACATAAGATTAGCCTGAAACGTGTTTATTTCTTATGTCATTGCAATACTATACTTTTATAGACTTAAAGGGTTCTTGATAAATGTACACTTTGGGATTGGGATAATGACGAGGGTAACTGAATAAAAGTAGACAGTATTCCAGCCTAAATTAGGGCATAAACCATCATTTCATCCTTGTGTAAAAATTACTATCCAGTGGACTCGTCCAACTGTGTTCCTGTGTTATCTTCTCCCCAAGGCCAGACTCTGTGTCTTCATGATCCTGAGCCTACACATACTGTATACAGACATAATAGTCATCCCCCTCCCTGCTATGCTTGGCTGAGACTATTGACCAAGATATCCATTTGTACAGTATGTGTGTTACTGTATTTTGTTCACTGGCTACTCCATGGCACTGAATCCTTGATGTCCTTCATCAAAATATCATTGCAATGACTGTAACTTTCAAATGCATGCTTTGAAATACTTAATCAGCTCTTTGGCAATCGGACATCTGTCTTCATCACCTCTCTTATCACCCATTGTTAGTGGAAAAGTTGATTTCAAACGATAGGCTGAATGTAATTTATGAAAAACAAAATAGCGCAAGTTTATGTTCCCCTTGCACTCAGTCTTGGGAAAATGTAAACTCATAGGATTTTGTCAGACGTGATATCTTGTCTCATCTCCTGTTGAAGTGTCCCTGTGGAAAGACGTGACATTTGAATCTGTTCAGCTCCATGTTAAATGGTGCAACAACAACAAAAACAAGGAAAATCTGGACCAAACAAAATATGAATCCATCTGCATCACATCCGCTTCACTACCCTGACCCTATAGAGATTACTAACAGAAATGATTCTATTTAATTGATATTTGAATATAAAACTACATTGAACATGTATAACAGTGACAAATAGAAGTGGATTTGAATGTGATTGCCGGCATTTGTGATATGGCCCTTATCCCATGTCCCCCGTAGTGAGTGCTCTTTTCCAACAAAGGTCAGTATGACTTAAAATAATCTGAAGCAACATACCACAGAATCAAACATTGCACACAGATCTAAAATATAAAGACAAAAATACAATATTAGGCACAAAGACATAGTAATTAGGTTCTGGTTTTCCTCTTCTACAGCGTGCTAACTGCCTGTGAACACATCACTTCTATGCAAATGTTGGTTGTGTGGGAATTAGTACAAAGATGAAATGCACTGAAATAAAGGTGTGCAAATTAAATCTGAAATCAATTCTTCTGGTGCTGTACACTGCAGAGGTGGCTTGACGATAAATATTCATGCTTTCTTTGTAATCTCACTTTTAAAAGATCCTGGGTCAGAGAGGGTTCTGCTCGGTCCACATGTCAAGAACAAGAAGCACTGCAGCAGCAGCTGTGCTGATTTATGTTTTTTCAAGTGGGTGCATTAACAAGTGTGTAAGTCTTATGAAGTACATTGGCCTTTAGTGTTATGGTGTAAACACCAGTCTCTGATTAAAGAGACTGCTACGTGTGTGACGTTCATGTCCACTTTCTGCCACTCAAGATCTGCACCAGGACACTGCAGTACAGGGACGTGCAGTCAGGGGAGGCAGGGGAGGCAGAGCCTCACCTGCCATTATTGGAAACTAATAATTATTTTAGTTTAAATATATAATTTATATCCACTGTCCTATGCTTTTAATGTATATTCGGCACGGTTCCCATCAGTTTTGATCATTTCTGAAGTCAAAATCGCCGAAATCCCGTTATTCCTATTCAAAGAGACGAGGTGAGGCAGCGCTCCTGCGTGCCTCACCCCAGATCGCTCCCTCACAGTGTGTGTGTGTGTGTCTGAGTGCACTCAGCTCGTGCAGTTGATATATCACCGTTTGTTTCAAATATCCTGCTTTAAAAACATTTTTTAAACTCCTCTTAGTGTTTAGTAGTGTATTGCACGTATGTGTGTACAATTTATATTTAGTTTAAGTCTTTTGATCGTAGATGAACACACAAGGAAAAAGCTTGGCGTGAGGCAGGCGGTATCTGTGCCTCACCGCTAGGGGTGATAGTGAGCATAAAGTTCATACCAGAGTTGCTAACAAACAATCAGCCCAAAATGCTATTTCTTTTGCTGGAAAATGGATGATTTGAATGAAGATTTTTTTTCTCAATTGGACTTTCAAACAAAGAAAGAATTAATATAGACTGGGAGACCACCACTGGACTTACGAGGTTAGTCCGGCTGCGGGGGAGGAGTTTGTTAATCTGTGTTTTATGTTGAACATTGACAGATACCGGCAAAGTAGTGCTTTTCCGAAAAACACTGATTCAAACACTGCTCAAGAGTTCTGCAACTTGTTTAAATTATTGTTTATGTTCCTCGCGTCTCTCTCTCCTCGCGTCTCTCTCTCCTCGCGTCTCCGTCTCTCTCTGCTCCTCGCGTCTCCGTCTCTCTGCTCCTCTCTGTCTCTCTCTGCTCCTCTCTCCTCGCGTCTCTCTCTCCTCGCGTCTCTCTCTCCTCGCGTCTCTCGCACCTGCGCTTCTTAAAGATGTTGTTTGATGCGGAGCAGAGTCAGCAGCTAGATTTGTTGTGAGATTATTAAAAGAAGCTGGTTCTCTTATCTTTACAGTATATAAAGTTTGTGGATGTCATTGCATTGGTGATTAAATGCTATTTTATTTGAATAATGATTGTAAATCTGACTTTTAAAGTCAGTGCCTCCCCAATCACAAACCTCACCGCACGTCCCTGCTGCAGTAGGCCCAATGAATACAGTAGGTGTTACTGTCATACACGTTGTTGTAGGAACAAAAGATGCAGCAGTGGCTGTACAAGAAAAAGAGCCAAGACCTAAAGTGTCAAGACATAGACCATTAATGATGCCCTAAAAAGATTTTGTGGTGTTGTATTTTTGAATTGTATGTATTTAAATTGTAATAAAATGATAGATTTTTCTTTCAAGTGAAGTTTGAACTTTGAACAGCATAAGAATAGGTCAATATGAATGAATCTCCCGCTGTTATTACCTATGACTGAAGTAAAGCTGTCAGCAATAAACCCACAGACACTCTTTCCTGAAGCTTGTGGGTTATTTTTGAGGCTCCCCTTGAAAATACACTAACAAACTGTGAGGGGAACCCCCATGGGGGCCCATTGTAAACAAGTGGGTATGATGCACCGAGTGCAATCCCACTTTTTCTGTTTGAGTGAAAATATGCTCCTTTCATCTGAGACAAACAAGTACATAACACAGAGCCTACACCAGTACAGCGCACGTTAATTACCACATTCATTTACCATGTTTAATCTGCGCACCGACAGAAATACAACAAGTAAACAATAGGCAGAGCAGAGCTTTTTCTCTTGTTTTCTTTGTTTGCAGCAGTGCAACATTTAGTCAAGAATTCCATTCTTTGGAAAATTGGACTCCACAACAATGTCCTGGTTTGCCTTGTTCAATAAGTTGATATTTCTGGCTTAATGATCTGTGTACAAACTATAAAGGAATGTATTAAAATATCTAGGTTATGAAGACCTTCTTGGTAAAACAGAAGTCTATTTCTGTGTTATGTTTTGCCCATAAACTGATCAAACATTAATGCCACTGTTCCAGTCAGCATTACCGAAGAGACCAGCTTTACTTCTTCTGATTAAGACGATGATATTCAGTGCCAGAAGTTATGGGTCAATCCTCAGTGCATTACAACTCAAAGCGTTGCAGACAATTCAATCTGGGAACTTAATATTTTTTAACTCCCAATACAGTCACGCCACTACCCATACACGTCTGGCATGCCTGGTCACCTGAGCCTGCTCCATTTATTATCAAAGCACACAGCAAATTTGAACCTGGAGGGAAATACGATGCTTGACAGCTCATAGTGTCCAGCAGTAGAAAAACTAGCTGAAGTTACACAATTATTGGTGACCACGCAAAAAAGAAAAAGAAATAAATAAATCTCAATCTTTTTCTATGTACCCAAACGCAACTCTACACCTGCGAGACGTATGGATTGCTCTGCGGTTGCGGTCAACAAGGTAACTCAAGGTATGGCAATGTCTGACCATGAGGAAAATATTCAAATCATCAACTCTGGAGTATTATGTCTGTATCTTTGGATAAAGCCGACCAGTGTTTTAGTGTATACTACACTGTTGGTTCAGAGACAAGGCCATCATCAGTGTCACTGGTCATCGGCATCACTGAAGTGAAGCTTTGATCAAGTGGCTGTTCAGCAGATGAAACAATGGAATGGAAGTCCCTCTTTATCTGACACACAGACACAGGAAGGAGGAAGAAGGCCGACAAGTATATGACACAACAACATCTCAGAGCATCAGTTCACCACTTCCTCACTTGAAACAACCATAATGTCAGCAGGCCACAGGTCAGGTCTGCATTAGGAGGCAAAGCTTTGTTTGACTAACTTGAGGATAATAATAAAGTGTCTATATGAAGAGCCTGTCACATCAAAACTATCATTGTTATGTATTCTTTTATATCCCTTTATCACAACAGTAGTAGCCTGGCCTTAGCCATCCGTACACTCCGCTCAATTATCATTTCCCTGCATGTAACGTCTGGGCCTGGTCCCTGGGCATGCGATCACAATGTTGTAGCTAGATGTGGGTGACGTCAACAGTTTGCTTACAACGGGCAGGTTGTAGTTTGGCAATGGCGAAAAATGCGATAGTAAGTTATCCGGTCTGGTTCTATCAAGAAAATGAAGCCGGAGAAAGAGGAATGTTTAGAAAATGTAAATGCTGGCAACAATTGTGGCGCTACTCCCCACGGGCTACGTTAGCAGCAAAGAAGATGGCTAGGCTAAATGCTAAATGCTAACGACAGACTCGGACGCACTACATACGTCACGGTAAACTCAGATCCAATCGTTTCAATCTGCAAAAGAAGTTAACCCCTCCTATCTGCTAACGGAGCTCAATGGAGCACCTCCAGACCTCAGTACGAAATGTCATTTGTACTATGGTGTGGTACGACCAGGCTACAACAGTAGTTATCTTGGAGGACTTTACTCAACCGTTGAATTTGTCAACACAGATCAAACAGTTAAAACATAAAACACATTGGTATTGGTCCATGCGGGGCAGATGACCAACGTCCAAAATTGTTGATAAATGTCCATAAATTGTTTGAATGTGTACAAACATATGTCAATGTGTGGTCTTTTTGTAATTGTAATTATTTGTTCATTTGGATGGGACAGTGCGTTTTCATGAACAGCAGGAACTCTTAAATACACCTGATTTTAGCTGGGTAGCTAAATTTCACCTGTAGTCCCACACACAGTTTTTAATAACTGTTCTAACTATTTTAAGTGCTTTATGAATCAGGTCATCCTCGTGCAGGCTCGACCTGTTTTGATCCTGAGTCTCCACTCTAACCTCTCTATTAGCCTGGCAGCAGCGGCATGCTCTCACACTGTGTCCGATTACCATAACTTACCCCCTCCTGTGCCGGTTTAGGCAGGAACAGGGGAATCTGTGACACATCTGACAACTCCACTCACAATCCAGCACGCATTAGAGACGACCTCCGGCCTGCCTGCCTCAATACAGAGCTCGCTTCCTGATGTTCAAGCCAAACACACTGCTTTTGTAGTGATGAAGAAAAGAGGAAACCGTCTGCAGGCCTTACACACTGGAATAGCAATTAAATTAGGCACATTTTGTCACAGCTGGGTCCTTGTAGCATCTTAAAGGAATAACAGGGCTAATCGGGAAGACTTTTGAAATGAGTGGATCTTTATCATAGCAAGTGTCTGGATGAGCGGTTCATTATGGAGGGACCCTTCAAAGAGGACAGTGTGGTAGAGGACACCTTGAGAGGAAAGAGAGGACCAAGGCGAGGAGCAGGATGGAACCTTGCTGAACCAGCACAACACACGCACAATGATCACTGATCACTATCAGCCATTTGCACAGGCTCTGCGCAATTACCTCCAAATAAAGGTCATTTTAACGTCACGGAGAAGGAAGGCCCATTTAGGAGGTGGAAACCAGGATTAGAGAGGTTATTTTAACAACAGAAAGGTATTGTGTTGTTTGAGGGGGGAGCCATTTTTGTTGATTATTATCACATTTCAAAAATACAAAAGGTTGAGTTAAAAAAAGAAAACTTACAATAAATGTGTAAAAAAGGGGCCTATTTCTAGAGGCACATTTCCTTTTTAATGTAAATTGATATAAAATGGTGAATGACAGAAGCATTATATTATTACATGACAAATAATCACAATATCTATAGTTTAGTAGTTTTGTATCTGAAAAAACATGTTTTTTTCAGATATGTTTTTGTCCCTCATTAGGTTTCCAAATTGTCGCCGTTTTTAAGAATTTTTCGTTTTGGACAATAAAGTGGGCTGTTTAGAAAACAAGGTACCACTATGACGCTTAAAAACAAAAGTATTTTCCACACAATTCTAGAAGATCACTAGGGCATAAGGATAGGGTAGGCCGAGAGCTTTATTTACCCTTTATACTCGTTTCACAATTTTTTTTTCTATTTTCATATTAATTTCACATTCTAAAACGACAAAACATAAAGTAATATTATCCTTTTTAGTTGAAAATAATAATTCTTAATATTTCTTCTTTAGATGAAACAAACTATTTTCTACAGGACTGCTTTGACTTATTTTTCTAAAATTAATATAGAAGCTTGGAACTATCAATCGAGCTGTATACACTATGGCATTCACTAAGTTGGTCTTGCAGAAATGTGGACATGAACAGGGAAAATGGAAATGTCGGTTTCTTGGCACTTGACTTCCACTTACTGCACTAATGTGTCCCAGGAGCCTCTTTCACCATTTCTCTGAAAGTTGAAAAGTTTATGTAGAACATTTGAGATGTCTTTGCGAGTCTTCATCGGTACATGTTTAAAACAACCTCTAATGACTATTGTGCCAATTCTAGTGGCTGAATGGTTTGAAGTTCAAACATTATCATGAGAAGTAGGACTAAAATGAAAATAAGCATTATTCAAATAAAGTTGAGCCAATAAAGCATACAAAAATCAATGCAAAAAGATTCACTAAAACTTCCAAGTTAAGTTTCACTGATGGAGAGATTGGATTTTATTACTGTTTCGTTGTCATGTCTTTACTGCTAGACCCCATTTCCACTTTTGATTTATGATCCAGCCAATTAACAGAGGGAAAATCAGGAGGCTATAGAGGCAATTTAAGGGTAAAAGAAGATATATCTGAACCAATTATGAGCACTTGCAAAAATGAAGCCGAAGAAATGAAATGCTTTCCTTTGCTCTTGAACTTCGAAGTGCAGTCATTGTTGTAACAGCAGCAGTGAAAAGTCAAAAGGATAATAGTCTCAATGCAATTCACGGCAGAAAAAATCAGACACAGGAATGGACCGCATGTGAAAGTGTCGATATGGCTACAGTGTATATTGAAAAAGGTTTTCTCTGTGGAGTCGCAAACATGGCTGTCTACCTACTGTACAGCACGAGCGCATGTTTGCATTGAGCGCAGTATAAAGCCTCAGACACAAAGCCACATGTATAGATATGCATGTACTCTGCCTGTACACAGACCAAATGACAAGGGCATTTCCATATTTACCACTGCCAGAGAAAAGGGGAAAGCAAGGGGAGTAAAAACTCATAAATAAATGACAATACACCGCTTGTCCAGGAAATAGAAGCATAATTTTGTTGTGTATTATATTCAGCTAGCTAAAATTTAATCTCCCTTTTAATACCCTCTATTGTATAAAGAGGAAAGAGGTTGCAGAAATATAAACATTAGGAATGTAACCTTATGAAAATCGATTTGGCAATGACAAATATTATCTCCTCTCTGTTTTTTATTATTGTAACTTCAGGTGCATGGGGACTATCAGTAAGAAAATACTTTTATTATGTCATTTTAAAGAAGTCTAAAAGAAATTGCTGTGTGGTAACCATACCAGATAGAGAACAAGCAAAAGGCTAATGTAACCAACATTATGACAGGAGTAGAGAAAACTGGATTCAACTGGATGCAATATAAACGGTATAAGCGGTATGCGATAAAAGTTTGGCCAACAATAGAGATTTTTGTTGTACTAGCATATTGGGATAGGTCATTATGTCATCAAATTGCACGGGGCCCAACGGAGTCCCTCCTCCATGCTAGGTACTCTGTTGGGCCCTGGTGAGACTTGAGGTTTACCCGGCGCCGATTGGCTAAAGCTAGCGCAGGCTCTGACGCCAGGAGAAGCATTAGCCCAGATCACTTCCATGGGCCTAAAGTCACGGCCGAAGTTTGGTAAATTTAGCGTTGGGTCAACAGCTCACAAAAGCTACTTTGTTAAACAAAAGTAATTGTGCCAAAATGATCACATTTACATCAATTGTTTAAATCCAATGCGCTGTTTTAATGCAGAGAAATCCATTGCTGCAAGCGCCAACAAAAGTGCTTAGGGAGCGTCAACAAATGTCAAAACCAGCTTTGTAAACGAACAATAGCTTTTATGTGAAGCCATGTACACGCACAAAACTCTCAGACACTATAAATGATGACCATATCTAACTGCTACAGACTTTGATTTCGACATGTGTGAGTTTTTTATATTTTTAAAGAAAACATGTGTTTCTTTTTTTAAATTGCTTTTACAGTAAATGTCTTACTGTAACATACATAAATAATGTGTGTTACAGCATTTGTCTCTTTGTTTATATTTTTATGATTAATAAGCATGCATTAAAGGCGCTATACCCGTTTCTACAATGTTTGAATGTTTAGCACCGCCCCCCAACTCGCTCACAGGCTTCTCATTTCCCCTACGCTCTCATAACACGGAGCCACCTAGTTTTATTTGCGATCTGATACGTATGCTAACATTAGCATTAGCGCAACTTGTAAGCTGTGCAACAATCACTGATGAAATGGCACTAAAGCAATGCACTGCTAACACAATATATAAGTAAAAGAATACCATTAGTTTCGCGTCCGGATGTATTAATTTAAACATTAGAATATATTCTAATATTTAATTATAATTTATTATACAGCTCCTCACACCAGCAGCACTCCATTGACTTGAATGCAATTCTTCCGATAATTTCTTCTTGATAACAGAACTCTCAATCCAATAATGACCGCAGCCCCAATGCAATCTCGGTTTGTAATTCAGGTGTGTAAAATACTGCCATTACTTTGCAAGTACAACAAGCTATCAGCGCCTGTCACTACATCGTGCAGTTTTTCTGCACACTTGTCTGTGTAGAGAAGCTAGCGGAGCTAGCCACGCTCAATAAACAAATACATATCAATCAACACCATTAAACGTCAATCGGACAATACAGTATACATATACATCCTTAACACACATGCACGGACGATTTCAGAATTTGCTGTCAACGTTTTCATGACAAAAATACTGTTTTAAAGTGACAAAAAGTGATCGCGAAAAACCCGGAAGTTACCATGAAACAGCTAGCTAGCTTAGCTGTTACCTGCCTAGCACGTCCCGGTGAAACCTTTGGGAGCTAACTATTTTATTCGCAGTCATTAAATACATTTCTAATTATAAGGGTTGTCTAAATATTGTCAATTTGTCAAATATGTATATATTTTTTATTTTAGAATTATATTCGAATTTTGAAGTCGAAGCCCTGGTGTTAAGCAGCGCTGTAGGGGCTAGAGGACGCAGGCTGTAGAGGCTAGAGGAGGCAGGCTGTAGAGGCTAGAGGAGGCAGGCTGTAGGGGCTAGAGGACGCAGGCTGTTCGCTGCTCGTTCTGTGAGCGGAGGAGAACGAGCGGCCCGCTCAGACTCTACTCAGCACTTTTCACTGCTTGAATTTCATACACAGTGGAATCAATGACCTCAAGTTTTCAATTAAATTATGTATTATGATACAACTTGTATGTAGTAAAAAGCATTTTTATCAACTACTTAGAAAAAAAATCGGGTATAGCTTCTTTAAGTCCTTAGCCAAAGAGTTCCACCTGTTTATTTAATTTCATTTTTGACTAAGGATTTGTTTTTTTTTATATATATATATATTTATATATATATATATGTAGTCAATAAATTAAGTTCTAAAAACTGATTATAAAATTCCATGATTCCTGTGTAGATTGAAATTAGGACTAAAAAGGGCTCAACCCGATCCACCCAAACGGTGTCCCTTATTTTTCTGTTCTCAAATTGGCAACCGTACCTGGTCCATGTATTTTTTGTTCAATGGTTTTTTCAAATTAAAATTGAAAATGCAATATTAGGGCCAGGACTTTACTGCGTTAATTAAGATTAATTAATTATACAAAAATTTGTGCGTAAAAAAAATTGACGCATTTTAATTGCATATTTTCTTTTTTTCCACTGCGGAACGTTTCTCACTGGAGGAGTTTCTGTGAGTAGCCATGTGTCTGTAAATACTTGAAGGCTGGCGTTTCGGTACTCCCCCTGGCGTTGCGGTACTCCCGCTGGTAGCCATTGCTGGTAGCCGCTAGCTCAGTCTTATTGGAGAGGGACATTACCGGTGATCAAGGCAGTACCTTCGTACCTTCCATCCCGCGCGGCAGCCTCTGGGTGTTCAGAGGGACCTCCGCTCTCCACAGCACCAGCAGCTGGTCCCGGGTGTAAACAATGGGAGCGCGTAGGCACATCTCCATTCACAGGTATAATCCAAACTTTATGATGAGGAAAACGGTGGAAAAACACGGCGTGCCTCATTTCCTAAGTGGGTACTAGCTTCATCCAGCTGTATTATAACAGCAGTTACAGAAAAAATAAAAATAAGTATGCTAAAAAGTAAGAAAAGGGGGAAGGAGAGGGGGAGCGATGCATCTTGCAGCTGGCTCCTGCCAGCGCATGCGTAATATGTGTTACTTCTCACTGTTCTCAGGTCAAATATTTATATGCAATTAATTGCGATTAATTAATTACAAGTCCCAGCCCTATGAAATATCTAAAAACGGCTTGAATTTTTATTTTTCATTTCGATGAGGAAAAGGAAAAACAAAAAATTGGCCTGATAATTGATTTTTCGTTTCGATGCAAAACGAAACGAAAAATTTTGGCGCAACCGGAAGTTGGCTGTGCAGCGTTATTTTTGTCCGGTTGGAAACAGCAGAAAGCAGGCAGCACATTTTTTTTGTTTCATCTTAGTCGGTAATAATGTGGAGCATCTCCATCATGAAATAAGTTTTGTAAATCATAATTTTGAGATTGGGGGGTTTGAAGATGACTCAAACATGTGGCCTGCCCTGAGTCACCTGTTAGCTTATAAATACGTAGCTTGCCCAGCTATTACTTGGCCACAGCAACAGCAACGGTAAAATCTTTGGGAACTGTTTTAATTGCAGTCATGAAATAAACCTTCAGCATTCATAAATGTGGACTGAAGTTTATTTTGTGTGTTCAGTTGGCAGATAGCCGTATAGTAAGCGGTTCGCTCTTTCTGTACTTATTTTCAGATCCGTTCTATACATTATCACTTACTTATTTGTTTAATTTTCCCTATTGGACTAAATGATAGTTTTGGAATAATTTATGCCCAAAATCATGCTATTAGGTTTTGAGTTGATGAGTTGACGTTTTTTTTTTTTTTATTGTTCAGTTGCGTTTGGTAGGCTGGTTTATACTGTAACAGCGTCATGAGATAGCTGGGCTGGAGGTGGCTGCGTGAGCAGAGGATCTGCAAAAATACTGTCAAAGCTAAGTACTTGCATTTGTCTGTGCTATGAGCTCTAACTTTGCGTTGATGATACTTAACCTGCGAAGTGCAGGCACATGCTAAGTATGTGCCTGCATACTTAGTATGTGCAGGTTAAGTATACCAGGAATGTGGAATCACAGTCCTTCACTAAAACGCAGCCGCAACTGCTCCAGTATTCTGAAGACTGAAGCAGAGCAGTCTCGGCCGGAGGATGTGGAATCCCTTACAGCTCCCTGTGGTCCCTCGTGCCCCCATGGCATCACACTGCATCTCTCCAGGGCGCCAGCGCCATTCTTTTTTTTCACCCTTCTTTTTTAAATAGTATTCAATAAATATGCTGCTCATACTAGTGGCTTTAATTGCGTCATTGTGACATAATCATGAAAAACAAATTCATAAAAATAAATCAAAACATAAAATATCACACAGATAGATAGATGCTTTATTGATCCACCATAGAAGAAATTCAGGAGTCCAGCAGCAGAGGATTCATACAGGTCTGTTGTACAGTCGGACAGCCGAAAGAACAAAGGATCTCTTGAAACGTTCCATTCGGCAGCGCAGTGATATAAGCCTGTTGCTACAATTACTCCTCTGAGCGGCAAAAGGGTCGTGTAGATGGTGTCTGGAGTTACCCAGGATGCCCTGCATTAGAGCCCTCATGCTTCCCTCCAGCACAGCTCCTACAGAGTCCACACTTCTCCCCATCACAGAGTCACATTTCCTGATCAGCCTGTCGAGCTGTTTTCTGTCTCTCGAGGTCAGACTGCCGTCCCAACAGGCGACCCCGAAGAACATGACACTAGTTTTTACAGACTGGTAAAATGTGTGCAACATCTGACTGCTCACATCAAAGGACCTCAGTCTTACTACCAGTTGCTACTGAATGCAGTAGCTGTTGAAAAATGCAATCATTCAATAAGTGATCGAGGTGATTAAACAAAGAAACTGTAGTTTGGTCTGACCCATTCCTCAATAAAGAACCAGCTCAGAGCTAGATCTGATCCCTGTTATGTCATACGGTAAATGCTGGAGCCACAGAAACCAAACAGTTGTGCCAGCAGGCTAATCACAGGGGCTGGTAAACCAATCCTCCGTGGACATGCACCGCAAGTATGAAAGTGGGTCTAGCAACCCGATTATTTATTCATTTTGTTTGATTCAGGATGATGTTCTTCTCATGTTTTTCCCCATTCTATCTGGCAAGGGAGCTGGCACTATGCCCTCTGTTTAAGATATCAAAGATTTGTGGCATCTTGCCGTCTTGTGCTGGCTCGCTTGGGGAGTTTAACTCAACATGAAATGGTTAAAGCTGCAGTTGTGTAAGTTGAGAGATAAAAGAATAGAAAGGGAGGGCGGGTACGAGAGGAGACGGTCTGAGAAATGAACAGATGAAATGGGATTCTTCAGGCTAGTGCCGCGACTGCTGCATGAGGAAGCTGCAGTGTTTCCTGGGAAATGTGTGTGTGGATGTCCCAAGAGAGAGAACGGCATCGGAGACTTCAATTATGTTTATTTAATTTATGTTTATGTCACTCTTGCACTACAAGTCCACTTATCATTAACATAAAACAAGGTTTAACTAATAAAAATAAAAAGGATAAGTGCAGCATGTTGTTTATGCTTTCATATATGCTTCACAAACTAGATGCAGAAGGATTTCAGGGTTTTAGGGATTCATCTTAAAGCTTTTATTGTAGGCACAAAATGTCATTGCAAACAGGAGGAGCAACTAGACCAACCTGACCAGTTTGAGTGAACTTTCCCTATCAACATAAAAAACTGATTATTGAAATATTTAAAACCTTTGTTGTAGTCTATTTTTGCCTAAGAAACAAACTTTTTGCAGGGTGGTTATAGAAGGCAAGGCAAGTTTATTTGTATAGCACAATTCATACACAAGGCAATTCAAAGTGCTGAACAGAACAAGAAAGCATTAAAATCATAAATAATCACAGTACATTAAAAAAAAAAAAAAATAAAAATAAAAGATAAAAATATAAAATCCCTCAGTTGTATGCACAGCTAAACAGAACTGTTTTCAACCTTGTCTTAAACATTGTCAGAGAGGAGGCCTGTCTCACATCTTCAGGAAGACTGTTCCAGATTTTAGCAGCATGAATCTGAAAAGCAGCCTCCCCATGTTTAGTTCTGACTCTGGGCACTAACAGGAGTCCAGTCCCTGTGCTCCTCAGAGTCCGGGCTGGTTCATATGGGGCTAACATGTCACTAATATAGTTTGGTGCGAGGCCATGGAGAGACTTGTACACAAGCAGAGCTGTTTTAAAGTCTATTCTCTGAGCCACAGGAAGCCAGTGCAGGGACCTGAGGACTGGACTAATGTGGTCGTACTTCCTGGTTCTAGTCAGGACTCGAGCTGCTGCATTTTGAATGTACTGCAGCTGTTTTACAGCCTGTTTGGACAGACCTGTGAGCAGGCCATTGCAGTAGTCTAACCTACTGGAGACAAATGCATGGATAAGAATCTCCAAGTCTGCTTTAGACACTATGTTTTTGATCCTGGAAATGTTTTTTAGATGGTAAAAAGCTGCTGATGTTACTGATTTAATGTGGCTATTAAAATTTAAGTCTGAGTCCAGTATTACCCCTAGATTTCTGACCTTGTTTGAAGGTTTTAGGGAGAGAGACTGTAGGTGACAGATGACACTCTCTCTTTGTTTCTGGGGACCAAAGACAATCATTTCAGTTTTGTCTGCGTTTAGCTGAAGGAAGTTGTTTTGCATCCACTCACTGATCTGTTGGATACAGTGAAGGAGTGAGTCCACTGGTCCATGTTCTCCTGCAGTCAGTGAGACATAGATCTGAGTGTCGTCTGCTTAGTTGTGATAGGACACTTTGTTTCTGCGTATTAACTGACCTAACGGCAGCATGTAGAGATTGAACAGAAGAGGTCCCAGGATCGACCCCTGTGGTACTCCACAGGTCAGGGCCATATGATCTGAGACACAGTCTCCAATCTCCACAAAGTACTTCCTGTCTTCAAGGTAAGACCTAAACCAACTTAGGGCGGTGCCAGCGACTCCAACCCAGTCCTCTAGTCTCTGTAAGAGGTAGAGGACTGGGTTGGGTTGTAGAACTATACTAACTTCAAGCAACAATGCTCCTTGATGTGGCTATGAAAAAACCAATTGAACATATGCGTGAGAAAACCAACCCTGGTGCCATCCCGTATAATGGACTGGGAACATAGGGGACAAGAGGCTAACACCACTTGGTTTCTGATTTCCTGTGTAAATCACCATGAAGCCAAAATGACTTGAGATAGATTACCTGTCAGTGCATTAAGTACAAGTCTGACCACATCTGAGACCACAGGAGATTTAACTTTCCCAACGACAGCCTGAACAGTGGGCTTTTCAAAACCACACTGCACCTTCATGTTAAAAGCATTGAGAGAAAGGAAGGTTTCTCACCCATCATCTGTACTTCTTAGCATCTGTACTTCTTAGCAAGTTCTTAGCAAGAAACCTTCCTTTGCTTTGACTAATCCCTGTACGACTGAGAGCTTACACAAACTCATTGAGAGAAAGTCAAAGCTCACAGTTCAAACTGCTGCCAAGGTGAACATACAGACAACTGTCCATGTCCACCTACACACATCTGCATTAATATTAAGTGATTAAGTTTGGACATCTTTGATAAGCATCAAGGATAGTTAATGTAGTGCCAACTTAAGCACAGCTGGACTTAATACAAGCCAGGAGAGAATCAAACATAAAGGAGCAGCATGAGATCAATGATCTCGATTGAGAACCAATGGATTTCGCATTATAACCCACTGTTGGGTATTGGTTGAGTTAACATCCATTCGCTCATTCCACGCCTGCTGTCCTTTCCTGCTGAGGACGAGAGATCAATGGTGAAAGACGACCTTCATGTGGACGAGCCGGAGAGAACAGCAGAAAAGTTACAGCAGGACTGTATACTGCTTAAGGACTGGAAAGAATCCAGAATAGATGCTTGGTGATAGTTTTTACGTTACATAATTATCATGCTAAAACAGATACATGTAGTGGAATGTTGATAAATGATATTGTTATTTATTGGTATCATTTATGAATAGATTAAGATTAAGAGAGATCCTTTATTCGTCCCACAGTGGGGATATTTCAGTGCTGTATCACAAATTATAGAACAATAGGAAAGAGGAGAACACAGCACAAGATAAGTGAACAATAGCTATACTAATTAAAATAAAACAAAATCTCTAACTATAGCATCAAATAACAAGTACAAAATCTCTATATTGAAAATAATAATTATAAAAAAGAAGTATCAAAGTTTTACATTTGGAAAAATAAGAGGCAAGTATAAAGTACTGTGTTATCTAGTGCAAGCAATGTGTATTATATGTTTACATCTGTACATTAGCAGCATGAGGCTCTGGGACACAGTGACTCAGTAAAGTGACAGTGCATGTGGTTATTGCACATCCTGATATTAATTAAAACGCATGACACGTGAGATCAAGTTAGCAGTGTTCATTAGTCCTCATTGTTTGTTGTACAGTCTGACAGCAGCAGGAAGGAAAGACCTGCGGAACCTCTACTTCACACTTTGAGGATGAATAAGTCTGTCACTGAAGCTGCTCTCCAGAGCAGAGAGAGTGTCCTGCATGGGGTGACAGTCATGGTCCAGCAGAGATGTTAGTTTGTCCAGGACCCTCCTGTCCCCCACCTGCTGCACTGTGTCCAGGGAACAGCCAAGGACTGAGCTGGATTTCCTGATGACCTTCTCCAGCTTCTTCCTGTCCCTCTCTGTGATGCTGCTGCTCCAGCAGACTACACTGTACAAGATGGTTGATGCCATGACAGAGTCATAGAAGGTCTTTAGGAGTGGCCCCCAGAGTGACGTCTGTGGAAATCCACCACCATCTCCTTGGTCTTCCCCGCGTTGATAAGGAGGTGGTTCCACTGACATCAGTCCACAAAGTCCTGTATTACTCCTCGTCATCATCCGTCCTCGGAGTCCAATGATGGCAGAGTCGTCGGAGAACTTCTGTAGGACACAGCCGTCTGTGATGTGTCTGAAGTCCGCAGTGTAGAGGGTGAAGAGGAACGGCGCAAGTGTCCCCCCCACACTGCAAGTCAGGACCTCAGACACAAAGTCCCTGGTTTTCACAAACTGGGGTCTGTCTGTGAGGTAGTCCAGGATCCACTCAGACAGGTCATAGTCTACTCCAGCTGTCTCCAGCTTGTCCCTGAGAAGCCTCGGCTGGATGGTGTTGAAGGCGCTGGAGAAATCGAAGAACAGAATCCTCACAGCGGAGCCGGGTTTCTCTAGGTGGGACAGTGAGCGGTGGAGGAGGGAGATCACAGGAGCGGTCACTGAGGTCTTTGGCCAATGATGCCTTGGGCACTGGTACCACACAGGAGGTCTTCCAGAGCTGTGGTACCGACCTCAGCCTGAGGCTCAGGTTGAAGACGTGCAGAAGTTTATGTATCCAGTGATGCACTCCGTCATGCCATTTATGTCCTGGCCTTGGGAGCACGTGAGCACATCTCACGAGTATAATCCACGTTTATGATGAGGAAAACGGTGGGAAAACATGACTTGACTAACATGGGCACTAGCTTCATCCAGCTGTATTATAACAGCAGTTACAGAAAAAAATAAAAATAAGTACGCTAAAAAGTAAGAAAAGTGGGAAGGAGAGGGGGAGCGATGCAACTCCACAGCTGGCTCCCACCCGCGCATGCAGGGTAAATTAGTGTAGGAGGTGAATTAGTGTTTCTGGTAGAAACTTTAGCTCATTCTAGTGGTCCTTTTAAATTCTGCACAATTATATTATATAATAGCCAAATGAATGAATTAAAAGATTAAAAAATAATAATAATATTAATGGCTCAGTCCAGGTCCAGTTCTGGTTCACACCGGAGACATACTGTATATCTCATTTTTTGATAATTTCAAAGTAAATGAATGACTCTTAACACAGGGTTGAGTCATTGCGGGATGTGGCATCCTGCATAATATTACTAATGATAATAACGTTTATAATTCTATCTATAATAATAGCACATTAGTCTACACATATATTACCGGGCTGTTTAAGGTTAAGACACAAAGCTGCTCAACCATTTTTCTGGAATTTTTTATCTCTGATGATCCATTTTTGCTTCTCACATCAGCATTCCTTATTCAGCTTTCCCATACCTCAGACCCACTCTCCACTTACCCTATGGCATAACCGATCTATCATTACTGCAATCAACACAATGGAGCTCTCTCTCTCACTGCAGCCACGCTAACCCCTCCCTGTGGACAATGCACAGAAGAGTTGAACTTGCCAACACTGAATCATCACGTTTATAATAACATTGAAAGACATTGCAGGGTGCAGCAGATTAGTAATAAAAATCACACTGTCAATCTAAATATTCAGTTACTGACATTGACAGGGTTAGGAGTGGTTTCATGTTTCACTTTCATTTTATGCCATGACTGTGGATTCACTTTATCTCCAGATGTTGGATTGACCTATTCTTCATTCTTTAGTGGTAGGGGAAACCGTAGCACCAGGAGGAAACCTAACTCTACTCAGAACCCTGTTCCTGATCCTGTAATCCTGTGGGATTCGAACCCAGGACCTTCTTGCTGTGCATGAAAAGTATGTATGAACTTGTGTCTAGGGGTAGCCTGGCCTTTGTCATCCGTAAACTCCGGTCAATAATCATTTTCCTACAAGAAAGTCTGGGTCTGATCTTAGTGGTTGCGCATATCTCGGTTATATCCCAACCAACCATTCAGCAAGCAGAGGAGGCGGGTGTTGTAGGGTAGGTCTCGAAACGTCAAGAGTTTGCGTCAAATTTTCCGGTTGTTTGTTTCAATTGTTGTGGTTCGGTTCTCATATATCAAGAGATTGAAGCCGGAGCAAAAGGAGTGTTCAGCAAATGTCATGGCTGGCAAAGATGTAGTGGCTCTATTCCCCACAGGATCAGTTAGTGGCAAAGGAGATGCTAGGCTAAATGCTAATGACTAGCATTAGATATGTCACCACTAGATACGTAAACTCAGATGCAATCGTTTCCATCTGCAAAAGGAGTCAACCCTTCCCACCACAGACACGGGCCGCTATAGCAAGCCTAGTCTCAGTTGTCGCTGAAGAACCAGGTAAAGATGAAGCGTGGGAAAGTGCACCAACAGCTGCTTTGTGCGCAGTTTTGAGCTGGTGGCGATTCAAAACTGTTTTCCCATTACTCCTGTATACAATTTTTGTATGGCAAAGTACGCACATACAAGCACAGGCCACCTTCATCGAATCCCATCGTCTCCCACCTCAACAAGCCATGCCCACCTCCATTTATTTTTTCACTCTGTTATCAATTGCAACTTGTGCTCCTTCTTCCATAAACAACGAATCCATGATTGTGATTGTGCGTGCATGCTAGGCTAGCTTTGATAAATGAATGTAAGACGCGGTAGCACACTAGAGCACACCTTTCTTCAGCAAGTTTCTTCCGTTCGCTCTCGTTGATAGGCTTTTTTATCACGCTGAGTTTTGCATGCGGATCGCAACCAAGACATTATCAAAAGCTCCTCAAGACATGATTGTCCCAATTCCCAGTACCAGCAAAGTCCATTTTGTATATATTTTGTATTAAATAAAATAGCATTGCGTTTGGTTAACGTTAATTAATTACGGCCTACCTTCGTCTAAAATGTGCCCAGCTTGTACCGGTCCGCGGAGCTGCTGGCTGTTATTGCTCCGTTCGGGATTCAATTTTCCTTCTCCTCTTCTTTTCAAAAGCTCCGTGCAGTGGCCGGAAACTTTCACCTCCGTGTGAACATTGCTAATTTGGCCGCGTCTTCATTTGCGCGTGAGGTCAGCGCCCCAGTGCCTTGATTCATTTGCGGATAGCTCAAGTAGCTACGGCCACGGCACATTTAAAGCTGCACTAACTGACTTTGGGATTTTGAAGCCGCGGACTCGCTGGCCTCGCTCTTTCTCCTGGATCCCCGCACCCACGAAGCTATCGCCCCCCCACACACACCCACTGTTGTTGACGGAGCTAACGTCTCCCAATATGGATAATACATGGATATGGATTTGGACGTGGATGGCGTGACCATAGAACGATGGTCGGGAAGCGCCGAGGAACGGGACTTTCTTTTGGATGGCTGTCTCGCTGTGTAAGCAGTTACCGGTGACGTATATCCCAATGCACTACATGGACATGGATAGCATTTTTGTAATGAATACAAAAATAAAGTGCAGCTTTAAGTCCCACTCGCAATCATATTACTTTTTATTTAGACATACATACAATTATATTCATATTATATATATAGATAGATATAACAGATACACACGTATATATATTGATGTATATTTTTTTAATTAACCATTTCATTGTGTATTATAAAAAAATAAAACAAATAATTTCAGACCATTTTCATTTGACGGAAATCTGGAACTCTTTAAGCCCTGGACTACATTCTTCATGATGAGTACAATTACATGATTTTGTTGTATGATTCATGACATGAGTTCATTGATAAATTACCTTGACCATGAATTATGTCATTAAAGTATGAGTTATGTTTATTCTATGAGTATGAGTTCATGATGAGTTCATGATGAGTTCATGTTTACTGTGAAACACATGATGATCAGCATTCATGAATGAACTTCTGTCATGAATCCTTAGTGAACTCATGATGAATCACAGTGAACTCATTCATTAGTTCATCCTGATTTAATCATGAATTAATGCATGCATTTATTAATAAAGCATTACCCATAATTGTAATACCTTCTATGAATGACCACATGCGCGACACTTGTCTGTGGGACGTTGTATGAATGAGGTGTAAGGTGAAGGGACTGTATCTGCTTTCAGTGGGAACAATGACTGCAGAATCCAGTTTGCATAACACAAGACTATACTCTGACATGTGGAAAACAGTCTTAAGACGGCAGCTCTTTGAATAATGAAGCAAAATAAAATGATAATTCACTTGTGAATGTCACATGAACTCATAATGGCCAATAAATTGCTTATTTCTCGTAAACTCATGATCCACATGGCGCATGATGACTTCTGGCACTAGAGTTTCACGTTCCGTATATCTAACTTCAATTTCCACAATTATGGGTGAGAACATTTTTTGAAGAAATTTGTTTAAGCTAATTAGTCCTAAACTTAGAGAAGATGGGAGACAATTGTGAAATTGTTTGACTTCTTCCAGTGTGCGAAGGAAACATTCCATTATCTTGTGTAAATGTAGAGGGATTAACTGCTTGCATTTAGAGTCATGCTGAAATAGACATGTCCACAGATTTATGGGGATTTTATTATGGTGGGTCTTGTTTTAAGTGTAAAAGCCAAGCTAAACTGCATCATTGGACAGGCGAGTTCCGCCTCACACAAACCATTAGTGGCTGAATTTATGCATTTAATACATTAGAATCTAAAATGCACTCTGGAAGGGGGGGAAGCTCCATGAGGGAACACATTATCTTCTTCTGTCTGTGCCATTGTGGTTGAACATTTGGCAACCTCGTCAGTGAATGAGAGACTTATTTCAATTATTGTACAGTGTTAAATAATATTTGGTGGAAAGAGCAGTGACAGGTCTGCATAGCAGGAGACTTTTCCTGCCTCTGGCTTCTCTGTCAGTTTTAATGAAGGAGCCTTTTTATGTGACAAACTGTGAAAGGCAGACAGAGAGATGCTTTTGTTCACCTATTCTCAAAATGTGTCATAAAGACTGGGTGTTTCCTTGTAAAATATCCTTTTAAGCGTCATATTGCATGGAATCCAGTAAAGGATCATTTTAAATATGTTATCAAAGTGGATTTCTATTCAGCTCAACTTACTTACAGCATGTCATTTCATTAATTCCCTCAGTCTCTGGATGCGCTGGTTGGCCACAGGGTTCAGCTCTCCAACCGGCTTTCCCAGAACAAACATTAGAGAATGTCATGTGTAAAAAATATGGCTTTTATACCTGCTAAGAAAAACACCTGGGGGCAGGTATATCCTCCTTATGTTCACTTTAGCTCTCTGCTAGATGCCATGTCCTTCCACTCATAATGCCCTCTATAAATACATAGATAAAAGACACGCCGTTCACCATTGTAATGCTATCCCATCCATACAGATATCAAATGGAAGATCCCTGCAGCATTTAACCAAATTAAATACCACCTTCATTAGCAAGCAGACACCAACTGGAAGCATGCAAAATAGCCCCAACCCCAAGGACACAGCATTAAATGGGCTGGCAGAGCTTAAAATAAAAAGGCCCTGCCCCACAAAGACTACAGGCTTCATTTGTATGTTCCTAATGTGCCAGGCTGCCTTCACTGTACATGGCCTGCTGCTCCCAACACATGGTGAGTAATTGCCAACACTCGACCTCCATACTGCACTTAATCAACATGCTAACACCACAGGAATAAATTCTCTCTTACAGTCTACAGTCAGGATAACTCATATTGGTCAACAGCAATGGGTGTCGCATGATTCAGAGGCAAGGTCACAAGATGTTAGCGGAAGAATCGACAAAACAGAGCCCAGATCATTACAACACTTATAATATTTTTTTTTAAGTTGTAATAGTCCCACAATAGGCAGCCATAATCATATTTAAAGGTGAGCTTCGACATGTCTGACCTTTGAAAAACCTCTCCCTGCACTCTGCCATAATACCTATACATTTATGTTGTTCAAAGTCCTAAAAACCACTTGAAGTAGATGATGAAGGTTTAGGCTGTGTATTCTCCATTGGATAATTTGTCACCATTCTCACCTTTGACCCACAACCAAATGGTGATAAAAGCTCCCTTCATTGCATTGGACAATAAAAGCAATAGGTAGCTCCTGAGTCAAGCGCACAGTACACACACATAAATAAAGAAGAGTGAGAATCAATGGAAGAGAGGTATGGCACAACATCCAACTACTGCACAACTGAGTCATGGACACTGTTTGGGCATGTATTTTTCAAATACATAAAGTTATTTATTAATTCATGTAATGTTTTTGTCAATGCACCTGCAGCCCTACTTCATAACAAACAGGTACCTGTGAATCTTGTTGTTCAGAAATGAATCAATTGAGAGACTGTGGTTAATATAAAAAAAATGTTTAATTACATACAATTATCTTATTTCAAATAAGGTGTAAAATTGTGCGATCAGTATGTGATGAGTGACAGGGACAAGGAGCCTCAAAATGGCTGTTTATGGCAATGTTAATTGATGTGTGAAAAGTGATCGGAACCCACAGAGAGATATCCACGGAGCCCTTTAAGCTCAGCAGCACTTCAGCAGTGTTCATTGTACAAAGTACAGTCTGACTGCAGCAGGAAGGAAGACCAGCAGAACCTTTCCTTCACACAGTGACCGTGGATCATTCTGTCACTGTCTTGACAGTCGTCCTCAAGCTAAAGGCTGATTCACACTAAACAAATGTGTTTTTCTCCCAGAAACCCTGGGTTGCCTCTTCTTTACACACTTGGCAACAGACTGAGGACTGGCCATTTAACCCCTCGCAAAGTAGTCTTTTTGACGAGGATGAAAGGAAACACACGTTTTAAATTGATTTTAATATTTTGTGTTCTGTAATTCATGTGTAAAAAATAGATCTATTAGAAATGTACAATAAATATTGTCTGAGTTTTCGTGGTTGAGAGCCGTGCATCAGAAAATTGATCGATTTACAAGTTATTTTTGCTGATGCATCCAGGTCAGTTAAATATCCGGAACATTTTGTGGTTTGAAAATAACAATTTACCTCACTTGGCTAGTTAGCATTTATTTCTATAAATATCTGTCATGACTGTCATGAGGACTAGATTACTTTTACAAAATATTATCTTTTTGGGTGTACTTTACCTTTAGTGCAATGCAATAAGCATACCCATTCTACTTTTCAAGCATTTATGATACGGCCAACATCCAACAAGTTTTCCCCTTTTCTAAATGATTTGGCTTGTCTAGCACATCTAAAGGACTTGTGACAGAAAATAAAAACAGCGGAGCTTGACCTTCCTCTTCTATCATCTTCCCTTTCCCCTTAGCTCCATGCATCCAGCCCATAACGGATTAGCTCAGAGGAAGAACCATTTCCTCCCTGAGGCTGCTAAAATATTAATCAAAACACAGAGGAGTGTGCAGTGGCTCCCAGGATGCATGTCTTCTAATGGTAATACATGGGGAAGGCTGGGCCGGAGGAGTGCTGCCTGTAATAGCGTAGTGGAGGGGGAGGAGCAGAGGAGTACCAGAGGTGACAGGGGGCTTCCATCTGGGACAAAGAGAGAGTAGGACGGAAAGGCAAGAAGACATTAGGTATGTGAAGAAATGACAAAACAATGACACACAGAGGATCATGGGATTCTGTTAGATGACAGAACTGACTTCTGCCTATTTGTATTATTACTTCACCAATGATGGACCACATTGGGGAAACTCTCAGATCAACACATTTTAAAATCAGTTTTAAACCATGTGTTTTGTGGAGGAGCAAGGTTATAGAACATGTTTATGAATTATAATATCTGGATAGGGTATTACTAGCTTGGAGCTGAGGACCAATGTGATCAGGGGATTCTCGCGGTGCTGCAGACTAAACAAGACTATCTTCATGTGGGCTACCCAGAAATGTTCCCCTTTGGACTCAATGTAAACTAAAACAGCTTGACCTCGGCTGACAGAGAACCTACAGCTTTCATAAAGGTCGGATTTTTGGAGAATTTTAGTGTCCCTTGTTGTCCTGAACTTTTTCTCTTCTTAGATCCTTCGGTTTGCTTTAAATCCACACTTCAGTTCAACAAACTCTGCTCGATTGTCTCCCGCTCTGAATTTGCTCTGGCTCCGCTCTGCTCAGCAGTGCCTGATTGGTCAGAAGGCTCCGTGCCCCTCGGTGCATGTGCATGAGGGCCACCCACATGTATTTGGCGCAAAGCATCATAGGATCTCGTTCATTGCGCAGAACCAGGAGGACCCGAGAAATGCCCAAACATGGGCGAGTTCCGCTAATCTCTTGGTGCCCAAGGTGGCACATGCGCTACAGAACACAAGCCATTGATTTGAATAGGGCGCCATCTTGGATCACTTGTGCTTGTTGTAGACAATTGTAAGTTTTCCTTCCTTCCTTAAAATGCATAAATGTATATACATTATGGCCTCCAGGTAGTGCCAAAAGTCAGGACTAAACATGGGGAGTCAGTCTTTCAGATGTACACCATACATCCACTATATATAACCCACGTCCACATCGAGCCCTGCTGTTATTCTGCTATTGTCACCAACTAAAAGAGTTGGCATCATGTCAACTTGTTTGTAGCTTTTGTTGAGGCTATGTCATCACAGGGGAAGGATTAGAAATCCAACCGATTCAATTGAGGTGATATAACCTCTATGGAAGAAATCAGTGACGATGAGGTTGGTGATTGGTGAAGCACTGACTTCACCCCAATCAGATGTACATATATATCATATAAAACAACACGAACTATAGAGCGGCTTATTCACAATTTGTTTGGCTACAGCAGATTATGTTTCATGCCCGTATAGTTTGTTCATACAAAACGCAAAAGTATGAAAAAAGCACATTTCAAAGTGTGTTATTACCTTAAACCTGACCAAAAACACAATTTATGACCCATCCTCTCAACTGTAGACATGTTGATTGTAAAGGAAATATGTTGAACTTTGTAAACCGCAATAAACAGAGAAAACAATTCGATAGCAGCGCACGACCCCAGTGAGCTATGGGCTTTTACGTCTCTCAAGTGAGGCACGCCTCACAGCGCGCCGCTCTGTCAAATATGCAATTTCAAGGTAAAAAAAAAATTATATGAGGAAAAGTTACATTGAAATAATACAATAGCACAAAGCACTTGATATAATGACAAAATATTATTGTTTCTATGTTATTATTTTTTGTTTCCATGGTCTTAGATGAGGCCAGGCCTGTCACTGGAAGAAATGGCAATAATTTCACGTTTGCATGTACAATTACCTAATTGTTTCGGAAAAAATTATTTCCATCTCTATTAGTCAATATTAGCCCCCCTCTAGCTCTACTAAAACAGACCTTCAGATGATAATCACAATAGTTGTGATTTGTTTGAGTACAGAAAAGCCATTTCTGGGCTTTTCTCTGGCCCTGAGCCCCAGCCACTGAATGGATAAAAAAGATTGGAGTTTCCATATTTGTGACACGGTAATTATGTAAATACGCTTTTTCATTGAGTGCAAGGTTAGTTTAGATAATTTTCTGTGCTTGCCGACTATATTTGTTTTGTTATATTATGACAGTTAAGAAAATACGGTAAGCAGGCGGAAAGGTGTGAAATTAAGGCTTGCATACAATCTTGGATTCCCAGAAAAACCAATGACAGTTTTGAGATAGAAAATGTTTCAAACCAAACTGAAAGTATATATGTATTCTCATGGGTCATTGTGGACTAACCTGAAGACAGCTGGTATAGTGTTCTAGTTCGAGGTAATTAGGGAGATGTGTAAACCCAGTGGCTGCGACATAGCTGGATCCTTGTCCCCCACAATGCTCCCGGGAGAGAGGGCCATTTTGTGAGAGGTGACACTCATTGATGACCTCTGTGTGCCTGGCCATGTCGATAATGAGATGCATCTAGGGGCTTCATTGTATTCAAATGAGGCTGTATGCATGACAATGTTGTTGAAGGTACCTGAATGCATTGCCTTGTTTAAAATAATAAATACTAAAATGGGGGGGAGTAGATGTGGGAAAAGCAATGGTGGGACTAAAAAACAATGTTACCAAACTAAGAAAGTGTTAAAGATATCTATGGCAGATTCAAGCTTTTGTCTATTGTCTTGACTCTTGAGGTTCTTAATGTAAACCAATAAAGCTGGCTAACCTTGTAGCCCCAATCAATGCTTATTTAAAATACCATTGATTAACAGTTCTGATTATTGATTATGTCATCCTATTCAAGATATGCCAATGCCTCTGATAAGAGGTTACCCTCTAGCAGATAGGTCTGTCCAGCCAACCTCCGGACACACACAGTCACAATGGGCCGACTACTGTCTAATGTCTTCCTCAATATGCAAAGATTTTGAGGGGGTAATCTAATCACCTGAGCCAAGAGTTTTAAAATTATTAACATAAACATATATACACATGTCAAACAAAATATGACTGAAAACTAATTACTGCAAGTTTTATTTGTTTCAAACAGGGTTAAAAGTGGATTAATTGAGCAATCAAGCAAAGAGGAGCGAGCTATGTTTATCAGTGAATGCAGGAAAAAGGGACGAGAGAGAGATAAATGCAGTTGAAAACTGTAGAGTAAAATCTGCATATCTCTTAGAAGCTCCCATTACGCTCCTACAGGGCCACTGCATCTCCACAGAGTTTAGCGAAAGCTAAGGTCAATAAAGTCAAGCCTACGGGAGGTCAGTGGGCTCAATATCTACAGTATGAGGAACAAAACTGTCATCAAAAAAACGCTTCACAATCAACTAGAAACGAAAGTCTCTCCATTAATTCTGAGCGAAAACAGCTTCTGTTTCCACAGATATAATGTTGCTAATCTATATTAATAGTTAGAAAAAGTTTTCAGTTTGTAGTATGGCCTTCTTCATCAACAACAATGACGGGCAAAGAAATGTTTTTGTTATATTTGAATGAAAGTATTGAATCCAATTGTACCTTATATGGCAACAATTTCTTCTTTGTGGACTTCCCAGTTGTCCAAAAGTGTAGGTGTAACCCGAAAAGAAACACATACATTTTATACAATTATTTTCAATTTATTAAAAACCTGATTAATTGAATTCTCTCTTGATTTTTTTTGCTCAGCACAAATATTCACTCATCTTGATACATTGAAATGTTACATTTAAAGACTGCTGTGGCAGGGCTCATTTTCTGTTATAATAGCTGACGATAAAACCATTATAGTAGAGTTGTTATTAAAGAGAAAGTGAGCCGATCTCAGCTGCCAATACCACAGTAACCATGATTTACACTAAGCTGCAATATTCAATTTCTATTAATTATTCTTATCATAAGACTTAAACACAACTAAGGATATAATTAACAATTATTTACATTTGTTGACTGATTATTGTTGACCGATTTATAAAGTTGTTTGGACCCCAAAAAATGGGATTGTAATTATAGGATTTTTTTGTTATATACATTTGACTAAAACAAGATTCAAGATTCAAGATTAATTTATTATGTCCCGTAGGAAATTTGTCTTGGACTCACAGGCTGCTACATTGAAAATACACATAAGACAGACATAAAACACAACACAGTAACACCGACATAAACCATCGATGGCCTGCATTCAGGAGGTTCACAGAAATGGGTAGGAATGAGTTCTTATACCGGTTTAGATATCGTTTCTTATTTCTAGTGGGTACTCTGTAGCGGCGGCCTGATGGGAGGAGCTCATATCAAGAGTGGAGGACATGGGAGGGGTCTGAGGTGATTTTCCTGGCCTGTCTAATTACAGTCTCCTCAAATATCTGCTGCAGAGATGGATGCTCCCTCACTCCCATGACTTTAAAGGCTGTGCGCACCAATCTGTGAAGTTCTGCTTTTGTTTTAACAGTCAAATTCCCAAACAACGCTCAAGTGATGCCCCTTGGAGAACATCTTCAGAGAGATGACTCACACATGGGGTTGTTTGAATAAAAATACTACACCAATTTTAATTTGCAGTCATACTTAATTGATTACTGAACTAGAAAAGCACTTGTAGAGCTCCACATGGAGCTGCAGTTCCATTCCTTAAAAAACCAACAACAAACAGACAAACAAACATACAACGGCTTTACCTTCTGGGTGGAGTTGACAATTTCAATAATTGACGAGTTGTGATGAATTTGTTTATTAAATTTGTTACAACCCTGATATAGTCATAATTCAATATTTTATCACTCCGGGTCAAAAGGCTCACTATGACGGGAACCCACTGAGCTGCTGGAGACAATGTGGTCATCAACGAGAAACCCACACTTACATCTTTTGGAACTGCCCCTTTATTTATTTATTTATTTACTCATATGAATTTAGGACAGTACATATTAATCAATGTGTCTGCAAAAAGCGTCAACATAAATATGCTGGAATTAGCACAATAGCTAAATTGCTTCCGTTGTCCAAAGGCAGGTAAGACACACACAAACGCACAGTTAGGTCAAAGTACAAACAATAAGTCAACAAGCACAACATAAAGAATTTAAAAGAGGAGAGAAAAATAAAGTCCAAGGAAGAGCAGATCATCTACGGGAGCATGACTGGTTTGATTTCAACCAATGTTTCAGGACTACTTTAAATGTTAGCTAGTAGGGATGTAAATCGGCGACCGTTTAACCGGTGGTTGACCGTCACAGCGTTAACCGGTCAAAGCTGTCGGTTAAAAAAGAGAAAAAGGGGAGAGGGGAGGTCTCTTAACAACGCTATTTTAAGCCCTATTTGCACGGTGTGACGAGCGGGTCTGTATCAAGCTGTGTGCGCCCATGTATTATAAACTCCGGGACGACCCTCACGCTGCACGAGCCACATATGCACACACGCGCGCACACACACACACACACACACACACACTTTCCCCCTCTCCATACGTAACATCCACACGCATCATCTCTCCCCTCTGTTACCGTCAAAGTTGCACACTGGCGCGGGTCAGAACTACATTGGAGCTTACGTTTACACACACACACATATACATACATACACACATACACACACACATAACGGTCTGTCGCGCTCCTCTGTGTCACGGAGCCCAAAGGATTCGCGCAAATACGCGGCTCCAGTCAAACCACATGGAACATGTTTGTGTTTATGGTCCTCGGGATCAGCTCCACACACATCACTTGTATTTAAACTTTTGTGAAGACCTGTGAGACGCGGCTCGTCACTCGCTGCTCTGACCATGTGAACGAGCCGTCGTTTGCTGCTAGAAAGTTTTGGTATTAACCCGCAGCACAGCAGAATGGGAAGATTAAAAAAGCAGTTCTCTGTGCGCAAAGGTGCCGGAGCTGTTGCGGGTTTGGGGGCCGCTGTCTCAACTCTGATCCAGTAGAACGCAGAGCTGCACTTATGAAAAGTACGTGGCTCGAAATGGCTGTTATTTCAAAGAACGTGGACTATTTTAAACTACGCGGTTAACCGGTTTCAACCGGTTAATGAGGCTCGGTGGTCGGTCATGAAAATTCATAGTTTTTTACATCCCTATTAGCTAGGTCCCACAGTTTCATATATGTTCCGGCAAATTGTTCCATAATGTTGTGCCTCTGATGGACGCCACTATTTGGCTGAATTTAGTCCTGCGCCTTTGAATCTTACAGCCCCCTCGGGTTAGTCCTCTGGTTTTGACTCCACTGTTGTTTTTTTACAAATAAAATCCGTTAGGGGAGGGGAAGAAGGCCTTTTAACTCTTTCAAAAGAGTCTTTTTTTAACTCCACTGCTGTCGTTGTGTCCTTGGGCAAGACACTTAACCCCACTTTGCCCAAAGCCCCCACTGAAAGATCAAGGCTATGCTCTGTCGTGGCAGTTTCTATCCATAGTAAGGAAAAAGCTGGAAAGGTATTTGTCTTAAATCAAAGATGTAAACACATTTATTTTACACATATATATGCGGAGAGCCGACATACAGTCTTGCATCGTGAGCTCTGCCGGGGCACAGCTCCTGTACCAATACATATACTCAGGAGGCGCACAGCAGGGCCCCAAAACCGTGACGTCACATGGGCTGAGATTATCATGCAAACATCACCTTTTGTTTTAGCGCAAGACACAGGAAGGCCTTTGTCTTAGGTGTGAAAGGAGCAGAAAGCAGAGGCCTTTGCAAACTCAGCATGGCGTCAGACGGCCGTCTCTGCATTGATTAAAGGCCCAGTCGTCCGTGTATTTGCTGCAACTGGTTCTAATTTAATTACTCTAAAAACTGTCATTACAGCTCACACTCAGAGAGCAGCCGTCCTCCTGTGGACTCACCACCTGCAGAGGGGCTGGTGCTATGAGACTTGGGTGGCATCTCTGACTGCCACCCCCCTGACCCAGAAATGGATTAAAGGGTAGAAAATGGATGGATGGATGGTAAATCAAGGTATCTCTTGAATTACAAATCACTTTTCACTATATATTGCTCTTTGGTACTTCCACATCTTACCTACTGCCTTGAAATCTGGGGACTTACTTATGGAACAAATATGCGGTGTCTATTCATGCAACAGAAAAAGTACAAACTTACTGTTCTTGAAATCAAAGGCCCTGAAACTTGAGGACTTAAAGGAGCAGTATGTAAAAATCTGGCCAAAATTGGTACTGCAGTCACAGTCAATATTTTGTAGTCCTCTCCAACTCTCCCTGACTCAGGTTGCCAGATACACACCAAATCCAGCAGCAAACACAAGGAATTCTTTTATCAGTTGTTTGTCTGTCTCCATTCACATTGCCATGATAGCCGTACTGGCCTGGTCGTACCACACCATAGTACAAATGACATTTCGTACTAAGGTCGGGAGGTGCTCCGTTGAGCTCCGTTTACAGGTGGGAGGGGTTAACTCCTTTTGCAGATTGAAACGTTTGGATCTGAGTTTACCGTGACGTATGCAATGCGCCTGAGTGAGTCGTTAGCATTTAGCATTTAGCCTAGCCATCTCCTTTGCCGCTAACGGAGCCCGTGGGGAGTAGCACGATTACATTTGCTAAACATTCCTCTTGCTCCGGCTTCAATTTCTTGATAGAACCAGACCGGATTACTTTACTATCGCATTTTTCGCCATTACCAAAATACAACCTGCCTGTTCGACGCAAGCTCTTGACATCACCCACAACTAACTACAACACCTGCCTTCGGCGCTCTCTCAATGGTCGGTCGAAATTCAATCGATTGTAATCGCTAACATTGGGACCAGACCCAGACGTTACATGCAGTGAAATGATGATTGAGCGGAGTGTACGGATGGCTAAGGCCAGGCTATAGCTGTGCTAATGTCGATTGAATGTTTTAATGGAATATTTTTTTATTTTTTTTATTTGGACTTTTGAGATGAGAAAAACTAAATAAAAGCAACTTCATTATGCATAGATTATGCAAAATAAATAAGCAATTGATGTCCAAAATAGGAGTGGGAAGAATGGATGTTGGAACATATTTCTTCAGTGTATCAACATCAGAGTTTGCTCCAGAGGATATCACCCTTCAATTTTATTAATTCCCTCTTTTTTAGACATGTATAAGTCCCACATCAAATAGAGACTAACATTATTTAATTTGGGGTACATGTGGTCTCAAATGATTCTTTTTACAAATAAGCTATAATCTGCAAAAAACGTCTTGATTATTGTCTTTTACCTGATTTTGAGAAATCTGTCATAAAACTGAATATTAAGTAAATAGACACTAACCGGACTCAAACCCGGGTCGCTGGAACGTGAACTCTGCGCCCTAACCATTAGGCCATCAACAGTTACAATTAATAACGCGAAGGGAAACGGGCTCAATCCAGGAAGTTTTGCATCACACAAAAACGTATCCGCGGTCTCAATTTTTTTAAAACGATAAATCCTCGTTTTAGTCTTTGTTTTGTCATTAATGATTTGAGAGTCATAACAAGACCTCTTTCAGTTCTGCGCCACATGTTATTTTACCTGTGAGATTAGTCGCGAGGAGTTCTGGCAACACGGATCACTCACTTCCTGATTGGCGAAACACCGGAGGGTAGGACGTCTAAATGAAAACAATAACAACTTTTACGGGTCGTAAAACTAATTTTGATTTTCAAATATCTTGGATGAACTACTGTTATCAGTTAAAGATGTATTCGAAAAGAGCATGATTTAATAACGCCTTTTGAAATATTGGGGCCATTTAATGATGACTTGACATGCAAATAATACATATTGCTACTTTAGCAAAACTCTCCAAATAATGTTGTATAAAGCAAGACATGTCATGCTCCCAAATATAATCCAACAAATGTTTAGTGATAAACATACCATGTACAATCTCAGACACAAAACGAATTTCGCAAAGACACAAAAAGAAACAAAAGTTTATTACAAGATGTGGGGTTGACCTATGGAACAATCTGGATATTGAACCAACCATTTTACTTCTTTAGAACATTTCAAACGAGGCTATAAGCAGAAAGTATTTTGTCAATATGCACAGAGTGAGTTGTAAACCACCCAGGACAGTAGAGCTTTGACTTTTGTACAAAAATCATATTCAAAGTTTATTTGTTTATTAATTCTAACATTTGAATTTATTCAAATATTCAATTATAATTTATTATGCAGGTCCTCACAGCAGTAGTAGAATGCTCCATTGATTTGAATGTAATTTCAAAACGTTCTACCAATATTTTTTTTCAAACCAATAATGACCACTGCCCGTTGGCAACGCAATCTCTGCTTGAATTCAGGTGTGTAAAATTGATCTGGACAGTAGTTTGTATACTTCGTCACAAAGGGCTTTCAGCGCCTGTCACTTATTTCTTCTGTCTGTGTGAGAAACTAACAAAGCTAGCCATGGTCAATAACACAAATATCAATCAATCAACACATTTAAATGTTAATCTGAGAAGACATTATACATATACATTCTTCACACGTGCACAGAGATTTTCAGAATTTTTTTGTAATGTTTTCATGACAAAAATACCGTTTTACTGCGTCAAACCGGAAGTAACTATTAACATTAGTAGAACATTTTAGGACACATTTGCAGAGGATCTGATTATGGATTTAGGTTAAGTCTATATACTAGGGTCACCGCTGATGTTCAGAATTCTTTGTTCACTTTTCATGTAGTTCCAGAGAGTTCTAGTTAGTACTGTAAGCTAGCCTAGCTGTTAGCTGTTATCCGTCTAGCCACGTCAGGCGAAACCTTTGGGAACTAACTATTTTATATATATAATTTAAAAAAGATAATGCCCATTACAGCTTTCAATATTAAGGGCTGTCTAATATTCGTTCGAATATAGTATGTATATATATTTAATATTCAAATTATATACAAGCATGAGCGCGATGATTGACAGCCCTTGGCATCACTTGATTGGTTAACGTGGACGGCATTGTGGATTTCTAGCTATAGCTAAGAGAAGGGAAGGTGGGACTTACCCGGACAGACATTCAGAGAACACTGCAAGATATCTTTAACTGTACATTGGCCTTTGAGATTAAAACTTTTTGGTTACATGCCAATTGACTGGAGAAAAGAGAAAAAGTGTCTGCTTAGTGCCTTGCTTGTCGCTTAAGCAAAAAAGCCTTGACAAAGAAATGGTTATCCCCTGGACATACCAACTTTGACGCTATGGTGGGAAATATCGATAGAAATGTGTAAGATGGAAGAGCTGACTGCTCATGTGAATGGCACACACGGTGGGTTTGATTCATGTTGGAGAATGCAAAAGAGACCCAATTTAATACTAAAAATTTAAATACTTTCTGTTTTTATTACCTTTTTCTGTACCCCTTTCCATTTTATTTTATTTATCGATCTCTCCATGTTCTCTAAATGTTTTGTATTTTCTTCTGTATAAACTATGAAAACTAAAACTAAAAGTAAAATGTTACAACCCTAAACATAACCCAAAATGGAATACTGAGTGAATGAGTTTGGTATGTGTGATAAATAAGGTTAAGGTAAGAGAGGCTTGAATGTGTAGTGACCCCTGTGGTAATAAATGTTGCATGAAGTCTTACTCATCAAAGTTGTCTCTGTAGTCCACACAGGCACTCGTGTTTTTGGGGGTATGGCGATGGCCCCGTTGTCTTATTGTAAGGTCAGCAGTGCTCGGCCAGCCCCTGTCAGCTCGCCAGTGTTGAGCTGTGCACTTTGCATAAGGGGGCTCTTCCGTAATGAGCCTCTATGTATGGGTATCATGTGAGATATCTGAGCTAGCGCTTACTGTTCCACGGCCAAGGTCAAAGCTTGCCCACCCCTTCACTGACTCCCCGATCCTATCCATCACCTGAGAACACAGACCGCAGCGGGGCTCACGTTCCAACCCCTCTGGACATCCTCACACCAATTTGGAAGGACTGTTGTTGGAGGGAATCGCGGGTTTATAAAAATGTCTATCAGTTGTAAAAAATGAGAACCAAAACAAACTTTACAATTACAGTTTGTTAGTTACTGACTGTAACTTTAAAAAACTGCTAAAGACCCAGAAACAAGGGAAGGACTGTGGATCTTTTACAAGAATTTTTCTTCAATTATATGAAAACTGAGTTCATCCTTATGACCGTATGCAGAAGTCAGTGATTTGCCACTTGATGTTATGGTGATCTGAAGGTGGAAGCAAATGTACCCTTTGGCAGTGTGGCTGGCGCTGAGGAGAACTGCCATTGTTTGGGTCTGTGGGTCTAACTAAAAGGACAGTGGTGATGATCCAGGACACCCAACATTCAAAAACATGTATGGACATTTATCAACATTTGTGGACATTGGTCTTCTGCCCCTTATCGACCAATGGCTCTATGTGTTCTTTTTTTATCACTGCATTTCTTGCGTTTTGAACAGTTTGATTCTCTGATCTTGGCTAATTCAATGGTTTTGTTAAGTTCTCAGAGATAACTGCTGTTGGGGTTCTGTGCAATACAAGAATAAATTGAATAAAAATGTTGCCAGGAAATAAAACCATGTGTTTATGCTGTGTAACAACAATAAAACATGCCTCTGCTGGGACACAAAGTCAAGCCGGCAATAAGCCACTGAGAGCAGGACACAAATGAGAAATTGACCGAATATGGACGCTCACAGAGGTCAGTGAAAGCAAACTTATCTCTTGGCGTCATGGCAGACGCTGATGCTGGTTTTTGCTGGGTGTAAAACCATGCCTTCTGCTGGGACACAAACCTCCACATCACTTGTCATAAAGACCTACAGTTTGGCAAAGCATCATATAGAAATTATTCAGAGTTAATTATTTTTGGAAAATGGTAAACAAATTTATGTAGTAGGATTTGTCTACAATGGGACGAAATGTTGCTTGATACACATTTGATCTTTTGTTGCCATCCTTTTTTGGTCTGTTTTATCTTTTACACTCTGAGGGCTGAGGAGGACCCTAACTCTTATGTCTGGGAAAAGCTGTTCTGTCAGTAAGACGTGACAGAGGCCCAAAAATACAAGTGAAAAATAGTGATAGAACCAAACGATTTTGAGAGTTATTTTTGTTGTGCTGTGAAAGTTACTTATTACAGAAAGCAATGCCGTTTTTTCTGTTTTGGATTGCATATTATGTAGGAGCACTAATAACACAACATATTTGTTTATGTTATTTTTTTTTAAAACGCCTATTACTTTAAATTATTGATATTATAGGCCTCAAATGGTTGAGATGCAGTTTGATAGTAAAAGTAACTAAAACCAAGTAAAATCTACCTCTTTGGGGCACCCCAAAGAAGTTCCAAGCAAGCTTCAAGTAGACATAGTGACTCAAAGGTGATCTACCAAATGGTTGAGGAAACCATTAAAGGGTTAAGATAAATCAATATACACATTGGTGCTCCATTTTAACAGCAGTATAAATCGTTCCGTTGCTTAACATGTGAATTTCCTTTCTAAGTATTGGTCATTTTTTTGTTCTGTGCAGAACAAGATGGCGCCTCGTACGGTCGACATGGCTCTTTGCTGCTCTCTTTTTCTTTTGTTTTTACTTTTTAACTGTGCATCTGGCTGTTCCTACACCCGTGAGGAACTTATGAACATCCGACCCACCGTTCCCATGGACCTATTGCCTGTTTTCTTGGCATCTGCGGCTGATTTAGTTCATGTTCTAGCCAAAAAAGTGTGGGCCCGTAAAAGGGGAAAGCGAGGAGGCCTGCTCGTGCGTCTTAGGAGGAGAGGAGCGCGCACGGCTCTCCCCGGCATTTTTCTCTCCAACGTACGCTCACTGGGCAATAAGATGGACGAACTCAGCCTGCTCATGAGAAGAAACAAGGACTTCGCCACATCCTGTGTCCTCTGCTTCACTGAGACCTGGCTAAATGAGCGGATCCCGGACTGCGCTCTGGAGCTGCAGGGCTTTGGGCTGTTTCGCGCGGATCGCCATTGTGCGCTCTCAGGGAAGAGCAGAGGCGGAGGGCTCTGTTTCTACGTCAATACAAACTGGTGTAACGATGTGACAGTGATCTCCAAGCACTGCTCTCCTGCTCTGGAATATCTTTTCATTCATTGTAAACCATATTACTCCCCGCGGGAAATTGTTTCATTCATTCTTGCCTCTGTTTACATACCGCCATGCGCGGACGCGCGCGAGGCTCAGCGCGCACTCGCAGAGCAAGTACTGTGTATGGAACGCTTATACCCGGACTCTCTGATTATTATCCTGGGGGATTTTAATAAGGGAAACTTGAGCCAGGAATTACCCAAATCCAGACAGTTTATCAAATGCCCGACCAGAGAGGAGAACACTCTGGATCACTGTTACACCACCGTGCGCGGAGCTTTTCGCGCTGTTCCCAAGCCAGCCCTCGGCTTCTCAGATCACTCCATGATACATCTGGTTCCTGCTTACAGACAGAGACTAAAGCTCTCGAAACCTGCAGTGAGGAGCTCCAAAGTGTGGTCTGATGAAGCTGTGGAAGAGCTGCGCGCATGCATGGAATCTACAGACTGGGACCTTTTCAGAGCTGCCACAGACAGCTTGGATGAATATACGGACACTGTGACGTCATACATCCACTTCTGTGAGGATAGCATCATTCCAACAAGGACCAGGGTCATCTATAACAACGACAAACCCTGGTTCACTGCTAAACTCCGGCAGCTCAGGAAAGCAAAGGACTCTGCTTTCAGGGAGGGGGACCGCAGCGGCTACAAAGCAGCTAAATATCAGTTCAGGAAAGAACTGAAAGCAGCCAAGTCCCGGCACAGAGAACGACTACAGGAGCAGTTTGGTAACAACGATACTGCTTCTGTCTGGAGGGGCCTACGGGAGATCACCAACTACAAACCCAAAGCCCCCCCCTGTGCTGATGACCACAAGCTAGCTGACGATCTGAACTTATTTTTCAGTCGCTTTGATGCTGCCCCTGACACCTCTCCCTCCCCCACCCCCCACTACTCTAACGACCCACCCATCAGCCCTGCCCCCAGCCTAACAATAGCCGCTAAAGAGATTAAACAACTCTTCCTGAGGCTGCACCCCCGCAAAGCTCCTGGCCCGGACCACGTGTCTCCGGCCACTCTGAGACACTGCGCCAGTGAGCTTACTCCTGTGTTCACGGACATTTTCAACTCCTCTCTGCAGTCCTGCCATGTCCCGGCCTGCTTCAAATCCTCCATCATTGTCCCCGTCCCGAAGAAGCCCAGGATCACAGGACTCAATGACTACAGACCTGTAGCACTTACGTCTGTCGTCATGAAGTAATTTGAACGCCTGGTTCTCTCCCATCTCAAGTCCCTCACCTCCCCCCTCCTGGACCCCCTGCAGTTCGCCTACAGAGCCAACAGATCTGTAGACGACGCCATTAACCTGGCCCTCCACCACATCCTACAGCACCTGGACTCCCCGGGGACCTACGCCAGGGTCCTGTTCGTGGACTTCAGCTCTGCCTTCAACACAATCCTGCCATCCCTGCTCCAGGACAAGCTCTCCCAGCTCAACGTGCCCGATTCCACCTGCAGGTGGATCACTGACTTCCTGACGGACAGGAAGCAGCGAGTGCGTCTGGGGAAGAATGTCTCGGACTCTCGGATTATAAATACAGGAGCCCCACAGGGCTGTGTTCTTTCTCCCCTGCTCTTCTCCCTGTACACCAACCACTGCACCTCCAGCCACGACTCCGTGAAGCTGATCAAGTTCGCGGACGACACCACCCTCATTGGACTCATCTCCAACAACGATGAGTCCGCCTACAGGAGGGAGGTGGACCGGCTGGTGTCCTGGTGCAGTGGTAACAACCTGGAGCTGAACGCCCAGAAGACAGTGGAGATGATTGTGGACTTCAGGAAGAGCACTGTCCCCCCGCCCCCACTCTCCGTGATGGACTCCCCCATCACCTCTGTGGAGTCCTTCCGTTTCCTGGGCACCACCATCACCCAGGACCTCAAGTGGGAGCCGACCATCAGCTCCCTCATCAAGAAGGCCCAGCAGAGGATGTACTTCCTGCGGCAGCTCAGGAAAGCCAAGCTGCCTGCACAGATGTTGGTGCAGTTCTACACGGCCATCATCGAGTCCATCCTCACCTCCTCCATCACCGTGTGGTTCGCTGGAGCCACAGTCAGGGACAAACAGAGACTACAGCGCATTGTGCGCTCTGCAGAGGAAGTGATCGGCCGCAGCCTTCCATCGTTGCAGGACCTGTACGTCGCCCGAGCTCGAGGCCGGGCTGGTCGTATCACAGCCGACCCCTCTCACCCTGCACATGGACTATTCCAACCACTCCCCTCAGGCAGGAGGCTGCGGTCCATCAGGACTAGAACCTCCCGCCACAAGAACAGTTTCTTCCCCTCTGCTGTTGGACTCTTGAACACTTCTTAACCTGTCCCCCCGCCCTTTATAAAGTCACTTTACTGCCCATCATACGTCACTTTACTTCACTGTACTGCTGTCACCTTACATTGTGTGCACCATGTGCACTTGTATATTGTAAATAGTAACTGTAACTCTATTTTAAATTTAAATTTTATTCTTTAGAAGTGTTTTTTATTCTTATTTTTATTATCTCTTTTTGACTGTTGCACTGAGCCAAAGCAATTTCCAAGTCTGTGACCTCCCGTTACTTACGTTGGCAATAAAAATGATTCTGATTCTGATTCTGATTCTGATTCTGATTTTTCTTTTTCTTTTTTCGGGTTCCAAAGTCTCTCTCGATCGCTGGTTGTGACAGGCCAGTGTTACTCGCAGAGCAGATGAGGGCCGTTTGGAGCAGCACCAGACGCGAGCCTGAAACCTCTGAGAACGCGGATGAATAAAAAGGGGAATGAAAGAGGAGATAGATTTCCTGCCGTTGGTGATCTATGGCCAATCACCTGTCTATCCTCAGATATGCCGGTAATGGCTATTGGCCCAAGATTTAAATCCTTTCTTTTGTCCATTCTCCTAAATCAATAAATTGGCTTTCATTTGATTGAATGTGCTTTCAGTATGTTAGATGTAGTGACACAAACAGCCTCAGATGTTCATTATTTCGTGTATTATAAAATATACAATTTTCTCCCACCAACATTTCATTTTTGATCATAATTAGTGTGCCCTTTTCCCAACTTTTCATGTGATCTTAAGTGATCAATAAGCATTAAGCAATATGAATGATTGTGCATGAAAACATGAGGATGCTCTGTCCTTTATAAAGGGCACACATATTACAAATAATTAGGAAAAAATACAATAAGAAAGAGATTGTGTTGATGTATCTCAGATTTGTTTGGGGTGGGGTTTGGGGTTTTTTGTGGAGAAATCTACAATATCAGACAAACATAATAATAATCAGACATACGTTGTAGTAGCCTTGGTAAATGTGCTAAATTTGAAACTTGCAATTGAACTGTAAATAAAACTCTGGAGTACTTTTATAATGGGTTTGCGAGTGTGCAAAAACCATTGACACCGCTTAACATTGGAGCAAACTCATTTATCATGGATCACATAGAACTAGACCTCTACAATTGCACTTTGTATCTGCTTTTTAGAACCTGGATTAATAAATACTCAATTCTTTTTTTATCTATTTAAGCATCCTTTTATTTTGGGGTTTTTGTCATTTAATGCCTTATTGTGAGACATATTTCCATCACTGCTGATTATCTCTGAAAATCGCATCAACTGTACATTCATATGAAATATCAAATGATTCAAACACACGTTGGTCTGACAAGTAGTTTTTTAAAGGTTTTAAACGAGCATTTGAGTTAGGGTTTCATAGCTGGCTTAATTTATGGATGCTAAGATTATGAATATAAACAATGCACTGGAAATAAGTGGGTGAGAGCGCAACAAAAGAGTGTACTGTGAGCAGACAAAGGCTCTGTCAGAGACACTTAGTTAAACAACAATGCCCTCTATTGGTGACACGCTGCACACGTTGTCTCCTCTTCCTCAAAGCCTTCATGCTGCGCTGAGGCCGACTGATGTGTTTTCCCGCACACTCAGCACAAATCCTCACATTGAAGTGCAATCACCTCAAACCTCAAAGACTGTCCTTATTAACCTCTCAACTGCCACACAGTGCTATATTATTCATTTACTAATGCTATTTAACAAGAGCAGTCATCAGTGGTATAATCAGGGGACCCTATTTAGGACTTCAGACACATTAATTAAACCAATGAGAGAAACCACAGTAGGTGAGTGCAGCCAGCATGCCTCCAGCGCCGGGAGAGACTCTGCAGAGGTAAAAGTGCAGTAAGGCGGGCATGTGTGTGTGTGTGTATGTGCGTGTGTGTGTGTGCATGTGTGAATGGGGAGATGGTTTACTGGAGGAGGTCTTGACAGTGGTGTGCAGAGTCTATAGCACGTCTCCCTGTTGCTCTCTCTGCTGAACCGGAACAGTGGTGTAGACAAACAGGAGCGTCCCGGAGAGCGTGGCCGCACACGGGTTTAATATGACAGCTAACACTTCTCTGTTCAGGGTGAAAGGACATGTCATATACCTCGTGCATGTGTGCCGCCATCACGCCAGATTAAACATGCATTTTACACAGGGATAGCCAGAGAACAGAGTCAAAAGCCAGTATGAGTCTTATTTATATACTGAATACTCGGCTGTAATAATTTAGGAAGGTTCATCTTGTCCTCTTCATCATGCTAAAGTTGTATATTTTAAGACCTCTTTTCATATTATGCTAAAGATAAAGATTTAATACTGCTTTCTTGTATGCTAGAGTTATAGATTTTATTTTATTTCATTTTAGTATAGAGATATTACTCATCTCGTGTGCTGTGTGCTCCTCATTCCTACTGTTATATCTTACAATTGTGTAGTATAGGAGAACCAAATAAGTTAAACTCTATAATGTCTACGCTAAAAAAACAAGTTAAAACATAGTTTAAAGGCTAATATACCTGTATGTTGAAGCTTTTTTATTTCACTGGCTCTGAAGATAATCCAAGGTAAACCATCTTTTCAGTGCAGAGTATAATTAAAAGACCTTCTCTGCCACAAAAAATAGCAGACAGATCGAACAATTATCTTTAAAGTAACTTAGTCTATTCATTCTATAGCTGTAATCTTGTATTCAGGAAATAGAGAACAGCTCTCAGTTATTGCAGGGAAAATGAAAGAGCAATCGATATTTAGCCCCAAAATACATTGTTCAAGCTACAACTATATTTATAAGACAATAAATGTGCCAAGCCTAAACCCAATTCTAATCATATGAATGAATGAATCGATGAATGTATTTATTTTGGTCAATTGTTTGATTAATAACGGATATTCTATTCACTGACTGTATATCTATGGTACAGTGTTGAGCGATGAAGTTTTTTTAAACCAAGGACATATTTTCAATCTTTTTTTAAGTGCTCTTTGATTTTACATTTTATTACTATTATAAGTAAATCCAATCAAATCTTGTACATGATACATACCCATGATCTGTCTAAAAAACAAAAAAAATCTCAAGTTAAGTGCAAGGGAAGGACAGGCTAAAAAGCGCTAAAAGTTTTTACGGAAAAAATGATTAATATAACATATATTATCACATACATTTTCACATTAAGTACTCAATAAACGTGCATAATGCTTTATTGTTCTTAAGCGTTCAGCTTCCCCTTGAATT